>OW240922.1:94412393-94546981 GCA_933207985.1 Pelobates cultripes | reverse complement strand
TTTGAATAAAAATGAAGGCAATTTTCTGTTAACTACTCTTGTTTAATAAAATGCATTTCTTGCCTTTTGGAAAACATGGTGAAATGTTTACATGTATAAAGTGTTGTGACTGCAAAAATTAGTGGCAGCCATATGTTAGATCTACTGTGTATATTCCAGCTGACTAAAGAATATACAGAGAGCAGTAATAATCGTATATTCTGTTCACTTATTGTCTACATATTGGTTGTCATTTCCTAGGCATGATGGTGACAACTAATTCACATTTGTCTTAATGGTTAGAATTTACTATGTAAGTATGAGCATCCTAGCCATCTTCATTTTATTATATTACGCAGAATATTATTTTTATTGAAGGGACATATTCTCAGTAATTCCTATTATCATCAGCATAACAATACCCACTCCTGTTAGAAATTTGTGTTTCTGTATAGACCTTTTTGTAATTGTACCTTGTTTCCTTACTGACGTTTTTGCATTTTAAATAAGCATACATTGACATACTACTGTGTTGCCTAAATGTAGGCAACACAGTAATTATTTCAGATGACTTCAAGGTAGGGAGACAATGTAATAGAGCAGCAGGAAATGCTAGCAGAATGCTTGGTTTTCTAGGGAGAGGCATTAGCAGTAGAAAGAGGGAAGTGCACATGCCATTGTACAGAACAAGACCTCACTTAGAGTATTGTACGCAGTACTGGAGACCATATCTTCAGAAGTATATTGATACCTTAGAAAGAGTTCAGAGAAGGGCTACTAAACTGGTTCACGGATTGCAGGATAAAGTTTACCAGGAAAGGTTAAAGGATCTTAACTTGTATAGTTTGCAGGAAAGACGAGACAGGGGGATATGATAGAAACATTTAAATACATAAAGGGAATCAACACAGTAAAGGAAGAGACTATATTTAAAAGAAGAAAAACTACCACAACAAGAGGACATGGTCTTAAAATAGAGGAGCAAAGGTTTAAAAATAATATCAGGAAGTATTACTTTACTGAGAGGGTAGTAGATGCATGGACTAGTCTCCCAGCTGAAGTGGTAGAGGTTAACACAGTGAAGGAGTTTAAGCATGCGTGGGATAGGCATAAGGCTATCCTAACTATAAGATATGGCCAGGGACTAATTAAAAGTTTATAAAAAAAATGGTCAGACTAGATGGGCTGAATGGTTCTTATCTGCCGTTACATTCTATGTTTCTAGTACCTTTTCCATTACAAGCATTATTCCCAGTTTGTTCACAAGTTGCTTATTGCATAACACAGTCGTGGACACCTTTCTTATTGCCCCTTTAATATTTTACTGATAAAGGCATGAAAGAGGCAAAAATTATCAAACGTTTTTGTGATGTTGTTGCAGAAAGGAACTTCTTTTCAGTCCTGGATTGACTCTGTAGATGGGACCATTTTTATGTGGTAATAATACTCTATATAATCACATATATGGGCTAATACTTCTTGGATTTGCTGTAAAAGGATACTGCCATTAGGACAAATTATTATACCTTGTTTGTTCTTGCTTTGTGTCTCTACAACTCTTTACCTTTTTTTATTCTTACTTTCTTTTACTTTTAATTCTTCAGGGTTATCATCAATGTCACGCTAATTTCAAATTGTGATAATATACATCATATACAGCACAATAATATTGTGTGGCTTCTTGAATAATGAAAAACCAATGACTGCAACAATGTAAAACATTTATTTAATTTATTAACATACAGCTGACTCCTTAATATTCAACCTTGGAAATAAATCAGCTGTTTGCTCAGAGACATAGTGGTGCCTGCTTGTATTGAAATACTGCCTGGAACACACTTGATTGAGACTATATAGACATTCTACTATTGATTTGATTACTTTTACATTCTGTGCATATATTACAGTACAATAAAACTGCTTATTTAATTTTCTCTGTTCCTTGTTTACATGTATATTGCTTCTGCTAAACATGCATACAATGTTTAATTTATAATGCATGTACTTGTTATGCATGTTCTTAACCCCCTAAGGACCAAACCTCTGGAGTAAAAGGGAATCATGACATGTCACACATGTCATGTGTCCTTAAGGGGTTAAAGGGGCACTCTAAGCACCAGAGTCATCACTCCCTAGCCCAACAGAAGCCTCAGGGAGGGGGAATACACTTATATACAGCCCCTGTCTTCCCACCACAGCCCCTGTGACCCTACTACATTCTCTGCCACCCTGTTACAGCCCCTATCACTCCACCACAGCCCATGGCATCCCGCCACAGCCTGTGTCAACCCACTGCAGTCTCTTTCACTACACTGCAACTCATGTCTTTCTACTAATGCCCCTTCCATACTAGTATAAAACCTATCAAACCAGTATAGCCCGTGACATCCAACCAGAGTCCCTGTCACCTTACGTCAACCCACTAAAGTTGTAGCCCATGTCATCCCACTACAACTTCTGTCACCTCTATAACCCAATGTAACCACAACATAGCCCTGTTATCCCACTACAGCCCCTGTGACCCTGGAATAGCCCTATCACCCAGTATCAACCTATCACACAATTACAGCCTCTGTCACCCAAGTATACACACTATCCACCACACAATAGCCCCTAACCTTTAACTACAGCCTCTTTTCCCCTACTATAGCCTCTGCCACCACACTACACCCCTGTCACCACATTATTCCTTCTATCCTACCCACAATTCCTTATAGTCCACTATAGCCCTCATTCCCCCCCTATAGTACTTATACTTTTAATACAACCCCTGTCACCCCATTATGATCCACCACACAATAGTCCCTAACTTCCCACGGCAGCCGCAATTGCCCACTACAGGTCCTATCCCTCCATTACAGCCCTTACCCTCTCTTTTATCCTCCCCACTGCTATCCCACTAATATTTAATTATAGCCTCCCCACCATGGCCCCTACACACCCACCATAGCCACTACCCCCCGCACCATAGCTATCATAGCCACCATAACCCCTATCCCCACTATAGCTCTAATCCTCAAACTACAGCCCCTATTTCCACACTACCTCCCCTATAACCCACTAAACCACTACACCCCAAAACCCTTATTTCATTACTACAGCCCAAAATACAACACAACAGGCTGGAACCCCACAAGCAGCATCCCAACAAACAAACAAGACCACAAGCAGCCTACACACACACACCACACACACACACACACAAACAAACAATACCAGCCTTGGGGTAGCAAGGTGGATAAATCTGGCCCTGCTAAAACACACTAGCTGCCATTGAAAATACTGTGCTGTTGCCTGCCCTCTTCACACTCTCCTCTTCCAATATATCTTGTTCATCAAATTAATAGTTGTGTAGATCCTGGGCCAGAGGTAATAGTGCTATGTCTGCAGTGGTAGGGGAAACAGAATTATCATAACCAGATTCATTACCGCCATCAAACATTGTCATTTTGGTAACTGTAAGTCCTTAGTAAAGAGTGGTTCTGACGACCCTTATAAGGTAGACTCTGCTACGCTCTCCCTTAGTTGCTTATTGAGGAGCACCAAGAAGGTATGAAGCTTATACCATGTGGAAATGACAGCACATGTTGTTGCAGCAGGAAAAGTGTGGAAATAAACAATTGCCTCCCAATTATTCAACTGAAATTTAAGGAGCTGCTACATGGATTGAAGGTGGCTGTTTAGAAACTGGATATTCTTTTAATAATTTGATGAGCCATAATTCTGAGAAATTGCAGTTTAGTCCAAAACAAATTGCAGTTTAGTCCCCCAAAAAGCAATGTACGTTTGCAGTGTATGAATGTTAAGTACTACAAGGGTGCACTTTTCATTTACTACCATCAGTTTAAAGAAATTATATGTGTCCATAAAACATTGTATATTTGACAAAACTATATATGCCACATAGGTACACCCCATGGTATCCAGTTTTTATGTACACTAGAACATTTTTACATAGTATTCAGTTTTCATGCGTACTATAAAATTGGAATGTAGTATCCAGTTTTCATGTACTTTATATCTGTTCACATTATATCTGTTTAGAGTCGATTATATTTTCAATATTAACTTTTATACATTTCCATTGATTGCTGTACTCTCCTTCACCTATTCAGTGTCCTCTATTTTTATGATAGCCTTTGAAATCTGTCTACTTTTACTGGTGTTGGCTTTCTATTTAGCATGTTGACCCATATTTACTCTGTTTTTGATTTGCTAAATTTGACTTGATGCTATTATTTAACATTAGCCTTTATATCACCCCATAGTTTTTTTTTTTTAATCAATATCTGTTTATCTTTCCTAAACTAATATATTTACTAATCCAATGAATAAAAACAAAATAGTTAATGCTTCCTTCTTATTATAGTTCAACACTGCACTTTAAAAAAAAAAAGATTCTTTTTTTTCTAATTAAGAGTCATTAACACAAAATCACATATTATTTTTTACATTCTCATGGCTACTGCTCACAATAACAATACATTAATCTTTCTCAAAATAATATATTTTTAGTTAAAATAATTTCAGTATAGCAAAAATATAATTATTTAATATTTATTGTTATATTGGTGGGTAGGCTCCATTTTGGTCTAGCCATATTAGTACTTGTTAATGTTGCCTGGTAGCCAACCGAGAAAGTCACATGGTGCTGCAGCTCCACTGGGAAAAATCACATTAAATGCCATAAATTGGACTTTACAACCCTCTCTTTGGCTTAAATCTTGCTAGTATCTGTGGGGAGCCCTATGCTGCTTACTTGACTCTTTTATTTCTGTTGCCGGCGAACACAGACCGTGCAAGGTTTCTCTGTGGCCTGCAGATAAAGTCAAGGAAGTGGAGGCGGCTGATCCTCTAACTTGATTTGGAGCCTGCTAACCCTGAGCCCTGTTCCCCCCTCCCCTCCCCTTTGGACCGGCCGGGGGTATTCCCGGTCCCCATTTGGATAGTGAAGTGGTTAACCTGACGACCACTCAAGCAGCCTGGTGCTGACTACCACTCAAGAAGGGTGAGGCCTTACACACAAAATGACCACCCCGTTGGGGCCTGCTGACATGGGCATTCCCTTGCGCTCACCCACATGTGTGAATAAGTTCCTCATGGCCTTCAATCATATCTGCAACCAGTTTTGGGTGAAGCTTTCTGAATGGAGACAAACCTCCACTTCTGGTAGCCGTCCCGATCACCAGCCTTCCTGTGAGTCACCAACACCTGTTCCCATGCTCCCATCATCTCCCCAGAGAGACACAGCAGAGGAGATAGTGCAAGAAATCATAGAAGCAACCAGATAAACCTCGAAGCTCTTACCTACCTACTCACCATGACCCATGACATCTATGGTGGAGCAAGTCTCCTCACCCCTGGCACAGCCTGCATGGCCTGGACAAATGTATAGTGTGCCTCTGAATGTGCAGGATTGATGAGATGCAACAGGGTACATTGTAATTGGTTTGCTTAGTGGTCTGGAACGGACAGAGGAGCCCCCTTGAAGTGGCAGATGTTGGTGGTAGTTGGGATTCACCACTTGGGTTCAGATGAGTGCTCCACCTGCCTATCTGCCTATATTATAGTTTGGTAGCTTAATTTTGTTTCTCCAAATACACAATGTTTGATGTAAGTCAGGTATAATAGCTTGTCTTATTGTGCCCTAACTGTTACAGTCTAATATACCTACCCAGTAGTACCTATTAACACATTGATGTTGCAGAGGAGACTACACATGATTGTATGTAGTGTTATAGGTGTAGTTTTGCTTAGTAATTAGGGTAAGGACTATAGGCATGCACAGCCGATTCATATATGTTATTTTTCAATGTTATGTAAGCTTAATATTTGTTAAAATGTTGAGTGGATGTGTGGTATGGTTATGTGTAGTGTGGGTAGGGTAGGGCAGGGTAGGTGTAAGTGTTGTAGCTGTGTGTGAGGTATATGTTGTGATTTTCAGTGTATCATGTGTAAGGATGGATGTGTGTAATGTGTGTATGTATGAGTGATATGTGTAGCTGTGTGTGTTACGTTTGGACCACTCTGTTTGTTGTTTATGTCAATGTGTAGGTAATACTTGTGGAAAGTAGTGTGAAACGGCCTCCTAGTACTCTGACTTAGAACCTCTTTTACGTCTCGGCTTCCTTCATTATTTACAGACCATCCAAGTGTAGTACTCCGTGCCATTAGAAGCACTCGGATTCTGATCTGGAAGTAATCTGAGAAGCATATGGAGGTGAAATGTAGAAAGTGATTATAGCAGGTTTTATCAGTTATAGCAGTTAATAAACTGTGACTCCAAATAATATATATATATTAATATATATATTAATATATATTATTATTATTTGGAGTCACAGTTTATTTATGTGTTGATAATTTCTGTTACTTCAGATATTTAGTGGTCTTCCTTTGGTTACATTGTTCCATACCACTGGATGCTTTGGTGCCTACGCTTTTATCTCCCGTCAGCATTATATTCAGTTTGTGAATTTTTGCTTCTTTGTTTTTGTTGCTAATATCTAGGGCATTGCTGGAGTGCCTTCCTGGTGCATGGGATCACTGTGGAGGTGGTGTTTATTCCCTTTTACACACATTTTCACACAGATCCCATTTCTTTCTATTTTTTCAGGATATTTCATGAAAAGCAGAAATGCCCCTTGAAAAATTCCCACCCAAGCAAAAAGAACCACTGCCATTATAACCCTGGGACTATAGCATAGTGGAATTTTTGTACACAAATGCATCTACAATAGTAAAACAACAAGGGCCAAACATAGATTACTTTAGTCAATCACTTGGAGATAATAGAATTCAATGTTGAACTCACAAGAGTATATTCAAAAGGAGCTTATCTGTTGTATTGTCAAAACTCTGGTGATCAGGGTCTTCTTGTATTCTCAAAATTACATGCAAAAGAAATGGTGAAGAAACATATTGCAACACTGTATAGAAAAGTAACAAACTGTTTTATTGGTCACACTTACAGAGAAAAAAAGATATCAAATCTTCATAAAGTGCAGGTACAAAGATGAACTTAATCCTCCTCTTTTAAAAACTGTGATGCTGGCATAAACTGTGGAATATAGAAGTCTCACCCTACACATTTAATTTCCCAGGACACTTCCTCAGAGGTGTAAGTATCAAGCTTGTCCACAAAGTGATTACATGCAACACAAAAGTCCCATATACATACAATAGGGTCAACCTCCAGGTTGCCGTTAGCCAACCTAGGATGGTCGCTTCAGCTGTTGACTCTCACTATTATTCTACAATCCAATTGGGTTACGTCATGGAACGCACATGCATTCCAATGATGTGGTCGCGTCCATATCCATCTTACATGTGTGTGCATTCCAGTGAAACAATGGCATCAGCATCCATCCTCTAGGCAGGCAGGGAGGTGGCATAGAAGAGTCTCTTGCGCATGTGCATTCCATCGATCTCCCTTTGGACTTTCGACCATCTTATGTCCAGTGGAACTCAAATAAAGACCATATATAATATGATATATATATATATATATATATATATATATATATATAAAACACACCAGAATAAAATAATTGATATGTCTAAAATGATGTTAAAATTATTTAAAAATAAAAACAATATAATAAATGAAAAATTTGAAAACTGTAAGTTTAATAAAGTAAGTAGGTTTAAAAAATACCTAGACATACTGCCGAAGCGAGCGGTCGCAGGTCTCTGGAGCTCCTGAGATCCGCTGCAGAAAATCAGCTCCTTTATTTTCCTAAACGCACCTTTTGAACACAGAAGGATCCCCCTGGATAGCCTGGCCGTCATGGGATGCAAATCCAAAAAATTGAGACCAGACAAGCCTGGAATGGGACTCACAAACGGAAAAATGTGGCAGCAAGCATCTGGTGCATCAGGGCCCTAGCCTGTAGACTACCTTGACTTCTCTGATGACCTTTCCTTCGAAATAGAGGAAAAATGCTTGTCTGTCCCATGGCAGAACCCAAAAGCTCCACAGCAGGAACCAGTGAAGCCTCCTTCTTAGTGATGAGAGAAGTACTGTAGGAGCTGCTGGCAGACTTGCAGAGGAACATCTTAACACATGTGGCTACAATCCTTAGGGACCTGCAGGACCTCACTGGTCCCCTTGCACAGCTGGAAGGTGCTTCCTCCAAGAATGCAACAGAAATACAGACACTCCAACAAGAGGTGCAGGAGATAAAACACCAAAATCAAACATATGAACACCACTTTGTGGCCTTTGAAGATACCCAGGGCCAGAACAAGTTGAAGGTGAGGGGAGGACATTCCAGCGGAGCTGCCTCACTTCATGAGGCTCTTGCTGGGGGCTCTGCTGCCACCACAGCAGGCCAAAACCATCACACCATATGGGATCTTCTGTGTCCCCAAGCTGACCTGTGCCCCGATCTCTGCACCAAGAGACATAGTGGTCCAATTCCAGAATTGAATAGACAAGGCAGCGGTACTTGCAGCCTTGAGAGGAAACTCACCATACCACCTCGAAAACATGCCACTCACCTTTTATGCTGACTTGTCTGGAAAAACTCTGGCTTGGCAGAGATCTCTCAGACTGCTCAACTCACACTTATGAAAGCACGATATCTGATACCGATGGCGCCAGTCCTGCATCCTCATGATGCCACGTACCCCATCCACTCTCTTGTGGACTTTGGGACTGCCAGTCTATTCCCTCACCCAGAATGAGCAAGCCAGATCACAGCAGAGCACACATGTATGGAACCCAAAATGGATTACCCCTTTTGTTCCTCAGCAGCCTACGCCAGAGCAGTACGCCACAGTCACGACATGAAATCCGGATGGTGATTGCACTGCTGCAGTAACTGGGGATACCCTGGATACCACATAGGCTTCTCTCTTTAAATGCTTTATGTTATTTAGATTAACTCCTGCAGATGTTTCACTAATAGAGGTTCAACTCACACTGAATGGGATAGCTCATTTACCTTTTCTATATAACAGCCGAGTTGGTTCCAGAACCACTTATCTCCCCCCCATCCCACTCCCCTGCATCAAGTTAATTCACACATGCACAAAATCTCTAGTCTCTAGAGGCGTAAATACCTTAATGCCTTAATATAAGTAAGGCTATTGGACAGCATGCTCACTTAGAGATCACATTAAGCATACTGATTTTCTACATATCACTAATGTTTCCAAAGCACGTTTGATCACATTGCTCACTTATAGTTTATTATAAGCTTAGTTTGCAAACCCGAATTGTGCTGATGTTAGCCTATGTTATGTATATTTGCTAGACTTGCATGATTGAGCTAGATGTCTTGCTAGCTGAGTTAACAAAAGAAAATGAGCAATGATATTGATTGCCACTCATTATAGACTGTTTTCTCGCTAAGCCTGTCTTTGCCATTATGGCAACATAGGAATGTTTTATTACTCTATGCACAACAAAATACAAAAATAAAGAATGTCAAAAAAATACCTAGCCAAAGATGTATATCACTGTGTATGCTCAACAAAAAAATTCATTACAAACATGAATGGATATTAATACCAATATAACTATAAATGCATAATGTTATAGCCCACTTAAAAACAAGAATAAAATTCCAGAGGGTAGCATATTGATAGAAGATGAAAATCCCTCTCTCCGTTTTAGCTTCATCATCAAATCCCCTTTCATCCAATCTGACCTGTTCAATGATAGTGGATATAAGTTTTTGTGGCTCAAATTCTGGGCATCGATTAAAGTGAAGTGGTACTGAGTGTGTTGTTAAAAATTTTCTAATATTATTTTGATGTTCAAAAAAGTTAACTTTTTCTTGTCTGCCTGTTCTACCCACGTACTGTAAACCACACTTACAGGTAAGTGTTCCAGATTTTGTTTGACTGCTAGTATTCCTAGTTGGTGGTCTATTACTGTGATCTCACATTCAATTTGGCCCACATATAACCTTCCTTCCACTCTATAGATTCAAGTTCTTGTAAAAGATGTTTTGTGTCCTTAATGTACAATTTTGCAGACTGGGCATATTTTTGTAAAAAGTGGTCTATACATTCATAAAGTTTGGATGTTAAAGATTCAATAACAATTATAATGGGGCATCCTGGTGGATTCTTTTTGGACTTATGGTGTCACGAGCGTGGGCTATAGGCCCAGCCGAGACAGTGGGGGGAGTGTGGAAGTGACAGGGTTAATGACACCAGACCCCTGGTTACCTGTTGCTAGTCCCAGCAACCACTCAATTAACCCCTGCAATCCCTTCTACACTATCCCCCTTAGTACATTTTACTCTGCCACCACCAAGACTTTTAAACCCGGGCGTCTTAGGTTACCCCACACACAGGAGAATTATAGTATCACAGTTCTACTTTTACTGATAAAACATATATAGTTAACCCTTTTTTGGTAACGTGTTTACCTGAGCTTTCCTCTGGAGAGTGAAGCTCATAGAGAACAGAGACACAAGCTGATTAAGTAAACATTTAATCTGACAAAAAGGATTCACAGTGCTGAGTACAAAATACAGAAATAAATGACATACAGATAACAAATTGCAAAACAGTACATAAAATAAAATAGGAGAAAACACAAGAAATTCCTTACATATATTTACCCCATATAGAATTCTTGTGGGAGTCTTAGATGGTATAGGTCTCCTAGAAGTTACTGACAAAAGAAAAATGAATAACTGACCTCCCTGGATAGTCCAACACCCTCATATATCTAAACTAGTTGTTTCTCAGTGGGCAGACCCCTGGGGGGGATCAGAGGGGGCTGGTCTGGCAGTCTATTGCCCACTCTATGAAATTCCTTGTGTCCAGCTCTGGTGATGGCTATCTACATGTTTTATGGTCTAGGCCTGGTGCAAGATCAAAGACCACAATAAATGTCATCCCAAGGTTTACAAAAAAACTACTCTTAACATATATAAACACACATCAAACACCAACTCATGCTTTTGGCATGACACCTCCCCCTTAAGATGGTGGACAGAAAAATTCAGCCACAGGCTGATTTATCTGTCTACCATTAACCCTCTAGTTGCCGAGACAGGCCATCTGCCCTTTTTGTGCTGGGCAGTGAAATTATACTGTTGGAGGCTCCAATGGAGCAGTTTATCAGTGTTACCTGTCACCTGCAGCAGGTTGTGATCAGTCCAAACCACAGCTACATCCTCAAACATGCCTGATTTGCCTGTTTCAATTCCCCATCGATCTCTGGTAACATCCCTTAAACCACACCCACTGCGCTCATGTAGTAGTTGTAAGGGGAAGAAACCAATGGATTTCTGCAGCACTCCCCGGTAAGCCCACAAAAAAGCAGACAGAGAACACTCCCAGGATAGATGTGCTGTATCAACACCCATCATCTCTTTCATTTTGCGGTCTGTCTGCTGGGCTTGTCGCACTATCAGACTCTGAACCTTTGGTTCACAATCAGAAAGTTGCTTAGGTGTATGCGTGAGTTGTGATAAACTGACAAGGTTCCTGGTTCCTCCAACAGTATGTTTCCCTGCAGCCATCCTTCCTGGACCCACAGGCTGAGTCTGTCCGTGCCCCTCACTTTCACTCCAGGTCATCACACATACCGAACTTTGGAAACTGGCTAAGTCTGGCGCAGAGTAAAGCTCACACACCCTCTGCCCTCCCTCATAGCCTTCTGTCCCTTCACATTTTCACCCACCACATCACATACATCTGCTTCAGGCACATATTGGCACATATATTCATTCAGCCCCCTCTCGCTGGAAGGCTTTTCCCATACATTTTCACAGGACACATTTGACCCCCCTTGATCAGATACAGAATTTTGCACACACTCACATAATTTCTTCTCCGAGGCAGGCCCTCCTCTCACAATCTCACATAGCACCTCAGACTGTCCTGCTGCAGCCCTGACCCACTGTTGACTTGTTACCACTGCGACTAGTGGTACACATCCCTGGCTCTCACCTTCCTCCTCCCCCTTACTCTCAGACATCCCAGCCTCACAGTATTTTGATACAGGCACATCACTACTCACCCCTATCTCACATTTGGTAGACATCACTGGTTCAGTTACAGGTAGATATTTATCCACACCCTGCTCTCCCTCCCAGCAATCACACTTCACAATGTCTCCCAAAGTTTCACACAATACCTTAGGTGGAGCAGTCAGCCCCTGGCTCACAAACAGTGTCCTCTGGAGCATAGTGACAGAGCATCCTGCCCAAATCATTCCCCAACAGAACATTAACAGGGATATCCTCTGAAATCCCCACTTCCCGCAAACCTTTGCCCGCACCCCAATCAAGGTACACACGTGCCAAGGGCACAGCGGGGCGTACACCCCCAATTCCTTTGATGGACATGGTTCTTCCAGGGATTATGTCCTCCGTATTCACCACTTCAGGTCGCACCAGGGTGAAGGAAGCTCCAGAATCTCTCAGTCCCATGGTCACTCTGTCACCCACAATTACACTCTGCAGGTTATCCTCTCGTTTCCCCACAGACCCACCCACAAGCAATACTGATGGTGCCCCTCCACGGACTGGTGAGGGCATATTCCTAGTGGGGCAAGTCCTGCTCAGATGACCAATCTGGTTGCATCGAAAACAACGGCGGGCATCTGACTCACTTGACATAGCCCCGGCTACGCTGGCAGTCGGCGGTGAAGTTCTCACTGCAGATCTTACAGGTGGTGTTTGAACTGTAGCTTCTCTCCAGGTCGAAGTAGCAGCTGACACAAGTCCACGCCTGGATGTGGGTGCATGGATGTCGGCATAGTCATCTGCCAGTTCTGCAGCAGCCCTAGCATTTTTTGGCTTTCTTTCCAAAATCCACTCTCGTACATTAGGGCTCCGGGTCTGCAAGAACTGCTCCAGGACCATTAAGTCATTAAGGGCTTCATAGGTAGTAGCTTGTACTCCTGTTACCCATTGCCGGAACGTGGTTTCTAATTGTGCAATATATAGAATGCAGCTGGATGATGGGCATTGCTGCATACTCCTAAACTTTTTCCTGTAAGACTCAGGAGTAAGGTTAAAAGTTTTTTGCAATGCAGATTTGATTGCCTCATAGTTGTTATCAGTCTCTGGGGGAAGGGACACAAACACATCCAAGGCTTTCCCTTTCAGTTGTGGAGTTAAATATCTGCCCCACTGGTCTGAGGGTAGTTGATGCTGCCTGCATACTTTCTCAAAACCTTTTAAGAATACATCCAAATCTGTCCCTTCTTCGAGGGAAGGAAAATCATCCTTACGGAGCCTACGTGTGCTGGACTCTGATGCATTGCTGTTTAGTGAGGACTGAAGGGTAAATTGCAGTTTAGCAAGTTCCAGCTCATGTCTCCTTTGTGCCTCCCTTTCGGCTAGCCTCTCTGCAGATTCCCTTTCTGCAGCCTGCTGTTGGATCATCACATGCAGGGCCTCCTGAGGATTTGCAGCCATCAGTTGCCGAAATAAATCAGTTGAGCAAATGTCCTTAATGTTTTGAGGGGTACAACCACCAGGCATTTCAGTAAGCAACACTCCTGCAGTAGTAGGGAGCTCGGTAACCCTTTCAGTGTCCGTCTCTGGCTGGAAAATATGGCTGTCAGCCTCCACAAGGTCAGCAATAAGTTGTGCCTTATTTTTGCCAAAAGTTGGTAAATTCTTTTCTTGGCACAACAATTCCAAGGCCTCTTTTGATTGTTTGCGATAGGCCTCCATATTCACAAATAGGATAGAGAAAGAAAAACAAAAGATGGGAGGGGAGAACTGTTTTGCACTTTGTATGTATTTTAAAGCAGCACTGAGCTTGGTCTTTGGAAATTACACAAAAACAAGTATGCAATTTCTTTTAGTGCTAAGACCCCCTTTACAGGTAAAATCTAGTAAGCACTAAAAATCTCTAAATATATCCCACTAGCTGCCGCCAGTTTGTCACGTGCGTGGGCTATAGGCCCAGCCGAGACAGTGGGGAGAGTGTGGAAGTGACAGGGTTAATGACACCAGACCCCTGGTTACCTGTTGCTAGTCCCAGCAACCACTCAATTAACCCCTGCAATCCCTTCTACACTAACCCCCTTAGTACACTTTACTACTGCCACCACCAAGACTTTTAAACCCGGGCGTCTTAGGTTACCCCACACACAGGAGAATTATAGTATCACAGTTCTACTTTTACTGATAAAACATATATAGTTAACCCTTTTTGGTAACGTGTTTACCTGAGCTTTCCTCTGGAGAGTGAAGCTCATAGAGAACAGAGACACAAGCTGATTAAGTAAACATTTAATCTGACAAAAAGGATTCACAGTGCTGAGTACAAAATACAGAAATAAATGACACACAGATAACAAATTGCAAAACAGTACATAAAATAAAATAGGAGAAAACACAAGAAATTCCTTACATATATTTACCCCATATAGAATTCTTGTGGGAGTCTTAGATGGTATAGGTCTCCTAGAAGTTACTGACAAAAGAAAAATGAATAACTGACTTCCCTGGATAGTCCAACACCCTCATATATCTAAACTAGTTGTTTCTCAGTGGGCAGACCCCTGGGGGGGATCAGAGGGGGCTGGTCTGGCAGTCTATTGCCTACTCTATGAAATTCCTTGTGTCCAGCTCTGGTGATGGCTATCTAGATGTTTTATGGTCTAGGCCTGGTGCAAGATCAAAGACCACAATAAATGTCATCCCAAGGTTTACAAAAAAAACTACTCTTAACATATATAAACACACATCAAACACCAACTCATGCTTTTGGCATGACAGACATCTTTCGACAGTCACGGAACAGGAGCTCGTTTCAGACTTATCTACTAATGATTCAAGGTTTGTTAAGCATACAAACTTATAACAGTGTGACATCACTTGGCCTAGGACAACACATTATTACGATTCATCAACATATGTATTCTCTCTAATTCTATTTTTATAACTTCATCCCTTACTACATTTATTACTGACTCCTCAGCAATATGCCTATAGCAGTTAAACAAGCTAGTAACCTGCTTAAAAATGTAGTTATTGGATGGCAAGGAAATGGTTAATGACATGAACGTACATGAGATCATGGCACATCACAACATTTCACATCATACTATACCACGTGAATCAAGCATTCATCCAGGTTAGTCGTTCACCCTTCTGCGTCTGAATCCACACCTATAATCCTTAATTGAGATTTAGGATGACAAGCACGCAACTGGTTAATGTGAACCCACTTTTCAATAAAATCACCATCCTTAGGAATTTTTATCTTGTACGCTACTGGGGAAATTTTGTCAATAATGACATATGGCCCTTTCCAAGAAGGTAAAAATTTATTTTCCTTGACTTGATTTCGCGCAAAGTTATACAGATAGACTTGATCTGTTATCTCATATTCCTTTTTCGTGGTTTTTAGATCGTAATAGGTCTTAACCCCTGTCGCTGCTTTTTCTAGATTC
Organism: Pelobates cultripes; assembly: GCA_933207985.1. NCBI lineage: Eukaryota > Metazoa > Chordata > Amphibia > Anura > Pelobatidae > Pelobates > Pelobates cultripes. The sequence continues at coordinate 94,531,617 of OW240922.1, read as the reverse complement.
TTTTGGGCAAAAGCAAACGCATGCTGTAAATGCTTGCGCAAATCTTCGATATACTGATGCGTAGTGGCAGCATTGATCAAGTTATGATCTGAAGTACGATATAGTAAATGCTGTGGTAAAACCATCTTTCTTCCTGTCATCAATTCAAAAGGTGACAATTTGGTAGCAGTGCTAGGTGTAGCTCTAATCGCCATTAAAACTAGGGGCAATTTAATGTCCCAGTCTTTACCAGACTCCTTAACATATTTCTTTAGAATATTAACGATAGACTGGTTATATCGCTCTACCCCCCCGCTAGACGCAGCGCGGTATGCAATATGTAGCTTTCGTTTAACACCTAGAATGTTCCACATCTTAGCCATTACTTCGCTGGTAAAGTGACTACCTCTGTCTGACTCAATTCTTTGAGGCAGACCGAACCTGGAAAAGACATGGTTAATCAACAAAGTGGCGCACACGGTACTCGTGTTCTCTTTACAAGGCAAACATTCTATCCACTTTGTGTACATACATGTAACGGTTAACATGTATTTGTTACCTCTTGAAGATCTTGTTACAGGACCTATAAAGTCAATTTGAATATCAGACCAGGGTAATGACACCCCCCTCTTCTGAAGTGGTGCACGATGGGTTGGACCATGGGGTTGATATTGCGGACAAATCAAGCATCCCTGACAGTATGTCTTAACATCCCTTAACATGTGTGGCCAATATGCATAATCACGCAATATCTCATATGTGATCTTATCACCACGATGCCCAGATGTAGGTGCATCATGTGCGTGTTGGAGCATTAACCCTCTGTATACAGTTGGGACTACCCATTGTTGTATACCATGTTTAGAAGTTCTGACCAGCAACCCATCCATGATACTAAATTGGACTTTATATCTCATCAAGATTCGTAAATCTTCATTAACTTTGCAATCCTCATCTGTGATGGGATTGGCAGTAGGGTCTTCTATATGTTTATAGAATATACCTATGACGGGATCATTCTTTTGACTAGTAATCAGGTCCTCACTAGGAGCTTCTTGACTCCATTGCACGACATCTAAGTCGGCATTATCTCTAGCCTGACGTCTAGTTATGGCGTCAACATGAATTGAACCCATAAGGTCATCAATGTTTAGGGTTTCACCATTGATGGCAGCTTGTTTTGCCAGTGAATCAGCTAAGTCGTTACCATCCTTGTCAATACCTTCTATTTTAGAATGGCCTTTGGTTTTCTTGAAATATATGGTTAAACCATTTTCCCTAACCAGTTCATCGATTTTACAAAACAATTTCCCATGTTTAACAGGTTTGTTATTGCTTTTCAGCATTTGGTTACGTTTCCAGCTAGGCAGATATTCGACGAAACTGTTGCGAACATAGTTGGAATCGGTTATGATAACAAATTCTTTGACACTATATTCTATTGCCATTTGAATGGTCTTATATACTGCACAGAGTTCGGCTATCTGACTGCTTTTGGGACCAATATTGTATCCTATAGATACATGGGATAATCACCTATCCAGGCGATTCCGATACCTGCAACTAATTTCCGTTCAGCACCAACGACGTGGTGATATGAACAACCATCAATGTATACCCACGGTAGTGGTCGACAGTATTCCTCGTCATAAACTTTATAAGGGGATAGCAATTGCTCTTCTAGGAAGTCATCTCCGGTGTCATTATCATCCAGAGATGGAGCAGTACAGTCATGTAATTCTGCTAAACCTTGGGCAACTGGGCTTCTCTTATTATGTTTATAACGGACTTCTAACGGCCATCCCTGTAAGGATAGAGTCCATGCAGTAATCCGACTGTTAGAGAGATTACCGTCTCTAATTCTTTCACTCTGCAGATACTGTAGAGGTTGGTGAGCTGTTTCTACAATTATTTTCTCACCTTGGATATAGCTACGAAAATTTTGTAGTGCCCAGACAGTCGACAATAACGCCTTCTCACACGTGTTGAATTTAACTTCAACAGGTGACAAAGTCTTGCTAGCATATGCAATAACCTTGTTTAAACTATCCTGCTTCTGATACAGAACAGCACTTATGCTTAAATCGGTATATCCTGTCTCCAGATAGAAGGGTTTACCCCCCTCTGGGTATGCTAAACAGGGTGCCTGAGTGAGCTTCCTCCTCAGTTCACTTACCGCTTGGTCCTGAGGCTCCCCCCAGTTCCAGGTAGTTTCCTTTTAAGCAGGTGTAAGAGTGGTTTAGTTATTTCTGCATAGTTATCTATAAACTTACGGGAGTAGTTAGTCATACCAAGGAACGATCTTAATTCCCTGATGTTTGAAGGTGTTTTAGCCTTTAGTACGGCTTCAACCTTCTTCCTCTGGGGATTTAATCCTTCAGAAGTTACCTCATGTCCGAGGAAATTGACATGGGTGCGACACCATTGCGCCTTTTGTAAAGACAGTTTAATCCCTGCCTCTCTTAACTGAGTGAGAACATGTCTAATCTCCAAGATATGCTTATCAAAGGAAGTGCTTTTCAGCAAGACATCGTCGACATATGATAACGTTCCTCTCTCGAGTGCTTCAGGCATAGCTTTATGCATGAACACAGCGAATTCATGACCAGAGTTTATATAACCGAAAGGCATACGGGTCCAGGTATACTGCTGCTTTCCAAATGTGAAGGCCAATTTGTATTGGTCTTCATTATGGACTGGTACGGTCCAATATCCCTGCACAGTCAATGGCAGTGAATATTTTGGATCCCTGCATTTGTACCAAACATTGGTCTATGTATGGCGTTGGCCAACCAGACATATAGACGCGTTTATTTAGCTGTCGTAAGTCAGCGCATAAACGCCATTGTCCATTAGGTTTCAGAATCCCCAAGATCGGATTATTATACGAACTGTGCACTGGACGTATAATGCCCCTTTCCTTTAAATTCTGAATGATGTCTTGTAGACCATCATATGACGCTAATGGGAGTCTATATTGTTTGATAAATACAGGTGGTAAATTTGGATCAGTTTGTATTCTGGCTACGTGGAGGTTAGTTAACCCACAGTAGTAGGAATCTTTGGCAAAAATATCTTGGAATTTCAAAAGGATTTCCTTTAGCTGTTGCCGCTCAGCATCGTTGGAGCAACCGTCAGCTAAAGATATTTGCTCTTCTAGCCTTTCCTGAAATCCTGGAAAGATTTCAGGCTGGCCTATCTCATAAGCTTCTTCAAGCCTAGAAGTTAGGTCAGCTCGGTGTTGACTTACCTTTTCTCTTTGGTCGAGATACTCTTGTGATTCCTGCTCATTAAGCGGATGATCGAAGGTGATTGATGCTTCTTCGATTTTACACGAGCCTTCTTCGACGTTGAAGGGATACACAGATAGGATAGTGAATAATCCTTCTGGGGAGGAATGGAATATTTGATCGACAATTTCGTCCTCAGTTAAGTATTCTTCAGGGATGAGGCCTATAATTTGGTTTTGGAAACCAAATGTATAGTACTCAGCATCCAATGCTAGACCTAGTAATGTTCCTTTTGGTAAAGTAACACTATTGGGTGTAACATTGTTGACCATGATATAGGTGGGATTCTTACCAATACTTACCATTGGTGTATGTGTTACCACCAACCCTAATTGTTGTATCTTGTTAGATAAACAGATTAGGGCATCAGAGTTTTCCAATCTCTGACCTTCCTTGACCTGTAGGGGTAAAAGAAAGTTACTTGTCCCTTGTGGAATGGTTATGTCATCAGGAACTTGGATACTTACCGCATATGGGAGTATTTGTCCTGATTTCAGGGCGTTTTCCTCGTGAAGGTATCCACAAGGATCACCTTTTAACCTTGTCCACAAGTTGGAATTAATCAGGTCAAGGTGTATGGCAAAGCGATGTATGACATCATTGCCAACGTAAACCTGATAGCGAGGTTCGTCTAGCACTAGGAATAAATGTTTAACTGTCTTATTTCCGATGGAAATAGATAGTAAACATTTTGCTATCACATTGTAACTCTCTGATTCGCCATCCAGGTTCTGGATCCACTTGTCATGTGGGGAAGCGTACCTGATCATTTTAGGATTAGCGATCTGCTTTAACAGACTTCTGCTAATATAGCTGTTCTCACTCTGTAAGTCCAGCTTTGCATTCCTACTTCTTCCTAAGTCATGTATTTGCATAGGAAAGAATAAATTGTTATTAACCCTTTCAATTCTGGCAAGGAATTGAGCATGACCTGCCAGATCTACAGATTCAACATAGTCCCTGTGGAGAGAAATGGTTAAAACATCACCTTCCAGAGAGACATTCTGGATCCTCTCTGGAGCAATTCTTATGGAATGCTCATCTACAGGTGCGATTGCATCATTCACCTGCAGGATAGTCACGTCAGGTGACTGACTATTCCTAAAATGTACCTCTATCGAGTCAGGTCTTTCTTCTATCACATGGCAGTTACGATCAGATTGAACATGTGATTTCTCATAGGTTATGGGAACCTTAGCTTGTGACCATACAATTCCATTTACACAGTCAATAATTGTGTTAAGTCTTCTGAGTATATCTATACCCAGAATCAGTCGGTCATAGGGGAGATCTACCACTATCACCGGGTGTCTAAAGGTTTTGTTACCTATTTTAAACTTTAACCAGGTATTGCCAATAACATGAAGGGCATTTCCTCCTACACTCAACAGAGCATTGGGGAAATCTCTTAGCTTCGGCTTATCCGTTGCTAAGTCCATTACCTGCTGGAAGTAGGTATTGGATAAGATAGTGGCTTGTGAACCAGTATCTATTAACCCTTTAAAAGGCTGGGGTAGCGAATCCTGTATTTCTACAGACATGTAGTACCTTCCTTCATGTTCTTCTAACTCACATAAGAATTTAGAATGTGTCAACATATTACTTGTTTTCCATACATTACCGGTCACAGCAGTAGTTTCTACCTGTACTGAGGAATGCTCAGTCTTACCCACAGGCCCATCCTTTTTAGGAATATCTTGAATTGTCAAGCGGGAACTAGTGGTCGGCATCTCATCAGTTAACACTTTCAGGTCTGGATCCTGGAAACTAGTGGCTGCTGGGGCTATTTTAGCCTTTGGCTGAAATGAAAAAACAGAGGAACACGTTGCGCCTCCTTCACCCGGAAGTGAAGTGACGGTATAGGCAATAGGTTTTCTAACACAACTATTATTTGTTTGACTGTTAGTACCTGGAAAGGAAACAGGGTTAGGCATTACATCTACTGATAACCTAGCCTGTTTAGTCACAGTGGCTATTATTGCTGCGGCACCTGTTGTTGTTGCTGCGGTTGCACAGGTAGTTCTGCAATTGGAGCTATCCCTAAAAAAGGATTTCTGGCAAAGACTTCGACGATTTATGACTATGTTTCACAGAGAGAAAAAGTTTCACTCAGAGAACAGAATTCTTCAGAGTGCAGCGTAAGGTCGTAAAGTTTAGCTGACAGTTAGAATAACCCTTTCAATGCTGGCTAGATCTCCTAGGTAGTTAAGATCTATTCTTATGTAATTTTTAAATAAAATAACATTTAAACCAGTTCATTAGTCATTTCCTGGAACCATCCAATAAGAGAATCTACCATGTTTTATGAGCAGAATTTGTTTTTAATTTGTCTAAAAGATATCTTATCTTAATTTAGAGCAAATCAATACACCTGGATAAAAACAGCGGTATGCTAACACGTGATAATATCACATCAATATATAATTATCTTAATTCCACCTGCAGAATGGAATGTTTATAACTATATATATTTTAGTTAACTAAGATTTCTTAATATGGAAATCTGACCGTGCTTTATCCAGTCATATATAATGCTATTAATACATTTTAATTAATTTAATTAATTAAATGAAACCAGTATAATTACCGGTTGAGTAGATATTTCATCCGATTGGTAGTCTCAGGAACTTATTTGGATGTCTCTCTGCATGGAGGTTGGAGTCCCCAAACTTCCAATTCCTCTCTCCTCTTTTCCTTTCTCCTTTGCATCCCTTGTATATCTCTATCTTCCCTTTGTCTTAACTTTTAAAGGGCCAGACTCTCTGTACGTCATCAGTTGATAACCCAATAGAAGTACTAGAGGTGTGGTTATCTTCCAGATCGCAATTTAGGTATTTAGTCTATAGAGGGCAGTCTTGTCCCACTAAACATACCTATCCAGGAAAGAGTTAACTTTTCCTGGTGGCTATTTTGACGTCATTTTGCGTTATCTTTATAGTGCCATAACTTAAAATTTCAAAGGGTTTCTTAAATTTTGTCCAGACTATGTGTCTGGCAAATTTGAGTTTTGACCCATAACTTACAATGGGACCTTATATGTATAGACAGTTAAATTTTATTATTTAATCTTCTCTGTCACAATTGTCTGGGTTTAGATTTGATTATATTCTTCTTATCACTTGTTTATACTATGCATTCCTATAGCTCTGGCAAAGTGGCTAGTCTTACAGAAAGAAATCTTGTGTCTTTTTTTTGTTAACTTGGAATAACAAAATGGAGTCTGGTCTGTTCAGAGTGACTCAGAATATACACTTTTAGTTTCTATCATAGCACAAGATGTCTGCCGATATAAATACCCTGACAACCCTGCAACACAGCAACTGGGAAGAAGGTTTCAAGCTAAGATTTAATGAAATGTGCAAGCAGTACTGGAGAGGCTGGGAGGAACGGCGAAAGCCAACAACGAGATCTGCACCAGTGGAGCTACCTACGGACGGCGCTCCGGAGCCTCGGCACCCCCGTCCTGCACCGAGAGCCAGGGGATGGTGAGAGAAACACATGGACACGGGAAACAGGAGTCCTTCAACTACAAGGGCTGTGGAGGTGCTGCACGACACGGCAACATGGGGGACGAGAACTCCACACTGCCCCTACTAGCATTAGGTCTGAGCACCACGGGAATAGGCTGAGAGGACTCTCTTTAATGGGACTAAACAGGCATCCAGACCATGCACTCACATCCCATTTTGTTGTTGGCCTACAATTAATACCATGGTTTTCATTTCATAAATCTCTTCACTTACAGCCAAAATTGGGGTCTGCATATTAAGCTAAGATGCCAGCGTAGCTAGGTGGAATTATTTGTACTCTTAAAATCAGCGCTTTCACTTTATGTTTCAAACAGTTATTTTGCAAGCACTGACCTTATTTAGCATGCATACTCTTCTTAACAAGCGCAGATTAAGCGAGTAAATTTAATTGTAATGCGTAACCGATAGTAAACTATGCTCTGTTTATGCATTTATATAAAAAGTGTGCACTGCTCAAATGCCATAAATGTAACATCAATGTGATATATCTATGCTTACGAACGCTACTGTGGCAGAGTAAGCTGTCTTGTCTATCCATGTACTCAAAAATAAAGAAATAAAAAAAAAACCTTTTAATATAGGTGCTGAAATAGCAAGTGATTTTGCAATCCTCTACTCTGAAAGAGAACATTATGGGAATACAATAGCTTTACTATAAAGTAGTGAACAAAAGGCAAAATTACATATTAAAAGATTGGTAAATCGCAAAATGCACTAGAGCATATAGATATACGTATTTACATATTCAACACATGGAACAGTGATAAAAAAAAACAACCCCTTATTAGTATGCCTCCTATAATGCTGATTCACACAGTATGTGATGCTGTATTATATTCAACCCATATGGGTTTGCAGTATCTTAATGCAGAGATACCAAAAACATATTGAAAAATGAAAATAACTGAAAAAAATAACAATAAAAAAGGGTAAAAAATAAATGTCCCCCAAAAAATAAGTCCCAGTGTATACACACTACAAATGCCAAAAAGAAACAAAAATCGAAATTCAAAAGCTCTCACCTCTTTCAGTTTAAGTGTCTTCCTTGTATATAGTCCGTTATGACTGAAATTTGCAGGGGATGCCTGAGTGTTGTGTGCCTGGAAGCTGCTGTAAGGGATGCCTGGGCTGCGCGCTTGGGTCCCCAACCTTCTCTTCGAAGGCCCTCCGAAAGTATGCGGTATCACATATTATTACATTAATTCAAGGTGTGTTTGAGGGCTACCTTGATACCATCACCATTAGAGATGGGAGAGTGCCAATACATATGTAAATAGTATTGTAGCTTAAAGACATTTTACTGTGAGTATTATTGTTGTGGAGTTCTGTTATACACTCCCTGCCCCGACACACCTTCTTGGTGACATGATCAGAATTGCCCATTTTTAGCCAATCCGATGCTTTCCCTTAGGGGAATTGGATTGGCAAAAAAATGGCAATTCTGATCCTTAGGCAAAGAGTTGGCAATTCTGATCCATAGGAAAAGCATTGGATTGGCTAAAATCTGGAAGGAAACACCGTTTTGGCCACTCTGCACCTCCTCTTAGAGATCATTAGAGATTAAATCAATGCATCTCTATGAGGAAAAAACAGTGTCCCCATGCAGAGCGTGGAGACGCTGAACGGCAGTGCTGCCTACTGTGCAGCACTGCCTCAGGAAGCACCTCCAGTAGCCATTTGAGGAGTGGCCACTGGAGGTGTCCCTAGGGGACAATGTAAACACTGTTTTTTTTCTGAAGGAACATGATTGTCCACCAAAACGACTTTATTAAGGTGAAGAGAGTATCACTTTAAGATTACTGTGTTAATAAATGTTATGGTATATTGTTTTCCAAGTTTTTGTCCGTGGTGTAGTTTATAGAAAAGTGTCCTATAAGGCTGGACTGGATATCGGTAACCTACGGAAGTAATGGCATCATCAGTGCCAGAGAGCTATGCAATTCCTGACACTTTCTGTGGAATGCTATTGGCATTATAAGCGATAGATGGGCTGGATTTGTCTGAGTATGACACTCTAGTATAAGAGAATGAGTGATAAAATAGTCTAGAATTCTGGGGTGACTTTTATTTGGTACCAGTTAATTACTACAAGGAATAAAAAAAAAAAACAAGCAGAAATAAAGTATTTTTCTATATTTAGATGCTAAAGTTATCTTTTATTATAAGAAGTAGTTTGTATTGATATCACGTGCAACAGATTTAATGAAGGGCAGTAAATTGTGACAATTACCATAGCTAGACTCTCTACCCTAGAACAGCTTCCACACCGCTAACGAGGATTCGATATAATAAACATAGGAAGGGGTGCAGCAGGATTTGCTTGAGATCCCTTAGCATCTCATGAAATGATTGCTGTCTGAAACACGGACTTTGTTGATGTGGGCAAATGATAGAGAGAAAAGGGCTGAAGTTACACATCACCACACTCCCACGACCAATTATCGCTAACAAAGATAATTGCAGACCTGGTGCTGATTGTCACATTGAATTGTTCTTATTTCACGAGTTCATACACAGAGAAAATCATACGTGGAAGCAGTCATGTGGAATAGCATATATTTACTAGAATCTTTTATTGGAAGTGTGCAGTTATTGATATTTCAACACATATTACCTGATTTCGTAAGAAACGCTTGGTTTTGTGGGAGTAAAGAAATTGCAGTGGTTTTCAGTTTAATCAAAGCCTTGGCAGACGAAGAATGATTTTTGAGAAATGACTTGCAATATGTACTTTGTATCTCAAGGGGAAGAGAGCACAGAGATATGTTGAAATTATGTCCAAATAATTAAAGTTTGAAATGCAGTTTCTTTTCCTTTTTTCTTTCTTTTTCGTTTTCTTTCTTTCATTCTTTCTTTTCTTCTTTCATCTGACATAATCTGGTTTTGAAAAACAAATGAGACAAGCATTCCTATTTTAAATAGAAGTAACAGGAACTGTGTCTCACTGGTAATAGATTTTTAGAGTAACAATAATAAATAATAATAATAATAATAATAAATAAATAAAAATAACAATGGAAAACAACACTAAAAGCCAATTCCAGGACAATTATACAAGTAAACACCAAGTGTGGCATATACCAAGGTGATGTGCAATCCCCGATGCTATTTTTCATAGACCAGATAGTCATGAAGCGTGGATACGGATTCAAGAGTGGAGCTACCATCAGCCATCTACTCTACATGGAAGATGTTAAGCTGTATGCCAAGAGTAAGTGGTACATTGACTGATCCACCTAACTAGAATCTACAGCAAGGGCATCAGAATATCTTTAGGACTAGATAAGTGTGGGTGGATGATAGCAAAAAGAGGAAAGATAATCAGGACAGAAGGAGTTCAAGTATCAGAAGGTCAATCGAGAGATGTAGAATAGCTGCAAGTACCTGGAGAGTACCACAAACACATGGCAACTAAGTAGAAGCAAGGAGGATAGCAACATCCAAGTACCTCAGAGAGTCAGACAGGTCCTGAAGTCCAGCTCAATGTCAAGAACTAGATACAAGTCATAAACACATATTCCCTTGCCCTTTCAGTCATCAAGTACCAGCTGGAAAAATAAACTTGCCACGCTTGATTTATTTTATATAGTTATTATTTTATATGACCAAGATAAGAGCTGATCACCATGGATGTCAAGACCTGGTTGATATTGGTTGAGGTCAAGTTTATTCATTAGAGCACAGGGACAGGTAACTTAACTAAATATTGCATACCTGCTGTCAACCACAGGGATGTTAAGAGAACATGTTGAGATGGACAGGCACATGCAGAGTTTGCTTTTTTCATTTTGTAAATCAATATTTTACCTGGGGCACATCAGTAGTGGGCTGGATTCTTCTCTGCCCCTGGAAGTTCCTGCACGAGGCAGTCATTGGCTGAAGGTGCTTATCTGGCTCTCTTATTGGAGCTAATAGAACCCCCTTGCAGGTAAGTTGTCAAATTGTCCTCAAATAGTTTGACTTCTTACTCTGGGAAGGCAGGTAGCAGAGCACTTCTCGTACTATAACCACTGGCTGTATTTGTTATTGGACTTGGAATATTTCTTTAAAGTTACTACAATTCACTATATAGTATATTACCCCAAGTGTTTTGACTGTTCTAACAAATGTGTCTTTAAATCTAATTTCAAGTATTCATGCACATGACATGCCATAAAAAAAAACAAAAAAAAAACAGTGATATGACGACAAATTATGAAAATGTAGACCGAGTTAAATAATATTTTCAGTGCATTTTTGGGCCAAAATACGGAAGTCAGTTGTCAACTCATTACAAGTCACTGTTTCTGAACATGTCTAATAAAGTACATGCTTTCCAATTATTGGAGAATAATAAAAAAGACCCCAAATATTTCAACACCAATGGGTCAGAATTTTCTCCTCCAAGAAAACTTACGTTAAAAGTGAAAAAGACTTTGACATCTTAATGAATATTTCATGCAGAATTTATGTTTACCCTATTCTGTGCATTCGTATATTTTCCACAATATTTAGGTAGTAACAATATCCATCCAGAAATCATAATTAATGTCAATCTCCATGCATATAGCAGGTGTATATGTATGTATGTATATTTACATATGATATAAAATACTCAGAAAGTCAACAGACAGAACCATCTACTTAAAGGGTTAAATTTTAATAACTAAATTTGACATTAAGGACTCTTGCAATGTGTATAGTTACGTTCTAAAATCATTCTCCTTTTTTTTTTTTAACTTGGCTCAAGATTCTTAATCATTTCTGATGTTAAATTAAACCTTTAACTGTGAAACTTAAATAACTCTTTCGTTTTCTGCAAAAGTACAGAAGTCAAACATAACTCTCATTAACTCCTTCCTGTATGTACAAGTAACAGTATTCTAATTTCAGATTTATTAATTAGAATTGGATGAAGAAAAACTATTTAATAAAACAGTTATACATTTGTTTATTGTAGATATTCTCTTATTCTTCCCCAATGTGACAACGACAATTAAATCCTTAATCCTATATGAAACTGTCTACATGGTTCGAAGGATGTACGTTCCAGCCATCTAATGCTGGGGTAATCAGAAAAAGTCTGCAAAACTATCTCCTCCTCAACTATGGCATAGTTTAAAAGAATCATAAAATAAAAACTTTACCTTATGTTAAATGTAGTTTAAATAATGCTAAACATATTTAAGCTTGATTTATTTTATATAGTTATTCACTATTCCAGAAATTATTGATAATTGAAAAAAAGTCACAATAGCTAAATTGGAAAAATCTTTAAAGACAATTTTTTTCAGTTTAGTTATTTTAACTTAAGTTTAACTTCTTAAACTTAAAGTTTAAATTCTCAGCAATTGGCTTATGTAGGTAAACCATATTTATTTTAAGAGAGAATGCAAGTATACTTTAGGTGCCTTTCACAAGCGATTTACAAATCTAAATTACACAATAAAACTTGCCATTTTCAGCAAAGAATTTAAATAATTACATTTGGTAATACAATAATCAGAGTAAATTTTAAATTTTAAATTAACAAACTACACACCATAACCACTGTAGTGTGCAGTAGCTCAGTGGAGTGACACGGAGACATTGTAAGTAGTCAAACTGTTTTAGAATAATTTGACATCTAACCCAAGTTCTGCAAGAGGCCACTCCCTTCCTCTACTACTTCAGACAAATCTTCTGGCTGTCTGAGATAAGCCTGGTATTACAGGGTTTATCTGATTGTGTGAGAGGGATCGGCTGATGCTCTCAGCCAATGAGCTTGCCCTGTAGTGCAGTACTTAGCACAGGCAAGCAAATACAGTCAGGTCTATAAATATTGGGACATCTACACAATTCTAATCTTTTTGGCTCTATACACCACCACAATGGATTTGAAATGAAATGAACAAGATGTGCTTTAACTGCAGACTTTCAGCTTTAATTTGAGGGTATTTACATCCAAATCAGTTGAACGGTGTAGGAATTACAACAGTTTATATATGTGCCTCCCACTTTTCAAGGGACCAAAAGTAATGGGACAATTGGCTGCTCAGTTGCTCCATGGCCAGGTGTGTGTTATTCCCTCATTATCCCATTTACAAGGAGCAGATAAAAGGTCCAGAGTTAATTTCAAGTGTGCTATTTGAATTTGGAATCTGTTGCTGTCAACTCTCAATATGAGATCCAAAGAGCTGTCACTATCAGTGAAGCAAGCCATCATCAGGCTGAAAAAACAAAACAAACCCATCAGAGAGATAGCTTCAAAACTCATTGGACGGTGCTTCACAGTGCAGATGGACAATGACCCGAAGCATACTGCAAAAGCAAAGAAAGAGTTTTTTAAGGGAAAGAAGTGGAATGTTATGCAATGGCCAAGTCAATCACCTGACCTGAATGCGATTGAGCATGCATTTCACTTGATGAAGACAAAACTGAAGGGAAAATGCCCCAAGAACAAGCAGGAACTGAAGACAGTTGCAGTAGAGGCCTGGCAGAGCATCACCAGGGATGAAATCCAGCATCTGGTGATGTCTATGCGTTGGTGATGTCTATGTAATTGACTGCAAAGGATTTGCAACCATGCATTACAAAGGGAAAGTTTGATTTATAACTGTTAATCTGCCCCATTACTTTTGGTCCCTTAAAAATTGGGAGGCACATATAAAAACTGTTGTAATTCCTACACCGTTCACCTGATTTGGATGTAAATACCCTCAAATTAAAGCTGAAAGTCTGCAGTTAAAGCACATCTTGTTTGTTTCATTGCAAACCCATTGTGTTGGTGTATAGAGCTAAAAAGATTAGAATTGTGTTGATGTCCCCATATTTATGGACCTGACTGTAGACGTTTTGGAGCTCTCGTCTCTGACTGAAGTAATAGTGGGTAAAATGATGTAAGAAGTAAGCTACTGTAAAATATCAGGTAAGAAGTAAGGCCTCTGTAAAATAGTTAGACTGCTTACAATGGGGGGGAGGGCAGTACTGGTATTATAACACTACAGCTTATTGTAGTGGTTATTGTGCGTGGAGTATTCCTTCAAGCCAAAGTAACTGAACTAAAGACATAGCTAACATGGAAAATGTATAGTTCAGCAATTTTGACTTACAATGTAAATATGTGAAGTTCAGCGAATAACCACAAAAGTGTCACAATTATTAAAATGTCTTTCTTCTTGGCTCACAATGATGCTACATGGTTCATTGAGCATCCTGAAAAATAACGTATGATAGCACCACCTCTAGACTTGCTCTTCTGTGCATGTCGGCAGATCATCAATAAAGTACCAATAACCTACCATCCATGTTCCCCCCTTTGATTAATGTGTTTTCTTTTAACTATGCCTGGCCTTCACTTATATACATATCACCACAGGTGGCCCATATTTACCAATAGTGGTTGTTTTTCATAATCAGCAGCTTTCTCATATTTTTGCAGCTTAAAACTCGTATCAATTAAGTCTGCACAGATATTAATTTTGCACCTTTAATGTCAACATATAATTGAACGTGCTATTTTGCTGGAAAGTTGTAGCGAAGTTCTTAACATTTGTATGAATTCCCAGAGTGTGCTTAGGAATTTGTGCTTTTTTTTTGGCTATGGAACTAAACTAATTTGGTAGTTATGAGAGGAACGAGGAGAAACACCATCTGTCAGGCGTACATCTCTGCCAAGACACCGTGCCATGGAGAGGACAATAGTATCTCTGTTTGAAAGGCTTATTTCTTACAGTTTGTTATATATTTAGCATTCTAAATTCAATTAGCAACAAAAAAAAGTTCCAAACATGTGAACTCTGTTTTCCTTTTCCACATTCCTTTGTGTTTTAAATAAATTTTTGCATAAGATGTATTTCACATTACCAGTAATTATAGCTTCTGTATCAAAGAGTCAGAACATTTTGCAACTATACTTTAATATCTGGATTGCCAATTATTAGAAATACCAATTGGTATGCCTTTTTTGTTTGTTTTTGCGCAGTTATTGCAAAAGGTGAAGATGAAGTGTGTCTGTTTGTGTATTTGTGTGTTCCCAAGTGCATGTGCGCGTAATACAAGAACTTGTGTGGGTAGGTCCCCTTTCACTGTTCACCTGTAAAAACAACTTCTGCTGTAAGCCCACCTCCACAGTCGGTTATATGGACGTAAGGATTTTTAAACACTTACTTGTTTTGCAAACATTGGGCAGTTAGGATTGACACCTGTCAGCTATATCCCAGTCTGATTTAAGCTCACTGCAGAAAAATTGAAATCCTGTGAATATACAGCAATTATTATTATTAATTATTTTAATTAATAATTAGTATTAGGGCACAAATTGCAATTAAGTAGGAGATATAGGAAGATTATTTACTGCATTTTCTCAATGCTTACCACCAGGTAAAAAGGATAGAGCTTACAAGAAAACTGACTTTGTCAGATAGCTGCACCCAGTTTAAGGATAAAAAGGCATGGGTTTGTACATTTAATCATTCACACCTGGCAAGGATAAGTGTGCATATACCTGTAAAACCAGGTTTTTACAAGATCCTTCTTTATCTAGTTGGTTCGCTATAATGAAGAACCAAAAAAAAAGCCCTAGTGTCTTATTCTTCCTCTTCCAGACTGTATTGATACTATATAGACAGGAAGTTACTAGCCAGATGGAGTGAGATATATTAGTCCAGAGTTAATGCTTGGCATAGTGTCGGAGTTCATAAGCTTTTATGGAGCTGCTGGGCATGTTAACAAATTCTATGAAACCATCAATGAACTGTTATTGTGCTGATGTTGCTTCCAGAGGTAGTTTGGATCTCAGCAGTGAGTGTTACAACCAAAGACAGATGATTTTTTTTCACAATTAGTCCCTCATGATTTGGCATTGCCATTCTGAAAATTTGCAGGTCCTAAAGTTTCACAGCTGAACTTTTGTTCTGCTTAGAATGTGTCTGGGGTGGATCATCAGCGTCCTGGAACACATTTTATTGGATACAAATAGAGGGAATACAAAATACAGAGACCCTACAATACAGAGAGCCTTCAATTAGTCTACTCACACATTCTCCCTTTGCTTCTATACCTGCAGTCTAGACTCAGTAGATCAGCAATCTTGGCCAGCTATCATGGTTTCCAGTCTACTGCAAAGACACTCCATTTTTCTTTGTCATTCGAGATTCAACATCTGCTTTAATTTCCTAGTTAACATGATACCCTTTTAAATCAGTTAACTGTTTTGAATTGTACATTCATCAGAATAATTTACTGCCTATCTATCTGCCAGCATGGATTTCATGCCAGGACTTCTTCTCATTGCTTTTGCCATCTTAAAAGTATTAGTTGGAGACCATGAGTTTTTTTTTTCTTTTACCTGTTTATTAGTCCATTTAAAGATGCATAAATGTTATGTGATTTTTAACAGTTGTCATCTAGGTATAAAGTTTGAACCGTAAGCCATGATATAGTAACATAAGAGATTTATACCAGGAAACTGAAACCTACTCACCTTACAGACACATATGTGTTTCCACCTAGGTTTTGGAAGGCTCTTTTTTAAGGTGACCAGTTTTTGCTTTATTTAACACCAGATGTATCACACTCGATTTATCTATTTTTGTTCTTCATTTGAGCTTTTCTGGTTGAAGGATTGAAAAGGTATTGTGTCACCTTAGTATATATCCACCTGAGAGATCTGAGTCTTTCCCAGCTAGGCTCTGTTCTGTGTGAGGGTAGCCTGTTTGCTTTACTGCACTACTCGTTATTATCAACATACTACACTATATTATATGCATTTCTTAGTTCTAATTTTAAGCACATAACACTACATACCCCATCCTTTATAGAAGTAAGCTTATTAATTCTGCACTGCACTAGATTATTGGTGTTGGCCATCACAGATCATTGATTAACTCTTCAATGTCAACAGTGGAAAATATATTACCCTTGCCAGTGGTTCTCAAACTGTTAAAGTAAATGTTGTGTTTTCTTGATCAGTATAGGAAGAAAAAAAAGAACAGATAGGCTGTATGCCTCTTCGTTGGTGTTAGCGAGTCTGACTGTGGTACTTGCAAGAACATTTATCATGTCTGAATCCCTTGCTGGGAGGTCAGGGCTTTGAATCTTCCATCTGTTTGTAGTACTCTTCCCAATTTTAAGCTGAACTGATCCTGGAAAGAGATATTGCCAAATAAACAGCGCTAAATGCCTATCGACGATCAGTGAGAGCTTCCCACCCATGCATGAAGTTTAACAGTGTCCTAAATTCCAAAAAGAAGAATATTTAGCAGGAAACAATTTTTTACAGTAAAAATTCTGTTGCATACAGATCAGTTCCAACTTGACATGGAAAAATATCTCATTTATCTGAGAACTTGTTCATTTACTTTACATCGGACTATTAGCTCAAAAAAGCAATGAGGTAACCTGTTTGTGATTTTTATGCAAAACCTCCAGGAACAAGGGCTGGAAAGCTAAAAAGTGACAAAATATGATCATTTTTTATATTGTGCATGGCAACATTAGAGATGTCAAAACACTATCTTTCAGAGCTGAAACATATTTTATACTGTGGCGTGATGATATGCTGTGATTTATTTGAGATTTACATTAAAAAATAAGTTTTGCATATTTTTCTTTATTAATAAATAGAACTGCATCCATCATTCTATAATATTATTTAATATAGATAGCCAAACTTTCCAAGACAGCTTAAACATTCATAAACTAATACCATAATAAATATTTATATAAACTTCCATTTCCAAAAGTTATAATAATATTAAGTCATGTTCTGCAAGAAATGGTACATTTAACATTCAGTAATAAAATACAAATTGTACTTCAAATGAGAACTTATTTTGAGATTGTATCAGATATTTATGTTTTAAGGGAAATTCAGCAGTTGATATTTGTGTATCGCATAATCATTGTTAAAGTATATTTACTTTTTGCCCGTTGGGTTAACATAATGTATAATATATTCTTTTAAAACACCTAAGGATGGTAAAATGGACAATATTCCTAGTCTTTTTGTTGCTCATACTAATGTCTTTATAACAGCATTGAGGATACTGATGAATTCATTTTTTTTATCATTGTTATATTTTTAAGAAAGAACTGGGTGTATTGACCTTGCATGTATAATTTCAAGTAGTATCAATTTTTTTTCTCATGTGATCTGTTACATTTTCTTGTTTGTTTGTTTTCTTAGATTCCCAATATATAGTTTGTCGGATGCACAATTGTTCAGAGACAGTGAGGACCAAGCCTTTCCCAGGGAATATTGACACCAACTCTCTCATTGTCCAAGATGAGTATGTCTTTGTTCAGGTGAGACAAAACTGTTAGATTGTACCGATTTGTTTTCTGATAAGTAATTGAAACTGTCTATCCTTCACTGGAAAGTATGAGATATCTGTGTTTTCCGCAAACATTTGCCCACACCCCAGATTCTGATAGCCAGCAACTCTCAGAATTGTCTAAATGCAATAGATGGCCAGAGAATAATTGAACTTGTTCAACAACATTTGGTGGACAGAGTTTGAGATTTCTGCTCTAGTGATTCAATTTGATTTAATTATTTCTCATCTTGGACCCCAGAATGTATTCTTCTCTCTAGCTATTTTGAAGTTAAATCACATTTGTGTCTGTTAAGGCAGTCCTAGCCACACCTCCCCTGGCTGTGACCCACAAAGCCTTAATGAAAAAATGGTTACATTTTCAATCAGCACACTATTCATTTTGAAATGTCTTTATCTCCTGCACTCATAATTAAAATCTAATCACACACTGGAGGCTCAGGCAGGCTTCAGCAGGCTATTAACAGAGGCTGAGATTAAAAATTCTAAATTAAACAGACTGTGCAGTGAAGGAAGTGCAAACATTAGATCTCTGTTTACAGGAAGTGTGTAAGTAGACTGCCTAAGTCACATGCTGGGAGCTGTGGCTAGAGCTGCATAAACAAAGTGATTTAACTCCTAAATGGCAGAGAACTATGCAGTTTGATTTCAGGGGCATAATCTATACACCAAATCCACCCCATTAAGCTAAAGTTGTTTTGTTAAAGTAAAATATTTTATATTATTTATAAATATACAGATTACTCCACCACCTTAGCCACATAGTGAGGACCGCCATTTTGGCTCTTGAGTTCTCACCGGTGACTTCAGGTTTATCTAATGAGCACAGCGACTGAGTTTTTACTTGTGATCGTGTGTTTGCTCATACTTAAATACCATTGACTTGTATGGGAGCTCAGCGATTGAACAAAATATGTCAATCCCTAATGAAATGAAGTACTGGCACTGACACTTATGAGTTCAATTTAATGGAATGGAGGAATTCTGTGTTTGTGTCTTGTTCAAAAGATTAATGTGACATCAAAGCAAAGTGTATCTAAATAAAAATTTTAAAAGGATATTTATTAAAAATAGATAAATAAATGTAATCATTGCTACTTCTGTCTGATGATTGCAAAAATTGTCACAATTCAGATGTGCAAATTTCTATTAAAAAACAACTAATCATTTCAATATATTACAATTTGTATATATATTGCTTGTGCTGTATGAATTAAACCTGAGTCTCTGGAGTCTTTCACAGTGAAATATTATTTTGAAGAAACAAAAATTATTATTTTTCTGCCATGAATCTTCTTTCTAATTATTAAAGTGAAGGCATTTACAGTGTTGCATTAAAGTTAATAGGTAGTAAAATTACCTTATTGTCTGCTGGGCTTGCTCCGAGAGAGTTTGGACCCTGTTGACAAAATAAAGGTTTGTAGGTTTTCCAAATTTTTGGGGGTACTGACATTTAAGACTAATTATGGTTTTCTGGATTAAATTAGTTTAACTATGTTGCTCTAATTGTTTCCCTTGAGTATTTCTCTGCGAGTGGAGCCGCTGGAAGTTTAGATAATTGTGTTGGTTGAAGAATTGGTTTGGGAAGGTCATAAGTATTAACAAAACGTGATTTAACTTCTAAATGGCAGAGAATTGAGCAGTGAAACTTAAGAGGCATGATCTATACACCAAAACTGTTTCATTAAGCTAAAGTTGTTTTGGAGACTACAGTGTCCCTTTAAAACTTTTCTCTCTATCTTGTTAATTCCTAGAGCTGTTTTCTAACCAGTGACTTCAAACAATTTCTTTTGCAGTTAACATCAGGAGGTCGGCCACACTACTATGTGTCATACAAGAGAGAACCATTTGCACAGATGAAATTGCCAAAGTATGCTTTGCCAAAGGTAGTGTCCATTTATAATCATGATTTTGTGTCCACGTATCCTCATTTACCCAGGTGTTACTGCTATCTAGTGGCAGAACTGGAATTCATTCCATGAAAGTTGTTTTTATTCCCTTCATAGACAGAAAGATGGAAGAATTGCATATCGATATGCTGTGCAAAATTAGAACCTGATTTCCAGGTTCTAAGGTTGAAAAGTTACCACTGCTCTGACCTACCTCAACATCTGTTGTTATAGTGCTCAGTTTGAAACAAGCACAGGGTATGCCTTACTTAGTTAACATATTAACTAAGTTTGGATAAATATATATTTTTTTATTTTTAAATATTTTTCCCCTACAACAATATAGGTGTTCTGTGCCACAAATGTGCTTTTAGTTTGTCCCCCACACATGCTATGGAATGTTATACCTTTAGTAGTAATGTTTTAACTGGCACAGTCCTAATCGGCACTGTACTGAAGTGTTTTGCACATTAAAGGTACACTATAGTCACCTGAACAACTTCAACTTAATGAGGTTGTTCAGGTGAGAACTATAGCTCCCTGTAGCCTTCCTCATGTAAACACTGTATTGTCTGAGAAAATACAGTGTTTACATTGAAAGCTAGGAACACCTCCAGTTGCAGTCACTCAGACTGAACCAGAGGGACTTCTGAGTTGATGGAGGCATAATATGCCTCCATCCACTCAGATCTGCTGTGCACGAGCATCCTGTGATTCAGTATCTCCTCCCACTGCATGCAGACACTGAACTTTCCTCATAGAGATTCATTGATTCAATTCATCTCTATGAGGAGATGCTGATTGGGCAGGGCTGTGTTTGGATTGTGCTGGCTCTGCCCCTGATCTGCCTCTTTGTCAGTCTCAGCCAATCCTATGGGGAAGCACTGTGATTGGATCAGGCTATCACATGTCAGCAGACTGCTTGTTTTTCCTGAGTCTAACAGCATGCAGATTTACAGCTTCTGGCTTAAATACAGTAAGATTTTTACTATATTTATGGAGGCATGAGGGGTCCAGGGGGGCTAGATGGTCGTGTTAACACTATAGGGTCAGGAATACATGTAGTTGCACTGGTGACTATAGTGTCCCTTTAAAGGACCACTATAGTGCCAGGAAAACATACTCGTTTTCCTGGCACTATAGTGCCCTGAGGGTGCCCCCACCCTCAAGAACCCCCTCCCGCCCGGCTCTGGAAGGGGGAAAGGGGTTAAAACTTACCTTTTTCCAGCGCTGGGCAGGGAGCTCTCCTCCTCCGATCCTCCTCCGTTCCTCCTCCTGGGCTGAATGCGCACGCGCGGCAAGAGCTGCGCGCGCATTCAGCCCGTCGCATAGGAAAGTATTTACAATGCTTTCCTATGGACGCTTGCGTGCTCTCACTGTGAAAATCACAGTGAGAAGCACGCAAGCGCCTCTAGTGGCTGTCAATGAGACAGCCACTAGAGGGAATAGGGGGAAGGCTTAACCTATTAATAAACATAGCAGTTTCTCTGAAACTGCTATGTTTATTAAAAAATGGGTTAACCCTAGCTGGACCTGGCACCCAGACCACTTCATTAAGCTGAAGTGGTCTGGGTGCCTAGAGTGGTCCTTTAAGTACTTCGTTTGTAATTAGAGTTGAGCGAACAACTTGTACCGAACATTAGGTTTTTTGGACCCCGGACCCGAACATGGACATATCACTGTATGTTCGGGTTGGAGTTCGGTGTTCGGCGATTTAATGGCGTGTTTTTAAAGGCTGCAGGGCAGCCAATCAACAAGCGTTTGACTCGTGTGCACTTAGAAGCCATCACAGCCATGCCTACTAATGGCATGGCTGTGACTGGCCAGTGCAGCATGTGACCCAGCCTCTATATATAAGCTGGAGTCGCGTAGCGCCGCATGCACATTAGTTAGTGTAGGGAGAGGATGCTGCCACTGATAGGGACAGCCTAGGAAAGAATTCTGCAAACTCGTACATTAGTGGGGTGGGGTGCACTTCATATCTGAGAGTCAAACAGAAGCTTCAAATACCGCGGTTAAATCAGAGTTTTAAAAAGTAAATTTGTTTTGGTTCCAAATAGTACATTAGTGGGGTAGTACATTAGTAGGGTGCACTTCATATCTGAGAGTCAAATAGAATCGTCAAATACTTCTGTCACATTGCAGTTTTAAAACTTAAAATTTTTTGGGTGCTAAAAAGTACATTAGTGGGGTGCACTTCATATCTGAGAGTCAAATAGAAGCGTCTAATAGTGTGCTTACGGCGCAGTGGTAAACATTCTTACTTTCTGGGTGTTAATCTGCTAAACAGTACATTTTGTAGCCTGATCTTCATATCTAAGAGTCAAATAGAAGCGTCTAATAGTGTGCTTACTGCGCAGTTGTAAACATTCTAATTGTTTTGCTGCTAATCTGCTAAATAGTACATTTTGGGGCTTGCTCTTCATATCTTAGAGTCAAATAGAAACGTCTAATACTGCGGTTACAGCTCAATTGTAAACATTCTAATTGTTTTGGTGCTGAACAGTACATTTTGGGGCGTGCACTTCATATCTGAGAGTCACATAGAAGCGTCTAATAGTGTGCTTACAGCGTAGTGGTAAAGATTCTTATTTTCTGGGTGCTAATCTGCTAAATAGTACATTTGCGGCCTGTGGTGCACTTCATATGTGAGAGTCAAATAGAAGCGTCAAATACTGCTGTCACATTGCAGTTTTAAAACTTAAAACATTTGGGGTGCTAAACTGCTAAATAGTATTTTAGTGGGGTGCACTTCATATCTAAGAGTCAAATAGAAGCGTCTAATAGTGTGCTTACAGCGCACTTGTAAAAACTCTAATTTTCTGGGTGCTAATCTGCTAAATAGTAAATTTTTGGGCCTGCTCTTCATATCTACAAGTCATTCTACAACAAAATTAAACAGGTTTTAAAATATGTATGGACCAACCAGTGGCTGTAAACAACAAAGTTTTACTGGTTAGAGTCATGACTACGCACTCTAGTGAACAGGACCTTCATGTGGTGTGTTTTTTTTTTTTAAATCATACAGCATCCTTTCATATGCTTTTCAGATGTCATATTGTGAATTACCAATTTTTGTGTAGCCTGATTTTTTTTTTTTTTTTAAAGTGAAAAATAAGTGTTATTGTGATTGTTTCATATACAGAAGCATTAATATACATTTCTATACTGTGTAAAGACACAACTACAAAGTTAAAAACCAAACACCATAACAATGTGCCAGACAATCTACCTGTGCATGGCTAGTGTGATAGAATAAGTCTACATCTTAAAAATGCAATGACCCACAGAAGATGGGCGAGAATTTTTTTTGCAAATGGAACTTTGATTTGAATTTACTACATTAGCAGAGGCTTGTGAAGGCCTTTTCTCCACTTGTAATATTGTTTCACACCTACAACACTTGTTACACAGATCTAAGTGATAGAAAACATATTTATATTTTCTACACTAGAAACTACCAGATAACAAACTGCTATATTTAAACCAGTGATCAATAGCTAAGAGGTACTTCAACAATATTGTAATTCTGGGGCAATACCCTCACAAGTCAAACTGAGAGGTCAGTTTATAGGGAAAACTGTATAAAATTTTAAAACAATTTCCATATGTCCTTTGCAGACTTTACATGCTGGAATAACACAGGTGCCAACTGCTGTGGCTTTCTGCAGTATGCATACCGGCAAGGAGGGCATGGTTGAGGAGTGGGTGGAAGATAATGTGGAGGATGATGAGGTCCTAAACCCCACATGGAATCAAGGTCATGCGAGTGACATGTGCAGTTTGGAGGAAGAGGCGCTGGTCGCACAGAGTCACCAGCACAGCATAAGAGGGAGCAGGGTGCAAAAGTGGAGCGGCCGTTCCCTGGCGCTCATCGGCATGTATGAGCTTGAGAATTACCAGTTATCCAAGTAATACATGTATCGATCAAAGGATCCATAAAAGAGTTGAGCGAACCCGAATTGCAAAGTTCGGCTTCGTACCAGATTTAACGATCCATTCGTAGTTTCACAGTGAGGTGGGCAGTCTGGTGACCAGGACCCAGACACTGTCTGGGTGGCGGTCGGACGACTGGGACCCAGTATACCTGATGTTGAAGTTAGGAGTCACAGTGTGGAATGTATTAGCGGGGTCTGGTGCGGGGTAACCGCACGCCCCCTGGTGTTGAGCACCAGCGTTTGTGCGGCCACATACCAGGACACTGATGCAGCTTCAGTAAAAAGAGTACTTGATACCAGAAGCCATCACCAGATTGATCTGCAACTTGGAACAGGATGTGACATTCACTGTAGTGGCTGTACGCGCTTTTGGCGCTGTC
This sequence comes from Pelobates cultripes, assembly GCA_933207985.1. Taxonomy (NCBI): domain Eukaryota; kingdom Metazoa; phylum Chordata; class Amphibia; order Anura; family Pelobatidae; genus Pelobates; species Pelobates cultripes. Next base: position 94,507,317 of record OW240922.1, on the reverse strand, counting down.
ACCCTGCTACTGCTCGCCTGTCTCGGCGCTGCAGCGTAACTTCGGCCTTCACGCTCACTGCCTCATGAGACTGTGCGAGCAGCAGCAGTCGATTGTGCGATTGGCCAGAGGTTCTCTAGAGTCAACAAAGTGCCTGCGCAACTATAATGTCAACAGCTACTCTGCGGAACAGAGTCTTTTTTTATATGTCCCAATATTTTGGGGGCTACCCCAATTAAAAAAAAAAAATATATATATATATATATATATATATAAAAACAGTGTTGGCTACCTCATCCCCCTCCTCCACCGCTGCTTCCACCTACACCGCCATGGTTACCGCCTCCTCAACCTATGGGTCACTTAGTATAAACTAGGTACACATTAGCAGAGGCTTGTGAAGGCCTTTTCTCCATGCATCAGGAGTTAAGCATTTCTCCATGCATCAGGACTGCAAGAAATGCACTGCAAGCCGCAAATGTTTCTTTTTTTGTATGTCCCAATATTTTGTGGGCTACCACAATTAAAAAAACCAAAACATAAATATTATTGTTGGCTGCCTCCTCCTCCACTGCTGCTTCCACCTACACCGCCACGGTCACCGCCTCCTCAACCTACGGGTCACTTAGTATAAACTAGGTACACATTAGTAGAGGCTTGTGAAGGCCTTTTCTCCATGCATCAGGAGTTGAGCTCAGTTTGAACAATGAAAGAGAATACCCTGCACTCCAACCCTCTCTCAAATTGATAATTCTGGTGATGCTCCTGACAGCCATGCTTTAGATTTTGCTTTATGTTCTTCCAAAGCTAAAATAAAAGATTCCATCTAGTGCTATTTTATGGCTCAGCTGTATTTTTAATTTTTATGTTATTTTAAGTGATTTCCTTATCCACATTTGTTTGCAGAGCACTTGTCCTACTACTACCCCCATTTTATTGCTTTTGCAGCACACACCTTTCCAGGAGGTTTTTATAGGCATTTTTGTGGCCAAACGTTTGGGTCCCCATTGACTTCAATGGGGTTCGGGGTCAAGTTTGGGGTAAAGTTCGATCCCGAACCCAGACTTTTTTTCAAAGTTCGTCCGAACCCGCCGGACTCGAAAATCCAGGTGTCCGCTCAACTCTATTTGTAATCAATCTTTCCACCAGTACACACAAATTATCATTCAATACAGTATTTTAGTCACACTGCATGACTCAAATATCTTCCCTTTAAACCATGAAATTGGTTTCCACTATTAATGGTGCTTAAGAAGTGCTTTAAACCATAAACATAAATGAAGTGTTGAAAAGTTAGTACATGAAATTAGAACAGACAAAAAAGCAATGCATAGATTATCATTCAAGGGTACCTAAAAAGTTATAATTATCTACATTTACAGAATGTGTTACTTATTACATTATATCTATGTACTGACATACTATCCACATAAAGTTACCATAGTTGCCTGGCTAACCCAAGGAATCTATACTCCACAAGGTATTGCAAATGAGAACCTAACTTTTCTTCCATCTGATTATCAATCAAGCAGTGCTGGCTTGTTTATTGTCGCTCTGCATTAGTGATGTCGCGAACGCGAACTTCGGCAAATGTTCGCGAACCCGCGAACCGGGCGAACCGCCATAGACTTCAATGGGCAGGCGAATTTTATAACCCACAGGGACTCTTATTGGTTGAAGGGGGAGGGGGAGACCTACTCTCCTCCCCCCCGACCCCCACCCCTGGGCGGCGGGTGGGGGCCATAAAGACTAATGAGGGGGGGACCTACTGTCCTCCCCCCCCGGCCCCCACCCCTGGGCGGCTGGTGGGGGCCACAAAGATAATGAGAGGGGGGACCTACTGTCCTCCCCCCCGGCCCCCACCCCTGGGCGGCGGGTGGGGGCCACAAAGATAATGAAGGGGGGACCTACTGTCCTCCCCCCCCGGCCCCCACACCTGGGCTGCGGGTGGGGGCCACAAAGATAATGAGGGGGGGCCTACTGTCCTCCCCCCCAGCCCCCACCCCTGGGCTGCGGGTGGGGGCCCTAAGTAAATCCCCCCCCAAGGTGACTAGGGGTCCCCAAGCCCCTAGTCACCCCCCCAAATAAAAAGTCCCTACCTACCCCCCTCACCCTAAAAAATAGTGAGGAGAGAATAAAATAACTAACCTGTAAAATAAAAGTAAACTTACCATTCAACGTCTTCTTTTTTCTCAAATCTTCTTTTTTCAGCCCCAAAAAAGGCCAAATAAAAAACCATCATAACCGTCGAATTGAAAATAAAATAAAAATCCCGAGCGCAAAAAAAAAAACCCGACGAAAAAGAAAAAACCTGAGCGCAAAAAAATAATCCCCTAAGGGGGATTTGCTTAGGGCCCCCACCTGCAGCCCAGGGGTGGGAGCCGGGGGGGGAGGACAGTAGGTCCCCCCCCTCATTATCTTTGTGGCCCCCACCCGCCGCCCAGGGGTGGGGGCCCGGGGGGGGAGGACAGTAGGTCCCCCCCTCACTATCTTTATGGCCCCCACCCGTCGCCCAGGGGTGGGGGCCGGGGGGGGAGGACAGTAGGTCCCCCCGCATTATCTTTATGGCCCCCACCCACCGCCCAGGGGTGGGGGCCGGGGGGGCAGTAGGTCCCCCCTCTTTATCAATTTGGCACCCACCCCTGCGCGGCGGGTGGGGGCCAAATCAATTTGGCCCCCAGCCGCCGCGCAGGGGTGGGTGCCGGGGGGGGGGCAGTAGGTCCCCCCCTCATTATCAATATGGCCCCCACCCGCCGCGCAGAGGTGGGGGACGGGGGGGGCAGTAGGTCCCCCCTGTTTATCAATTTGGCCCCCACCCGCCGTGCAGGGGTGGGGGCCGGGGGGGGCAGTAGGTCCCCCCCTCATTATCCATATGGCCCCCACCCGCCGTGCAGAGGTGGGGGCCGGGGGGGGCAGTAGGTCCCCCCCTCATTATCAATATGGCCCCCACCCACGACGCAGGGGTGGGGGCCGGGGGGGAGCATTAGGTCCCCCCCATCATTATCAATATGGCCCCCACCCGCTGTGCAGGGGTGGGGGTGGGGGGGACAATAGGTCCCCCCTTATTTTTAATTTTAGGGCCCCCACCCACCGCTCAGGGGTGTGGGCCGGGGGGGGACAATAGGTCCCCCCCTTATTGGTATTTTTAGGGCCCCCACCCACCGCTCAGGGGTGGGGGCCGGGGGGAGGACAATAGGTCCCCCCCATTAGTATTTAGGGCCCCCACCAGGTGGTGGGTATTGCGAGTAGGGGCACAATTTACTAATACTAAGTCATTTTTACTTAGTATTAGTAAATTAATAGGGGGCGGACCGAACATCGCATATGTTCGCCATCGGTGGCGAACGCGAACACGCGTTCGCCAGGAACTATTCGCCAGCGAACCGTTCGGGACATCACTACTCTGCATGATGCACAGAAACTCACTGCTGCCCTACTAGAGGAAAGTGTATTCTGCTGTGTTTTTTTTAAGTCTTTTTTTAAACATTGTTTTGCTATGACAAATGAAACCAAGAATGAATAGCCAAGACTGGATTAAGATTAAAAGACTGAAATTAAGAATTTTGCATGTTGTAATCTGAGATGTAATCCTTGTGAAAACAAAGATCTGCTTTAAATCCTTAATCCATAAAAATTGTTGTAAAATATCCAGGGTGAGATTTTGCAAGTTTTTTATTTTTAATCTTTAGTTAACAGGATTTCAAATTTTTGAGATACTTATTTTTTGTAATAAAATTCTTTGCAAAAAAATTAGTAAAGTTTATTGGATTTATAACTGACATTACAAAAGTACAGGAATCTATTTTGATATAGGAAGGCCAAATATGCTTTCACTGCAAATCTAATTTTCCACAAAGAGGGACAGTGTTATATATCATTTGGGGAGCAAATTGACTGCAATACTTGAATTCTTGTCAGGTTCTCATGACATTGAGTGAGAGACTTCATCTCTAAGTGCCTCAGGGTCCAACATTGTGAAATTAAGCACCAAGAGGCATACAGTAACCTAATCCTTCCCATACTTTATGTGTACTGGAACAAACTAGCTGCTAACACATGAGCTGATCTATATTAATAATTTCACATGCCTTCACATATCTGTCGGAACTCTGTTTTAATTAACTCAACTTATTTTGTTTATTGACGTTTCAGAGTTGTATCAAACTCTGCCTTTTGAGCAATATGCATATATAATAATAAAACAAATATCTCTGCTACTTCCAAATAATGTCTGTGGGTTGCAAAATACAATTCAATATATAGTCTATCTTACAGAAGAAAAAAGACAAACAACATGGAAATCAGATAAGGACGTGAGAACTGGTGTCAGGAGTGAAAGACAAGAAAAATGACTGACAAAGTGTTTGTCTCCATTTTGTCACATTAATTTTGCAAGAAATTGGTAATCACTAAAATGGCTGTCTCTATTGTTAGTGATTATAAGATGTTTATATACTACAAGAAGTCATGTTTAATGACTGGTAATCATCTCCTGCAATTTGTTTTCATGCTAAGCAGACAAACTTACCATCTGTCACTATCAGACTAAACATTATAGCTGCCACAAAAGTGGAAAAAGGTCAGGCTTGTGGCTAAAGGAAATGAGAGAGGGGTAGACAAGTAAAATGGAAATGGAAGGCAGTGGACAAGACTAGAGACATACGAGTGGAGTCAAGTAGGGAAATACCATAATAATGTGACATAAGGGAGTTGATGATTATCATTGGAATGAAGAGGAGTGGGCAAGTGCCGGAGAGAAAGCTGAAGATGTTATGGGATGGTAAGAGGGCATGTCACATGGAAATGGAGTGGAGTTGGTTTGTGGCACAGAGATTGAAGGAAGAGACCAAGTAACAAGGGAATGAGATAAGTGAGCATATTAGAATGGGTGGGCAGGATATGGGCAAATGATGTGAGGTGGGAGGATTGGTCAGCAACTAAAATGATGCTTGCTTATCCTGTGATTTGTCCCAGAAATACTCTAGGGGAACATAGACAGAGGAGGGAGGAATTGAAGGTACATATGAAAAAAAAGTGGTGAGAGTGAGATATCTAAAACTACATGAGGATCTGTATATGGCTAGTCTTTATTATTGCAAAGGTCAGTGTGACGAGACCAATCTCGCCACTGTGCATTGGAGGAGCCTGGTTGTCTGCCTGCTGCCTTTAGACTATGGCCCCATGTTGAAACGCTTGATTTTCCCCTGCAAAGACACGAAAGACGGGTCATTCGGTACTTGCCCTATTTGAACAGTGATACCCCAGATAGCTATGCCATGGAGCCCATTCATATAACGAAAGACTATGTGAAAGACTTTGGCTTGATGGCAAATGAACTGTTTGTATGTGATCTGAGCGCCATTCAGTAATAATGTGCGCTCAGATCTAAGCTATCTGGGGATATGTTGAAAGTACCTGTTTTATGCAATAGCTGCACAGTTATATATTTTAATGTATTTTATTGTCTTTTGCTACCATGTGTTCAATGGAGTTTTGCCTCTGTCCTTGGAGATAATTGGATTACTTCCCAATTATCTCCAGGGTAGAAGACCCTGTGGAACTGGTTTTGGGCAGAAAAGCCATGCTTCATTTGGTCATAAAGGCATTCGATCTAATTTTTAACCCACTGGACCAATTTGTATGATTTTGACATATGTTTGTATTTGGAGTATGATGATTCTGAAAATGTGAATGTGATGTATACTTTTAAAGTTATGAATAATGTGGAAAAACTGTATGTCTCTGTCTGTGATAATTGCATTAACCCATTGTGTAAGGTAATTGTATCACAGGCAGAGGGGAGGATTTTGTGTGGGAGTGTCTGAGTGTATTGTATGTGTTTATTGGTTGTTTTACAAAACCCTGTGGGTGGTACTAATGTGTATATAAGAACAATAAACCCACAGCTCTGCCTGTTTCTGTTTTGACCCTCAACACGGAGCCTTGTCTCGTTCTTGGGGGGGGGGGGATTTATTGTATGCTGTTCCAGTTCAACTGCTGGGAGTGTAAACCTATTCGTATGTTTTTTCCTATTCGGCTGTTTACAGTATTCATATGTTTGAGAGCATTCGTATGCTTCTCCGGTTCGGTGGATTGGTGTCTACAGTAGCTGCCTGTATATCTGGAAGGGAATATCGCCTAAATGGCTGCTAACCCCTTTTATGCGGTTACAGTCAGCATATAAGATTAGCAATGTATGCACATCCCGAGGGAATCTGTAAAACTGTCATAGAAGAGGCAATAATCACTGAAATAACAGACCTGCACAGTAGGTATGCAAAAGAACTGGATCAACATGTTTTAACATGTTGAAGAAAAACAATTCCTTATTATTTTGCCTTTATAAAATCTGACCTTTAATATGAACTATTTCTTTCGGCACTCTGCATCATGGCACAAACTGTATTATTAACGTGTTCTTTCACTCGTCATGATATTTGAGTTGCACTTGTCAGCAAAGCGGAATGTTAGCACCTTTTTAAAATAATTTGATCCTACGTTTTATTTATTATTATTTTTATTATTATTTTATTATTTATATAGCACCAGCAAATTCCGTAGTGCTGTACTAACAGACACGTAATTGGAACCAGACAAATTACTTCCTCCCTTGGACTATTGCAGTGGGCTAATTCTCCCACTCATGTAGCTGGCAATACTCTCGACCTTATTTTCTCTTATTCATGTACAGTATCTAATATCTGCAACACTCCATTTCCTCTCTATGATCACCACCTCTTATTGTTTGTTCTCAATTACCCCCTCACCCAACAACCTCTGCCTAACCCCCCTCAGCTCAGGAGGAACCATAACTCTATTGACCTCCAGCAGCTGCCAGCTGACATTGATTCACAACTGCTATCCATCTCTACCCTCTCCTGTCCCTCACTGGCCATCTCCGCATATAACACTACCCTCACATCTGCCTTGAATGCTGCAATCCCACTCCAAACATTCACCTCGAGGAGGACACAACCCCAACCTTGGCATAATAAATCAACACGCTATCTGCAGAGTTGTTCCCGTTGTGCTGAACGCTCCTGGAGGAAGTACCGCACCCAGGCAGACTTTCTCCATTACAGATTCATGTTGCTTTCATACAGCGCAGCCCTTGCCCTTGCCAAACAGTCATACTTTTTCTCTCTCATTAGTTCATGCTCCCGCAATCCCAGACGTCTCTTTGACACCTTTAATTCCCTTCTCCGCCCTGCTGTGGCCACCCCCCAAACTAACCTTACAGCTGATAGCTTTGCATGCTACTTTACCAACAAGATTGAACAGCTAAGGAAACAATTCTCCCCTCCTTGCCGTTCTCTTTCTCATCCACACATAAATCATGCTTTCCCTACCCTCCAGACTTTCTCCCCGACTACTAAACAAGATGTGGCTGCTCTTCTCCATTCCTCTCACCCCACCACTTGCCCGCTCAATCCTGTCCCATCTCACCTCATCAGATCTCTCTCCCCTTGTCTTGTGCCTACCCTAACACACATCTTTAACTGCTCCCTCTCTTCTGGCACTGTTCCTGCTGACCTTAAACATGCCACTGTAGTACCTATCCTGAAAAAAATAAATCTCATGACCCATACTCCCCCTCTTACTATCGTCCCATATCCCTGCTCTCTTTCTCATCAAAGCTTCTGGAAAGACTTGTCTTTACCCGTGTGTCTCACTTCCTTAATTCCAACTCTCTCCTTGACCCTATTCAGTCTGGCTTCCGCCCTCTCCACTCTACTGAGACTGCTCTTATCAAAGTGACTAATGACCTAATCTCCGCTAAATCCAAAGGTCACTACTCCATATTAATTGTCCTTGACCTCTCTGCTGCCTTTGACACAGTTGATCATGCTCTCCTCCTTCAAACTCTTCAATTGCTCGGTCTCTGTGACTCTGTCCTCTCTTGGTTTTCCTCCTATCTCTCCCAACGCTCATTCAGTGTCTCCTTTTCCAAGGATACCTTCTCCCCTCGTCCTGTCTCGGTTGGAGTCCCCCAAGGCAGGCTCTGTCCTTGGTCCCCTTCTATATTCTCTTTATACTGCCTCTCTTGGTAAACGTATTGCCTCTTTTGGATTTCACTACTACCTGTACGCTGATGACACTCAGATATACCTCTCCTCCCCTGCCGTCCTGCAACGTGTCACTGCATGCCTTTCTTCCATCTCTGACTGGATGTCCTCACGCTTTATGAAACTTAACCTCTCTAAAACTGAACTCCTTGTCTTTCCTCCTCCTAATACTGATCCTCCTCTCTCGCTCTCCCTTCAAGTCAGTGATATCCACATAATTCCATCCCTGCAAGTGCGCTGTCTTGGCATCATACTTGACTCTGGTCTCACCTTTGAGTCTCACATCCAGTTTGTTGCCAAGTCCTGTAGGGTCCAACTCAAAAACATAGCCCGAATCCGCCCCTTTCTTATGCAAGATGCTACCAAGAAGCTTGTCCATGCTTTAGTAATTTCCAGCATGGATTACTGTAACCCTCTCCTGATTGGTCTCCCCAAAAGCCGTATTGCCCCGCTACAGTCTGTAATGAATGCTGCAGCTAGACTGATTTTCCTCTCTAGTCGGTCCTCTCACACCTCACCCCTCTGCCACTCCTTACATTGGCTCCCTGTATCCTATAGGAGTCAAAAGTGCTAACCCATACATTTAAAGCACTGAACAATTCTAGCCCCTCTTATATCTCTTCACTGATCCATAGGTATGCCCCTCCTCATACCCTCTGCTCTGCCCGTGACCACCTCCTCACCGCTGCTCACACCCGTACGGCCAACTTGCGCTTGCAGGACCTCTCGCGGGCGGCTCCTTTCCTATGGAATAGCTTGCCTACTGCCATCAGACTCTCCCCTAGTCTTCAATCATTTAAGAAGGGCCTTAAAACCCATCTCTTCAGGAAAGTGTATGGCCTCCCAGAGTAATCTCTACCTTACATACCTGTCTCTTGCTCTCTCCTATGGGACAGTGCCTTGCTCTCTCCTCCAGCTCTGCTTCACTCCCACCCTATTTGATATTTCCTGTCCTAATGTTTCTAATACCCCATCTCATATAGTCTGTAAGCTCGTTTGAGCAGGGTCCTCTTCAACCTATTGTTCCTGTAAGTTTTCTTGTAATTGTCCAATTTATTGTTACATCCCCCCTCTCAAAATATTGTAAAGAGCTACGGAATCTGTTGGCGCTATATAAATGGCAATACTAATAATAATAATAATAATAGGAACAGAGAGGTTGAGGGCCCTGCTCAATGAGATTACATGCTAGAGGGAGTTGGGTATAGTGACACAAAGGATATAAGTCGGGTAAAAGTTGCTAGAAAAGTATTCACTGAGAATTTAGTAGGTTATTTTTGACAGTTGCAGGAGAGGAGTCATGGGGGGAGGTGAAAACCCGATAACAGTTTAAATTATATGCTTTCCGGAAGAAGTGTGTTTTCAAAGATCTTTATGAAGGAGTGGAGACTGGGTGAAAGTCTAACGGAGAAGGGAAGGGAGTTCCATAGAAACGGTGCAGCCCTGAACAAGTCTTGGAGGGAGTATCAGATGTGGAAGTACGTACAGAGGATAGACGTATGTCTTCGGCAGAGCACAGGGGCCTCAACAGGACATACTTGTGAATTAGGGAGGATAGGTAGGTTGGAGCAGCATTATGTAGGGACTTATAAGCAAGGACCCGAATCTTAAATTGAGCCCTATATCTAACTGGAAGTCAATGCAGGGACTGACATAGTGGGGAGGCGTGGGAGGTGCAGGCGGACAGGAAAATGAGCCTTGATGCCGCATTCATTATAGATTGCAGAGGTGAAATCTGGGGACACATAAGACCATTGAGAAGAGGATTGCAATAGTCAAGGTGAGAACGAACAAAGGAATGGACCAGCACATTAGCCATGTCTGGTGTTAAATAAGGACAAATGCGAGCTATGTTTTTAAAATGAAGGCAGGATTTGGCAATTGACTGGACATGAGGGGTAATGGAAAGGTCGGAGTCAAAGAGGTAGAGGTGATGGTGGTGCCATTGATTTGGAGGGAGACAGACACGGGAGTAGCACTTGAGGGAGGAAAGACCAGAAGTTCTGTTTTGGACAGGTTGAGTTCAAGGAAGTGAGCAGCCATCCAGTTAGAAATCACGGAGAGGCAGTCAGAGACACGAGTCAAGATGGGCGGAGAGAGATCAGGAGAGGACTGGTAGATTTGCGTGTCATCTGCATATAAATGATAATAGAAGCCAAAGGAGCTGATGAGTTTACCAAGGGAGGCAGTATAGATAGTGAACAGTAGGGGAAAAGTTGGGGAGAAGAGGCAGAGCCAGAGAAAGATACACTAAAAAAGCGCACGGAGAGCTAGGAGTAGCACCAGGAGAGAGCAGTATGCCCTAGACCGAGATTACAGAGAATGAGAAGAAGCTGTTGATGATCAACAATGTCAAAGGAAGCAGAAAGATCAAGGAGTATTAGGATAGAGTAATGGCCGTTTAAATTAAATCATTGGATACTTTGGTCACAGCTGTTTCAACAGAGTGATCAGCACGTAATCCAGATTAAAGCGGGTCAAGCAGAGAGTTGGATTCGAGAAAGTCTGTCCTTCTCGCACACACAACTCTCTCAAGGATCTTGGAGGCAAACGGCAGTAGCGATATAGGGCGGTAATTGGATGGAGAGTTGAGGTCAAGGTTGGGCTTTTTCAGAATCAACGTTATGGTTGCCTGCTTGCGGGTGAAGGAAATGTGCTGGAGGAAAGGGAGAGATTGAAAATTTTAGTGAGAGATCGAGCAAGAGAGGGAGAGAGCGTGCGGATGAGATATGAGGAAATAGGTTCGAGGGAAAAGGTGGTAGAGCGGAAGGACCGAAACAGAGCAGAAACCTCTTCTGTTGTGGTAGGTGCAAATGAGCATAGAACAGCAGAGGGAGTGGGGTTGGGTGATGTATTGGAAGGGGAGAGAGAGAGGTTAGAGATCTCTTCCCTGATTGTAGAAATCGTCTCAGTGAAGTAAGTTGCAAAGTTTGAGGTAGACAGTGTGGTAGGTGGAGGGGGAGCAACAGGGCGAAGGAGAGCATTAAAAGTGTGAAATAGTCATTTGGGTTTTGTCTGGTTAATAATATGCCTCATCTGGTTAATAGTGAGGTCTACAAGACCCCTTTGGTTTATTTTCTATGTTTCTTAGGATGAGAGAGAGCCAACTGGCTCTGTTACATTACATGCTGTGGTCTCACAGACTCCGGCATGCTTTTTAATAGAGCTGTAGTTATTGCAGAAATAAACAGCAAATCTTTTTTTTACTGTTTTTAGCTGATAATTGCCATTTATCACAATATATTTTCCCAGCACTATGCAAAATTTGGACTTACATCACTAGAACGTGATTCAGTGAAATAGTTGAGTTATTCTCTTGAGTCTGCCAATGAACTATGCCTAAAATACCATGAACTGTTTTTCTGACTTTTTGCAGATACACACGTTTTTTCCAGCAGCTAATAAATTGATCTGTAAGTGTTTCTTTAATTAAAAGTACTTAAATAAACTACAGTTTAATTTGCAGTACAACCATTTAATCAAGTTCATTAGATGCTCAAATTCAGTCTTTTAAATCCTCTATGTTCACAAACGTAACCATGATACTCCTAAACGATATTTATGATAATTTCTTCACTACCAAATTACTAAAAAAATAGAAGTTTCTAACGTTTATGAAAAATCTGGAGTAAATGGCTAGTTCTTCACCAAAATAACAATGTTGGGTATTTTTTGCTGCACATGGTACCTAAACATGTACATTATGCAAATTTTCATTGAAGTGGTCTGGGTGCAGTATCCCAATCCCCTTAACCCTGCAATTGTAATTATTGCAGTTTTTAATAAACTGCAGTAATTACCTTGCATGGTTATCTCAACCACTAGTAGCTGTCTACCAGAAAGACACTAGAGGAACTTCCAGGTGATTTGGTGACTTTTCGTTGCCTAACTGACCCTGGACATCCTCACTCTATGCATGATAACATCCAGCATTACCCAAAACCCCATGAGGAACCATTATACAATGATTTCCTATGGGGAAAGTCCTAATGCGATCACTGCGTATGCGCAATTATGTCCCTCCCTGCCTGCTGACATAGGCAGAGGAGGAGCTGAAGCGGAGCCTGAACCAGCAACAAGGAACATTTGCAATGGACACATGTAAGTAACAGAAGGGAGGGGGTGATAAAAATTATTAGAGCTTATTCAATATCCCTTATCTTGTAATATAATAGACAAAATATTAACATAGGTACATGGATGCTATTTTGTCACATACAGTTATGTAGCAATTTAAAAAAGGTTATTTGAACCTATATTATGAACCTAAGGTCGGCCTGCATGTTTAACATTAAATGTAATTCAAGATTATTACATATATTATATGTAAATGCTAAACAAAATATCATCACCAAATGCACTGACAATGAAGTCAGGATGTCATCAATCCACCCAACCTTCACACTCCCACCCACCTTCTGATTAGCATAATGCTTCCCAACAAAGGCCAATTGGGTAGAATGTAGGTGGGAGATAGAAGGTTGGATGGAAGCTAGGAGAAAAAAATGCTGAATGTCACAACTAGCATTTAATATTAATTGATAGCTCCTATAGCAATTTTATGATGAATTATATATCCATTGAGGATGAGGAAATATAAGTTAACCTTTCCTAATATAAACAGAGAAACATAGAATGTGATGGCAGATGAGAACCATTCGGCCCATCTAGTCTGCCCAATTTTCGAAATACTTTCATTAGTCCCTGGCCTTATCTTATAGTTACATAGTTACATAGCTGAAAAGAGACTTGCGTCCATCAAGTTTAGCCTTCCTCACATATGTTTTTGCTGTTGATCCAAAAGAAGGCAAAAAACCTAGTCTGAAGCGCTTCCAATTTTGCAAAAAACTAGGAAAAAATCCATTCTTGACTGCAAAATAGCAGTCAGATGTCTCCTTGGATCAAGCAGCTATTACCCCACTAATTATATCCCTGTATGTTATGTTTTTGCAAGTATTGATCCAATTGCAGTTTAAACATCTGTAATGACTGACAAAACCACCTCTTCAGGAAGAGAATTCCATATCCTTATTGCTCTTACTGTAAAAAAACTTTTTCTTTGCCTTAGATGAAAACTCCTTTCTTCCAGCCTAAATGTGTGACCTTGTGTCCTATGTATAGCCCTGTTTATGAATAGATTTCCAGATAAAAGTTTGTACTGGCCCCCGAATATATTTTTATAATATTATCATATCCCCTCTCAGGCGCCGTTTTTCCAAACTAAAAATATTAAAATATTTTAACCTTTCTTTATAACTAAAATGCTCCATTCTTTTTATCAATTTTGTAGCTCGTCTCTGCACTTTTTCTAGTTCCATGATATCTTTCTTTAGAACAGGTGTCCAAAATTGCACAGCATATTTAAGGTGTGGTCTTACCAGCGATTTATAAAGAGGCACAATTATATTTATAATTTATGCCCTTATTTATAAATGACAAAACCTTACTGGCCTTAGCAAGTGCAGATTGACATTGCATATTGCTGCCTAATTAGTTGTCTATAACAATTCCCAAATCCTTCTCGTGTGTGGTTATCCCTAGTTCACTACCATTTAGAGTGTAAATTGCTTGTGCATTCTTAACCCCAAAGTGCATAACTTTGTATTTCTCTACATTAAATTTCATCTGCCATTTTAGTGCCCTGTCCCCCAATCTATCCAAATCCCTCTGCAGCAAAGCAATATCCTGCTCACATTTTATTACTTTACAAAGTTTTGTGTCATCTACAAACCCTGATACATGGCTTTCAATGCCTATTTCAAGATCATTTATAAATATGTTAAATAGAAGCGGTCCCAAAACAGAACCTTGAGGGACACCACTTACCACTTTTGTCCAGCCTGAAAATTTACCATTAATGACAACTCTTTGTACTTTATCCTTAAGCCAATGTTCTACCCAAGAACAAAAATATTCATCTAGACCAATTTCTTTTAGTTTGAAGACTAACCTATTGTGAGGAACCGTATCAAATGCCTTGGCAAAATCCAAGTAGATCACATCCACTGCAACACCCTGATCTATACTTCTACTTACTTCTTCGTAGAATGCAATTAGGTTATTATTATTATTATTATTATTATTGCCATTTACATAGTACCAACAGATTCCGTAGCGCTTTACAATATTATGAGAGGGGGATTTAACTATAAATAGGACAATTACAAAAAACTTATGGGAACAATAGGTTGAAGAGGACCCTGCTCAATTGAGCTTACATTCTATAGCAGGTGGAGTGTAAAACACATTAGGACAGGAGTTTGCAGTCAAATAAGGTGGGCTGCCCTTTAGGAGAGAGCAAGAGACAGGTATGTGAGGTAGAGGTTAGTTTTGGAGGCCATAAGCCTTCCTAAAGAGATCACTGCAGAAGCAGCAAGGCCTTTGGATTTACAACAAATTAAGAATTGTTAAAATTAAATTGCTTTCTTTTCATTATTTAATTTTTTCATATTATCTATATAATTGATTAAAAATTGATCTACTCTAACAGGGATTTTTGCAATGTAGCTTCACATAAATGGCATTGGCATATTAAGATCATTTATATATGGGGTATTATGTAATATCTACATTTGTATCTGTAAAAATATTTGTATAATGCATGCTGGCTGCTATTGCAGCCTGCAAAAAAAGCTTTGTAATTTAACTAGAATCTCTCTCTTGACCGTTTTGCCTTCTCTAGGTGATATAATAAATCCATTGGGTTTTGCATTCAATATCAGTTCAGTCAAAAAGGCTAAATGGGGATTGAGAGTTAAGATGTTCTCTCATATTCCAGAGTTACAGCAATGCTCTGTGAATTATGCACCAATGTGGCACTCAATGACTTTCTTCTAGCTCTTATGTTGCATGTTTGAGATTAGAGAACAAAAGCAAAATGTCTGGGATGGCTTGCAACATTCACCATGGAAATTGCTAAAATGTAATATGATGACATGATTAATAATTATTGTATGTCATATTTTGCAAATAAAAAAATGGATTATTAATATGTAAGTATATGTCAAATAATAGTGCGTTAATTATGGTGGATAGATATTTTAATGAATTAGAGTTTAGTCACTAAACAGTTAAAGGAACACTCCAGACCCCTAAACTTATTTGGGTCCTTTTTTTTCCATTTTAGAAAAAGTGCAAATTTCAATGGAAATTGACACTGTTATAAATGGTTCTGTTACTTCCTGGTTTCGTTAGCTCAGTGGAATCTAAACTCAAGAGGCAGCAATTGCCCAGAGCTCCTACCTTGCAAAAACTTCTCATTGAGCTGCAGTGGTAAGTCTGTGATTGGACAGCTACAGAAAGTCTGTGCGGGGTTAGAAGGGGTAGGAGTTGCAAAGGTTTCAGACAAAAAGATCTCCTGCTTTTACAAGCTGTCTTCAGATATATCCCCAATGGAAAAATGCATAATTAAAAGCATATAAACTTTATTAGTATATCAACCAAATAGTGATTTTTTTTATTGTATTTATTGTTTTGTATTTCAGCAGTACATTGTCCCATTAATGGTGATGAACTAAAAACTTCATTGCAAGATTAAGACTAGAAAAGTCTGACTGTGATCGTAAATTAGTGGAACATTTCCAAATTAGCTATTTTTGCCTAAAATCTGTAATTACCTCTCCCCTCTATCAGTCCTTACATTGGCTTCCTGTATTCTATAGGAGTCAATTCAAAGTACTAATCCATACCTATAAAGCACTGAACGATTCTAGCCCCTCTTATATCTCTTCCCTGATCTACAAGTATGCCCCTTCTAAGACTCAACGCTTTGTCCATGACCTTCTGCTGTCCACTGCTCGCACCTGTATGTCCAACGTTTGCAGGACTTCTCCCGGGTGGCTCCTTTCCTTTGGAATAGCCTTCCTACCACCATCAGACATTCCTGTAGTCTTCAATCATTTTAGAAATGCCTTAAAATCCATCTATTCAGGAAAGCTTATGGCCTCCCAGAGTAAACTCTACCTCACATACATGTCCCTTGCTTTTTACTAAGGGCAGCACTCTACTCTCTCCTCCTGCTTCACTTCCACATTGTTTGATTGCTATTTCCTCCTATTGTGTTTTATACTCCACCTCCTCTAGACTCATCTTCAACCTATCATTCCTGTTATCTTTTGTAATTGTCTTATTTATCATTAAATCTCCCCCTCCTATAATATTGTAAAGTGTTACGGAATTTGTTGGCACTATAAAAATGCCAATAATAATAATAATAATAAAAATAATAGTTAGATTTTCAGTTTACTCTATTAACAGGAATCTCATTCCTGGCAGTCCAGTTTTTTTTTTTTACAGATCAGCTTTTTTGGCCAAGACTTTGCAAATAGTTTTTTAAATTAATTTCAGTAAATTTTCAATTAAAACACCAATATTGTCTATTCTAAATGATTTATACATTTTAATTTATTTCTCACGCTTAAATTTTTAGAACCTATGCCTTAATATTTATCATAGAGCTATTACATTTTAAATAAAGATCAATTTTAGTCTTGTTTTTGTAGATATTTTTTTTTTTTTTAAATGTTTTAGCAGTATCTACAGTGTTTTTCTTTCTGACTGAGAATGTCCATCACATGTTAAAACATGAGATATCAAACGCACAGACAAGCGGCACATTTATCCTTGCAAGGAAATAATTTGTGTCTTTTCTTAAAATAAACCAAAGTCTTAATGAGAGGGCAGGATGAGAGGCTCTGTGTGTATTTATCAGCTGTGCTTGATACACGGCAGAGCACAGTCACAAAAACACATTTAATTGCATAGCTGACATTTGCATTGCTTGTCAAGAAAATGTGTTCTCGTCAAACACGAATTTGTTGTTGATTGATGTATTTTAATCCTTGAACAGAAAGTCATAAAACTACATCATAACCTCCATTTCTGTAATTATTTCTGTAGCGATACCTACAAAATAAATGGATATCTTGGTTGACGATGTGTTTATTTTTTGTTTTGGTTTGTTTTGCAGTTTGTTTTTCCAAATCTAAATGTTTCAGAAGTCAATTAGATCTGCATTAAGAAAGCTCATTTCTATAGGGGTTGATCTAGTAGTACACCCTTTGAGAGCCAGTAGAGCAAATAGTTATATTTACATATAAAAAGGCTTTATGAGAGCATCTTACCATCACAGGGGTTGACACTATTATATATACATTTTGGGTCCAACTAACATTTATTAAAAAAAAGCACTCACTCATTTTGTCAATCATTTTCTTTCTCCTTATTCAAAGAGTCTCTGTCCTAGTTCCTTTAAATGCAAAGACTGTATGTAGCCATACACCTTTGAAACATCTAGTGATGTTATCCCACTATTAAAAGAGTGGACTTGGCAATGTTTGGATCTGTCAGGGTCTGTTACAATTACAAGTATTACTATTATTAGCTTAAGGCAAAGGAAATGTTTTTTTTTTTTTTTTACTGTAAGAGGAATAAGGATGTGGAATGCTCTGCTTGAAGATGTTGTTTTATCAGAGTCTATATAAATGTTTAAACACCAATTGGATACACACCTGCAAAAACATAATATTCAAAAGAGGCACCAAAAACTGCATGCCCTTCAAGTACTGTAAACAAGAAAATTATGTTTTTATGGGAAATGCTTGCTTAAAACAAAAATTAGGAACACAAAAAGACAATAAGAAAAAAAGTAATTTTTGGGTTAAATGCACTAATGTAGAAATAACATGCCAATATTATTTTATTACACTTAAGTCATATCATGTGAACGAGCTATGGTAGCCTGGGGCCTATCATTATATACTTGTAAGAGAAGAGCAAGAAAGTAAAAGCAATAGTGGAATAAATTAAATGGGAGGGCTTCTGGATCAAAGATATTGAAAGGGAAGATGTCACCTGATGCTATGCCATGTTATCTAATTGTTTAGCACTATGGGCTAGAACCCAACTCTTCATTGCTAGGCACTTTGTTTTGTACATTTCACAATCGATGAGACAGATCAGGCTGAACACTTTCTATCATGATTATTCACAAGAATTAACCAGTTGGTAATATTTTCTACAACAGAGAACAGTATATAGATGGGTTGAAACCAGAGAAGACAGTCTTTGAGCGTTCAGTCTGCATTAAGTCAAGGATAATGAATATGGCTATGTATCCCGTTGGCTCATTTCTTCCACTATATACCCAGCAGTTTTAATCATTCCCTTATATCTTCAGACAATGCTCAGATAGTTTCCTTGTGAGAATTTAATAGCACAAGAAGTACAGCAACATAAGGTCATTATCAAAGCAGTTCTATCCTATTAAAGCAATGGAAAAAAAAATATTTTCAAAGAACCAGCAGCAACATTGTATATATCTACAAATTCCCTTTAATCTATTTCTATAGAAGCATTGCAGAAAGATATGTTTTAATGCATTAAAAAATAAGGGGCCTGTTCACAGCGGGTCACACAGAACTGATTTTGCAACCCAGTTGTAAAATGTTGGGTGCAATACCTTTTAAGGATAAAATTATCAAGTTCACTTAAGGCAAGAAGATTGCAAAATCAACAATTGCAACTGACTCACAATTTTCTAATGATTATAATAAATTGATTATTTACTAAGTATTGACTTGTAAGAGATTAATAAAATTGACCCAGGGTGATGGTTATTATCAAGAATTTTAGGTCACACACTCCTATTATTCTGAATTCAAAGGAACACTGTAGGCACTACAACCTTTTCATGTCATTGAAGTGGTTGTAGTGCTTGGAGTCCCCTGATACTGTCCTTCTATTCAATGTTAAACCATTTTTAAGCAATTTAACGCTAAATAAGGGTTTTTGGCCACCCACATCCTGACTCCTACTGGAGGTATGGCTAAGGCAGAGATTACACACTTCCTTCTAGCCATGCCAATTCATACCAGCAATTGTCGCTGTGTTACGCTTAAAGCACAGCCACCCTACCCTACTTGGTTAGTAATAAAAATTAAAAATTGTTTATTGCTAAATGAAGGATGGAGCCAGGGGATTCCAGACAATGTAACTACTTCAATGAGATGAAGCAGATAAGTGCCTACAATGTCTCTTCAAGAGCCCATTATGATATCATGAGAAACCAGAGTTAGAGGTTTATATTGACAACAATAACATAGAATAAGGGAAGGCAAACTTTTGCACTCCAGATGTTGTGGACTACATTTTTCCATATTGCTACTACAGCCATAATGCTGGTAAAGCATCAGGGGAGATGTAGTCCACAACATCAGGTGTGCCGAATGTTGACTACCCCTGGCTCAGAAATATACTGAAATTTGTTGTCTTCCTGCTCACTTTATCACCACTTTCTAATACGTGAATACCTCCATAATGTTAGCACTGGGTGCAATATGATAAATAATTCTTTATTTTTATTTTTTTAATTTACTTGTGTATGCATTAATGCTTGATGTACGCATGTATACAGCTCTCTCAAGAGTAAAGTATAAAGATAAATAGAAATCATAGAAAACTAAACAAATTGGACTACTTAAAATAAAGTAATTTCAAATAGGTAATACATCTTGGACTTTGGTTGTTCTCCTCGAAACATGAAAACAAACACTTAAACAACAAGTAAACACCATCCATCATGCAAGAATGTCTGTCTGTTTATTGTAACAGATGCTTTGTTCTCACTAACAATATCAAAAGCCTTAGCAGTTAGAGTTTAGCAGCTCTCATCCTGAATACATGTGTAAATATATTTGAAAGTAGTCTCTAAGTTACTCAACATGATAGGGATGGGACAGAAATCATTTTGTTTAGTTGCATTCAGGCCAGTATCAGTTGCAGTATTAACTCCAATGTAAGGGGGTCACAGAGGAATGAAAGCAATATGTCGAAGGACCTTGGATTGCAGTTTATGATTGTCATCTGGTTCAGTAGATGAAATGTAATCAGCTCTGATAATATGTTAACAGTCAGATGCCTGCTACTAGACTGCCAGGAATGAGATCCCTGTTTGTTATGATTGTTGAACAGCAATTAGCAAGGTACAAATAGAGCAAAACAAGCAATATATGTAATAAAACTTTCAGAGTTAGAATTAGAGAGGCATGAAAATACAAGCGAAACCTGGAGGCATTTAAATGTGCATAAAACCCTCAGAAATTCACTACCAACAGCAGTTGACCTACCTAACTACAGTCTGCACTTTACAATCTGTACAGTTTGCACCGTTTTGATAGGCACTTACCACAAATTTATCTATGGCCAATAGCAGCTGGGAGAGGCATCTGATCTCCTGGCTCAGGGCTTACAACTCTGAGGAAATTCTGCACCCCCCACTTTGGACTGATGGGGGATATCCCAGTCCCCACTGGGACAGCTACATACCCTGCACTGTTGGGCTCATATCCAGATAAAGACTGCATGGATGGTTCAAGATGGCTACCACGTTAAAGCTTTCACACAGCCAGGAGACACAGGGAGGTCAGGCATGGATGGACCTCTTTGAAGCTAAATTTGACAAGCTATGCCAAGTATTCTTGCACCAGATTGCAACTAAGTCTCCATTCTCCCACACCACTGCACATCCACCGTTGCACTCTGCTGCTGGCACATTGCTCTTCTTCTGGGCTGGGGGCTCATTCGGAGATCCATTTGACCCAACGTCCATTTACCCAGAGGGCTCTCCATGATTTGGAGTTCCTGAGGGTCTGCGATCCAGCCATACGGCACAAAAGAGACTGTCTTCCTACTGTAGTCGAATATTGGAATTGGGTGACTTTTAACTGATGCCATAATGTTTATGGCATAAGCAATGCCCTGCTTTCACCAGTTCTTTTACTTGTTTATGCATTGCTTTGATCTCAGTGCCACATCTCTTTATTGTCCCTGATACCCAGCGGTACCTAAACCTTTTTTAACTCTTCCTACCCAGAATGTTATTATGATTATATATTATTATTAGGTATCTCCATATTTAGCAATTTAACTCCAGTGCAAGCACTCAATACCAGCTAGGACTGGATATGCATGTTTAGTTTGGTATTTATATTTCTATTACTTAGACTATATTTATTATTAATTTTCTTTCAAACAAAAAATGGTGCAGCATATCTTAACTGCTCTTACCTATCTATACTTATCTTATGGCATGTTCTGTGTCATTACCAAAGCATTTATTTAAAACTGTACAGTAAGACACAATAATTGAAAAAAATAAAACATAATTATATAACTATATATATACTTGCCAGAGCTCAACCTAGTGTCTGATCTGCCAAACATACTAATAATTTGTTAATGGTGATAATGACTAATAACTAATCATATGAATTATCTTGCTACCTTTCCATTACTGATAGAAAAAGTGAGCTAGTGAGATAGGAACTCAAATACTCAAATACCATTTATTTATTTTTTGGTCAGAGCAGAATGAAAGACATTGAGGAGCAGAGAGATAAAAAGAGATAAACATAAAGGAACAAATGAAGTGTACAATTGTGGAGTATATGAGATAGACATAAGCACATAGAGATTGAAACAGACAAAGAAAAGATGAAATGGATTATTTGCTGAAAATATTGTTCTTCATAAGAAATTAAAAAAAAATAGTCTGCAAATGATCAGTTAATTCTAAGATGTATATATCTGTCTATATTTTGCTAATTATTTAAAATGAAAAATCAGACTGCATTGATTACATTGATAACTCACCATTATTCCGCAATACAAAATGGTGGGAGACAGGAACATGGAACCTTGTGAAACAACCTGAGAAGAATAGAGTAACAGTGCTTTTAGTGTTGCTTTAAGAAAACATATATCCCTTCATTAGAAAAATAGGTTTTGCCCTTTGATGAATGGTTTATTTGAAGAAAAGCAATTTAATGACAGAATTTTATATTGGAATTTATTTTAAATAAATCCTGTATGTTTTTAAAATACATATAAATAGAAAAAATAAAAGAAGGTGGAATAAAATCCCACCTAATGGGGGCGCTAAGCGCTAGAGAAAATGATGGTCTAATAGGGGACTATAGACATTAAAGAGTAAATACTCTATGGAGACTTTGAAAAATGTGGATAGTATAAAAATACAATTTATTTTGCATCACAGTGCAATAGATATATGAAAAAAAAAAAGGAGTAAATAGTAAAGTGCATAAACATCCAATGCAAAGATAATAACAATATATAGTCCTATTGTGAGACCTGGGAACAAAAGCCCGGCATCAACCACTAAACAAAACAGTAATAAGTAAAAAGATGAACTAAACAGCCCTTAGTCGCGACTTCCAGGGCTGAAAGATACTTGCAAACTGGATCGGTAGTGGTGATATTGTGGTCTCTGGACTTAGGTTGGATGATAGATGAGGCTCAACGCGTTTCGTCCCGCTTTGTTCAGGACTTCCTCAGGAGCTGTGGATATCTTCAGTTCTTCCGGAGTCTTCTTTTATCTTCAAATTTTCGCGCTCAATTAAGCCATTACGCATGCGCAAAAGGACACCGGCTTCCGTCGAGATTGTTGCCGGAACACAACTTCAATGCGCCCGCCTCCAATCACTATCGGGAAATGACCAATGCGCATGCGTAGCCAAATTGATGTGTGTTAAAACTTTATTAGCATCCGAATAGAGGGACACATTGAAACACATAAGCTACATTGATAGCAGTTGCATGTGTCGATCTATTCGTAACAATGGATGCTTACAGGCAGAATAATATAACCTAAGCGTGCCACAAACTGGACATATGTATGAAAAAAATGATTAGATATAAAAAAATAATAATAATTAACTCTAAAAAATAGAATTTAACAAAAAACTCTAGAAAATATAATTTAAAATTTAAAAATGTTGTATGTATCAATCAATTATGTGGCAAACCTTACAATCTAGGGTCCAAAAATGGACAGAAGTATTACCTCACCATTGGAATATATATAATAGGTGAGAAGTCATTCATAATAATCTGAATATAATATCCAGAAATTAATAATTCTATAACACTAGAAAAATATATTGTAACCAGTAAATATCACATAAAAGCTAGAATATCTAGATCTGTATTTAGACCTAGTGGAGTGGAGGATTTCATTTTGTAGATCCATTCGGTTTCTTTTTTGGCTAGTGCTTTAATGGTGTCACCACCACGCCAATGTGGAACAACCAAGTCGATACCTAGACACACAAAACTGTTAAAAACAAAAGTGGAACATTGATTACAGTGTCGAGGGAGTAAATAGTAAAGTGCACTTTTTTTCTTTATACCAATCTTAATTAAGAGAACATTTTTATGGTATAAAGAAAAAAAGTGACAAACACAATGTCCCTCGACACTGTAATCAATGTTCCACTTTTGTTTTTAACAGTTTTGTGTGTCTAGGTATCGACTTGGTTGTTCCACATTGGCGTGGTGGTGACACCACTAAAGCACTAGCCAAAAAAGAAACCGAATGGATCTACAAAAGCTTTTATGTGATATTTACTGGTTACAATATATTTTTCTAGTGTTATAGAATTATTAATTTCTGGATATTATATTCAGATTATTATGAATGACTTCTCACCTATTATATATATTCCAATGGTGAGGTAATACTTCTGTCCATTTTTGGACCCTAGATTGTAAGGTTTGCCACATAATTGATTGATACATACAACATTTTTAAATTTTAAATTATATTTTCTAGAGTTTTTTGTTAAATTCTATTTTTTAGAGTTAATTATTATTATTTTTTTATATCTAATCATTTTTTTCATACATATGTCCAGTTTGTGGCACGCTTAGGTTATATTATTCTGCCTGTAAGCATCCATTGTTACGAATAGATCGACACATGCAACTGCTATCAATGTAGCTTATGTGTTTCAATGTGTCCCTCTATTCGGATGCTAATAAAGTTTTAACACACATCAATTTGGCTACGCATGCGCATTGGTCATTTCCCGATAGTGATTGGAGGCGGGCGCATTGAAGTTGTGTTCCGGCAACAATCTCGACGGAAGCCGGTGTCCTTTTGCGCATGCGTAATGGCTTAATTGAGCGCGAAAATTTGAAGATAAAAGAAGACTCCGGAAGAACTGAAGATATCCACAGCTCCTGAGGAAGTCCTGAACAAAGCGGGACGAAACGCGTTGAGCCTCATCTATCATCCAACCTAAGTCCAGAGACCACAATATCACCACTACCGATCCAGTTTGCAAGTATCTTTCAGCCCTGGAAGTCGCGACTAAGGGCTGTTTAGTTCATCTTTTTACTTATTACTGTTTTGTTTAGTGGTTGATGCCGGGCTTTTGTTCCCAGGTCTCACAATAGGACTATATATTGTTATTATCTTTGCATTGGATGTTTATGCACTTTATTATTTACTCCTTTTTTTTTTTCATATATCTATTGCACTGTGATGCAAAATAAATTGTATTTTTATACTATCCACATTTTTCAAAGTCTCCATAGAGTATTTACTCTTTAATGTCTATAGTCCCCTATTAGACCATCATTTTCTCTAGCGCTTAGCGCCCCCATTAGGTGGGATTTTATTCCACCTTCTTTTATTTTTTCTATTTATGTTTATTATAGGTTTTTAGAGTGTACCTAGAGGGTGGCAGCTTCTTGTTTAGAGTTCTATCTGTTTTTTGGTTCTATTTTTTATTTTCTTTGTTTTTAAAATACATTTTCCTTATAACTATATTTATTATTATAAATGCAATATTATTTAGGAAAAGAAAAAAGAAAGACAAAATAAATGTATAAAAGCCCCCATTAGTTTTTATTAGCATGGTTTAGCTTTGCACCATTATTTTCAGGGACACATAAATCACTTAATGGTTTGTCATAACGTAATATTGAAAGAAAATTGCTGTGTTAACAAAATCCACGTTCCTTGCAACAAATAAGGTTATATTTAATAATAATTTAATAGTTTTTGCTTTATTACAATAATGATCACTGTTAAATAAAGAAAATGATTGCTTGTTTTTCCACATTACTATGAGTATTATTATAGCACATTTTTTACAAAGTAAGACAATGTCAGCTTAAAAAAGGGAAAGTTCTTATTAAACATCCCATCTATAGGGATTAAAACTTGCCAGCAGTGAAAATTACAGTGATTTAATTACAACTGTAGAGCATCTAAAAGTACACCAGGGTGATCATTTTTAACTCTCATAAAAATGCTCTGTACATTCCGCCCCAACATTAAGACAGATGCGCAGGACTCCCAGCGGGGTCGCCATTGGCACAACTAGCATAATTGATGACACCCGAAATAAACATGGCCATTTTAGAAATCGGTGCTCCTGCCCATTAAAAGGGACATGTCAGCATGGTGTAGAGCAGGGATACGCACCCTTCAGAACTTCAGATGTTGTGAACTACATCCCCCATAATGCTCTTGTGACAAAATCCACTATTTTATCTGCATAGGAGATATTCTCCTCCTAAAGTCACTAACAGGTTCCTGAACTTCATTCATGTTTTCCCCTGCATTCAGTAGTTAAATCTACCGTACACCGACCACCCCTGGCTCATTTACTACAAAAAAAAAAACAGGATTAAGTGCTCTCTCTGTGTGTCAGCCATTTGTATAACCGAACGCCACGTGTTGGAGAAAACGGCGGCCATCTTGTCGCATGAACGCAGGCAGCGGGACTTGGTCATTGAGTATCTGGAACTCTAAGTCGGACACTTGACCACACGAACATCGGTAAAACCATGCAAATGCCTGCTTCTTTCCGCGACAAGCCAGGAGAGCGCTGTTTGATAGTTTTCTTCGTGTGGACAAGACGAACAAACGCTACCTATGAGTCAGGGAAACCATTCAACAGTTTATTCCTATGGAACTCCCAAAATTGACTGACTGCTACCACTAAACCTCTGGAACTGTTTTGGGCATATACCTCATGAGCGGTCGGTCAAAACTTTACCCCGGTGGCGATTCTGCTGTATTTGTGGGACCTGAGCGCTATTTGGACAACTTGGGTACTCAGATCCAGGCTCTCTGGAGATATAACATTTGTCGGGGTTGCTATATCTTTATTATGCATTTTTATGTGTTTTCATATTTTATGTAATTTATGCCTAGTCATGCTCACACTGTAATTTGTAGACATTTTGTGTGAGTGTTCTGGGTGTGTTTTCCTGCCTCCCTATTTTGTATATAAGTGAGCCAGTTGGCAAGATTAAACACATTAATTTCTACCCTTCATCAAGTCGAGGCTGATGTTTGGGGAACTTGGGCTATAATCACTACTGCGCTTGGGACTCAGGAGATTTAAAACGGATTTACTCAGTCCGAGTATAGAGGATTCGTTACACCGGTGGCAAGTGGCAGGATTCGTCTCCCGAATGGATGTCCTGAAATAAAAGGAAAAGTGAATGGCCCGGCAACACAAACATCTCAAACAAACAACATTAAAGGAATTGCTGGAAGCTCTGTGCATAGTGGCAAGTAACAATCCGAAAGCCACAATAATTGTCGAACTGGTGGAGAGCGACCGAACCAGTAACGCAGAGATGAGCAGCACCGAGGAACAGAGGTGGGAGTGATCCAAGTGACCAAGGGACAGTTAGTGGTACCCCGTAAATACCATGCTGAACTACTCAGAATCAGTCACGATATACTCTTAGCAGGCCACTTAGGCATAAGGAAGACTAAGGACCGATTAACTCAGGTGTTCTTTTGGCCCGGAGTCACCAGGGACTTACAGCAATATTGTAGGACATGCAATGTGTGTCAAAGGATAGGAAAGAGGGGTGACCATTCTACGGATAAACTTAGACCATTTCCCATAGTAGAAGAACCCTTCTACCGGGTAGCGGTAGACCTGGTAGACCCCTAAGCAAGCCTAGTCCATCAGGGAAGAAGTATATTCTTATGGTCATGGACTAAGCTATGCTGTACCCTGAAGCCATAGTCCTCTCCAACATTCATGCAGAGACCGTAGCGGAGGCCCTGGTGCAGGTCTTCACTCGGGTAGGATATCCCTGGGAAATTGTATCCAATCAGGGGACCTAGTTCCCAGCGGCATTTACTCAACAGCTCTGGCAGAGCTGTGGGGTGAAACCCATATTATGCTCCCCTTATCACAGATTAACGGGCTTTGTGAACAATTCAATGATATGCTTAACCACTTAAGGACACAGGACATGTGTGACATGTCATGATTCCCTTTTATTCCAGAAGTTTGGTCCTTAAGGGGTTAAACAGATGCTACGAATGATCACAGAGTCCTGCCGAAACTGGGAAAAGATTCTTCCCCATCTACTATTCGCGTACTGGGAAGTACGCCAGTAGTCGACCGGATTCTCGCCCTTTGAACTATTGTATGGAGATTTCAGAGACCCCTGGACCTTGTACAAGAGCACTAGGAGGGAGATATGGGAGAAGCAGGTACACCTATAGTGCTTTATGTGCTGGAGCTGCGGGACCGGATGCAAGCCCTAACTAAGTCCATTTGAGAGAACTTATGGGCGGTCCAGCAGCGCCCGAAACATTGGTATGACCATGGGGCTAGAGATCGCATTCTAGAGGCTGGGCAAAAAGTGTTAATGCTAAGGCCCACTAAAGCAGATAAGCTCCAAGGAGCCTGGCAGAGTCCCTTCAAGGTAGTCGAGAGAGTAAGCGACACCACCTATATTGTGGTGAAATGCTCGGATGAGAGGATCAGAAGGTCCTTTCATGTGAACATGATTAAGCTGTATCTAGAATGGACAGAAGAGGTATCAGCAGTTTGCGCCCCTTCCTTCGAGGACAGTGAAGGTCTTCCCTTACCTGATATGCATTCCACCAACCCTGTTTGGGTAGAGCAAGTCTGTCTAGGAATTGACTTAAACCCCTCTGAAAAGAAGCAAGCCTTCCAACTGCTAGAGGAATTCTTTGATATGTTTTCTGCCCTACTGCGGTACACGGCACTGGCGATACACCGAGTAGAAACCCCAGGTCAGGTACCTCTCTGGCAACAACCATATCACATCCCCGAAGACATTAGGAAGAGCATGCACAAAGAAATCCAGGACATGCTAAAATTAGAGGTAATAGAACCTTCCCAGCGTCATTGGGCTTCCCCGTGATTTTGGTGCCTAAGCGGGAGGGCACGACCTGCTTCTGCAATGACTACCACAAGCTCAACGACCAGTCGGTTACCCAGGGTAGATGAGCTATTAGACCGGATGGCAGGAGGGAATTATTTCACCACTTGTGCAAAGGGTATTGGCAGATCCCCATGGAGCCTGACGCTATTCCTAAGTCAGCATTCATCACCCCATTTGGCCTGTATCAATTCATGGTTATGCCATTTGGGAAGAAGAATGCTGGGATGTATGAAAATCTGATTTAGAATTTTAAGTCATTGTTAAGTGATGCACTGACTATTCCACTCTTTTCTTTTGTTATTATATGTACTGCGTTTTTGCAGTAATGCTGCCTGACTTGATATTGGAATCAAATTGTAATGCAGTTGATACAACCCTCCTCTCTGAAGAGATATGTGTTTTTTATTGAATTCCTTTGCACACTCTGCTGTCAAGCATGATTAGCAATAGGAAACAAAATCACAGGGACAATTGGGGATTCATTACAAGTTGATTAACAAATTAAATGCTAAGTGATAGATGTGCCTATACTTTAGGAAATATTCAGAGAGCAAAAGAATATGAACTTTTATATTTTGTTTTATATTTTATAGAGCTCTCCAATTTCTTTAAAAAAATCTAACTTTGTGACAATTTCTGACAAAAATATGTCTATTAACCTCTTCATACCCCAGGACTCACATAAAACCATTGGAGTTTACTAACTCCTTCTTCTGAAGAGAGCACAGTTTGGCCCTTTGTAGTGATGATGTAATCTATTAGACATACTTTTCGAAGATATTGATGCAGGATAGGTAATAAAAAATGTTTATGTTGCTTTCGTACATTACAATAATCCCAATGTTTTACGATCATCACTGCTTTTTCAATTGTTTTAACTGATTGACTACAAAGCAAGAGGTAATTTTTTAGTTATAGAATTTTAGAAGAGCTGGACATAAACTGAACTATATATTATATACTTCAGTTCATGTCAACTTTTTAAATAGTATTTATTTATCTAACAGCTCTTATGTAGTGCTCTTAATTGCTTTACAGTTGTTTGAAATAATATAAAAATATGTATGTTAAAAATATTATTTTTTAACAGGAAAAATATATTATAACATAAAATGTCAATAAAATGATTTTAAAAAATACTTTTGTATGGGAGACTCAATGCTTTGCATTAGCTCTCACAACACATTTCAGTAATGGCATTTCAGCTGAATACTTAGAATAGCAATATAGAGTGAAGAGATATACAAAATGGGTTTCTAACAGTGTTTATTTAAAGACAGATATAGACAAATGCAATGTTACACTGGGATAGACACTTAGATAATGTTGGAAGTTCAGTTGCAATGTGGACATTGGTAATTATACAGAAAACAGACCTGCTATATATGCACATTGATACAAAAGGGACAGAGGACATTGTTCTTGAGCTTAACATCTAGTTAACATTACTAGACTTCTGCATGGTAAAAAAAATTGTTGGCCGAATAAAAAAAAATATTCATGACTGCGAATTTCAACCATATGGTGTTTCAGCTCGGCCACATTTAGCTAAATAAGCCAAAAGGTCGAGAAAATCATAGTTCAGGCCTTCAATCGATCACCCAATTGGCCTAAATTCGGATATATAGCAGTTTTAACAAAACAAATCTGTGCAATCTAGCAATGACGGTACTTTTACACAAAGTACAAGATGACTCATGAGTCTACAATCTAAAGGTAATAATGTGGAGTTGCGACATGAGGTTGTAGAGGGTGTTTGAAGATGATGGCGAGAGATCTGGGAACATATGTAAATACTGAAAAGCTTATGAGGTAGTTACATAGTTAGACAGCTGAAGGAACATGCTATAATAAAAAGGTGCAACAAGGGTAGGTGGGAGTTTGACTTAACATTTTGAAGTTGATTGCCACGGAAAATTAGGGTGAAAATCTGGAGACAGAAGAAATGCAAAGGAATCCATAAACATGCCTTTCTGTGGAGAAATAGGGAGAAGCTGTAGGCAGAGAAGGAGGATGGGATGTATACCATTTGGGGTCAAACTGAAACATTCTGGATAATACATTCTTTCTCCATAAAAATAAATAATGGAGATGCATACATAATATAAAAGTATCAGTTACAAGCTTTAGTTACAATCTATACTAATAGTTGTAAAAGTAAAGGAGCCTATTGACCTCAAAATTTCAAATGGACAGAAAGGATACTTAATTTTAGGTGTGGCCATGGGAGGGGCTGGTGTAGCCATGGGAGGGGCTGTTCTGCAAAATATTAACAGACGTTCTAACAATAATGTATCCAACTGAATTGCAATTTAGAACAAGAAGAATCTATCTTATTTACAGACTGATTTCTAAACACATTTATTGCAATTTATTATTCTGAGTATTATTGCTATGGAGCTTTGGTAAACACTTAGACAAACCAACACTATGGAACTCCCAGAAAAGAGGGACAGGTGCATTTGTGTCCAAGAAAGGGACTGTTGCTCTTAAATGGGGGACACTTAGGACAGGGATGCCTAAAAGAAAAATCCGCAGATGTTGTGGCTTCCATGATGCCTTGTCATTCTAACGCATTCTAAAGACATGCAAAGCTTCATGGGAGAATGGGCAGAATGCTTGGTTGTATAGGGTATTAGCAGTAGAAAGAGAGAAGTGCTCATGCCATTGTACAGAACACTGGTGAGACCACACTTGGAGTATTGTACACAGTACTGGAGACCGTATCTTCAGAAGGATATTGATACTCTAGAAAGAGTTCAGAGAAGGGCTACTAAACTGGTTCATGGATTGCAGGATAAAGCATGCGTGGAATAGGCATAAGGCTTTCCTAGACTTAAGATAAGGCCAGGGACTAATTAAAAGTATTTTGAAATATTGGACAGACTAGATGGGCCGAATGGTTCTTTTCTGCCATCACATTCTATGTTTCTATGTTTCTAGTTCTACAAACATCTGGGGATCTGCCTTTTGGGCACCCCTGATTCAGGAGGCATGTATTAAGGAAGAACGATACAACCAGTGTGGCGTTTTTCTGGCCTTATTGAAGGTAACTTAACTCAATTTCTTGCAGAGGATATTGCAACAATTTGAAGTTAGTTGCTAAGGAAAATCAGGGTATAGGTATGTACGTATGGATCAAGAGAACGAAGAAATGCAAAGGAAGGAAATTATTAGAATAAAAATAATAAATGATTAGCATAATTAATCTTACATGTGACAGACACATTAGACTAAACTAAAGGGTCATACATTTAATGTATATGCAATAATGCAGCAATATAAAATATAATTAGATGTGATCAATATTCAGCAATGAATATTGGATTATAAATAATTTGCCTGAGGTTTCTTGACTTGCAATCTTGTTTATAGAAGTGAATAGGGACAAGGGATTGCCTTTTGAATATCTAAATTAATATTTCTGACATTTGAAGGATCTCAGAATAAGAGCACAGTAGGAAAATGTAAAAAAGGAGATAATTGAGGGTTGTATTCCCTTCGAGGCATTAAATTGTTGCTGAAATGTGTTATACAAGCAAGAAAAATATGAGTAAATATACAAAAATGCTAACAAAGCTAACATCTAAAAACTAAAAAAAATAACACAAATCAAACAAAACAGCTTGTAAATGACAATTTTTCACATTTGGAAAAAATGCTAAGCAGAAGAAAAAGAGGGAAGGATGAGGAATGGTAATAAAGTCATTGTGAGCAGGAGATATGCTGTGGAGCTTCGAAGGAGAGAGTGTTTTGTAACCTATAGTCTATATGGGGCAATGGAGAGGTCTAGGTTTAAGGAAGGACATCCCATGTCATTGTATTTCATTTTCAAGTTTAGCCCATCTAATCGCTCTTTTGAAAGTTCAATTAACATGCTTATATTTGTTATAGGGTGCAGTCAACCCCTCTGATTTAAATGTTTGAATTCCCTTTTTGTATCTTTTATTATATGGCTGACACTTGTATTAAGCCACATTTTAACTTTTATATTAGTTTTCCGTTCTTATGTATTAAGAAATGTACGTTTGTAGCAGTCGTTTAAATACCTTATATTTATCATCTGTGAGTTTGCCAGTGAATATTTCCTGCCAGTCAGTTAGTTATAAATATCCTCTTATTCTATTGAATTCAAACTTTTAAAAATTAAGTGCTTTTGTAGATGCCATATATATATATATATATATATATATTTTTTTTAGTTAATCTTAAATGATACCATATTATGGTCACTATTTCCCAAATGCTCCCTTAATTGAATGTTTGAAAATAAGTCAACATTATTAGTTATGACAAGATCCAGATAAGCATAGGTGAAGATTATACAAATAGTATGGACAAGAGAACCCTTGGAGGTGTCAACCTATTTTCTTTTTCTTTTCTTTTTTGACGAAACAAAATAACATGTAAAATACATTTTAATTATTATTTTAATTCTTACCAGACAGCCAAGCTATGTTTTGGTATCATTGTCTTTGGCCCTCAAATATGTACATCTTGTTATAATAAATATAATTTAAAAAATACTTTTGGAAGTTAGATGGAATTTTAACTACTACAACCAGCAATTGAAGGATAAATACAACTACGAACCAAAACCAGGCCTTCACAGTTAATTGGATGTGCAAAGAAATGGACCCTAGGCTTGAAAGAAAAAGATTTATACTGCTAAAGGATCAATGCGATTTGCTTAGGTTTCTTCTTGGTCATTGAAGTGTCAAGGGGAACACCTGCCTTCATTAAATTCACCATGTGTTCATTAAACTCTATCCAACATAGGATGCATGAAGTGGGCAGTCATTTGTCCACTTGCCTTGTATTAACTCACGGCCCATAAAGTGAATGAATAGGGGAGGCAATCAGATATGAAAAAGGCATAAATCAATACCTAAAGTCTAACTAGACAAATGTTTTCAATTTGAGATCTAGTGAAATTCATATTAAATTGCTTTTTATGTTTTCTACAACAGTATCTACCTATATGGTATGATAACATATTGCTTTGACAAGGTATAATTGTAAAGATGAGACATATTTACTTGATATCAGTACACAGTAACATTGTCCCTACATATTTATTTATCTTTCATGATTTCTATAAGATTTACATTCAAAGGTTTTTTTGTTTTTTTTTAATAAATAAATAATATATATGTGTATATATATATATATATATATATATATATATGTATATATATATATATATATATGTGTGTGTGTGTATATATATATATATATATATATATATATATATATATATATATATATATATACATTTTATAGAAACCTTATTGTGTCCTTTATCAGCATAGACATTTTATCATGCAAGCTAATTAAATAAAACATGTTTCTGTAATGAAATATTTCCTATGGCAACAGTGATCAAACCCTTTTTAATTACTATCATCCTGTAAAACGTTTGTTCAGGAAAGCTCTCATTATATCCATTATGACAGAGAATCACAATTTCCTGTGCCAATAACAAGCACTGAGATGTTGTGTGGTTCCAGTGCAGATGTCAAATACGAGCGTGTCCTCTGTAAAGTGACAACAGGCATTTAAGCAGTTACAAAGTGACAATATATTTGATTCTTTAGCTAGGAAGTGAGTTTATAAACTTGTGTTTACAAGAGTACAATCTTTTTAAAGAAAGAAATTTAATTAAAATATACAAAGGACAATCCGACAGATGTTCATTCCTCTATCACATCTGGGATCTGAAACAAAAGCAAGCAATTTGTTTTGTGGTTCAGAGTGTATAATTATCTGTAATTTGATGTGTGGGTACTGTAACATGTATTTATGAGAAAATATATTATGTTATGTGATGCTTCAGATTGCATTTCTAAAATCGGATAGGTGTTTTCATGTCTCGATAATTCACTATGACGCCAATAATGTCATAATGGCAGGAAGAGAGACAAAAAAGGCAAAGCTGTGCAACAGCCATTGTTACCTTAACCCCTTAAGGACCAAACTTCTGGAATAAAAGGGAATCATGACATGTCACACATGTCATGTGTCCTTAAGGGGTTAAAATACTTTTCATGAACTCCCCAGCACTGAAACAATTATGAAAAGAATGACACAGTTACTTCAGCATCATACTGCTACACCACCATTATAGAACCACATTGCCATTATGTAGTTCAATGCTATAATTTACACCACTGGAGCAAGAACAGCAGGAATGGCCCCCAACTTGAGCCCCTGTTATGCGGTTTCTCTCTATTCTCTAGATGAACCACCACATCAATACTTGTATCTTCATAGCAGGCAGGTTATCAGCAGGTACTATCTTCTCCATTTTCCACAGACACCAGACAGAGCTTAATGCAATCAAAACTCATTTCTGGTTCAATGGACTGATCACATCACAGTGGTTATATAAAGGGAAACAGACATTGACAATGGAGGTGGGCCTGACTTGAGACTTAATGATCTAACAGCCCTCTAAAGGAGCAACAGAGGCACACTCAGCTAAAAGCACACTAGGAGAGGGTGGAAAGTACACACACACAATAAACCCTTGTTTAGCTAAAGTCAAGACATACAATGCATACGTTGACCAAACATTGTTACTTTTCCTCAATGAGCAGTTACAAGATCTGAAGTCAGAATCACAGAGGTTTGTTCAAGTCCATATTATACAGTCTTGTAGATCTTGTAGGTGAGTGACAATGACACGGTGTCATTTGTCTTTGGGACCCTGGCATAAGTGGCTACAACAACATCCTCCAAAAGAGAATGGAAGTTTTGGTCACAACCACGTTCATACATTCTCACCCTGCCATCATACAGACACACCTTCTTTATATCTGCACAATGACATCATGCACCCTGACATTGTATAAAGGTAAACATCCACTATAAATCAACAATGCAATTATGCAGTCACATCGTCTTCACGATAACTAACTGCTGGTGGCTTTCTTGGCTTTAAAACAGAAAGGGGTTAATGGGAGTTGTACGATTAGCCTCACAGCCTCACAGCCTCACAGCATGAAAGGTTAATATGCTGACTGGGCATCATGATGGCTTCTTTGGAGACCATGTTATACAACATTCACATCTGTAATTAGTTTCTGGGTAATTAGAAGTGAGAGGGTTACATTTTATCTTTTATGAAACTTGTAGCAAGTCCCAGTGAGACCAAATGTCATTCAGTCTCAATACATTAATTACATCTCGCTCAGCTTTTAAAACTATGGACCTGTCTGATATTGCTTCATATGTCCTATCTTGCATTCTGGCGACATTTCTATATTTTAGATCTATTGTATATAGTTAGCATCTACCAAAAGCTTTTGTATATAGCCAGCATGATCTTCTAAAGCAATACCCTTTATAAACTTTAATTCATTTGAACAAGCATGAAAAATCAGCTACAAACTTAATCAACAAACAATATCAAGCACTTTCTGCTAGCTCTATGAACTTATAAAAACTTCAAAGTCACCACAAGCGCTACCTTGCAGGTTTGCTGCCTAGGTCTTCTCTTTGACTCTGACCTTTCCTTCACCCTTCATGTCCAGTCAATCACCAAATCCTGTTGCTTCAATCTCAAATGTATCTGACCCTCTTTAATGCCATACGTGGATAAGGTGCTGGTCCATGCTGCTATCCTTATTCACCTTGACTACTGCAATTCACTTCTCAGTGGTCTTTCATGTTCCTAAATTTATCCAATACAGTCTATAATGAATGTGGCAATGAGGCTCATTTTCCTGTTTGCTCAACCCTCCCACACCTCCCACACCTCCCCCCTCTGTCAGTCCCTACATTGGCTTCCTCTTAGATATAGGGCTCAATTTAAGATTCCGGTGCTTGCTTACAAATCTCTATATAATTATGCTCCAAACTACCTATCCTCCCTAATATACTAGTATGTCCTACCTAGGCCCCCTGTGCTCTGCCGAAGACCTACGTCTATCCTCTGTTTATTCTCCACCTGTGATGCTCACCTTTAAAACTTCTCCAGGACTGCACCATTTATGTGGAACTCCCTTCACTTCTCCTTTAGACTCTCACCCTGTATCCATTCCTTCAAAATATAATTGAAAACTCACTTTTTCAGGAAAGCATATCAATTAAATTATTAACAGCTTTCCTTTACTTCACCCTGATTCCTATGTAAATGTCATTTAAAACTACAAAACATTAAGCCCTCAGTGAATACTGTTCTAGTAACCCACTTTTCTACCCTACCCTTACCTCTTGTGTCACTGTACCCCACTCCCTCTAGTATGTAATCTCATTGAGCTGGGCCCTCAACCCCTCTGTTCCCGTTCACACATTGTATAGTGCTGTGGAATTTGTTGGCATTTTATAAATAATAATAATTAAGTTAAGTCCTAGATGAAACAATGGTTACATTTTCAAAGACCACTGCTAGTCTAAAGTACCCGTTTCTTGTTTTAAAGTTTTTTTACCTTATAATTGCTGTAAATCATGGAGACCTCTGTCTTTTGTGGAAATTCAATAATAATAATAATAATAAAAATCAATGAATATAATAAAGCACCTTTGGCAAGGGATTCTCCGTGATTAGCCCACTTGCTTCCCCAATTTTTACAGATTCACTAAAAAGATAAAAGAACAATATAGTATTAGGAATACAAAACTATAATGTCCCTCTGCCCCTCCCCTCCCCTCCCGCGCAGCACCCATCTCCTAAATGTAAAATAAAGGGTTAAAAGCTCTTTTTACACTTGACTGATTCCAGTGCCAAGGTCCCTTGGCACTTGGTCTGTCTCCTCCATATTTGACGTGAGCCGAAGGGGGGAACTAATGCTCAATTGGCCTTAAGAATAGGAAAGCATTGAATCAATGCTTTTCTACAGGGATTTGGAAGATGCTGGAATTAGTCATGCAAAGGCCAGGAAACACCTCTAGTGGCTGTCTTTAAGACCATTTTAATTGTCATTTAAGTACAGTAAATTTTAGTTACAACAGTCCAGTCTGATATTGCACAGTATGCCCTATCTTGCATTCTCTTGACATTTATATATATATATTATATATATTTGAAATCTGTTGTACATACCCAGCATGATATAAGTGCCATCTGAAGCAATACTCCCTTTATAAATGTTCAGTCCCAAGAAAAAATAATAATTTCTATAATTTCATGTTATAATTTCAGTAAAGTAATTTTTAGTTACATAATTAGTGGTGTAAAAACTTTCAAGCTCCTTCCTAAATATCTGTTGTCATTTTTTTCTAAAATGTTATGTAGAACAATTTATATAACATGAATATTATTTAAACCACTCCAGTACTTCAGCTAAATGCACAGTTATAGTTACTAACACTCTATATGAAAAAATATTTATGCAATAATGGAGTGATCAAGAGGATGGAACCAGCCTGCTATGGTGAATGGTTACATAAAATCAAAGTGATAAGTTTAATGGTGTCCAGAGATGACTGAAAGCATACTGGATTATTTTTGGGGATGCTTCCAAGCCAGTGAACCACTCATGGACAACTGATTCATTGTTAAAGCAATTCATCAGCATGAGTTGTATTAACAGTGAAACAGCTGTCCATGAGTGGTTCCCTGGATTTGTATCTCTTCATGAGTTATGTTTCAAAACTGTTGTATATAGAAAACATAAACTTCAAGAAGCCATGTTAAATATATATATATATATATATATATATATACAGACAGTTGTAATCAAAATTATTCAACCCCCATTGAAAATCATCTTATAATGCGTTCTCCAGTCTCCAAATTATACAACCCATTGAATAGAATCCCTCACAACAGCACAGATATGCAAAACAGGTGTTGTCTCAAGTACACCTGATGCAACTAATCAAAGGCTTTATAAGTTGCAAAAAATTATATGCTTACTATATGATACACTAAAAGAACACACCCTCAAAGAAGTGTACCTCACACACACACTATAAAGAATAAACACAAGGACGTATATATAAAAACCCAAAGGTGATATATACAGATAGAGGGTGGTTAGGAACAATACAACCTGAATATGGCTGAAAATGAATGTGGAATCTATAAAATAGCAAAATACAAAATATAGTGAAGTACGTTAGGCAAAAATGGATTTGCACGTGGTAGAGAACTTACAAGAAGGGAGTAGTAATCACGCCTGTCACCCTGTCAGGGGTACTTTCCACATTGAAGGTCGAATATATATGGCGAGGACTGACAATATCACTTTTTCTTCAGCTCAGGAATAAAATATCCCTTTTTCCTTCAGCTCAGGAACAAAAGAAAAAATATAGATAGTGCAGATTGTATAAAAATAACAAGATTTATTCCAAAATATTGCACTTACAAGAAATCAGAAGTTAGACAGCATATCTCCATAATGAAGTAATGGCCAGGTCTCCAGATGAAAGTAGAGAGAGATCCCAAAATGGAGGTACACAAAATTAAAAAATAAAATAAAATAAATAAAAATAACAAATGGACTATAATAACAGCTGTATATTAGCATAAAAAGTCCAAAAGTAGTATCCAACGCGTTTCGTCACTGTGGTGACTTCCTCAGGGATATAGATGTGTTGTAATCTTCATGGTTTATATATCATGCCAATTCTCAAATTCGCAGGGAAATCCACATGTTACTTCCGGTTTTCGGCCATTAGACTTCCTGTGTTCCACCTTGGAACGCATAGCGTCACTTCCGGTTTCCGGTCTCATCCAATCAAGAGGGCTTCTTGCATTCCACCTTGGAACGCATGACATCACTTCCGGTTTCGGATCTAATCCAATCGAGGGGAGCCCTCCTCTGCTAGCACTAATAGAAGTGCAGCAGAAAAGGCTTCCCCTCTGGGGCAACAATCAGTTCCCATTATACAAATATAGGACAAAGAAAGAAGTCAAAGGACCCTGTATGGCACGAGAATGATAAAGCATTAAAAATCTGCATAGGATAAAAAAGAATAACTATAAAGGACTAAATGGATGTAATATAATATGGACCAGATTAGTACATGTCATATATAAGACATGACATGTAAAACATTATAAAAAAGGAGTAATAGTATAATCCATATAATACATATAATACAATATATCCAGATGTGAAACTTATATAGGTAAATATAGATACATTTCAAGCTACTATCAATAAGACCAGGATATAGAAAATAGAAAAAGAAATTTTGGAAGAAAGATAATTATTGAATTAATTTGTATATCATTAGATTAGACCAGTTAAATCAATATCTTGATTTAAACCAGTTTTAAGTGTTCTTAAATTGTATATCCATTCTTCTTCTTTTTTAATTAGCTCTTGCATTCTGTTACCTCCCCTCCAGTGTACATCTATCCTATCGATTCTAAAGGCACGAAAGGTGGACCATTCAAAAGAACTACATGTGTTACAGTGTCTAGGTACACTGTGATCAATTTTTTTGTTTCTTATATTAAGAAAATGTTCTCTGAACCTAATATGTAGTTGACGGGTAGTCCTACCTACATATTGTGCCCCACATCCACATTGGAGCAGATATATGGCATATGTAGTGGTACAATGTAAAACATTTTTAATTTGATATGTTTTTTGGGTGTATGTGCCTTTGAAATCGACAATCTTTTTGTCTAAGTTTATACATGTGGAACACTTTATAAGTTGCACCATGTGTTCTTAAGCTGGAACACTTGAAAATAATTGAACTGGCTAGGGGTTTGTTGAGTGTCATGTTTGACTGCTTGGTCCACAAAGTTAAGAGAAGAGATCATTGCCTCTCACAGACAAGGAACAGGATACAAAAAAGATAACAAAGGCACTGAATGTTGCTAGAGATACTGTTGGAAGCATAGTTCACAAGCTCAACATTGAAGTAACGGTGACTACACTACCTGGACAGGGCAGAAAACAGGAAGTTATCAATGGCTGCAACCAGATTTCTGAGAAGGCAGGTTATGAAAAACACTTGAATGATTGCGAAAGACCTAAATGCAGAAGATTTCTGTGCCAGAACTCCAAGACGTACACAACCAATGGCCCAAAAGCACAAGAAAAGTCAGCTCCAATATGCTCAAAGGCATAAAAATAAGCCACAGAAGTTTTGTGATTCTGTTCTGTGAGGCAATGAAACAAAACTGGAACTTTTTGGCTCAATGGATTAGCGGTACATCTGAAGGAAGAAGAATTAAACATATGCTGTTAAGAACACTCTGCATACAGTTAAGCATGACCGTGGCTCAGTGATGTTCTGGGGCTGCACCAGTATCTGGTGTCTGGCTATGTATCTCATTTACAGCAGGTACAAGCACTATGCACAAGCTACCAAGCACTAAAGATGCTTGCCATGAAGGAGT
Organism: Pelobates cultripes; assembly: GCA_933207985.1. NCBI lineage: Eukaryota > Metazoa > Chordata > Amphibia > Anura > Pelobatidae > Pelobates > Pelobates cultripes. The sequence continues at coordinate 94,466,931 of OW240922.1, read as the reverse complement.
TGAATGATGTTGAGACTGGAGAAGTCATTATAAGTTGCATTTTCACTTGAATCATTCATTGTGTTGAGCTAGTTCAATTGCCTTTGTTTGATTTGTTCATGGCAAAAAACTGAAAGTCTGTACATTTTGACCTGATTTGCAATGGGGCTTGAATAATTTTGATAAAACAATGTAAAACAAATCCAGTTTCTGTCACTCACCATAACATCAAACATATAGATATCATACTCGGATGTTTCTAAGTGCAAAAATCTGAAAAGTAAATGAAAGAGTACCCTCATATGATTTTTTTCAACAGTATAATGTGAAATCAAAGTTTTGACCCTCCTGGGTCTTTATATATATAATCATTTATTACTTGTCTATCACTTTGTTGATAGTTTTTCCTCATGTTTGTTATACTCTTGATGGCCTAGTACATCCATATGTTCTGACTCAACTCCTACACTGATTTAGTGCCTAATGTTGTGCTTTCCTCCAATATGTGTTGTTTTATAAATATATATAGATACCGACAGACATATACATTAGATAGATAGATAGATAGATAGATAGATAGAAAAGCCATCTAGCATTACAAAATATTTATCATAAAAAGAGGTTAAAGGTTTTGTGTATGTTATTTTTTAATTTAAAAACAATTAATATATTGTTCTATAATGAAAATAGTTTCTAGTGACAATAACGTTTAAAAACACACACTTTAACTGCAAAGTCTTATTTTTCAATTAAAATATCTTCAATTTTAGAAGAAAACATAACTTGCACACCAAAATTGGACATCACGGTTGTTGGTGTTCACAAAGAACTTCAGTAGAATTGAATATTAAAATAGTAATTATATAGTAATATTAAGAAAGAAGGGAGACAAGAGAGTACAAATAATTTTATTGACTTTGTGGGAGAGATGAAAAAGACTATATTAAATTATGTAGAAAATAAGGTGTAAAAGATCCTGTTATCCCTGTAGTACCGATCCTTGCAGCTTCTCCCGAACTCCCAGCAGAATAATAACGAAGTAGTGATTGTAGCTCCCAATTCCCCCAAACATGAGTCGAGACTTCATGAAGGGGTAAAATGACCTGCTTTATTGATGGCCAAACTCAGCCTTTTATGATGGTCTCCCAGCAATGAAACTCTCACAGACGACCTTGTGGAAAACTGTGACAATATATAGAGAACCAACCAGTTTACAGTACAATTATTAAACACACCCACAGTAAAATCCCTGGTGGGAGGTCAGGTGGTTCGGGAGTTTGTTCAGTTTTTTTACAAATACACGAAATAGCCAAACACACGAATATTTAGACAAAATGCTGTTTCCCTGAGTCTGTCCAAACAGGGGTTTCGTTACATAATGGCATCGAGGAAGAAAAGGAGGTGGCAAATAAAGTAGGGTATTTAGAATGAATTACATTGCAAAGATTAGTAATTTACAGTAGAATGTTAGAGGGGAATGAAAAAAGGGGGTATACAGGCAAGACGGATAAGATAAAAACAAAGAATTCTAATTTGGCGCTGTTTTTTCTTTTCTTAGGACATGCATGTTATCAGCACTGATGAAAATCAAGTGTTTGTTGCCATTCAAGAGTGGAATCAGAATGAAACGTATAACCTGTATATCTCGGATACACGGGGTATATTCTTTACCCTGGCTCTGGAGAATGTGAAGAGCAGCAGAGGACCTGAGGGCAACATAATGATTGACCTCTATGAGGTATGTTCTGGTGACCCTTTCCTGGTGACCCTTTCCTATAGCTTGAAGTAGAGTTTCCAAGAAGCACACACAGACACACACAGTTCCAAACTTCCTAACATACAGTTCCATACCTTCTACACACCCTTCATCACTACCAACTTCACATACAGTTTCTCATTCCACACACACACTTACATCCTTTCAGTTACTAACATGTTTTTGCTGTAATAAATAAATTATATTTATTTATAACCACTTTACCTTTTCACTACAGAAGGGGTAATTTACCTGCATTGGTGTCTGGTGGGGGAGCAGTTGGTAACAGCTCCAATGATCTCTTCTGTTCTGTTCAACACCTTAAAGATTCTGCGAGGAAGCGATAAAGTATCATATCTTCCCAGCCTGCTGTGTGAGGGCAGGGAAACCTTGAGCGTTGATAGCATTAATTCCATTCATGATAATAGCAAAGATATGCTGCACCAAGTAGCCAAAGATGGCTAAAAAAATGCAATTTAAAAAGACACATTCCTGGCAGCAGGCCATTTCTGCTCAAAATATAGTAGTGGAATGGCGACCCTTACTTTGTCACTGCAATCGATCCCTGTAAACACATACATTTTAAGTTTTTGTGAAATCATTCCTTAAAAGACCACTCCGCACCCATAAAACATTTCAATTTTCTGAAATGCTCTATGGGTGAGGGATATCCTGTTAATTAATATTTTTTTATGACCAATGATTATTATTTAATTAATTAATGATTAACTAATGAAACACCCTCCTGGCTGTCAATCAAACAGCCGGGGAGATTTCTCCCTGCTTCTATTAACTCCACTGAGCTAACGGAATTGGAATGTTGGCTCTACTTGTGTGTACCTGACTCCCCCAGCATACCTGCTTCTCAGAACAGAACGCTGAGCAGTACGTTCGTGGGTGTGCATGGTTGAGGCTTCTGAATGAGAAGATAAGCTACTTTTCAGTTAATTTCCTGGTTAATTGATTGTTAGTCTCTTCTGGGGGGAAATGGGGGTGAGGGGGGCTTGGAAAGGCCACTGTTCATAAGAATACTATCAATAAATGTATACTCTCAATAAATATGTGAACGAAAAATGTATGCACATATTAATTGGGAATATATCTTTTAAACAGTGAGTTCTACTTATTTTGGGAAGTGAAGTGTCCCTTTAAAATATATATATATATATATATATATATATATATATATATATGTGTGTGTGTGAATAGGTTGGCGCAAAACGTAAGATTAATTTAAAAAAATGCAGCAACCAACAAAGAAAATCTTGATAATAATATTAAACTGAACAAACACATAAAAGTGCTGATTCGCAGGGTCTTATAATCACTCTCTGTCAATATCTTGTATAAAGAAGGCTTTTCAATAGGCACACATGTATCAAACCAAACTGCAATCTCAGTGTTTAAAAACCATTAAAAAAGTGCAGTTGTGATGGTTACATAAAGTGACATGTGCTTATACTTGCGAGACATCAATTCAAGTATATAAGAAGAAAACAGAAAGAGAGAACTCCTAGTGCAATACAGTACAAAAATTGTATATGAGAAAAATATTGCTCTTTAAGTAGCTCACTCACAAAATCAGAGTGGTTAAAGCACCACTCGCAGCTGTAGCGCTCAGGGAGGATCAGCACCTGGTGTTCGTGGGATCCGTACGTCAGGTATGTGCAAACTTTATTCCAATGTCGCAATTAAAAACATATAATCTGTGCAGTCCATCAACAGCTCACCAGCTCTTGGCAACGGATGGTGATAGCTTGTAAAACAGTTCTGCTTGTCGCTGTGCTGGGCTGCTGTCACAGATGAACGTCTACAGTACTTCCTGCTTCCTGGTCCGTGACGCATTTCGCTCCTCCCCTTGGGACTCTGTCAAACGCGTCACGGACCAGGAAGCAGGAAGTACTGTGGACGTTCATCGGTGAAAGCAGTCCAGCACAGCGGCGGTTTTACAAGCTATCACCATCCTTTGCCAAGAGCTGTTGAGCTGTTGATGGACTGCACAGATGATATGTTTTTAATTGCGTCATTGGAATAAAGTTTGCACATACCTGACGTACGGATCCCACGAACACCAGGTGGAATAAAGTTTGCACATACCTGACATCCTGGTCATCTGTGTATTGTATGGATCCCACACACACCAGGGGCTGATCCTCCCTGAGCGCTATAGCTGTGAGTGGTGCTTTAAACACTGATTTTGTGAGTGAGCTACTTAAAGAGCAATATTTTTCGCATATACAATTTTTGTACTGTATTGCACTAGGAGTTCTCTTTTTAGATACTTGAATTGATGTCTCGCAACTATAAGCACATGTCACAAGTGCACTTTTTAATGGTTTTTAAACACTAAGATTGCAGTTTGGTTTGATGCACGTGTGCCTATTGATAAAGCCTTCTATATACAAGATATTGACAGAGAGTGATTACAAGTGTCCCTTTAAGACTTTGACTTATTGCCTTACAGCTTCACAAAAAGTAATTCACAGGCATGTGTATTCGTTAGTAAAAACAAGTGGAGATGTGATAATGAGGGAGGTTACCCTCTCCCAAGATTTGTATTCATGAAATAATTTATAGAGCTTGAGGGTGCATGATGGATACAGTCTTATAAAATCTAATATATTTCAATGTCATATGTCACCACCTAGGCTATTTAATAGAGCATTCAATTTAGCCGGATCCAAGGCACGTAACAGTGTGAGAATGTGTCTTGTTACTGCAGAGGATTTTCTCGGTAACTGCTCACATGGAGGGATGGAAACAGAGGTCTGCTAGTGAGCTTAGTGTGAGCTACAGAGCAAGTACTGTCACCTTGACATATTCCGGACACTAGATACATCTCTTACTCTTTTATTCCAGTAGCTGAAAACTTTGACATTAACAAAATTAAACATTACAGTGTAATATAAAATTTCATTAGGTAAGTGTACACATTTATTTTTCTCCTGAACATTTTAAAATTTTAGATCATTTGTAAACATGTTTTTTTTTCATTTGTTTACAATGCAATGTCCTTGACAGAAGTCATAGATTGTTGTATTCATTGTTATAATATTACATGTTCACACACAGGATAATATTTATAATTATTCCACCATCAACATAACAGTTAGTGTTTTCATGATTTGAAAAATGGCCCATCAGTACAATGACTTATTTTGTAATCACTGTACCCTAATACATATAAAGAATACAAACATTGTGGTAAATGCTAAACCAGTTTGTTCATTTTAAAATGCAATAGTGACTGTAAATAAAATTTTTAAATCCATATAATATAAAGCACAAAATTGTTATTGTGAATATGTAATTCTTATAAAATGTGCTACAACTATACATACAGTTGCAAGAAAAAGTATGTGAACCCTTTCGAATGATATGGATTTCTGCACAAATTGGTCATAAAATGTGATCTGATCATCATCTAAGTCACAACAATAGACAATCACAGTCTGCTTAAACTAATAACACACAAAGAATGAAATGTTGCCATGTTTTTATTGAACACACCATGTGTAAACATTCACAGTGCAGGTGGAAAAAGTATGTGAACCCTTGGATTTAATAACTGGTTGAACCTCCTTTGGCAGCAATAACTTCAACCAAATGTTTCCTGTAGTTGCAGATCAGACGTGCACAACGGTCAGGAGTAATTCTTGACCATTCCTCTTTACAGAACTGTTTCAGTTCAGCAATATTCCTGGGATGTCTGGTGTGAATCGCTTTCTTGAGGTCATGCCACAGCATCTTAATCGGGTTGAGGTCAGGACTCTGACTGGGCCACTTCAGAAGGCATATTTTCTAATGTTTAAGTCATTCTGTTGTTGATTTACTTCTATGCTTTGGGTCATTTTCCTGTTGCAACACCCATCTTCTGTTGAGCTTCAGCTGGTAGCCTTAAGTTCTAGTTAAAAATGTCTTGATAAACTTGGGAATTCATTTTTCCTTCGATGATAGCAATCCATACAAGCCCTGATGCAGCAAAGGAGCCCCAAACCATGATGCCCCCACTACCATATTTCACAGTTGGGATGAGGTTTTGATGTTGGTGTGCTGTGCCTTTTTTCGCCACACATAGTGTTGTGTGTTTCTTCCAAACAACTCAACTTTGGTTTCATCTGTCCACAGAATATTTTGCCAGTACTGCTGTGGAATATCCAGGTGCTCTTGTGCAAACTGTAAACATGCAGCAATGTTTTGTTTGGACAGTAGTGGCTTCCTCTGTGGTATCCTCCCATGAAATCCATTCTTGTTTAGTGTTTTACATATTGTAGATTCAATAACAGGGATGTTAGCATTTGCCAGTGACTTTTGTAAGTCTTTAGCTGACACTCTAGGATTCTTCTTCACCTCATTGAGCAGTCTGCGCTGTGCTCTTGCAGTCATCTTTACAGGACGGCCACTCCTAGGGAGAGTAGCAGCAGTGCTGAACTTTCTCCATTTATAGACAATTTGTCTTACCGTGGACTGATGAACAGCAAGGCTTTTGGAGATACTTTTATAACCCTTTCCAGCTTTATGCAAGTCAACAATTCTTAATCATAGGTCTTCTGAGAGCTCTTTTGTGCGAGGCATCAACCAAACCACAGAGGTTTGGTTGTTGTCTAATCTGTAGACAGTTCTCTATCTTGCAGCAGGAGATTGTATTTTTGAAGTCTGAGATTTGTAAATTATCTGGTGAACAAACTCAGACTGGAACTGCTGCAAAGCCACTGCCGCAGAGACATACTAGGAGTGGCAGATGGATTACTGTAGGATCTGGTAGACTTAGAGTTGTGGATAAAAGGCATTTTGCACAATCTGTTGCTCTTCATAATTCATTTTCTGCACTTTCAGAGTGTAATGGTGTTGTGGAGAGAGGCACTGAGGCTAGTGGTGTTGTGTAGAGAGGCACTAAGACTAGTGGTATTGTGGAGAGAGGCACTGAGGCTAGTGGTGTTGTGGAGAGAGACACTAAGACTAGTGGTATTGTGGAGAGAGGCACTGAGGCTAGTGGTGTTGTGGAGAGAGGCACTGAGACTAGTGGTGTTGTGGAGACCGGCTTGGAGACTATGGTGAGGCCTAATAGAAAGCAGTTGTTGTTGGGGGATTCCATTATAAGAGGTGTGGAGATGGACAATGGTGGTCTTGTGAGGTGTCTTCCCGGAGCTACTGCTCACAGAGACAGGAGATGTATCTGTAATATTGTTAAGCAAGCAAAGCAGGAAGGGGAATTGGATGTACTTGTCCATCTAGGGACAAATGACTTGGCTTGCAATGAGGTTTCAGAGGTTAAGGAAGTTTTTAGTGTTTTTGCCAATGATATACGGCAGGTTGCTTCCACACTGTCATTCTCTGAAGTTCTGCCTGTGCATAACACTCAGAACGACAGGCGGATGCGTATTAGGGACTTTAATTTGTGGCTTGTGAATGGTGTCGGGAGCAAGGATTTGGCTTTATTTCTCATGGTAGCTCTGTTTGGAATGGAGATAAGCTGTACAAAAAAGATGGTTTGCATCTTTCTCAAAAGGGAACAAATGTTCTCAGTGAGCAGTTCAGAGGTTTTGCTAGGATGTATTTAAACTAGGAGGGGGGGCAAAAGGGTGATAAAACATCAATCCAATTGTCCCCCAAAACAAGGACAGAAGGTGCCTGTAGCAAGTGTGTTAAAAAATGATAAGCTTAGAGTCATGTCTACAAATGCTCGCAGTTTAGGGAATAAGATCCATGAACTTGTGGCAATAATGGCAACTGATAGTGTAGATTTAGTCGCTGTTACTGAGACATGGTACAATGAGAAAAATGACTGGGACATAGCAATACCAGGGTACTCTTTATATAGGAAAGATAGGGAAGGCAAGAAAGGGGGAGGGGTGGCCTTGTATGTGAAGGATAGCATAAAATCTAGCCTAATAAAAGTTAGTGAGGCAAACATAGAGTCCGTTTGGGCTATGTTAGAATTTGGTAATCACACAGTAACTCGTGTAGGTGTGATTTATAGGCCCCCAGGACAAATTGAAGAGTTAGATAATCTACTAGTTGAGGAAATAGCTAAAATGACAATGAAGGGGGAAGTTATCATCATGGGTGACTTTAATCTTCCTGATGTAAATTGGAAAACAAAATTAGCTACTTGTGCCAGGAGCACACATATTCTAAACTCCCTACTGGGATTGTCTCTAAAACAAGCTGTTGAGGAGCCAACTCGTAAAGAGGCCATACTAGATTTAGTGTTAACAAATGGAGATTTGGTATCAGATAATTACTGTAGGTGAAAGTTTAGGATCCAGTGATCATCAGTCAGTGTGGTTTAATATAAGAACAGTGACTGAGTCACACCACACAAAAACAAAAGTTTTAGACTTTAGAAAAACAGACTTTTCTAAAATTAGAATATGTGTAGAGGAGTCATTATCAGACTGGAGCAATTTAAATGGAGTCCAAGAGAAATGGGATTATTTAAAAGTTGCACTATTGAAGGCAACAGAAAATTGCATTAGGCTTGTCAGTAAAAGCAAAAATTCAAGAAACCACTGTGGTACTCCGCAGATGTGGCCAAAATAGTTAAAAACAAAAAGTTAGCATTTAGGAATTATAAAAAAAACCCAGAGTGAGGAAGACAAAATGATCTATAAGATTAGGCAGAAAGAGGCTAAGCAAGTTATAAGAGCTTCCAAATCACACACAGAAGAGAAAATAGCACAGTCAGTAAAAAAGGGGGATAAAACATTTTTTAGATACATAAATGAGAAAAGAAAAGTAAAACAAGGATTAGTTAGATTAAAAACAAAAGAAGGAAGGTATGTAGAAGAGGATAAAGGTCTAGCTGACTGCCTCAATGAATATTTTTGTTCTGTATTTACAGATGAAAATGAAGGAAAGGGACCTCAGTTGAGAAAAAGGATAAATGAGTCATTTATTACACGTGAGTTTACAGAGGAAGAGGTTCTATTTCAACTGTCAAAAGTAAAGACAAATAAGTCAATGGGACCTGATGGAATACACCCAAAGCTATTAAAAGAGCTTAGTGGTGTACTAGCAAAACCATTAACAGATTTATTTAACCAATCATTGTTAACAGGAGTAGTCCCAGAAGATTGGAAGTTAGCGAATGTTGTGCCCATTTACAAGAAAGGTAATAGGGAGGAGTCGGGCAACTATAGGCCAGTAAGCCTTACTTCAGTAGTGGGGAAAGTGATGTAAACCATGTTAAAGGATAGGATTGATGAACATCTAAAAACACATGGATTTCAAGATCAGAGACAACATGGGTTTACTACAGGGAGATCATGCCAAACTAATCTTATTGATTTTTTTGATTGGGTAACTAAAATTATAGATCAGGGTGGTGCAGTAGACATTGCTTACCTAGATTTCAGTAAGGCTTTTGACACTGTTGCACATAGAAGGCTTATCAATAAACTGCAATCTTTAAGTTTGGATTCCAATATTGTTGAATGGGTAAGGCAGTGGCTGAGTGACAGGCAACACAGGGTTGTAGTTAATGGAATATATTCGAAGCTTGGACTTGTCACCAGTGGGGTACCTCAGGGATCTGTACTTGGACCCATTCTCTTTAATATTTTTATTAGTGATAGTGCAGAAGGTCTTGATGGTAAGGTATGACTTTTTGCTGATGATACTAAGATATTTAACAGGGTTGATGTTCCAGGAGGGATAAGCCAAATTACAAATGATTAAGGTAAACTAGAAAAATGGTCAGAATTGTGGCAACTGACATTTAATGTGGATAAGTGCAAGATAATGCATCTTGGACGTAAAAACCCAAGGGCAGAGTACAGAATATTTGATAGAGTCCTAACCTCAACATATGAGGAAAGGGATTTAGGGGTGATTATTTCTGATGACTTAAAAGGTAGGCAGACAATGTAATAGAGCAGCAGGAAATGCTAGCAGAATGCTTGGTTGTATAGGGAGAGGTATTAGTAGTAGAAAGAGGGAAGTGCTCATGCCATTGTACAGAACACTGGTGAGACCTCACTTGGAGTATTGTACACAGTACTGGAGACCGTATCTTCAGAAGGATATTGATACCTTAGAGAGGGTTCAGAGAAGGGCTACTAAACTGGTTCATGGATTGCAGGATAAAACTTACCAGGAAAGGTTAAAGGATCTTAACATGTATAGCTTGGAGGAAAGACGAGACAGGGGGGATATGATAGAAACATTTAAATATATAAAGGAAATCAACACAGTAAAGGAGGAGACTATATTTAAAAGAAGAAAAACTACCACAACAAGAGGACATAGTCTTAAATTAGAGGGACAAAGGTTTAAAAATAATATCAGGAAGTATTACTTTACTGAGAGGGTAGTGGATGCATGGAATAGCCTTCCAGCTGAAGTGGTAGAGGTTAACACAGTAAAGGAGTTTAAGCATGCGTGGGATAGGCATAAGGCTATCCTAACTATAAGATCAGACTAGGGAGTAATGAAAGTATTTAGAAAATTGGGCAGACTAGATGGGCCGAATGGTTCTTATCTGCCGTCACATTCTATGTTTCTTTGTTTCTATGTTTCTATGTTTCTATTCACATCAGGCAATGCTTCTTGTGAAAAGCAAACCCAGAAATCGTGTGTGTCCAATCTCTTTGATTGGACTCCAGTTTGCTGACATCTCACTCCAATTAGCTCTTGGAGATGTCATTAGTCTATGGGTTCACATACTTTTTCCACCTGCACTGTGAATGTTTACATGGTGTGTTCAATAAAAACATGGCAACATTTCATTCTTGGTGTGTTATTAGTTTAAGCAGACTGTGATTGTCTATTGTTGTGACTTAGATGATGATCAGATCACATTTTATGATCAATTTGTGCAGAAATCCATATCATTCCAAAGGGTTCACATACTTTTTCTTGCAACTGTAACAGTTTGTAAGGTAGAATGGCTCCCTTGAAACTCCCCTTGCCTGATATGTCAAACCACAGAAAACATAACAAACAAACTAAAATGCACATAACGGGATAATGTATAGAATTCTATGCACTCAAATGACATAACAAAAATGCCTTGATATCAAAGCCTTGTGGCATCTCGACAATGGAACTCGATCTCCATAATAAGCCAATACTTTACTAAAAGTAGAAAAGTTAGAAAAATACACAACGCCAAAATATCAAACAATTTTCTTGCTTTATTAAACATGACTCAAACATGAAGCAGGAATGAAATCTAACAAATCTGTGATATCAGTGCACTGACACAATATCCTCTAACTTAGGGGTGCCCAAATGGTAGATGCCCAGACATTGTAGAACTACAGCTTCCATGATGCAAAGCATCATGGGAGTTGTCATTTTCCAACAGCTGAGATCTACCTTTTGGGCACCCCTGCTCTAACCTATAAATTTTATCAATGGGTATTGATATTAAGTAATTAATTAAAAAGCTATCTGATTATGCACTTGACTATACATGTGACCTGGACAGAAAAGTGGAGAGAAGTCTCTCGCCCCAATGCCTTGGATGCGCAGAGTGGTTTATGAGGATTTCCAGAAACCGTCAACAATCTCTGCTTCACGGCACAAAGCTCAGGGTGATTACACTTAATTCACTGTGTGTCAGGGTCTATAAATTACACTGCAGTGGATTGTATTTGCCGCTGTGTTTAACCTTATGAGTGGTAGGGCTGCTGGTCATAATTTGTCACACAAGATTTATTCACAAAATAATAAATTGTGGTTAACTGAAAAAAATAAATAATTTGTTTAAAAAAAAAAACTCAACAAATTGGATAAATTTGGGTTATAATAGCCAAGCTGGTAATATAGTGTTGTTGGGGAATTTAATTGGCCAGCACATTGTCATATTCAATTTTCTGTTCCATACAGTTCTCTGTTAAATTACCAAAATCATATTCTAAATATGATTGCTATTGGAAACCCTAAATGGTCATGCATTAAAAGTGACCTTCAAGTGAAAACTGAAGGCAATATAATTGCTTAATTTAATTGAAGTGGTTATAAAGTCTCCAGTCACCTGGTGCTGTCTTTCGATTCATCATTAAATCGTTTTTTAATGTTTTAATGCTAAACAAGAGTCCCAGCACCCCATCTCCCCCGTACTGCTTGGAAGAATTAGGAGGCATTAGCCTGAGCAGTAACAAGCTTGGCTGAGAGTGTCAGCTAACTCCATTCAGTCAATTACAACACCCATTGCTGGTAGGAAGTGGTATGGCTACAAGGAAGTGTGTGATCCCTGTCCTAGCCGTACCTCTAGTGGGCGCAGGGTTCTGGAAAGCCAGGCACCCTCATTCAGTGTTAAAGTTAAACTGTTCAAAAATGGATATAGTATCTATAATGTCTCTTTCATTAGATACGTGTGGTCATGAAATAATTTAATTTAAGTATTAGTGAGACAACCTTCAATGCATGTGACATAGCATCTTATTAGATATAGCCTATTCACTCACAGAAAAGGCAAAATCTGCCTCAGAATTTACATAACTCTGCCCATAGAACCTACCACCCCAAAGCCATAACAGTCTTGACTTATCAATCTTGTTCAGCCTGATAATTTGGTCAACCACTCTCAGTTACTATGCCCGTTCACCATACAAATCTGTCCTTTAACCATATGGCCATGACAATATATCCAATTTAAATCTTGAGAATCTATCATCCCATTATAGAATGTGCCACTAACACATGAGTATCTACTCATTTACTATAAGAATCTACCCATTCACCTTGACAACCTGAACATCTGAATTGGAACCTTGTCACTCGTCATAAATCCTGACAACCTCAAATCTGGTCATTTACCTTGGTACCATGCAAATGTAAATCAAGTACCAACTAAACCTGACATTTACAATATATTTTGAATTATACCTGAAACCCAGAGAATCTGCAGATTCAAAAATATTTTGTTCTCCCTTAAAGCTGAACATTCACAGAGTATTATCCATCCAGTTAAAATACAGATTATAAAAAAGCTTCAGAGCAAAATATTGTATCCATCATGGGTGAAAGGTTAATAATGCCTTTAAATTCCATGATGTAATTTTAGAATTTTTTTTACGGAGTTAAATGTCTACCCAATACTATAGTCAATATTTTAATATAATATAGCCCCAAGTTCCATTTTTTCATGTCTGTTCTTTATTTAGGAGCCTAGTTCAGGGTAAATAAGTGAACATCCTGTGTAATGTGTTTTAGATGAGATAGTCAACTCTCATGTGCCTGCAACGTGTTAAATAGAGGCTATCACATGCAGTAGTTTTAACAACACAACTATAACATCTTTTTAGTTTGTTATAATAAACTCACGGAAATAAAAATATAAGGAAAGCAGGATACCCTTTGATAGAACAAATAGATAGATAGATAGACAGACAGACAGACAGACAGACAGACAGATAGATAGATAGATAGATAGATAGATAGATAGATCGATCATTAGGATCACCTTTTCATATAGCATTTGTCTGTGATGGCAGATACAAGCCAGAAATTTAATTTCAAAACAAAAAATACAGGTTTGAAGCTTTGTCTATTTTTTTTTTACTTTTTTGAACTCTCTATTACTTTTGTTATACTAGCCCCACTGACAACCAGGTCAGTGCATCTTCAACTGTTTCTGGTAATGAAGAGATAGACTGACAGATATCCTGACATCACCCCTAAAGATTAAAATGCATGACTTTTGGTTCAGTGATTCAGATAGAGAATTATATACACCAAAATAAACAACACACACAGGCACAGCTAAGCATACAAAATACTAGATGGGTGAAGTTAATACAAGTGAACAATCTCACTCACATATGGTGGAGCCATGACCTGGCTCAAGTTCAATTAGCATTTGTCAAATATACCATCTGGAGGTGAGGCTCCTGCAGAAAATGTTGCCTCTCACAAGACTGGAGAGGCTCAAGGGACATTAAAGAATGACCAGAGCATATGGTGTTATAAGCTATAATGGATACAAAACCATATGATTATGCTCTAAATCCATTCATTGATATCCCCAAAGCTAGGCAGGTGAACAGATACAGCATATGGTATTATAAAATAATGTTACAGCAGCACATGCTTTATATATTACTTTGTACATTATTTTCTGTCTTTTTACATTATATATATTGTAAAGAGATAGAAAATATAATATTTTGTCTGTCTGTAGTTTGTCTGTCAATAGTGTGGTTTGTCTCTTCTTTTAATGCCCCATATATTTATGTTTTATTTCATTAAAATGTTTTGAAAATCTTTGAGGTATATAGAATACTTAATAGTAGGATTTTAAATATTATTTTCACCTGAATGTTATTTGATTTGGCACCACATGGAAAATTTGGTAAACCGTATGTTTCATTATGCATTCCACTCTTATTGATAATAAATGACAAAGTCATTATTTCCATCAAATATCACTTCTTTATTCACAGTGTGATAAGCAGTAGAGTGATGAAAAGCTGAATAAAATATGATTATAACTTAATAACCCAATTCTCTTTCCAATATATTTTTTCCCTGTACATCTGAAACACATGAATTTCTCAAATTGCTTGTATATCGACACCTGACCAATTCTATCAGTGCCAAAACAAGAAACAGTACTTGGTTGACATGCTTAAAAGCCTGTCGAAAATTGATCTGTTTTTCAGCTGCATCCATTTTTCCTAGGTAGCAGGGATCAAGGGAATGTTCTTAGCTAACAAGAAGACTGACAGCCAAGTGAAAACTTTCATCACGTACAATAAAGGGAGAGACTGGCATCTGCTACAGGCTCCTGACAGTGATCTGAGAGGGAACTCCGTCAACTGCCTACTAGTAAGTGAAGTCTGGGGAACTGTCGTTGTCATTAACCTTAAATGTGTGATCACTTATTTTTGCAATTCAGTTGTTTTGAGATTTGGAACTGCAACACCAGGAGAGGAAAACTTCTTCACCACAGATGGTTTTTACACTTCGGCAAGCAAAGTTTAAATTTCTCTAGCCATTCTTTCTGGCCAAAGAAAATTGAATAATTTTGTTGACATAAATTTACACGTTTCAGAAGGACTTTATTTTTTAGCTCATGTTGGAATGTGGAGACATTTAATCGAAATGCAATAGAAATTTAAGAGTTTAGAATTTTTTTTTTTTTTCCTAGTTTCATTTAGAAGGCTTTTAGCCTTTTTTTTGATAGACAGACAACAAAGATGTGTGAACATGAGTTTTTTTGTAATTTATATTACTCTACATTACTATCTTACTATTGTACGATGCAGGATAACCCTTAGGCTCTGCACTTTCAGAGGTTTCATAATGTTGTTTCCCTTCTGGTTTGGTGGTCTTGTAGTTACAATTTGTTGAACGTCTCATGGCAAGAGTGAGAGACTCGATTGTGCACCAGAGACATGCACACACCTATTATTGCAGCAACCAGTCTCCCGAGATCCCCCACTAAGGTATCAAGGCGCCAGCAAAATGTTGGCTCGGTGTGACCCTGGTACTTAGTAATTATGTAAAGCAGAGCTACTCAAGATGTTATCACAAGGACAATGCCAATGTTATTGTTCAAAGTTTTGTTTTGAGAAGCATTGTAGGCATTATTAGAAATGTTTCAACACTTTTAGTTGCTTCCAGTAGTGACAGTAAAATAGCCCAGTGTAGAAAGTAAATGAGAGTAAACATTTTCAAAAAATATTAAGGAAACAAAATGAAGAGCAAAAATAATTATTTTCTTGTTTGATGGTTTCACTATAGGGTGTTAAACGTCTAAGCTATGGCTGTAAATTAACTTTCACTGTCATGTTGAACTGCCCATTTACTATACAAATGACAAAATTAAGCTTTGGAAAATTTAAAAGGAGGGCTACATGCTCGATGTGGGTAGTTGTAATGTCTAGTAAGATATAATAATTGCCATTGCGATTAAGCACAAACCATTACCAGCCATTTCTAGCTCAAGACCATGGCAGTTATAACTAGTGAGTAGAGACTCTAAAATACATTCCATTGACCACTAATTACTCAACAGAAAGTTCATGGATTAAATAAGGGTACATATCAAGGTCAGCTTGTGAAGAGATTCTTAAGTGAAGTCAGCATAACACAGTAACCTAAAGGCAATCAAGAAGCTTGGTAATAATTGTGTGAATCTATAAGAGGCACACTAGGGAAGATATATAAAATTGTCATATAAAAGAATAGTGATATAAAGGAACAAACCAATGATTTATCTTGTAAATAGGCCTGTTAATGTCTCCCAGTGAGTCAGATGTGTTAGGGCGTTTGGATGTGGACATAGAGGCTGAAATGAACAATGAATTATATTAATAGCTTACTTGCTAGTAGCTGGGCTTTCCAAAAACTATCTGTTGATGTAAACCATGCCTCGCAAAAAAGAGGTATCAGAAGACCTGCAATTAAGAGTTGTTGCTACTGGGAATGTGTTTTGTGGACTGATAAAACAAAGGTTGAGTTGTTTGAGAAGAACACACATCATAAAAGGAATGGAGCATTTTAGTTATGAAGAAAGGTTAAAAAAATTAAATCTGTTTAGTTTGGAAAAACGGCGCCTGAAAGGGGAAATGATAACTTTATACAAATATATTCGGGGCCAGTACAAACCTTTATCTGGAAATCTATTTATAAACAGGGCTATACATAGGACACAAGGTCACACATTTAGGCTGAAAGAAAGGAGATTTCATCTAAGGCAAAGAAAAGGTTTTTTTACAATAAGAGCAATAAGGATATGGAATTCTCTGCCTGAAGAGGTGATTTTGTCAGTCATTGCAGATGTTTAAACTGCAATTGGATCAATACTTGCAAAAACATAACATACAGGGATATAATTAGTGGGGTAATAGCTGCTTGATCCAAGGAGACATCTGACTGCTATTTTGGGGTCAAGAAGGAATTTTTTCCTAGTTTGTGGCAAAATTGGAAACGCTTCAGACCAGGTTTTTTGCCTTCTTTTGGATCAACAGCAACAACATTTGTGAGGAAGGCTGAACTTGATGGACGCAAGTCTCTTTTTAGCTATGTAACTATGTAACTATGTAACAGTCTATGGTGCAAAAACGGCATGACATACCGACATGAAAATATTATCCCAATGGGTTTAGGGTCACATTAGCCACATCAATCACTTCATCTCAATGAAGTGGTCTGGGTGCAGTGTCATTGTCCATTCAACCCTGCAATGATTACCTTAGCACTTAGCTATTAAATTCAAGTGTTGACTTACTTCTATCACAGCACTGTGAATGCTTAATTAGATGTGTTTAATAAACACATGAAAGATTGTAATTGTTTGTGTATTGTTAACTTAAGCACATTGGGTTTTACTATACTTGTGACTTTGATGAAGATGAGATGATATTTTATGACCAATTCATGCCGTAAACAAACTGATTCCAAAGAGTTTGCACACTTTTTCTTGCAACTGTATCTTTAATAATGAAACTGATACCACAGAGATCAATAGACATCTGAATAATGACTAGAGAAAATTGATGCTAATTAGTCTAAATTAGCTAATTAAATGTCACATTTCCATTAATTGGCACATTCCAGTGTCTATGAAACTATTGTAGGACTGATACATTCTGTATAAATAGATGTATACGATGTATTATTTTACTGAAACAAGAAAATTAAACTATAGACATGGTCTGCTGGAGGCTCTCCATTTGTATTATTTATACAGGTAGTCTGTATATTATAGTATTTCTCCTTCTACTTTTATTATAATAAAGTAAAATGTACAAATCACTGCACAGCATGCATTTTAGTCATCCAAAGATTAAACATTTTGCTAGCTAGAGATTTCACTAATTGATTTACAGAATGTAGGGCAACACTATTAAAGGACCTAAAGTTACGCAGGTCACTTCATCTCAATGAAGTGGTCAGGGTGCAGTGGTCCTGGCATTTTAACCCTGCTATCTAAAACATTGACGTTTTGTGGAAAATGCAAGGTCTACATTGCATGGTTAAACACACTTCAGAGATGCTTCCACTGCACTGACATCACATGACATTCTTCTGCTGCACTGACATCACGTGACATGCTTCTGCTGCACTGAAGTCACAGGCCTCGGATGCTCATAAGAAAGTATTGCATTCAATAAACTGAATTGCACAATTTAGGCAAACATAACCAAGCTGTTATTATAGATGAGTGGGAGAATTGTCTAGATACTGTTTTGCTTATTATTTTTTCCCCCTAAATTTACTGCATATTAGTGAATTTTCTTCTTCACATAACCCAAGTAGGGCTAGGATGCAGTTTTTTGCAAAGTGGCAGTTTGCTGCCACTCTTTTATTGAACAGGCTAAAATATTGGTGACTAGTACATATCTGTGTTTTTAACACTCCAGTCCTGATGGTGTCTAATTTATGGCCCTCTAGGTTTATTAAAAATAAAAAAAATAAAAAAATAAAAGGAATTACTCACCTTTGCTCCAGTGCTTGGTCTGCGCTGCCGTGACCTTCTCCTGGTGAGACATCATCCTGGATGCGTGCCACCAGCATGCCGGTCCAATTCAATACTCCTCAAAGAAGAGTATTGGGGACCTTAGATGCATTCAAAGCTCTTGCCTTGATGCACCTAAGATTCTTCCACAGAGAATCACTAAATACAATGATTCTCTATGGCAGACCATGAATGACGTCCCAATATGTTACGGTGTGAGAGTTTGGAAATAGGATTCCGGGCTCTCATAATTAGAAGGCTTGGAGGCTGCACTTGCAAGCCTTCTAATTAGTTAAATAAAGGGTTTTGGGGGTAGGAGAGGGGATCAGGTCTGCAGGAATTATAGCAACTTTAATAAGATGTTAAAGGGTCTTTAGAGTCACTTTAAAGAACACATTGCCCTTAGAAGAGGGGAGAGTGAGGAAATGCATAACATGCAATGATGACTATATTTACTGATTACCATCCTGAAATACACATTTCTATAATTATTCAGATTAACAGAGCGAAATAATCTCTTTCTCTGGGGTGACATCATTTTAAAATATGGTTCTCCTATATGTTCATTGTCAGAAAGGAAGTGAAAATTTATAGCAATTTAACCCTTAACCCCTTAAGGACCAAACTTCTGGAATAAAAGGGAATCATGACATGTCACACATGCCATGTGTCTTTAAGGGGTTAAGGACTAATGACATTCTATACAGTCAATTTGATCTTTAAAGATCCTGCTTTAAAATGGAATGCCCACTCAATTAACAACATCAGATCTACATGACTTGTTTCCAGGACCATCTGTGTTAGTTAAGGTCTTTAACCCCTTAAGGACCAAACTTCTGGAATAAAAGGGAATCATGACGTGTCACACATGTCATGTGTCCTTAATGGGTTAAAATCCTGATGGTAATGAAAGAAAGTAAAAACCAAAGAAAAAGTTACCTGCGCTCTCTCCTAAATCCCTATGTATATTTAAACAAATGGAGGTAATTTAGTTACTCCAATGGCCATTGGAGGGAATGCCTGCCTGCCAATGTCAAGGCAGACCCCCCCAGGTGGGTCCTATACTGACCTTTCACCTTGTTTCCTTGAGCCTCTGGCAAAGATATCTCGAATGAGACAGAGAGGGGTATTTTTTATATACACCCCTATATACTTATTAACACTTACTAGGAAACACATGGTATCGGCAGCAGCATTGTAACATAGCTGTGTGATACAAAAAGTGAATACAAATATAAAAAAACAAGTCCTGCGCTCACTCCCATGAGTCCTGGGCCGCAGCATGACCACAGGTCGTTGCTGCCTTGATGTTGGCAGGCGAGCATTCTCTCCAATGGCCATTGGAGTAACTAAATGACCTCCATTTGTTTAAATATACATTGGGATTTAGGAGAGAATGCAGGTAACATTTTCTTTGGTTTTTACTGTATGTATTGGGGCTGATGTGTGCTATGGTCGTTGCTGCCCCAGGAGTGATGGGAGTGAGCGCATGACTTGTTTTTTTGTAATGAAAGAAAGTAATATGAAACTAACTAACTCTATGTTTGAAATATTTGTGCAGCATTTCTGGAAGAAATTAAATGAGCATGTAGTTCTAAACATCAACACTAGATGGGGCTCAGAAACTGCTATAGAAGCTGCAGATTTCTTTCTACATAGTTATCAAGAATGAACTAGATCTGATTGTTCTTGTGTAAAGTTCTGCCTGGTCAAACAAAATCTGCTTGAGAAAATGAAGCTATAGATTAATGCTCACATGAGATTTTAGAGAATGAGTCTGTATGTGCTGCTTTCTGCTTTGTATCTCTCACTGATATGTTAAGGTTTAACCCCTTAAGGACACATGACGGAAATACTCCGTCATGATTCCCTTTTATTTCAGAAGTTGTGTCCTTAAGGGGTTAAATCCAATGACAATAGCATGGCATCAAATGTACATAGATTACTATATTATACAATTCTGTGTATTACTATATTTTACTAAATGTTACACATTGTATGAGTGCAAAGAAAGTGAGCATCTGTCCTAAACTCTTCCTTCTGTTAACGTTTATGGTTACGTTTTTAAAAAAACACTGTAGTCACCAAAACAACTTTAGCAAAATGAAGCGGTTTTGGTCTCACCATTCAATTCACTGCCATTTAGGAGTTAAAAATCTTTTGTTTCTGTTTATGTAGCCCTAGCCACATCTATCCTGGCTGTGAATGATAGAGTTTGTAAGAAAAAAATTGGTTTCACTTTCCATCTGATGTTACTAACTTTATAAGTTATCTCCTGCTCTGTAAATTGAACTTTATTTATATACATGAGACTCCTGCAGGGTCTAGCAAGCTATTAACAGAGCAGGAGCTAAGCAATTCTAGATTAAATGGAATTTGCAATAAAGGAAGTATAAGCATTAGATGACTCTTTACAGGAAGTGTTTAGGAAGGCTATGTAAGTCACATGCAGGGAGGTGTGCCTAAGTATGCATAAACAAAGTTAATTAAGTTCTACATGGCAGAGAATTGAGCAGAAAGACTGATGTAGACGACAAGAGTGCTTCATTAAGCTTAAGTTATTTAGTGACCCTTTAAGCTACTAATAAAGTTTATTTTTTTAAATGTTGGATTAATCACACAAGTGAAATGTTTGGGATGTTTTAGCTTAGTGTTCACACTCTTTTATGGCTGTCCAAATATAATTTTCACAGAGACAGTCCTGCTTTGAGTTCCAGAAGTCCTTAATTTTTTATTAAAAAATGTGATTTAATTGCTGTGGATAAGAATGTAAGAAACAAAAATATACTTTTTTTCTGTTTTAAACAGTAATTTTGCTCAAACAAATACGTTATTGTCTAAATTTAAACAGAATATAATGCTAGTACTTTCTTCTTCTATTTTTGTGAAATAAAATAATTAATTACAAAGACAGCAGTGCTTTCTCGATCCATTGAAGGCCTGGAGTGGTCTAGCAGCCCCCTTCCCATTGTAAACAGTTGTTGACTTTTTTCCTGTTGTACGTCGGGCGCCACACCGTGCCTCCTCTAGAGCTCAGTGAGAGCCAGAGGTTCATGCACAGGAGAATCTGTTAGCTCTCCTGAGCTAAGTCTTGCAGAGCAAGGTTATTGCATCATCTGATTTCTCTCAGCCAATTAAATAAGCCCTGGATCTCTAGGTTTAGCTCAGAGAAGAGAGTTTTCACAAGAGCTGTGTCAAACGAGCTCCAAGTAAGAAGTCAAACTGTTCTAAAACAGTTTGAGCCATTACTTTGGTGAGGACCTAGGGAGCTACTGGCACCATAACCACTACAATCCACTGTACATGTTACTGTGTTTGGATTGTTCATTTAAGATATATCACAATTTACTTCAATTATTCCTCATCAATGTTTGCCTAAATGTATGTGTTTGATTATATTACCTATTGTAAAAGGACATATAATGTTAGTATTTTTTTTATAATAATTATAATAAAATATTAAATAAAATATAATATTAATAATATCAGCTTCAGTAATCTTATTTTTCAGACAATATTTCTAGGTTGCACAGCTTCAGTGGAAATACCTCAACATACGAAAGGCTGGCATTAATGCAAATTTCATGCAACATAATTACAGCTTTTGTTATACAGTATTCCTTAGGCCCAGGCATGAAATTATAATATAACATTATAACCGTACCTTTACTGCATCACATAATTAATATGGCAATATACATCGCCCCCTCCAGTATCTGTTAGTGGGTGCTGATTGAGTATGATTCAGTGGAATACAATTAGATCTTCATTTTCTTATATTAATGATTATACAAGTAATCCATGACAGTATGTGATTAGAAATATATCAGACACACATGTAATTTAAATAATTAGTTGTCTTACTGTGGAGTCTTGCATTCCTATTGTACTCAATATCTTACGTCTAAGACACAAACCTTTTGATAGAGGGTTGCTCTAATTAAAAAAAATGTATTTTAATAAAACACTGGTTTTGGTTAGAGCAATCATTTATGATGTGGTCTGCCCCCTCAAACTTAAAAAAAATAAAAGCTAAAATGGATGTCCATGTTATCTCTAAGTCCAAGCTCTTTCCTCAGCCAGATCCTTCCTGGCTGATGTGATCCCATTAGCCTATTGGGCATCAATATTTGTTGTGCGTGTTGGTGTCAGATGCCAATTTGGGGCAACATTGAGTCGCCCAGGATATTGTTCTAGGCTGGTTTATGAGCTGCCAGAGGTAGAGCTATAATTCCTACAGCTAAGAGGTTCATGTCAATCTCAGATCGGAGCACTACACTTACAGACTCTAAACAACATGACCAATTAAAATCACTTGGGTGGTCTTGATGCTTGGGGTAACTATTGAGGTGTAAACTTTACAGGATTAAAATATAATGATGACATACCTTAATCCTGGCATGCAAATGGCATTGGGTAAAAATCTCTTTTTATTTTACCCCCACGTATATCTGATTGTCTATCTGGAATTTGCTTTCACTTGTATATCTGCTGTCAACAATCCCTTTCCTAAATTTAGATCAAATGGTTACACATAGTTACTGGAGGTTCATGACAGTTGTCTTGAACCTAAAATAGAATTTTGGTTCCCTAATCATAACCATATTGAAGTGTAGTAATTCTGTATCTAAACTACCTGAAGCTGTCACAACCCAAAATATGTTTCACCATAGAATTAAGCTTCTGGTGCTGATGGGGAATTAAGAGAGAAGTAAGAAGTTAGTGTATGCTTTACATACAATTATTTGCATGCCATCTAACATTTTTGGATGTTCTACAACGTCTGGAACTGGTACTGAATATTGTTTAAATATACTTTCATATTTCGTTAATACAAAGGATTGCATATTTACTGTACACACAGTATTCTATTTCAAACCTCCAAGTTGGTTGTTCCCTAAACATGAGTTGATACAGGTTTTGTAAGATTAGTTGATCAGGTGGCTTGTTAAACATGCAAAGCAAGCTGGAACCCATAAAGTTGAGAGGTTTTGATTGACTCACAAAGTTTAGAGTTTTTGATTGCTCAAGTAGATATTAAATCAAATGCTCCTGATATTTTAACTTAAAAAAAGTGTTTGTTTTCTAAGTTAAAATTTTTTTAATGATAAAGCAAGTTTTATGCTTGGGGATGTTTGGTAAGTCAGTCTGGCTAGAACTAACTGCTTAATCCAAGGTGATCATTGGGGTTCAATAAGTAAACATTTTTCTCTTTTTCAGCCATACTGCTCCCTACACCTTCACTTAAAGGTCTCAGAGAACCCATATACGACAGGCAACATAGCAAGCAGAGACACTGCGCCTGGGATCATTGTGGCTTCAGGTATACGATTCTGTATTTTATGTTCATCGTATAAGACAAGATTAATGTAATGACTGAATGACCTGTTACTGACTGTAAATAGTAAATGTTCCAATAAAATCAGGTCTATTTTATGGAAGGTCAAAACTTTAAATTTGCCTCTTATGTTAGTCTACGCTTTTAATAAGAATATATCTAGAGTCTTGTCCTAAAGTACAGCTGGCTTGTCTTATCTATAATCTGTGCCATATATTTTCTTGGGCATTTTATTTATTTTCTTCAAACCTAGAAAGTAATTTAGTAGCAAAGAACACATACTTAAAAAACAAACAAAAACAAAAACTCCAGTGATTTTATTTTTTCATGGTTGAATATTTCACTGAATAAGAGGGGATACAAAAATGATAACACTAATTACAACCCCATTAAAGTTGTTTTTTTTACTGCAGGTGGTAGAATTGTATATGTACAATTCTAGCTTGTTTTAAAGGAGAAAGTTCTCCATGAAATCTCCAGACTCTGTCACATCTGTCACATGTGCTCAGTGTGAACCTGCTTTCATCTGTGAAGAGCACAGGGTGCCAGTGGCGAATTTGCCAATCTTGGTGTTCTCTGGCAAATGCCAAATGTCCTGCATGGTGTTGGGCTGTAAGCACAACCCCCACCTGTGGACGTCGGGCCCTCATACCACCCTCATGGAGTCTGTTTCTGACCGTTTGAGCAGACACATGCACATTTGTGGCCTGCTGGAGGTCATTTTGCAGGGCTCTGGCAGTGCTCCTCCTGTTCCACCTTGCACAAAGGCAGAGGTAGCTGTCAGCTGCTGGGTTGTTGCCCTCCTATGGCCTCCTCCACGTCTCCTGATGGACTGGCCTGTCTCCTGGTAGCGCCTCCATGCTCTGGACACTACGCTGACAGGCACAGCAAACCTTCTTGCCACAGCTCGCATTGATGTGCCATCCTGGATGAGCTGAACTACCTGAGCCACTTGTGTGGGTTGTAGACTCCGTCTCATGCTGCCACTAGAGTGAAAGCACTGCCAGCATTCAAAAGTGACCAAAACATCAGCCAGG
This sequence comes from Pelobates cultripes, assembly GCA_933207985.1. Classification (NCBI taxonomy): domain Eukaryota; kingdom Metazoa; phylum Chordata; class Amphibia; order Anura; family Pelobatidae; genus Pelobates; species Pelobates cultripes. Next base: position 94,442,407 of record OW240922.1, on the reverse strand, counting down.
AAGCATAGGAACTGAGAAGTCGTCTGTGGTCACCACCTGAAGAACCACTCCTTTATTGGGGGTGTCTTGCTAATTGCCTATAATTACCACCTGTTGTCTATCTCATTTGCACAACAGCATGTGAAATTGATTGTCACTCAGTGTTGCTTCCTAATTGGACAGTTTGATTTCACAGAAGTGTGATTGACTTGGAGTTACATTGTGTTGTTTAAGTGTTCCCTTTATTTTTTTGAGCAGTGTATTAAAAATAAACACAACACTAAGCGACCACCAGATTGTATTCATTTAAGGTTATCTCTTTCAGGGAATATTGGGTCTGAACTGACAGAAACTGAGCTGAGTATGTTCATATCATCCGATGCTGGCAACACTTGGAGACAGGTAGGTATAATATGAGATACGTAATATCATATAGAGAATATTGATGGCTAAATTAATACATTGATCTACTAGAAAAGCTGAGATGTGCATAGTTGCTTTGTTGACATACACTCTTTGGTTTAAGCATTAGCAAGGTCATAGTGAAGACCATAAGATGGGGCAGGGGAATTCTTCCCTAGAATCCACTGGTATAGAACAAAGCTAATACCAGACCGGAGTAAATGTCTTCCCACCCTAAAGTTAGAGAATCTTTAATATATAATTTAAAGACATAGAAGCAGTAGAGCAAGGAACCAGTGAAATTATAAATGCTGACAACAGAGCTCATTAGAATGTATTTTATATCACATCCATCCATGTCTACAAATTAACCCATCAGGAGAAGCCTAACTACCTCTGTCCAATAAATAATCCTCCTGTTTCATTTAACTGTGCATTATTATCTGGAAGAGAAGATAACCTGGGCCCAATTATCTATTATATTAATGCATACCCAGAACTGCCCTGGGATGTGTCTGAATTCTATAGAAATTTATATAAAAGACCAACTGCTGTACTAAACGTTGAGCAATGACCATGGAGTCCATTGGAATGTTCTTGGTGATTGCTGCTCTGGGGGACTTGGTATATAAACAGATTGTGTTCTTTACAAATTATCCCTAAAAAAGCAACTTTTTACTTGGTTGTTGTAAGTGTGTAAGATTGTAAAGGCTTTGAACCATTGGTACCCATTTGCCCCTGTTCATGAAGTCGTCTTACAATATATAAATTAATGAAACTAACATTTGGAGACAAGCAGCAGACCCTGCCATTAAACCCTAATTTTTTCAATGTCACTAAATGATAAATTTATGGAAACAAATTAAATTTAAAGGCAGGCACAAGCCAGTCAAAACTCTTCAAATGGGGTAAATTAACCCCATTCTATCACCTGCTCATATTACTTGATCTACTGGTAATTCCTCATATTTCCTTTAGCACTTTATTCCATTCATTATCAACAATACATATAAGAAAACTGTATTAATTCTCACCATTACCAGCTGTGTTTCATTTCCGAACCACATTAGAAATTCCATTAAATCTTTATTGATATAGGTACTGCAATTTTTCATGCTTTTTTGTAGGAAATTGAATGAATTAAACTGGAATATCAATATGTATATTGTATTGGAGACTACGTACTGTGCCTGCTTATAAATATTTAAATTTCAATATAGTTTACTTAAAAAAAGATATCAATATAATCTAAGTAGAAGCCACTAATTCCCATAAGTGAGACCAGAAACAAGCAAAGTTATCGCATTTTCCACTAGAAGGAAGAACTGCAACATGTTCGATCTTAATTACGAAACAAAGGCTTCCGAAAATCCCAGCTCGACTTTACTATTCATGTGCAGAGAAGTGTTAGCTGATTGTTATTGTGTTAAATAGGGCTTTTTGCCCGAGGCTATCACAGATTTCTTCTCCATGTTATAGCTGCTGCTCGAGAAGATCATACGGATTATAAAAGGAAAATGTAACTTGTAACTTTGAATAATCCCAAGAAACATGGAACTCTTTGATTCTTCCTCTTGTCTAACTGCTTCTAAATATGTTCAATGTGTTAACTCATAGATGGTCAGAAGCACGTGTAGCGTGTTGCTTTGGAGTTTGATATAGTTCTCTCTTGTGGCTACAGCTCACATATTTTAACTGTCAGGCAAAGGAGAGATTGCAATTTGTTTCTTTCTTCTATATTCTCCGACACACTGTAACAGACTTGGAGTTTGGTGAAATATAGATCTTTGAGAACTCAAGGCAACTCGTGTTGACTTTAGCTAGAGAACTTTGTTCTGTTGTTTTCTGAGTAGTGGTCAAGAACTGATCTTCTCTATGCAGATTTCAGCTTGCAATGTTTGTTTTCGTTAGCGGTGGCACCACATTCACAAAATAAGTTATGGAGTCTGTACATTTTCAGTAGATTATACTTTGAAATTCACTCATACAATGATGCTTCCCTTCTGGAAGCTAATCAGAGGCTGGATATTTAATGAAGGTGAATATATAGCAGACACTGTAACATAACTATTGCTGTGAGGAAACTAGTTGGTTTTAGTGGAATACAAAAATATAAAAGAAATAATAGTAGACATGTGCAAAAATAAATTTTAAGAGATTTCTCTGACTAAAATCTCTGGTAATTGTCAAACTAATCAATTCCAAAAATCTGGTTGATTCATAAACTAACCAAATTGTCTGAAAAAATATTTTAATTTGGGCAATTCAGCTATTTTATGAACAAACCCAATTTTTAAAATTGTTTTTATTCACTTAAAACTAATTTTTTCATATATCTAAAAAATAAGCCCTTTAGAATTGTTTTAATTTTAGGTAGTTCAGAGCTAGACACTGATGCTGCTAACCAATAAATTGCCATTTTGATCATACAGAATGGAGGACATCTTATATGATTGAGGAGCTGGCTGAGCTTATGTGGCAGATAATTTTAGGCATCTGTTTTAAACAAACAAAACAACAACAACAAAAAACATAAAACTCTATCTAGTATTACCCCAAGGGTGCGTGAGAGGTATCAAAGTGATGTTGGTTCGTTAGGTCTATTCCGTCCCTATAAGGAATTACCTCCCTCCCATTACCACTAGTAAGCATCCGTCTTTGCATTATTACCGGGATCAGGAGGAGGGAGGTTTACATAACACTAGAGAAAATGATGTCCTGACACATGGCTTTCTAGGGGCAATCGTGGCAGAGTTATAAACCCTGTCACTTATAATGGCTGCATAGGGCTAGGCATTCATTATCCCAGACAAGTAGCAATAAAACAGCAACAAAAAATATTACGGAAAAACAACAGAAAAATAAACTTTATAGGAACAGCTAAACAGAAAAAATCAAAACTGGATATCAGGTGGTGAAGATGGAGGGAATCTGGCGGTCACTCAGGTGTAGGGAAGGCGACTTGAGAGCGCACAGCCTTCAGGTTACTCTCGCTGGTGCCGGGCGTAGAGCCGTGTGGGGGGTGAATTTTTTAATGGAAGAGGGGTCCAGATGTGCCAGTCCCAGGCCGGCCACACTCTGTGGCTCTCTGAGGCCCATCTTGTTTACATGGGATTTCAGTTCCTCGTAGTTCCGTGCTTGGTTGGTGGTGCCTATGTGGGTGAATAGGAGCTGCTTTGGTATCCCCCATTGGTACAAGATTTCCTTTGATTGAAGGAGCTGTAGTAGGTGTTGTAGTGACCTGCACCATTGAATGGTGCTGAGGGTAAGGTCAGGGAACAGCGTCAAAGATGAGTTCTCAAAGTGTAGTGGGGTCTTCCCCCGGGCAGCTGTGAGCAGAAGGACCTTGTTAGACAGCGATTAAAATTTGATAACAAGGTCTGTGTAAGCCGCTGTTGGCGCTCTGGGAGGTTTTGGCAGATTGAACATGTCATCCAACTTGACTGCTTTGGCTTGCATAGGCGGCAACAGAGTGTTGAGCAGTCTTCAGACATAATGTGGTAAGTTGGAGAGACTTATTGAGTCCGGGATTCCACGTAGTTTAAGGTTATAGCCCCATTTTTGGTCCTCTATTGCGTCCACTCTGGCATTGGTGGCCATTTGTAACTTTTGGATGTCAGTGATTTTGTTTTCCACTAAGGTTAGTCTGGAGTCTTGGGTGCTCGAGGAGAACTCCAGAACAGTGATCCAAGAGGTTGCGCTTTCAATGGCAGTTTTAAAGTAGGCCATGTATGCCACAATATTGGCTCTGAGCTCAACAAGCATGTCTTTCAGCTGGACAACCGTGACCGGTTCGGCAGAGGTAAGTTGCCTACTTCTAGATCTCGTTGGTGGGTTAAGGGGTGTCCCTTCTCCCAAATTGAATGGGATATCCTCCGAGGAGCATGAGGACTCATCCTCTCCCAGCGACCATCTTCTCCCATGCGGATCTCTCGACCACCGCAGCAGATCGCCGATATCTCAGTTTGTCGGACCTTACCAGCCTTTGTTTTTTTTGTTTTTCCTCCCCATTCCTCCTTCCCACCATCGGTGTTGGGCAGTTTGCTCAGGTAGGTGCCTGTTTTCATGGTTAAATTAAAGGACCACTCTTGGCACCCAGACCACTTCAGCTTAATGAAGTGGTCTGGGTGCCAGGTCCCTCTAGGATTAACCCTTTTTTTAATAAACACAGCAGTTTCAGAGAAACTGCTATGTTTATAATAGGGTTAATCCAGCCTACAAATCCTCTAGTGGCTGTCTCATTGACAGCCGCTAGAGGCGCTTGCGTGATTCTCACTGTGAAAATCACATTCAGCCGAAGGGGAGGAGAGGAGGCGGAGTGGAGGAGGAGAGCTCCCAACCCGGCGCTGGAAAATAGGTAGGTTTTAACCCTTTCCTCTCCCCAGAGCCGGGCGGGAGGGGGTCCCTTAGGGTGGGAGCACCCTCAGGGCACTATAGTGCCAGGAAAACGAGTATTTTCTGAGTGAACCAGGCTCGGAGCTCAGGAAAACGTGTCTGCTCTGTTCCACAGTTGGCTCCGCCCCCATCCCCCATATTTTCTCTTTATATTCCACTGTTTTGTCAAACCTTCCATAACCTTTCACACCTCCTTCTTTATAAAATGTACTAATTAAAATTGTATTTTTCCTTCTAACCCTTCTTTTGTCTTTTAACAGAGTTAGATTCATTAAGACTTTAACAGAGTGCCTTTCAAAAGTTTATTTTATAAATCTTCTCCTCTCCCATGTATCAAGCAGTCTTCCCCTTCTCACCTCTTGTTCCTTACTCACTCTCACTGTTCCTGGTATCTCCTTCTTCCCATCACTTCCTGTATGACTCATCTCCTCCCCTTTGTATCTCTTTCTGACTCAGTTAACCTTCAATATTCCATCTCAGGGTGCTTTTAGAATAACTCAGTGCTCAGTGTCTACAACAGGATTATGCTTAGGATTTGCTTTTGTTCCCATACAGATTTTTGAAGAGGAGCACAGTGTTTTGTACCTGGACCAAGGTGGCGTACTGGTTGCCATGAAACATACCTCTCTACCAATTAGACACTTATGGTAAAAAAAATATTGTATTATTTGTGTATAGTTTTATTTACTGTACTCACCAGGCAAGACTCTAATGATCTGCTATGAGCATTAAAGAATTGCACCTGAAGGTTTAAAAATAACATCAGGAAGTATTACTTTACTGAGAGGGTAGTGGATGCATGGGATAGCCTTCCAGCTAAAGTGGTAGAATTTAACACGGTGAAGGAGTTTAAGCATTCGTTGGATGGGCATAAGGCTATCCTAGCTATAAGATAAGGCCAGGGACCTAATGAGAGTATTTTGAAAATTGGGCAGACTAGATGGGCCAAATGGTTCTTATGTACCGTCACATTCTATGTTTCTGCTGTCCTCCACAATCAAATCGTTTTCACACCTCCATGCCTTGTGCAAGCATTTTTGCATGAATATAGGCATCACACATAATGCTTGCTTTTCCAACACAATTTATATTCTGCATTATATTCCAACACAATTTATATTCAGCATTCTTGCTAATATAACTGACATTTTCCACAAATTTATGACACATTTTCACTAGCTATTATTACCTCAACACTTTTTATATTTTTATATTAAACTCATGTTTAATCATTCAATCTTATCCTTCAATTAAAATGTGTACACAAGTTACATTATCTTTAGTTCTTAGTCCATATATCCCCTCTGAACTCCCTCTTTGGTCCAATACTGCATTTTCCCCTATATAGAAACACACTTACATGCCAGGTCTCTATTCTATCCCTCTGCATCTTTGCGTTATTATTAAAAATGGCCTCAACTCTTACCTACCCCTCTAAGGCAAAGACGATTTGAAGGACACATGTTATTTCTGCTTTCTAATAGTAAGTGAGGGGAGAGAACTGGAAACATGTCACTAAAACATTGTATTTCTGTACACAGATGCCAATTATTTAAATAATATATATTAATTTACAAATCTCCTCTGTGCATATACAGGCTACACATTATGTAATATATAACATGTTCTACACAAGTGTCTGTATATCTAACATGTCCTGTCCTGTTCGTATACATCCACCTCATATAGCAATTGCTGTTTCAAAACACTAGGATATAAAATACTCTGTTAAATATCTGAGAGTTATTTTTGGCTGATCATTATGCTGCCAAAATGCATCTGGTTACTATGGAGAGAAATTGTCTCTTTAAAGCACTATCTCCAAGGTGATGATTTGAATTTCAGTCATTTGGCTCATTTAATTCTTACTTCTATAATGTTGCTTGCTGTATTACTAGCTCAAACTTATAACAAGTGCCAAGAATACTAAAAGATGTATAGTTGACACTACATTTTACACCCATGACACTAAATGTTTTGTCATGGGTAACATTCTGAGCCAGTCGAGAAGCAAAGCGATGCCCAAAACAATTCCTAAAACATGATGTTACAAACAAATAATACGCAATAGTGTTGCTCTTTCCAAATTAATGAGTATGTTTCACCCTCTAAGAGAACTGTCTGAAAGATGTAACATCTTGCACATAGACGGCAAACCTTGCAATAATGCCTCCATTCACAGTACATAGCACACAAAAACATAATAGTTCTCGTGAATGACAAACCAATATGAGATACATGTACGAACCAGCCAAACTTGAAAATGTACCGGTAATTTCAAAACTACACAGTGTTTGAAAAAAAATCAACAATAATTATTGATTTGTTTTTTTCACTTTAGTTGTATAAATCTAATTATCAATATGATTGTGAACTCATAAAGTATCACGGGAAGTGGTGTTGCATATTAAAAAATACAGAAACACCAGTCAAGCCATAAGACTTGCTTTTCCCACTGAAATCTTACATTTGCAATGCTGTTACTACTGCAAGGGATTCTGGGTGGGCATATACATATAAGTTCAACAAAGAATCAACTTTTTGCCTCATTATTCCATAGTAACATCACTGCATAGTTGAGATTTCTGAGGAGCAATGCAAGTATTATAGTTTGACTGGTGTGCACAGATCTGTGTTTAACAATATATAGACTACACCCTCACTTTAGGTGGAAGTGTTTTTAAATCACTTTTTCCCCCAACTTAACTTTCTTGGTTTATGCTCCCCAAGTAACGCCAAACCTCAACGGCAAGCCAATAATCAACATCATGTTGATGAGTTGCATTAACAACAACACAGATGTCGAGGAGTGGATCACTGGCCTTGCATATCATCCAGAGTTGTGTTTTAAAGCTGTTGTATACAGCTACAATATTAACACCTACAAAATCTTCCCTATATAGTGACCATAAAACTGTAAAAAAAACCAAACAAAAAAACAAAGGAATGCATGTAACCAAATATTAACAATAAAATTTGCGTACACCAGAACACATATTTACATGCACACTTTAAAAACACATAAATATGGCCTTAACTTTATTTGTTGGCATAGCTTACTTTATTAAAAACATGTATTGAGTTAAAGAGTCTATGGAGGAAGTCATAGAGAATTTTTAATTAACTTAATTTAAACAGCATAAGATGTTCATCTTCCAGTGGGAACGACAAACAAAATATCAGTCAAAATAAATCTGTTCATTAAAATGTGCACAATCAAATAGATTTTGATTGTTAAATAATAAATGACGTTGTGGAGAATCTCAGAACATTCATCATCTACAGTTTGCATTTGACTCATTATATTTTTGCTATATGTTGAAAAAATATAAAACAAATCATGCATTGTTTATTTATTTTCTGCATTTTATAATTGTGTAACTTGTTTATTGTAAGTATGTATTATTATTACAACTGTTTACAGCCAGACCACATCCATGTTCATTGCCACAGCCAAACAATAACGCAAATTCCAATGATTTGGAGTAAGGCAACAGCCACAAGTGAACTTAAAGGGTTAACAAGCACCATGACCACTTCAGTGATTTGAAGTGGTCGTGGTGCCTGTAGTCTGTAAATGCAGTATTTGAAAGGATGCTCATACAGAGATTAACCCCTCTCTTGCTGGCGGTATAACTCCAACTCCAGCAGCATCATAGGGTAGTCATCAGCCAGCCCAGAACTAGAGTTCCAGGCTGGCTAATGCCAATTCTGTGCAACTTTCATGGCACAGAATGACAGTCATGGACTGAGAGCTGTCAGCTGATGCTCTTAGCCAATGAAGTCTGATGTCTGTAGCTGGAAATGTATCACTGTGCTTCTAGGGAGCATTGGAGCCTAGTTGCAACCCAGGTAAGGGGGCAAACCATTGCTAAATGGTTTACCACATTACCAGGAACAAGGCGAGGGTACTCCTGGCATCATTACCACTACAGCAGGCTGTAATGGTTATGTTTCTTGGAGCTACCACAATTTTTTAAACCACAATTTTGTTTGACTTCTAAGCATGTCATACAATGGCCCATTGGCCAAAAGCCCAAGTTCCAAATGCAGTTATACAGCACATGTAACAATATCTTCTTGGTTGAAGGACTGTAGTCAACCTTCATAGGAAATGAAAGTTGGACATGCTAGTATGGAAGTTAACTTCTGAATAAGGTGAATGGCAACAGAGTGGAGTGGCACTAGGAAAGTGCATTTTTTGCTAAACTGCTCAAAGCACTGGGATTGGTATATCTGTGATATTAAATACTCTGTTGGATATGTGAGAGTTATTTTTGGCTGATCATTATGCTGCCAAAATGCATATAGTTACTATGGAGAGAAATGGTCTTTTTAGAAAACTGTCTGCAATCTGATGATCTTCAGTCACTTGGCTCATTTAATATTAACATCTAAAATGCTTCTTGCTAAATCAATAGAAAGTGCCAAAAATAGCAAAGAGAATTATAGTTGACATTATGTTTTACAAAACACTTGTGTCGGGGGTAACATTCCACAGTTGAGTAGTGCCTAGCATAAAGTTGCTTTATCTCTAATTGACAAACATGTTTTTAATAAAAATTAATATAGGTCTGTTCTATGATAAGATTATTGTTTAGGAACGCCTAAAGTAGGTATATGTGCAATTTTAATGATGCATTTATTTATTCTCCTTATCTTAAATGGTGAAGGGAATTATAATTGTCCTTATTATGTAATTTTTCCTACAGGATCATAAAAAAAATACGATTGCCTTAAATTAAATTTTTGTAAAATACAGAACATTTGTCATAAATAAAAATTGCAATATATGCCATCAATAAATATTTCTTAGAAACCTGATGACATCTAGGATATGGACATTCCCCAAATGTCAGCAAAATGCAAGCATGAGAGTAAGTTGGTATAATGTTCATGTTAGTGGCATATAGTTGCCTTTCCAAAATCAGACATCAATATTTCAAAGGGCAATATGGGCTGCAAATATGTGCTCTTTTTTTACCCAAAGCTTTCTCTACCTTTCCCACTCCTTGGATGCCGTAATGTAACAATTACTATACACTTAGCAGTCTATGCAGATTCCTAAAGTGTATGTGTGGGGGGTGGGGGGCAGTCCTTCTGAATAATGTTGAATAACTTACTTTTAAAATAATTATTTTTTCCTTCTACTACAGAAATGCATTACTAAAGGGACACTATAAGCACCCAGACAACTTCAGCTCATTGAAGTGTTCTGGGTGCACATTCCCAGGTCCCTTGACCCTGCAAAGGTAATTATTGCAGTTTGTAATAATCTGCAATATTTACCTTTTGTGGGTTAATTCTACCTCTAGTGATTGTCTACCAAACAACCACTAGAGTGACTTCTGGATCATTAGGTGACTTTTAATCACCTAACTGATGCTGGATGTCCTCACGTTATGCATGAGGACATCCAGCATCACCCGAAACCCCATAGGAAAGCATTGTACAATGCTTTCCTATGGGGCAAGTCCTAATGCAAGCGTGGCCATTGCTGCACATGCACGTTAGGTCTCTCCTTCTGGCTGATGTCGGCCAGCGTAGAGGGAATTAAGTAAGTGACAGAAGGGGCTTTTAACAACTTAGTTTTCCTAGCGCTATAGTTTCCCTTTAAACACAGATCTGCAAACCTCAGTCAAGCCATAAGACCTGCTTTTTCCACAGAAATCTCAAATTTGCAGTGATGTTACTAACGCAAAGGAGTCTGGGTGGGCATATGGAAATGAGTTCAATGAGGCGCTGGACTAAGGTAAGTAGCAGAAGGGGTTACTAACCCCTTCTGTACCACGGGAAGGGATGGGGCACTTTTTCTGGCACTATAGTTTCCCTCTAAATTGTTGTATTGCTTTAGGAAGATACTGACACGCACTGAGCCAAGATTATTTACAGTTGATATTTATTTTGGAAACTCAATCTTTGATGCTACAAAGACTTTAAAGATGCTACAAAGACATTAATTTTTCAGAAGCTCTATATGTTATAAACAAGGATAAAACAAAAAAAACATATCTATTTGGTGGGTTAAAAAAAGGACTTGAAAAATATTACTTGGATTTTACAAAAAATGATGTCATCTAAGAACAGTGTTACTTGGGTGAACATTTGCTTTGTGCTAGGTTTGTCAAGTTATACTTTGTTAAAAAACCAAAACAACAACAACAAAAAAACTATTCATTTTGCATGACACAAAGAAAGCAATACAGATCTTAGAAAATGGTGAGGAATGCCTCCAGGGTGCTCCTGTGTGCATTGTAATCTAATCAAATACCTCATCTATTATAAGAAGATAATAATAAAATTGCTTCTCTGAGGTGTTCAAAAGGTGCAGTGAATCGTGCCAACTGTTGTTTTTTTTATTATTATCTGACACCTAAAGTGAATTCTTGTAGGCGTTCTGTAGAAAAAGAAGCCGCTCATAGAGGTCATACCGCAATTCTTCTAATAAAGCCTGTCCACACCTTCCACCAGTTATTAAATTTGGAATATTTTGACACGTATGAAAAATTGCAAATGTTGATACATAGGTGCTGCCTCATTGGGTATGAGATACAATAATTATATTTCACATTCTGTTCAGGAATCAAAGTACATATTTAACACATTTTCTGCCTCAAATGAAAATATTTTCTGTTGAGTGAAAAACATTATGGTAATATTTCGAAAAAAAAAAGTAACCCAATGATCAGCTTAGCCATTGATCCTTAAGAGGTCAATAAAGTGAGGAAGATAATGCCAAGTAATTACAACACTGAGAACCCATGAGTACTTGGGAACTTACAAAACTAAATATACTCTTTACATTAAATATATATGCTTAATATGTATTTGATTTTGAATGCTTTTATATTAATATGTACACATCACACTGTTTTTAATGCTTGAAAAATAATGTTTTGAATAATGTTAAAGAAAATAAAATTTGAAAAAGCCATACACATACCCATATCCTATTTCGGAGACAGTCTCCTTGCTGAAGCTTGATGAACAATAATGATAATCTCTGTTCCAATCCAATGCTTCTCATGGATAATTATTGTGGACCTAATCTATTGGATCTTTTAGAGAATAATTGAATCCAGTGCTTGTACATGAGAAATATTAGACTCAATCTGCTTTGCCATGCTGTGTATAATAGACTGAATGTAAAGACATTTGAAAAGCATATCTTGAAGGAGGAAGCACCTCTAGTGGCTGCCATACAGACATCCGCTAAAGTAGGGATAGGCAACCATCAGCACTCCAGATGTTGTCGACTCCATCTCTTGCAATGTAAAACATTGTCTTAATTATGGTAACATTTGATATTTTCAGAGAAAGGACACAGCGTCCATGCACCAAAACCAGTGTATTAAGACTGCACTTTTAATGAAAAGCATGAGTATTCAAATGTGTAGGATTTAGATATGAATAATTAATTCACATCATCTTGGTTCTAGATTACTATCAGGAGGCCAAATGTTTCCACAAAACATTTAAATAAATTTACACTAAATAATAAAAATATGTTTTTATTGAGTGTAAATACTTCAACATGTTCTGCTTATGTCCCATATGTTACAGAAAATATAGGAAAGTTGCATTGCAATATTTGACCTTTAATCACAGTAGATTGCCAAACTCGTTTATTCTGTTGTGCATTGAATATTAAAAATTATCAATTTATGTTTGCCGTTTGAAAGTTACATTTAACCTTATAAGCTGGGGTTAATAACCTTGAGTTGATTTAATATCTGTAGCAAGATCCAGACATGTTTCATTATATATTTTATATATTATAATGTGGAAAGGCCACAGTTTAATTGATCTGCAGATTTACATATGGAACTGCAACCAAATGCATAGCTATGGCATATAAGAGCATGTCTTTTACAAAATTAATATCCCAAATTTTGGCAAATGTGAAATTAAATTAATAAGTAAATAAACATTTCAAGACCCATATAAAACCCTTTATTTTTATCATACACATCCTTCATAATTAAATGTAGAAATATGTAGGTTTTAATTAGTTGAATTTTTACTAATGCCTGAAAATAATGTTCAACCTTTTTTTATAGAATAAAGAGTGCACTCTGATGTAGTGTCACTGTAGAATGTTTTGGATAAAGCAGAAATTATCTATGTTTGATGCTGGAGATGATAAGATTAATGCTGGTATTGACATTTTTGAAATTTGCTGCAGGCTAAGTTTTGATGAAGGTAGATCATGGAGTAAATATACTTTCACATCAAACCCCCTGTTTGTGGATGGTGTTCTTGGAGAACCAGGAGAAGAGACGCTAATTATGACGTAAGTATGACCATTAATAGAACAAACTTTTTGAAAAAGACCAAAACAAAATGATCACCAGAATATTTGTTTTCCTATTGTTTAACATTTTGAAAAGGTTTTTAAGCACAAATGTCTTGGGGGCTTTAGGTCCACAGCTACACCATCCTATCTCTTGATTGATGTATTTCTACTGCTGCCATTGATGTATACACCCTTAGAGAAATGTGTTTTAAGTATAATTTTCACCTACTCACAAAAAATAATTACAAACTGCTGATAGGCCTTAAATGTAGACATCATTTCATGACAGTAGTTTTAATGTTTAATATTATTGATTCATCTATGACTCTGTTAACAAACAGGATATAACATGTAGAAGAGAGTAAAGAGGTTTTGCAGAACACAATCTATTTTATCAACATAGCTGCTAACCCTGGAATGTATATAAAATGTGTATTCTAATCATTTTTGGCAAAAATAATATAACGCACCTTGTAAATCTTGTAATAAGTTCATCTGGTTCTCAAAAGAAGAATAATCACATGGGTCCTCTAGGTCAGTGGTTCTTTTTGTCAAAAATCCATTTTTTACACATAGCCTTACTGTGATAACCCATTCTTCAATTGCAAAAGTAACTCAATGATCCATTTTTAAAGCAAATATTATAAAATGTAAATCGTATTTTACTTAACACCGTAATTAGTCAATGTGCAGGGGGTCACTAAAATACGAGGCTCAATGTTACGAAGCTGACCCTGAGTTTAAGAATTACTGGTCTACAAATTCTTACATTCAAATGTGTTTGTTAATGAGAATATATACTAGTAAAACCAAACAATGATACATGTTCCTTAATTCCTGCAAGAAGCGTGATCAGATATCAGCTCTACAATGGAGATCCTGGATAGATGGCACATTTCTGTACCCTGGAATTTCCCCACGATCTCCTTCCTCCTGATCTTTTCATGTTATCTTCGCTGTACGAATACCTATAAAAATAGTCTAACTCCATCTGCTTCCTTTTTATACAGAGTCTTTGGGCATTTCGGTCACCGGTCAGAATGGCAACTAGTTAAAGTGGACTACAAGTCAATATTTGATAGACGGTGTACACCAGAAGATTACCTTCCTTGGCAACTCCATAGTCAGGTACAGTTTATGAATTGTCATAATTATGGACATATTATAACTATTATTATGCATTTAATACATTGACTTTTAACTGCCTTCCTATCACTCTTCAACAATCTTTCTGGTCAACATTAAACGGGTAAGAAATGAGCACAATGCTTTCACCCAGCCAAGTAATTTTTGCACACTTCCCTACTTTTTGTCACTTATTTATTAAATTAGCAAAATCAGCTGTTCAAACCTCCAACTGTTCTTTCATGTTGCTGTGTGCTTTACAGCAGCACCCTGCTAACAAACATTGTGCTGTATATTTATTGTCACAATGCCATACTCGTTTTTTGCTAATAGATGTACTTCTCAAATTTTTCTTAGGAATTCTGTATAGTCTTCACTCCCTGAATTATCTTGTAGCATCACCTTCTTATATCATGTTAAGCATTAATTCTGAATACCATACTACCTCTAAAATTTCCCATGTGAGGATCAGGGACTAGGGGTATAGGCCAGGAAAAAAGCACTGACAAGGTAGTAAGCCTGTCTGAGAAAGGGGAAGGTCAGGTCAGGTCAAAAATGCATTGTCTGCCAGAATTGGGGGTTTTCAGCCTGGTATAGTATGGTGTGCAATTATGTGCTTGCTGAGGACATTTCCCCCCGTATCCAGGGAACTAACCTGGGTCAATGGGATAGGCCCCAAGCTCATGATTCCGCCACCAGATGCAGGACTGTTGGAAGGTACAGGATTTTAAATACTGACATGCCTTACTGTTTTCACTTTTTTGTCTTGTACCCTGCCCGTTCTACGAATAGGTAGTAGTTTTTCTCAACATGTCAAACTTTGCACTCAATGAAAAATATATTTTGTTTTATGTTAGAGTTCAAAAGCTAACCACAATGGTAAAAGGGTTATTTGGGCAGGCAAATTCAATGTTGAATAATCACAAGCAAACTCATTGTAAGTCTTGACTACTTCTGATTATCGATGTCACTGAATGCTTGTTAGCATTTTTTTTAAGATTACAATACATAGTGTTGGTTATATATCTTGATTCATATTCTAAAAAGCTTTTTGTTTTTACTTCCAATACCAAATACATGTTTAGTTTCTAAAACATTTTGTAGATCTTTTTATAAATAAAACATCTGTTATAAATAAAAAATATATAGTGGAACACATTCAAGGTTCTTTTGAACACTTGTTCCTAAATAGTTGCCACAATACTGACAAATTTCCAACCTTGTTGCCCTTTTGTAATGGACTACTACTAGTAACATCTACTGCAACTAATAGCAATCAATTTAATGTAACAAAATTAAATTTTGGGTCAAAAGCCCCGTTTTAATCTGTTTACAAAAAAAAAATTATAATAAAAAATAACTCTGTCAAACTTTCTTTGTTAATAAAAGTAAATGGACTGTAGTATTCCTTTCAATTATGAGCTTTAGTAAAACCCATAATTTTCAAGCTATGTGAAATGCAATGCCATACCAGTTACATACTAACTTAAATCAACAAGCAGTTGACATGTATACACGTGGCGGCGGCCATCACACGCAAGAAAATCTCAGCGGTGTTTGGTCGTCGAGTGTCTGGAACTCAAATCGGACACTCAAACAAGTCCCTTGCCTTATCTTATAGTTAGGATATCCTTATGCCTATCCCACGCATGCTTAAACTCCTTTACTCTCTTAACCTCTTAACCTCTACCACTTCAGCTGGAAGGCTATTCCATGCATCCACTACCCTCTCAGTGAAGTAATACTTCCTGATATTATTTTTAAACCTTTGTCCCTCTAATTTAAGACTGTCATCTTGTTGTGGTAGTTTTTCTTCTTTTAAAACACACAACATGCCACATATTAAGACATGTCTGACATAGAAAACATAGAAACGTAGAATGTGACGGCAGATAAGAACCATTTGGCCCATCTAGTCTGCCCAATTTTCTAAATACTTTCATTAGTCCCTGGCCTTATCTTATAGTTAGGATAGCCTTATGCCTATCCCACGCATGCTTAAACTCCTTTACTGTGTTAACCTCTACCACTTCAGCTGGAAGGCTATTCCATGCATCCACTACCCTCTCAGTAAAGTAATACTTCCTGATATTATTTTTAAACCATTGTCCCTCTCATTTAAGACTATGTCCTCTTGTTGTGGTAGTTTTTCTTCTTTTAAATATAGTCTCCTCCATTACTGTGTTGATTCCCTTTATGTATTTAAATGTTTCTATCATATCCCCCCTGTCTCATCATTCCTCCAAGCTATACATGTTAAGATCATTTAACCTTTCCTGGTAAGTTTTATCCCACAATCCATGAACCAGTTTAGTAGCCCTTCTCTGAACCCTCTCTAAAGTACGGTCTAGATACGGTCTCCAGTACTGTGAAAAGGTAAGTTTTACCCCTTTCCTCTCCCCAGAGCCCAGCAGGAGGGAGACAAGTATGTTTACCTGGCACTGTAGTGGTCCTTTTTTAAGGACTGAGTCAGCCCTGCAGGGAATTGAACCAGTGAGCCTCAAGGGACAAACAGATTCTTCTGATGAAGTATTAGCCCACTGAGCTATCTCACCTATTACAAAAATGCTACAGTAGGTGCTGTGTTTCCCTCTAATCTGGAAGAAGGCCATATGTATGGCACTGATGCCTATGGAAGAATGTACCTCCTGCCAGATGATGTATTCAATCTCTCAGAGGAGGAAGGTAAATCTGATCTGGAAGGAAAATGATGAGCATAATTCTAGCTGACTGTTTTGGGGTACATCCAGAAATCGGGTAAAACTACAGTATGAATAAGTTGATTATGTGTCACACTGAGGGGAGGATATGTGTGGGAGTTAACAGTCACAGTGGGATATGCTCACAAAACTACCCACATAAAAGCATGTAAAACAGCAAAACTGAAAAACACTTCCTGGTTTTGTCCATCCGATCACGTGATCCACTTCCGGGTCCGCCTTTCAAGTGACGTATGCGTGACGCGTTTCGCCCGCCTCCACAGGCTTGTATACTATGTAGACTATAAACTGCTGACGACTCAGGTCAACGAACCAAGGCCCAGCACGAGTTCACAAGGGCCTTCAGTTGGCTCCTCTGATTCCACCCAGGAAACTCTGACTGCTATACTGGCCAATCTGCAATCCATTAACAGCAGGTTGCTGATGGTGGAATCAGCCATAGCCACTCCAGGTGACTTAACAGCCCCAGCAGTCCTTACACCATTAACCTCAACCGCTCTGACTGCCATACCCTTCATTTCCCCTCCCCCACCAGCCACTACCACTCCCCACACCTCACCAGCCCACTGTGTTCCGGCTTCCATCAAGAAAGATATTCTTGATGGAAAAGACGTCAATTTAATGTCCCTCCTCATAGCCTCCCAAGACGTCTTAGAAAATAGAGCTTATAACTACAGGGACATTTTGGTTGTTTTAAGAGCCAGAGACCCACGTTTGAATAAAAATCTCACCATCCCACAGTTTGTTATCGCGTTCGGCACTTATCACGACATTATCTGCACGGTGTACCCACATAGGAGAGAAGAGCTTGATTTATATATGCAAAAGGTCGTTGATTTGGGCATCAAGTATGGAGGGTCCTCATTTTACGATTACCACAAATCAGTTTCGGCCAAGACAGCTACTCATCTGACACAATTCAATATTTGAATCGATTGGTGTCAGATAGATACTGAGTTATTCTGCTGTCATTTTGCTGGTCTGAGGCCCCAATCTTATAAAAAAAAGGGTTAATCCTTGCACACCGAATACAATTGCAGCACTAAAAGTCCAGAATGCTCCGTTGTTCGGTTCCCGAACGGGTTTGCAGACTTCCAGCCTCAGGCTTGTAAGACAAAAGTGTCCGCTTTTGGTGTCTTGCCGCTGGGTAGAACAAGCGCTGGCTACCCGGGGAGCTTCCATAACACCGCCATCGTGTGGCGGCTAGGTGTAACCGCGACCACCCAGTAATTGTCAATTAAGCTGCGGTTAACCGCAGCTTCAGGGAGGTTAATAGCCGGCACACTCCAGCTCCCAGGTGGTCTATTCATTCGTGCGGTTGTTCGGTAGATTGAATCTACCGAACAACCGGCAGAAAAGCCCGAATACAGCTTTTCTGCAGGCGAAACAAAGTCTTTTAACATGGGGGCCATAGTCCAAAGGCAGCAGCCGAGCAACCAGGCTTCTCCAATGCAATGTGGCGAGATTGGTCTCGTCACAGTAGACTTCTTACAGGGGTTACTGTCTGGGCTTAGTTTTTGGGTACTCCCTTTATATTGCCCCTCTTTTTTCAGTTACCTCTATTTACCTAGGGTCCTTTTTGGAGATTTAGAATGTGTGGCATTTGAACCCTAAGATTAGAAATTTGTCAGGCAGCCTTTTTTAGTTAGTAACTGGTTCCCTGTGTCTATTCTGGATGGTCTATTATTATCACACTTCACTCCACCTGTCCTGTTTTGTGTTCCATTAGGATTGTTAAAAGGTAGGGATTCCCATTTTTCCCTCTCTTATTACGCTCCTACCTAGGACCTTTTCAGTCCTATTTTCTGTTTTGTGTTTTTCTAGGCTACAACCCAGCTTCCTTCTCTGGTCACTCATTTCACATCGGCGCAGCATCATCAGCCTCTAGCACTAACACCCCGGTACACATCATTAAGAGGCTGGGACCCTGGAAATGAGACAGCCACTAGAGGATTTGGAGGCTGGATTAACCCTATTATAAACATAGCAGTTTCTCTGAAACTGCTATGTTTATAAAAAAAAGGGTTAATCCTAGCTGGACCTGGCACCTAGACCACTTCATTAAGCTGAAGTGGTCTGGGTGCCTAGAGTGGTCCTTTAACAGAATTACACAAATTGGGTAAAAAAGTCAAAATAAAAGAAAAGCAAATGAATAATTTAGTAAATTGCAAATACTGTTTTTTATTCCCAAATTGTGCTAAAATGTGAATGTTTAGTTTGTGTCAAAAATATTAGCAACAATTGTGGAAAGGAAACCAATCAATAAAGAAAGAAAGAGAGTGAATACCGTGAGAATTGCCTTTCACCTCATCCTTCATCTTACTGTATTTGCAAGAGTGATACATATACTACACATTTGATTTTGTATCCTCTCTTTTCTCCACCAATGTTGGAGAGAAGCAATAAAAATGCATCCCACCCAATCATATAGGTCTTAAGACAAGATAGGGGCCTGATGAATAGTGTCCTGCCATCCCATGCCAGAATGCATTGTTATGACCTAGTTGTTATCTACTAGCCAATTCATTGGCAAGTTAATAAGAATAAAATTGATTTGAAACATTAAATGCATTTTAGAACCAATAGAATTTTCATATATAAATTGCTGTTTAGGGACACTAAAAACTGAAATGATGTTAATAAACCATTTTATTATATTTTTTATTTGTTCATCCAATGGTAATATTCAGAGATGGAAAGTTTTAGAAGCGATATAGTAGAAAAATAAATACAATGTAGCAATCAGTAGGAATAAAGTGAATGAAAGACCATATACTCCAAGTTCCATTTATTGTCCATTTTTGAGAGCTTCTGTCAGGATTACAAGTTGATCCAGCACGTCCTTAGAATGGCTGGACTTAACGTATCCAAGAATAGTCAAAATACCTGCCGAGGTTAGGAACACAGAATAAGACACAACGATGAGGGAAAGCCAAAAGTCAAGGATACCAGAATTTAGGGAAGTCAAAACGAAGCCAAAGTCAAACACCAGAAAATCAAGATCAGGAACGCACTCTCGGATTACCATCAGGATGAAACCACGACTGGTCAATGAGCAAACGGAGAATTGGGTTTAAATACCCCTCCTGTGGATCCAATTGGCCGTAACCGGCCTTTGACCCCAAAAGCAATTACCAGGTTCCCATGTGCACGATTGCTGCTCGGCACAACTTTTCCTGTCAGGATGTTAATGCTGCTCGGCAAAACTTTTCCTGTCAGGACGGTAAATTCCATTAACCACAATTTATGTGCGGATGAATACGTGACACCTTCTCAATTCCGTAATCGCATGATTACTGCTGGGATAGTAGCCATTGAGTACTCTGTTCAAGAGATTTATTGGCAAGTGCAGTCTCTATCTAGAGTCTTGATACTACGTTTAGTAAACATGACCTAAAAAGGTAAATAAACATAGTCAAATGGTTGGCATGTTGTAAGGGACTGGTGGCATTTCTTAAAATGCAGGCTTTTAAAAATGCCACTAGCATATGAAAATAATCTCTGTAAGTAAGCATATAATGATGTGAACATATTTATGGGATAATAAATATTAAACTTAATATTTTATAAAAACGATAAAAATTAAATAATCATTTTTATTAATATAAAAAAAATCTATATTTTGGCTCTGTTGCCCCTTGATTAGTTTAAAGCTTTAAACCAGGCTTCCCCAAACTCCAGCCCTCCAGATGTTGCTGAACTACAACTCCCATGAATCTCATCCAATCTATTTAATTAATAGAATCATGGGAGTTGTATTTCAGCAACATCTGGAAGGCCGGAGTTTGGGGAAACCTGCTTTAAACCAACTAAAAGACTTAAAACTTAAAAGAGTTACCCACTATTTTAACTCTTTTAGACCCTGGAGCACATTTATTAGAGGATTTCTATTTCACACATTAATCACAACCGATTATAAAAATATATTTTTTTGTGACAAATAATTAATAATAATATGTAACATGCATGACAACAATCAGTGAATATTCGGTATAACAATAGTATAAAATATGACAACAATTATGGCAACAATAACCACAACAAAGATAATTTCTAGATCATATGTCTTGTCAGAATATTTATATCAGACATTTTGTGCTAAAAAAAAATTAAAAGTGTATATTGCCCAAGTCACTCAAAACAAAGCAGACTCCATTTTGCTATCTTCAGGATAACAAAAACACATAATTTCCTTGATTTCTTCTTACTTCTGTAACTAGCCACTTGCTTGAGCTAAGGAATGCATTATCTAAACACAGACACTAGTGACAGAGAAGACCAAGTAATTAATTTTACTTTCTAAATTTTACAAGGTTCCATTGTAAGTAAGGGGTGAAATTGAGTTTAGAACTGTCAATTTTACAAGTTATGACCAAAGTAGTTGCCACAAAGACTGAGACAAATGCTTTGAACTGACAGCAAATCTAAGTTATGGTAGTCATTTTAGATAAGCCAAATGACGTCAAAATCGTCATCAGGAAAAGTTAACTCTTTCCTGGATAGGAAGGTTTTGTTAGACGAGACTGCCCTCTATGGATCAAATACCTAAATTGTGATCCATCGATTGAATCCACCTACGGCTTCCAATTGGTTTATCAACTAATGACGTACAAAGAGTCTGGCCCTTTAAAAGTAAGGACAAAGGTAAAAGACAGGGAGATACAGAGAGGAATTGGAAGTTTGGGAATTCCGATTCGGACATGCAGAGAGAGAGACTCAGAAACAATCTATGAGACTAACACTCTACTCTTAAAACTCTTAACACTTAGAATTATAATCTGACTTTCTAACCAACACCACCTTTCACTATCACTCATGCACCTACATACAACCAATCAAGTCTCTGGGACTACCTACTCATCTGATGAGAATATCTACATAACTGGTAATTATGCTGGTTTTATTTAATTCATTTAAATTAATTAAAATTTACTCATAGCATGATATATGACTGGATAAATCACGGTCAGATTTCAATATTTAGAAATCTTAGTTAACTAAGGAATATATAGTTATAAACATTTCATTCTGCAGGTGGAATTAAGAATAATTATATATTAATGTGATAGTATCACATGTTAGCATACCGCTGTTTTTATCCAGGTGTATTGATTTGCTCTAATATAAAATAAGATATCTTTTTAGACAAATTAAAATTCAGCTTATAAAATCTGGTAGATTATTCTTATTGGATGGTTCCATGAAATGATTAATGAGATGGTTTAAATGTAGTTTAATTGTAAATCACAGGAGAATAGGATACTATATGCCTAGGAGGATCTAGCCAGCATTGAAAGGGTTATTCAGTTGTTTTAACGGTTAGCCAAGGTTTTATGGCTCTTTGCTGTGAAAAGCTTTACTTTCGCTGTGTAAGTATACCCTCATAAATCTTAAGTGACAGAAAAAGCTGTTAGCCATTCCATTGTATTGTATACTTATGTTGTACTAAATATTCACTGATTAATATCATGCATGCTGCCTAATATTATTGTTAATTAATTTTTACAATAAAATAAAATCTGTTTTTATAACAGATTGTGAATTATTTATGGAATACTTTTCACTTATTTGATAACGATCTCTAAGATCTAAGAGGATTGAAATAGTGGGCAATTCTCGACTGCTTAATATTATCATTTCATAAATATCCCCACAGTCTTAAGGTGATGAGAGTGTTAATTCACATAGACATTATCCACCAGTAGAGTCAGTATACTTAGCAAGTGCGAGTACAGGTCTCAGTATATATAAATTGTCAGTAGCTGTTAGTAACAATATTCCATCAACATAAAGTTAAATTAATTTGCAAAGGAGTTACATGCAAAAATTCCAAGTAATTCCTCTAGAATTTAATTGACAATTATTTTTATTTTGAAATAGTGGGCAATTCTCGACTGCTTAATATTATCATCCCATAAATATCCCCACAGTCTTAAAGTGATGAGAGTGTTAATTCACATAGAAATGATCCACAAGTAGAGTCAGTATACTTAGCAAGTGTGAGTACAGATCTCAGTATATATAAATTGTCAGTAGCTGTTAGTAACAATATTCCATCAACTTAAAGTTAAATTAATTTGCAAAGGAGTTACATGCAAAAATTCCAAGTAATTCCTCTAGAATTGAATTGACAATTATTTTAACATAGCCAATAAGAATTACAGCAATGCTACAGGAATCCTTTAGAGTTCAAACCAGAAATCCATCACACAGAATGTAAACAAAGTGTTACACAGCACAGCTCAGTGTCATAAAACATATTGTGACAGTTAGTTATGATCAGTACACAGAGAATTAACTCACTCACTGCTGGCTACAATTCTCACAAAGTAAACACTTAAGCATTGCAAACAAAATATATAATGTTTCATCTCACACAAATAGTCAACTATTCTTTACCATCCAATAACCATAGGAAAATCCTAAACCTCAAAATCGCTTCACTGCAGTTACTTATCTTTTTCCTGAAATATTATAGGTATGTCAATATCTCTGGATAATAGCTTGATATGCTAAACTTGGTAAATTATCAGCAAATCATACATAAGTCTCATTCAGCTGCAATCTGAAATGTCAATCATATAGGACTCCTCAGCTAATAATGCTTTTAAAAGTTTTGAAATCTGATTAGGTATATTTCTTCTTTTAGCAATAATTAATGAAATTAAACCATCATATTTACCAATTTGTAGAATATTATTTTGGTATTCTACGAATGTAATCCAATGGATGATGAATGCAAGTAAGAGTGTTTAAATATAGAGATTTTAGTATGAGAATAGCAAGTTATAGCAGTTATACAAAAATTTCTCAGTACAGCGTTGGTCTGGCTAACAAAGAAGAGCAAAAAAAGGGGCGCAAGAGTATACTGAGAACTGGCAGCAGCTGAAATAGCCTGCTCTTCGGTGGGTCCCCGCTCAGATCTCAAGCTGTTTTTTGCTCATCATGTGCCATTACAGAGAGAACATCTCTGAAACATATCAGACTGGTCCCACCCATATGGCAGTCCAGATCCAAAATGTCAGCAAGTTCCCTCTGCACGAGAGACACAGCTACCCCCAGATGATCGTTTCAGCCTTGTTAGGCATCATCAGTAAGGAATAGCTGATATCTCTCTAGGCAGACGTGGCAAGGGGTCCACGTCTGGATTACCCTTTAAACTTATGGAGAGCAAGAACACGGGGCACAAGAGTATACTGAGAACGGGCAGCAGCTGAAATAGCCTGCCCTTCGGTGGGTCCCTGCTCAGATCTCAAGCTGGTTTTTGCTCATCTTGTACCATTACAGACAGAACATCTCTGAAACATATCAGACTGGTCCCACCCGTACAGGCAGTCAAGATCCGAAATGCCAGCAAGTTTCCTCTGTACGAGAGACACAGCAACCCCAGACGATCGTATCTTAAGCTCAAAGGGCAATCCAGATGTGGACCCTTTGCTCATGGTGCCTAGAAGGACATTGGCTATACCTCACTGATAATACCTTACAAGGTTGAAACGATCATCTGGGGTTGCCGTATCTCTTGTGCAGAGGGAATTTGTTGGCATTTTGGATCTGGACTGCCTGTACGGGTGGGACCAGTTTGATATGCTTCAAATATGTTCTCTCTGTATTGGCACACATTGAGCTAAAATCAGCTTGAGATCTGAGCGGGGACCCACCAAAGGGCAATCACTAATTGAGCTGTTACCCATTCTCACCTCTCTTGCTACTTGTTTTGTCTCTCTTTAAGTTTAAAGGGCAATCCAGACGTGGACCCCATGCTTAAGGTGCCTAGAGGGATATTGGCTATACCTCACTGATGATATCTTACAAGGTTGAAACGATCGTCTGGGGTTGCCGTATCTCTCGTGCAGAGGGAATTTGCTGGCATTTTGGATCTGGACTGCCCGTACAGGTGAGACCAGTCTGATATGCTTCAGATATGTTCTCTCTGTAATGGCACAAGTTGAGGTAAAACCAGCTTGAGATCTGAGTGGGGACCCACCGAAGAGCAGGCTAATTGAGCTGTTGCCCATTCTCACCTCTCTTGTCACTTGTTTTTTCTCTGTCTAACAAAGAAATTCAGAGTCCCAAGAATTCCAGATGGAAATAATAATGTGTTAGAGTAAGTATTCCCAAGAGTGTGATGCAAGAGTGTGATTCCCAGGAGTGTGTTCCATTAGGGCCTGTTTCTTTTGAATGTTTTCTTGAATCTTTTCACTTTCAAGGAACTCCATTTCGCTATGTTTTTCGCATTATCTTTTTAAAGTGACCAATGGGATTAGATGGGTGTACCTTATTGTTATGATTGCTTTTATAGATTATGACCAGATGATGGTGCCAGTTTTCCCTTAATATTTGTATCACTAATTCCAATCACCACTTTGTCTAAGGGGTAATTGAAATCCATGAGGAAAAGACATGGAAAACTGTTATCTTTATAACCATTTCATAAAATAGTATCTCTCACAAACTCACAAATTTACAAAAAGTGTTTCTGGTGTCCACATGCAATAACACTGTTTCTCCCAAAAAGTGATTATAGTGGAAAATATAAATATTAGCAACTTCCCTCAATAGCATAGGATATGCCCGAAGATCTCCTCCTATCTTCAATTCAACACATGTATAGTATAGGGCTATTCCAGCTAGGGAAGCAAAAATATAACATAGTGAAACACTGTGTATAATAATACTGGATATAAAATTAAGTGCCAAGTGATCACTCACACTTTGACATCAAATAAAGTGCCTTCAGAAATATATTGGTGTGTGTCTTCTGGCTTAAATGCTGAATAGATGATAATCTCATTCAAAAGATAGAAAAATGCAAGAAAATAATGAAGTAATTGAGTAGATAAAGTACAAAAAGCAGCATTTATTACTTACATCAAAGTAAATAATAGCAGACGATGAAAAATATGTTCAATAGTAGTCCAACGCGTTTCGTCCCTGTCAGGGACTTCCTCAGGGACAATTTTTTACAAAATGCTGGATACAAATGCATACAATAATAATCCCCCCCTATATACATCCCCCAATTAGTCCCAATAGTTATTCCACAGGTGGTTCCGTCTTCTTTCAGATGTTGTTGGTTCAATTCAAGTCACTTCCAGGTTTCGGGCGCTCAACGTCGTCACGTGACATGCACGATGACGTCATGCGTTCCACCTTCGTTTTTATTAGCAATTATAGTGGCAAGCTGAGATGTTTGCATAGAGTCCACAAAAAGCTGTTTCTAGGTGGAAATATGGGTGGGGTATATACAAGGGGGAGTAACAAAATAGTTAAAAGGAGTTACTAATCCATAGTAACATAAACAAGCTTTATTGACAAAAACAAAAAAACACACACACCATCCAAGATGAAACATAAATGGATACATACTTATATGCATGTGTGTCTGTTTAATGACACACTGCATAGGATAATATGTACAAGCCAAGATGCTTGAACTAGATCCATTAGGGATGAAAAAACATTATACAAAATGCTAAAAACTTTAAAATAATTTATGTATTAGAATAAAAATATAGAAAAAATATATATCTCCTTTTAATTATACAAATACCTATCAAAAATAAAAAATGGTAAATTAGGACATACCTAATACCCCTAAGAGACTAAATAAAATTTATATAAGTCTCCCTTAGGGGCTACATTTTACAGAAAAAAGAACTTTCTCTTGACTTGTTCACTATCATTGTAGAAAAAACAGGCACATTTATATACATAAATAAAACAAACATAATATATAAAAGACAAAGAAAAAAAGAAACAGAAAAGGAAGGAGTGATTATTCCAAAAAGCACCACAGATCAATGTCTGTATTTAATCCTCCTGGTTGTAAGGTTTTCAATGCATCCATGAAAATAAATAAAAACGAAGGTGGAACGCATATCTGGAACGCATGACGTCATTGCGCATGTCACGTGACAACGTTGAGCGCCCGAAACCCGGAAGTGACTTGAATAGAACCAACAACAGCTGAAAGAAGATGGAACCACCTGTGGAATAACTATTGGGACTAATTGGGGGATGTATATAGGGAGGGGGTGGGGGTTAGTATTGTATGCATTTGTATCCAGCATTTTGTAAAAGATTGTACTTGAGGAAGTCCCTGACAGGGATGAAACGCATTGGACTACTATTGAACATATTTTTCATAATCTGCTATTATTTACTTTGATGTAAGTAATAAATGCTGCTTTTTGTACTTTATCTACTCAGTTACTTCGTTATTTTCTTGCATTTTTCTATCTTTTGTATGAGATTATCATCTATTCAGCATTGAAGCAAGAAGACACACACCAATACATTTCTGAAGGCACTTTATTTGATGTCAAAGTGTGAGTGATCACTTGGCACTTAATTTTATATCCAGTATTATTATACACAGTGTTTCACTATGTTATATTTTCCCTTCCCTAGCTGGAATAGCCCTATACTATACATATCTTTATAACCAATTAGTCATAGATGGCTGTCACGTTACAAAGGATCCTGGTAGATTCTAGCTAGACAGCCAGCTGACATTTTATTTGATGTATCTGGACTTTAGTTCAACCCAGTCTTATAATGACATCTTGTAGAAATCCTATTATTATAGACTTCTTTCATACTTTTAATTAATTACTGTTAAGGAGTATGTCTTCTTGTCAATTTTTTATCTGTCTGGTTTTCCAGTTACACTGCTCTATTGTATGGGGCTATGCGTGTCTCTGTTAGTCATATGTCATAACATATTATGTATAAATGTCTTTTTACACACCTCTAGCTAATGCTAGTTTAATAATAATGATATTTATTCATTAGGATTCTATCTATGAATATATTAAAATGATTAATTTAGAACTATTTTATATATAATTAAACTTAATTATATAGCAAAGTATACATATATATGTGGGCTTGGGCTTTCTCACCCCCCTCCTGTCTTATCTCTGGCCAGAGTGTTAACATTAGTTGCATTCCACAGTTTAGGAGCAGGCACAGATTTGGGCAAGAAAGAAAACAAAAATGGGTCTTTTTATTTTCTGCTACTAGCAGGCTGCAAAATGGAGTCACATCTGCAACGTAGTGACTTTACAGCATCATTTAGTTTCAGTCTTACACAATATCTCTGACAATGAACACATTTAAGCTCTTTAAAAATATGCCCAGTGCAGGGCTAATGCAACTTGCCAATGTGTCCTCCATGACCTCCAAAATGAAGCCCTTACATGTCACATACCAAGGTCACTGTTGGCAATTATAAATTTTGTGTTAAAATAGTAAAGGGTTAACCTTTTATCCAACTGTAAATAAAGGAGTATAAATAGTTAGGGTAAAAGGTACAAATCCAATTACCACCATATCCATTTGGCCTGATTTCTGTTCTTATATCTTTCTTTTTATTTTCCCTACAATTTGTTCCTTTTTTGAACGTTATATTAATACCACACATTGTGCACACATACTTTATACCGCGTCAATATATTTTGTTCTGCTATAATAACATTGAGCTAACAATTTCTCCTAAATATTAACACTCAAAGCCTTGCATGGGATCGAGTTTGTTAAGCTACCAGTAATTACCCTGGTTTTGTTAACAAAGGTAAAGAAAAATATATTGACTTTATCCTCTTGTAGGCTTCAAATTGTCCACTTCTAAAACTCAAGAACTCTTGTAGTGCACAAAGCATTGTCGCATTTTGTGTTTAAGTCCACATAATACTTCACAGATTTAAATGACTTTTACCAGCTATTCATTTTTTACTGCAACCAAGTACATGAATTATTATGCTCTTATAAAAGTGTTATTGGCACTCAGACACATTGGAAATAGTAGCAGTAAAATGACTGCTCGCATGATGCATATCTCACACTCTAGACTGAACTGTAAGCCTTAATTTGCACGTGCTCTTCTTCATACTGTATAGTAAAGAGTATTACAGACTCAGTTCACAGGTCACATTCGATCAGTGCTCACATGGATAGAAAATATAGCCACTTAAAGAAATCTTCAGTTAATTAAATCAGAGAAGAGTTTGAATTTCAAGAATAACTGAATAATCTCTGCTAGAATGCTGTATGTCCTGATTTCTTATCACTCCCTAGTGCTTTGTGCGGACAAATTCTTGGCTTGATTCATTTTTGTTATTAAACACTTCCTTAATAGTGATGCACTGAACGGTTCGCTGGCGAACAGTTCCCGGCGAACACATGCGCGGTTCGATCCGCCCCCTATTCGTCATCATTGAGTAAACTTTGACCCTCTACCTCACAGTCAGCAGACGCATTCCAGCCAATTAGCAGCACACCCTCCCTAGCAGACCCTCCCACCTACTGGACAGCATCCATTTTAGATTCATTCTCAAGCTGCATGCTTAGTGAGAGGAGGGAAAGTGTAGCTGCTGTTGATTAGATAGGGAAATGCATAGCTAGGTTAGGGTATACAGTGTCCACTACAGTCCTGAAGGACTCATCTGATCTCTGCTGTAAGGACAGCACCCCAAAAAGCCCTTTTTAGGGCTAGAACATCATTTAAAAAAAAAAAAAAAAAATTCTGTGTAATGTAATTGCAGTTAGTTGTCTGCCACTTCTGCCAGCTTCTGTGTCAGGCTCACAGTGGACACTGTGCCCAGTGCCACCACTCACTCACTGGTGTCACAATAGCTTGCATTTAAAAACAAAAAACTTTTTTCACTGTTATAGATTGAATAGCAGTTAGTTGTCTGCCACTGCTGCCAGCTTCTGTGTCAGGCTCACAGTGGATACTGTGCCCATTTGCCCAGTCAGTGCCACCACTCATATCTGGTGTCACAATAGCTTGCATTTAAAAACAAAAAACTTTTTTCACTGTTATAGATTGAATAGCAGTCAGTGTCCTTAAAGCGGGTGTGTCAGGCTCACAGGGGATACTGTGCCCAGTGCCACCACTCACTCACTGGTGTCACAATAGCTTGCATTTAAAAACAAAAAACTTTTTTCACTGTTATAGATTGAATAGCAGTCAGTTGTCTGCCACTGCTGCCAGCTACTGTGTCAGGCTCACAGTGCATACTGTGCCCATTTCCCCAGTCAGTGCCACCAATTACATCTGGTGTCACAATAGCTTGCATTTAAAACAAAAA
>OW240922.1:94388928-94412293 GCA_933207985.1 Pelobates cultripes | reverse complement strand
CAATTTTAATGATGCATTTATTTATTCTCCTTATCTTAAATGGTGAAGGGAATTATAATTGTCCTTATTATGTAATTTTTCCTACAGGATCATAAAAAAAATACGATTGCCTTAAATTAAATTTTTGTAAAATACAGAACATTTGTCATAAATAAAAATTGCAATATATGCCATCAATAAATATTTCTTAGAAACCTGATGACATCTAGGATATGGACATTCCCCAAATGTCAGCAAAATGCAAGCATGAGAGTAAGTTGGTATAATGTTCATGTTAGTGGCATATAGTTGCCTTTCCAAAATCAGACATCAATATTTCAAAGGGCAATATGGGCTGCAAATATGTGCTCTTTTTTTACCCAAAGCTTTCTCTACCTTTCCCACTCCTTGGATGCCGTAATGTAACAATTACTATACACTTAGCAGTCTATGCAGATTCCTAAAGTGTATGTGTGGGGGGTGGGGGGCAGTCCTTCTGAATAATGTTGAATAACTTACTTTTAAAATAATTATTTTTTCCTTCTACTACAGAAATGCATTACTAAAGGGACACTATAAGCACCCAGACAACTTCAGCTCATTGAAGTGTTCTGGGTGCACATTCCCAGGTCCCTTGACCCTGCAAAGGTAATTATTGCAGTTTGTAATAATCTGCAATATTTACCTTTTGTGGGTTAATTCTACCTCTAGTGATTGTCTACCAAACAACCACTAGAGTGACTTCTGGATCATTAGGTGACTTTTAATCACCTAACTGATGCTGGATGTCCTCACGTTATGCATGAGGACATCCAGCATCACCCGAAACCCCATAGGAAAGCATTGTACAATGCTTTCCTATGGGGCAAGTCCTAATGCAAGCGTGGCCATTGCTGCACATGCACGTTAGGTCTCTCCTTCTGGCTGATGTCGGCCAGCGTAGAGGGAATTAAGTAAGTGACAGAAGGGGCTTTTAACAACTTAGTTTTCCTAGCGCTATAGTTTCCCTTTAAACACAGATCTGCAAACCTCAGTCAAGCCATAAGACCTGCTTTTTCCACAGAAATCTCAAATTTGCAGTGATGTTACTAACGCAAAGGAGTCTGGGTGGGCATATGGAAATGAGTTCAATGAGGCGCTGGACTAAGGTAAGTAGCAGAAGGGGTTACTAACCCCTTCTGTACCACGGGAAGGGATGGGGCACTTTTTCTGGCACTATAGTTTCCCTCTAAATTGTTGTATTGCTTTAGGAAGATACTGACACGCACTGAGCCAAGATTATTTACAGTTGATATTTATTTTGGAAACTCAATCTTTGATGCTACAAAGACTTTAAAGATGCTACAAAGACATTAATTTTTCAGAAGCTCTATATGTTATAAACAAGGATAAAACAAAAAAAACATATCTATTTGGTGGGTTAAAAAAAGGACTTGAAAAATATTACTTGGATTTTACAAAAAATGATGTCATCTAAGAACAGTGTTACTTGGGTGAACATTTGCTTTGTGCTAGGTTTGTCAAGTTATACTTTGTTAAAAAACCAAAACAACAACAACAAAAAAACTATTCATTTTGCATGACACAAAGAAAGCAATACAGATCTTAGAAAATGGTGAGGAATGCCTCCAGGGTGCTCCTGTGTGCATTGTAATCTAATCAAATACCTCATCTATTATAAGAAGATAATAATAAAATTGCTTCTCTGAGGTGTTCAAAAGGTGCAGTGAATCGTGCCAACTGTTGTTTTTTTTATTATTATCTGACACCTAAAGTGAATTCTTGTAGGCGTTCTGTAGAAAAAGAAGCCGCTCATAGAGGTCATACCGCAATTCTTCTAATAAAGCCTGTCCACACCTTCCACCAGTTATTAAATTTGGAATATTTTGACACGTATGAAAAATTGCAAATGTTGATACATAGGTGCTGCCTCATTGGGTATGAGATACAATAATTATATTTCACATTCTGTTCAGGAATCAAAGTACATATTTAACACATTTTCTGCCTCAAATGAAAATATTTTCTGTTGAGTGAAAAACATTATGGTAATATTTCGAAAAAAAAAAGTAACCCAATGATCAGCTTAGCCGTTGATCCTTAAGAGGTCAATAAAGTGAGGAAGATAATGCCAAGTAATTACAACACTGAGAACCCATGAGTACTTGGGAACTTACAAAACTAAATATACTCTTTACATTAAATATATATGCTTGATATGTATTTGATTTTGAATGCTTTTATATTAATATGTACACATCACACTGTTTTTAATGCTTGAAAAATAATGTTTTGAATAATGTTAAAGAAAATAAAATTTGAAAAAGCCATACACATACCCATACCCTATTTCGGAGACAGTCTCCTTGCTGAAGCTTGATGAACAATAATGATAATCTCTGTTCCAATCCAATGCTTCTCATGGATAATTATTGTGGACCTAATCTATTGGATCTTTTAGAGAATAATTGAATCCAGTGCTTGTACATGAGAAATATTAGACTCAATCTGCTTTGCCATGCTGTGTATAATAGACTGAATGTAAAGACATTTGAAAAGCATATCTTGAAGGAGGAAGCACCTCTAGTGGCTGCCATACAGACATCCGCTAAAGTAGGGATAGGCAACCATCAGCACTCCAGATGTTGTCGACTCCATCTCTTGCAATGTAAAACATTGTCTTAATTATGGTAACATTTGATATTTTCAGAGAAAGGACACAGCGTCCATGCACCAAAACCAGTGTATTAAGACTGCACTTTTAATGAAAAGCATGAGTATTCAAATGTGTAGGATTTAGATATGAATAATTAATTCACATCATCTTGGTTCTAGATTACTATCAGGAGGCCAAATGTTTCCACAAAACATTTAAATAAATTTACACTAAATAATAAAAATATGTTTTTATTGAGTGTAAATACTTCAACATGTTCTGCTTATGTCCCATATGTTACAGAAAATATAGGAAAGTTGCATTGCAATATTTGACCTTTAATCACAGTAGATTGCCAAACTCGTTTATTCTGTTGTGCATTGAATATTAAAAATTATCAATTTATGTTTGCCGTTTGAAAGTTACATTTAACCTTATAAGCTGGGGTTAAAAACCTTGAGTTGTTTTAATATCTGTAGCAAGATCCAGACATGTTTCATTATATATTTTATATATTATAATGTGGAAAGGCCACAGTTTAATTGATCTGCAGATTTACATATGGAACTGCAACCAAATGCATAGCTATGGCATATAAGAGCATGTCTTTTACAAAATTAATATCCCAAATTTTGGCAAATGTGAAATTAAATTAATAAGTAAATAAACATTTCAAGACCCATATAAAACCCTTTATTTTTATCATACACATCCTTCATAATTAAATGTAGAAATATGTAGGTTTTAATTAGTTGAATTTTTACTAATGCCTGAAAATAATGTTCAACCTTTTTTTATAGAATAAAGAGTGCACTCTGATGTAGTGTCACTGTAGAATGTTTTGGATAAAGCAGAAATTATCTATGTTTGATGCTGGAGATGATAAGATTAATGCTGGTATTGACATTTTTGAAATTTGCTGCAGGCTAAGTTTTGATGAAGGTAGATCATGGAGTAAATATACTTTCACATCAAACCCCCTGTTTGTGGATGGTGTTCTTGGAGAACCAGGAGAAGAGACGCTAATTATGACGTAAGTATGACCATTAATAGAACAAACTTTTTGAAAAAGACCAAAACAAAATGATCACCAGAATATTTGTTTTCCTATTGTTTAACATTTTGAAAAGGTTTTTAAGCACAAATGTCTTGGGGGCTTTAGGTCCACAGCTACACCATCCTATCTCTTGATTGATGTATTTCTACTGCTGCCATTGATGTATACACCCTTAGAGAAATGTGTTTTAAGTATAATTTTCACCTACTCACAAAAAATAATTACAAACTGCTGATAGGCCTTAAATGTAGACATCATTTCATGACAGTAGTTTTAATGTTTAATATTATTGATTCATCTATGACTCTGTTAACAAACAGGATATAACATGTAGAAGAGAGTAAAGAGGTTTTGCAGAACACAATCTATTTTATCAACATAGCTGCTAACCCTGGAATGTATATAAAATGTGTATTCTAATCATTTTTGGCAAAAATAATATAACGCACCTTGTAAATCTTGTAATAAGTTCATCTGGTTCTCAAAAGAAGAATAATCACATGGGTCCTCTAGGTCAGTGGTTCTTTTTGTCAAAAATCCATTTTTTACACATAGCCTTACTGTGATAACCCATTCTTCAATTGCAAA
This sequence comes from Pelobates cultripes, assembly GCA_933207985.1. NCBI lineage: Eukaryota > Metazoa > Chordata > Amphibia > Anura > Pelobatidae > Pelobates > Pelobates cultripes. The sequence goes on along the minus strand of OW240922.1, from coordinate 94,408,013 downwards.
AGTAACTCAATGATCCATTTTTAAAGCAAATATTATAAAATGTAAATCGTATTTTACTTAACACCGTAATTAGTCAATGTGCAGGGGGTCACTAAAATACGAGGCTCAATGTTACGAAGCTGACCCTGAGTTTAAGAATTACTGGTCTACAAATTCTTACATTCAAATGTGTTTGTTAATGAGAATATATACTAGTAAAACCAAACAATGATACATGTTCCTTAATTCCTGCAAGAAGCGTGATCAGATATCAGCTCTACAATGGAGATCCTGGATAGATGGCACATTTCTGTACCCTGGAATTTCCCCACGATCTCCTTCCTCCTGATCTTTTCATGTTATCTTCGCTGTACGAATACCTATAAAAATAGTCTAACTCCATCTGCTTCCTTTTTATACAGAGTCTTTGGGCATTTCGGTCACCGGTCAGAATGGCAACTAGTTAAAGTGGACTACAAGTCAATATTTGATAGACGGTGTACACCAGAAGATTACCTTCCTTGGCAACTCCATAGTCAGGTACAGTTTATGAATTGTCATAATTATGGACATATTATAACTATTATTATGCATTTAATACATTGACTTTTAACTGCCTTCCTATCACTCTTCAACAATCTTTCTGGTCAACATTAAACGGGTAAGAAATGAGCACAATGCTTTCACCCAGCCAAGTAATTTTTGCACACTTCCCTACTTTTTGTCACTTATTTATTAAATTAGCAAAATCAGCTGTTCAAACCTCCAACTGTTCTTTCATGTTGCTGTGTGCTTTACAGCAGCACCCTGCTAACAAACATTGTGCTGTATATTTATTGTCACAATGCCATACTCGTTTTTTGCTAATAGATGTACTTCTCAAATTTTTCTTAGGAATTCTGTATAGTCTTCACTCCCTGAATTATCTTGTAGCATCACCTTCTTATATCATGTTAAGCATTAATTCTGAATACCATACTACCTCTAAAATTTCCCATGTGAGGATCAGGGACTAGGGGTATAGGCCAGGAAAAAAGCACTGACAAGGTAGTAAGCCTGTCTGAGAAAGGGGAAGGTCAGGTCAGGTCAAAAATGCATTGTCTGCCAGAATTGGGGGTTTTCAGCCTGGTATAGTATGGTGTGCAATTATGTGCTTGCTGAGGACATTTCCCCCCGTATCCAGGGAACTAACCTGGGTCAATGGGATAGGCCCCAAGCTCATGATTCCGCCACCAGATGCAGGACTGTTGGAAGGTACAGGATTTTAAATACTGACATGCCTTACTGTTTTCACTTTTTTGTCTTGTACCCTGCCCGTTCTACGAATAGGTAGTAGTTTTTCTCAACATGTCAAACTTTGCACTCAATGAAAAATATATTTTGTTTTATGTTAGAGTTCAAAAGCTAACCACAATGGTAAAAGGGTTATTTGGGCAGGCAAATTCAATGTTGAATAATCACAAGCAAACTCATTGTAAGTCTTGACTACTTCTGATTATCGATGTCACTGAATGCTTGTTAGCATTTTTTTTAAGATTACAATACATAGTGTTGGTTATATATCTTGATTCATATTCTAAAAAGCTTTTTGTTTTTACTTCCAATACCAAATACATGTTTAGTTTCTAAAACATTTTGTAGATCTTTTTATAAATAAAACATCTGTTATAAATAAAAAATATATAGTGGAACACATTCAAGGTTCTTTTGAACACTTGTTCCTAAATAGTTGCCACAATACTGACAAATTTCCAACCTTGTTGCCCTTTTGTAATGGACTACTACTAGTAACATCTACTGCAACTAATAGCAATCAATTTAATGTAACAAAATTAGATTTTGGGTCAAAAGCCCCGTTTTAATCTGTTTACAAAAAAAAAATTATAATAAAAAATAACTCTGTCAAACTTTCTTTGTTAATAAAAGTAAATGGACTGTAGTATTCCTTTCAATTATGAGCTTTAGTAAAACCCATAATTTTCAAGCTATGTGAAATGCAATGCCATACCAGTTACATACTAACTTAAATCAACAAGCAGTTGACATGTATACACATGGCGGCGGCCATCACACGCAAGAAAATCTCAGCGGTGTTTGGTCGTCGAGTGTCTGGAACTCAAATCGGACACTCAAACAACTGAACACTGCTGAGACCTCCAGAGCTCAGTAACTCCGGAACGGAGGGGCCAACCAGCATCTCGTTCGGTGAAATCAATGTCCCGAACAAGGGAATTAATACGAATGTATTAAAACATAGAAACATAGAATGTGACGGCAGATAAGAACCATTCGGTCCATCTAGTCTGCCCAATTTTCTAAATACTTTCATTAGTCCCTGGCCTTATCTTATAGTTAGGATATCCTTATGCCTATCCCACGCATGCTTAAACTCCTTTACTCTCTTAACCTCTACCACTTCAGCTGGAAGGCTATTCCATGCATCCACTACCCTCTCAGTGAAGTAATACTTCCTGATATTATTTTTAAACCTTTGTCCCTCTAATTTAAGACTGTCATCTTGTTGTGGTAGTTTTTCTTCTTTTACAACACACAACATGCCACATATTAAGACATGTCTGACATAGAAAACATAGAAACGTAGAATGTGACGGCAGATAAGAACCATTTGGCCCATCTAGTCTGCCCAATTTTCTAAATACTTTCATTAGTCCCTGGCCTTATCTTATAGTTAGGATAGCCTTATGCCTATCCCACGCATGCTTAAACTCCTTTACTGTGTTAACCTCTACCACTTCAGCTGGAAGGCTATTCCATGCATCCACTACCCTCTCAGTAAAGTAATACTTCCTGATATTATTTTTAAACCATTGTCCCTCTAATTTAAGACTATGTCCTCTTGTTGTGGTAGTTTTTCGTCTTTTAAATATAGTCTCCTCCATTACTGTGTTGATTCCCTTTATGTATTTAAATGTTTCTATCATATCCCCCCTGTCTCATCATTCCTCCAAGCTATACATGTTAAGATCATTTAACCTTTCCTGGTAAGTTTTATCCCACAATCCATGAACCAGTTTAGTAGCCCTTCTCTGAACCCTCTCTAAAGTACGGTCTAGATACGGTCTCCAGTACTGTGTACATTACTCCAAGTGAAAAGGTAAGTTTTACCCCTTTCCTCTCCCCAGAGCCCAGCAGGAGGGAGACAAGTATGTTTACCTGGCACTGTAGTGGTCCTTTTTTAAGGACTGAGTCAGCCCTGCAGGGAATTGAACCAGTGAGCCTCAAGGGACAAACAGATTCTTCTGATGAAGTATTAGCCCACTGAGCTATCTCACCTATTACAAAAATGCTACAGTAGGTGCTGTGTTTCCCTCTAATCTGGAAGAAGGCCATACGTATGGCACAGATGCCTATGGAAGAATGTACCTCCTGCCAGATGATGTATTCAATCTCTCAGAGGAGGAAGGTAATTCTGATCTGGAAGGAAAATGATGAGCATAATTCTAGCTGACTGTTTTGGGGTACATCCAGAAATCGGGTAAAACTACAATATGAATAAGTTGATTATGTGTCACACTGAGGGGAGGATATGTGTGGGAGTTAACAGTCACAGTGGGATATGCTCACAAAACTACCCACATAAAAGCATGTAAAACAGCAAAACCGAAAAACACTTCCTGGTTTTGTCCATCCGATCACGTGATCCACTTCCGGGTCCGCCTTTCAAGTGACGTATGCGTGACGCGTTTCGCCCGCCTCCACAGGCTTGTATACTATGTAGACTATAAACTGCTGACGACTCAGGTCAACGAACCAAGGCCCAGCACGAGTTCACAAGGGCCTTCAGTTGGCTCCTCTGATTCCACCCAGGAAACTCTGACTGCTATACTGGCCAATCTGCAATCCATTAACAGCAGGTTGCTGATGGTGGAATCAGCCATAGCCACTCCAGGTGACTTAACAGCCCCAGCAGTCCTTATACCATTAACCTCAACCGCTCTGACTGCCATACCCTTCATTTCCCCTCCCCCACCAGCCACTACCACTCCCCACACCTCACCAGCCCACTGTGTTCCGGCTTCCATCAAGAAAGATATTCTTGATGGAAAAGACGTCAATTTAATGTCCCTCCTCATAGCCTCCCAAGACGTCTTAGAAAATAGAGCTTATAACTACAGGGACATTTTGGTTGTTTTAAGAGCCAGAGACCCACGTTTGAATAAAAATCTCACCATCCCACAGTTTGTTATCGCGTTCGGCACTTATCACGACATTATCTGCACGGTGTACCCACATAGGAGAGAAGAGCTTGATTTATATATGCAAAAGGTCGTTGATTTGGGCATCAAGTATGGAGGGTCCTCATTTTACGATTACCACAAATCAGTTTCGGCCAAGACAGCTACTCATCTGACACAATTCAATATTTGAATCGATTGGTGTCAGATAGATACTGAGTTATTCTGCTGTCATTTTGCTGGTCTGAGGCCCCAATCTTATAAAAAAAAGGGTTAATCCTTGCACACCGAATACAATTGCAGCACTAAAAGTCCAGAATGCTCCGTTGTTCGGTTCCCGAACGGGTTTGCAGACTTCCAGCCTCAGGCTTGTAAGACAAAAGTGTCCGCTTTTGGTGTCTTGCCGCTGGGTAGAACAAGCGCTGGCTACCCGGGGAGCTTCCATAACACCGCCATCGTGTGGCGGCTAGGTGTAACCGCGACCACCCAGTAATTGTCAATTAAGCTGCGGTTAACCGCAGCTTCAGGGAGGTTAATAGCCGGCACACTCCAGCTCCCAGGTGGTCTATTCATTCGTGCGGTTGTTCGGTAGATTGAATCTACCGAACAACCGGCAGAAAAGCCCGAATACAGCTTTTCTGCAGGCGAAACAAAGTCTTTTAACATGGGGGCCATAGTCCAAAGGCAGCAGCCGAGCAACCAGGCTTCTCCAATGCAATGTGGCGAGATTGGTCTCGTCACAGTAGACTTCTTACAGGGGTTACTGTCTGGGCTTAGTTTTTGGGTACTCCCTTTATATTGCCCCTCTTTTTTCAGTTACCTCTATTTACCTAGGGTCCTTTTTGGAGATTTAGAATGTGTGGCATTTGAACCCTAAGATTAGAAATTTGTCAGGCAGCCTTTTTTAGTTAGTAACTGGTTCCCTGTGTCTATTCTGGATGGTCTATTATTATCACACTTCACTCCACCTGTCCTGTTTTGTGTTCCATTAGGATTGTTAAAAGGTAGGGATTCCCATTTTTCCCTCTCTTATTACGCTCCTACCTAGGACCTTTTCAGTCCTATTTTCTGTTTTGTGTTTTTCTAGGCTACAACCCAGCTTCCTTCTCTGGTCACTCATTTCACATCGGCGCAGCATCATCAGCCTCTAGCACTAACACCCCGGTACACATCATTAAGAGGCTGGGACCCTGGAAATGAGACAGCCACTAGAGGATTTGGAGGCTGGATTAACCCTATTATAAACATAGCAGTTTCTCTGAAACTGCTATGTTTATAAAAAAAAGGGTTAATCCTAGCTGGACCTGGCACCTAGACCACTTCATTAAGCTGAAGTGGTCTGGGTGCCTAGAGTGGTCCTTTAACAGAATTACACAAATTGGGTAAAAAAGTCAAAATAAAAGAAAAGCAAATGAATAATTTAGTAAATTGCAAATACTGTTTTTTATTCCCAAATTGTGCTAAAATGTGAATGTTTAGTTTGTGTCAAAAATATTAGCAACAATTGTGGAAAGGAAACCAATCAATAAAGAAAGAAAGAGAGTGAATACCGTGAGAATTGCCTTTCACCTCATCCTTCATCTTACTGTATTTGCAAGAGTGATACATATACTACACATTTGATTTTGTATCCTCTCTTTTCTCCACCAATGTTGGAGAGAAGCAATAAAAATGCATCCCACCCAATCATATAGGTCTTAAGACAAGATAGGGGCCTGATGAATAGTGTCCTGCCATCCCATGCCAGAATGCATTGTTATGACCTAGTTGTTATCTACTAGCCAATTCATTGGCAAGTTAATAAGAATAAAATTGATTTGAAACATTAAATGCATTTTAGAACCAACAGAATTTTCATATATAAATTGCTGTTTAGGGACACTAAAAACTGAAATGATGTTAATAAACCATTTTATTATATTTTTTATTTGTTCATCCAATGGTAATATTCAGAGATGGAAAGTTTTAGAAGCGATATAGTAGAAAAATAAATACAATGTAGCAATCAGTAGGAATAAAGTGAATGAAAGACCATATACTCCAAGTTCCATTTATTGTCCATTTTTGAGAGCTTCTGTCAGGATTACAAGTTGATCCAGCACGTCCTTAGAATGGCTGGACTTAACGTATCCAAGAATAGTCAAAATACCTGCCGAGGTTAGGAACACAGAATAAGACACAACGATGAGGGAAAGCCAAAAGTCAAGGATACCAGAATTTAGGGAAGTCAAAACGAAGCCAAAGTCAAACACCAGAAAATCAAGATCAGGAACGCACTCTCGGATTACCATCAGGATGAAACCACGACTGGTCAATGAGCAAACGGAGAATTGGGTTTAAATACCCCTCCTGTGGATCCAATTGGCCGTAACCGGCCTTTGACCCCAAAAGCAATTACCAGGTTTCCATGTGCATGATTGCAGCTCAGCACAAACCCTCCTGTGGATCTGATTGGCCGTAATCGGCCTTTGACCCCAAATGCAATTACCAGGTTCCCATGTGCACGATTGCTGCTCGGCACAACTTTTCCTGTCAGGATGTTAATGCTGCTCGGCAAAACTTTTCCTGTCAGGACGGTAAATTCCATTAACCACAATTTATGTGCGGATGAATACGTGACACCTTCTCAATTCCGTAATCGCATGATTACTGCTGGGATAGTAGCCATTGAGTACTCTGTTCAAGAGATTTATTGGCAAGTGCAGTCTCTATCTAGAGTCTTGATACTACGTTTAGTAAACATGACCTAAAAAGGTAAATAAACATAGTCAAATGGTTGGCATGTTGTAAGGGACTGGTGGCATTTCTTAAAATGCAGGCTTTTAAAAATGCCACTAGCATATGAAAATAATCTCTGTAAGTAAGCATATAATGATGTGAACATATTTATGGGATAATAAATATTAAACTTAATATTTTATAAAAACTATAAAAATTAAATAATCATTTTTATTAATATAAAAAAAATCTATATTTTGGCTCTGTTGCCCCTTGATTAGTTTAAAGCTTTAAACCAGGCTTCCCCAAACTCCAGCCCTCCAGATGTTGCTGAACTACAACTCCCATGAATCTCATCCAATCTATTTAATTAATAGAATCATGGGAGTTGTATTTCAGCAACATCTGGAAGGCCGGAGTTTGGGGAAACCTGCTTTAAACCAACTAAAAGACTTAAAACTTAAAAGAGTTACCCACTATTTTTTTATTAGAGGATTTCTATTTCACACATTAATCACAACCGATTATAAAAATATATTTTTTTGTGACAAATAATTAATAATAATATGTAACATGCATGACAACAATCAGTGAATATTCGGTATAACAATAGTATAAAATATGACAACAATTATGGCAACAATAACCACAATAAAGATAATTTCTAGATCATATGTCTTGTCAGAATATTTATATCAGACATTTTGTGCTAAAAAGAAATTAAAAGTGTATATTGCCCAAGTCACTCAAAACAAAGCAGACTCCATTTTGCTATCTTCAGGATAACAAAAACACATAATTTCCTTGATTTCTTCTTACTTCTGTAACTAGCCACTTGCTTGAGCTAAGGAATGCATTATCTAAACACAGACACTAGTGACAGAGAAGACCAAGTAATTAATTTTACTTTCTAAATTTTACAAGGTTCCATTGTAAGTAAGGGGTGAAATTGAGTTTAGAACTGTCAATTTTACAAGTTATGACCAAAGTAGTTGCCACAAAGACTGAGACAAATGCTTTGAACTGACAGCAAATCTAAGTTATGGTAGTCATTTTAGATAAGCCAAATGACGTCAAAATCGTCATCAGGAAAAGTTAACTCTTTCCTGGATAGGAAGGTTTCGTTAGACGAGACTGCCCTCTATGGATCAAATACATAAATTGTGATCCATCGATTGAATCCACCTACGGCTTCCTATTGGTTTATCAACTAATGACGTACAAAGAGTCTGGCCCTTTAAAAGTAAGGACAAAGGTAAAAGACAGGGAGATACAGAGAGGAATTGGAAGTTTGGGAATTCCGATTCGGACATGCAGAGAGAGAGACTCAGAAACAATCTATGAAACTAACACTCTACTCTTAAAACTCTTAACACTTAGAATTATAATCTGACTTTCTAACCAACACCACCTTTCTCTATCACTCATGCACCTACAAACAAACCAATCAAGTCTCTGGGACTACCTACTCATCTGATGAGAATATCTACATAACTGGTAATTATGCTGGTTTTATTTAATTCATTTAAATTAATTAAAATTTACTCATAGCATGATATATGACTGGATAAATCACGGTCAGATTTCAATATTTAGAAATCTTAGTTAACTAAGGAATATATAGTTATAAACATTCCATTCTGCAGGTGGAATTAAGAATAATTATATATTAATGTGATAGTATCACATGTTAGCATACCGCTGTTTTTATCCAGGTGTATTGATTTGCTCTAATATAAAATAAGATATCTTTTTAGACAAATTAAAATTCGGCTTATAAAATCTGGTAGATTATTCTTATTGGATGGTTCCATGAAATGATTAATGAGATGGTTTAAATGTAGTTTAATTGTAAATCACAGGAGAATATGATACTATATGCCTAGGAGGATCTAGCCAGCATTGAAAGGGTTATTCAGTTGTTTTAACGGTTAGCCAAGGTTTTATGGCTCTTTGCTGTGAAAAGCTTTACTTTCGCTGTGTAAGTATACCCTCATAAATCTTAAGTGACAGAAAAAGCTGTTAGCCATTCCATTGTATTGTATACTTCTGTTGTACTAAATATTCACTGATTAATATCATGCATGCTGCCTAATATTATTGTTAATTAATTTTTACAATAAAATAAAATCTATTTTTATAACAGATTGTGAATTATTTATGGAATACTTTTCACTTATTTGATAACGATCTCTAAGATCTAAGAGGATTGAAATAGTGGGCAATTCTCGACTGCTTAATATTATCATCTCATAAATATCCCCACAGTCTTAAGGTGATGAGAGTGTTAATTCACATAGACATTATCCACCAGTAGAGTCAGTATACTTAGCAAGTGCGAGTACAGGTCTCAGTATATATAAATTGTCAGTAGCTGTTAGTAACAATATTCCATCAACATAAAGTAAAATTAATTTGCAAAGGAGTTACATGCAAAAATTCCAAGTAATTCCTCTAGAATTTAATTGACAATTATTTTTATTTTGAAATAGTGGGCAATTCTCGACTGCTTAATATTATCATCCCATAAATATCCCCACAGTCTTAAGGTGATGAGAGTGTTAATTCACATAGAAATGATCCACAAGTAGAGTCAGTATACTTAGCAAGTGTGAGTACAGATCTCAGTATATATAAATTGTCAGTAGCTGTTAGTAACAATATTCCATCAACTTAAAGTTAAATTAATTTGCAAAGGAGTTACATACAAAAATTCCAAGTAATTCCTCTAGAATTGAATTGACAATTATTTTAACATAGCCAATAAGAATTACAGCAATGCTACAGGAATCCTTTAGAGTTCAAACCAGAAATCCATCACACAGAATGTAAACAAAGTGTTACACAGCACAGCTCAGTGTCATAAAACATATTGTGACAGTTAGTTATGATCAGTACACAGAGAATTAACTCACTCACTGCTGGCTACAATTCTCACAAAGTAAACACTTAAGCATTGCAAACAAAATATATAATGTTTCATCTCACACAAATAGTCAACTATTCTTTACCATCCAATAACCATAGGAAAATCCTAAACCTCAAAATCGCTTCACTGCAGTTACTTATCTTTTTCCTGAAATATTATAGGTATGTCAATATCTCTGGATAATAGCTTGATATGCTAAACTTGGTAAATTATCAGCAAATCATACATAAGTCTCATTCAGCTGCAATCTGAAATGTCAATCATATAGGACTCCTCAGCTAATAATGCTTTTAAAAGTTTTGAAATCTGATTAGGTATATTTCTTCTTTTAGCAATAATTAATGAAATTAAACCATCATATTTACCAATTTGTAGCTACATTTTACAGAAAAAAGAACTTTCTCTTGACTTGTTCACTATCATTGTAGAAAAAACAGGCACATTTATATACATAAATAAAACAAACATAATGTATAAAAGACAAAGAAAAAAAGAAACAGAAAAGGAAGGAGTGATTATTCCAAAAAGCACCACAGATCAATGTCTGTATTTAATCCTCCTGGTTGTAAGGTTTTCAATGCATCTATGAAAATAAATAAAAACGAAGGTGGAACGCATATCTGGAACGCATGACGTCATTGCGCATGTCACGTGACAACGTTGAGCGCCCGAAACCCGGAAGTGACTTGAATAGAACCAACAACAGCTGAAAGAAGATGGAACCACCTGTGGAATAACTATTGGGACTAATTGGGGGGATGTATATAGGGAGGGGGTGGGGGTTAGTATTGTATGCATTTGTATCCAGCATTTTGTAAAAGATTGTACTTGAGGAAGTCCCTGACAGGGATGAAACGCATGTTATATTTTCCCTTCCCTAGCTGGAATAGCCCTATACTATACATATCTTTATAACCAATTAGTCATAGATGGCTGTCACGTTACAAAGGATCCTGGTAGATTCTAGCTAGACAGCCAGCTGACATTTTATTTGATGTATCTGGACTTTAGTTCAACCCAGTCTTATAATGGCATCTTGTAGAAATCCTATTATTATAGACTTCTTTCATATTTTTAATTAATTACTGTTAAGGAGTATGTCTTCTTGTCAATTTTTTATCTGTCTGGTTTTCCAGTTACACTGCTCTATTGTATGGGGCTATGCGTGTCTCTGTTAGTCATATGTCATAACATATTATGTATAAATGTCTTTTTACACACCTCTAGCTAATGCTAGTTTAATAATAATGATATTTATTCATTAGGATTCTATATATGAATATATTAAAATGATTAATTTAGAACTATTTTATATATAATTAAACTTAATTATATAGCAAAGTATACATATATATGTGGGCTTGGGCTTTCTCACCCCCCTCCTGTCTTATCTCTGGCCAGAGTGTTAACATTAGTTGCATTCCACAGTTTAGGAGCAGGCACAGATTTGGGCAAGAAAGAAAACAAAAATGGGTCTTTTTATTTTCTGCTACTAGCAGGCTGCAAAATGGAGTCACATCTGCAACGTAGTGACTTTACAGCATCATTTAGTTTCAGTCTTACACAATATCTCTGACAATGAACACATTTAAGCTCTTTAAAAATATGCCCAGTGCAGGGCTAATGCAACTTGCCAATGTGTCCTCCATGACCTCCAAAATGAAGCCCTTACATGTCACATACCAAGGTCACTGTTGGCAATTATAAATTTTGTGTTAAAATAGTAAAGGGTTAACCTTTTATCCAACTGTAAATAAAGGAGTATAAATAGTTAGGGTAAAAGGTACAAATCCAATTACCACCATATCCATTTGGCCTGATTTCTGTTCTTATATCTTTCTTTTTATTTTCCCTACAATTTGTTCCTTCTTTGAACGTTATATTAATACCACACATTGTGCACACATACTTTATACCGCGTCAATATATTTTGTTCTGCTATAATAACATTGAGCTAACAATTTCTCCTAAATATTAACACTCAAAGCCTTGCATGGGATCGAGTTTGTTAAGCTACCAGTAATTACCCTGGTTTTGTTAACAAAGGTAAAGAAAAATATATTGACTTTATCCTCTTGTAGGCTTCAAATTGTCCACTTCTAAAACTCAAGAACTCTTGTAGTGCACAAAGCATTGTCGCATTTTGTGTTTAAGTCCACATAATACTTCACAGATTTAAATGACTTTTACCAGCTATTCATTTTTTACTGCAACCAAGTACATGAATTATTATGCTCTTATAAAAGTGTTATTGGCACTCAGACACATTGGAAATAGTAGCAGTAAAATGACTGCTCGCATGATGCATATCTCACACTCTAGACTGAACTGTAAGCCTTAATTTGCACGTGCTCTTCTTCATACTGTATAGTAAAGAGTATTACAGACTCAGTTCACAGGTCACATTCGATCAGTGCTCACATGGATAGAAAATATAGCCACTTAAAGAAATCTTCAGTTAATTAAATCAGAGAAGAGTTTGAATTTCAAGAATAACTGAATAATCTCTGCTAGAATGCTGTATGTCCTGATTTCTTATCACTCCCTAGTGCTTTGTGCGGACAAATTCTTGGCTTGATTCATTTTTGTTATTAAACACTTCCTTAATAGTGATGCACTGAACGGTTCGCTGGCGAACAGTTCCCGGCGAACACATGCGCGGTTCGATCCGCCCCCTATTCGTCATCATTGAGTAAACTTTGACCCTCTACCTCACAGTCAGCAGACGCATTCCAGCCAATTAGCAGCACACCCTCCCTAGCAGACCCTCCCACCTACTGGACAGCATCCATTTTAGATTCATTCTCAAGCTGCATTCTTAGTGAGAGGAGGGAAAGTGTAGCTGCTGTTGATTAGATAGGGAAATGCATAGCTAGGTTAGGGTATACAGTGTCCACTACAGTCCTGAAGGACTCATCTGATGTCTGCTGTAAGGACAGCACCCCAAAAAGCCCTTTTTAGGGCTAGAACATCATTTTTTTTTTATTTTTTTCTGTGTAATGTAATTGCAGTTAGTTGTCTGCCACTGCTGCCAGCTTCTGTGTCAGGCTCACAGTGGACACTGTGCCCAGTGCCACCACTCACTCACTGGTGTCACAATAGCGTGCATTTAAAAACAAAAAACTTTTTTCACTGTTATAGATTGAATAGCAGTTAGTTGTCTGCCAGCATCTGTGTCAGGCTCAAAGTGGATACTGTGCCCAGTGCCACCACTCACTCACTGGTGTCACAATAGCTTGCATTTAAAAAAAATATTTTTTTTCACTATAATAGATTGAATAGCAGTTAGTTGTCTGCCAGCTTCTGTGTCAGGCTCACAGTGGATACTGTGCCCAGTGCCACCACTCACTCACTGGTGTCACAATAGCTTGCATTTAAAACCAAAAAACTTTTTTCACTGTTATAGATTGAATAGCAGTTAGTTGTCTGCCAGCGTCTGTGTCAGGCTCACAGTGGATACTGTGCCCAGTGCCACCACTCACTCACTGGTGTCACAATAGCGTGCATTGAAAAACCAAAAAACTTTTTCACTGTTATAGATTAAATAGCAGTTAGTTGTCTCAAAGCGGGTGTGTCAGCCCTACAGCGTGTACTCTGCCAGTTTACAGTGCCACTCATATCTGGTGTCATAATAGCTTGGATTTAAAAACAAAAAACTTTTTTCACTGTTATAGATTGAATAGCAGTTAGTTGTCTGCCAGCAGGTGTGTCAGGCTCACAGTGGATACTGTGCCCAGTGCCACCACTCACTCACTGGTGTCACAATAGCTAGCATTTAAAACCAAAAAACTTTTTTCACTGTTATAGTTTGAATAGCAGTTAGTTGTCTGAGAGCGTCTGTGTCAGGCTCACAGTGGATACTGTGCCCAGTGCCACCACTCATTCACTGGTGTCACAATAGCTTGCATTTAAAACCAAAAATCTTTTTTCACTGTTATAGATTGAATAGCAGTTAGTTGTCTCAAAGCGGGTGTGTCAGGCTCACAGTGGATACTGTGCCCAGTGCCACCACTCACTCACTGGTGTCACAATAGCTTGCATTTAAAAACAAAAAACTTTTTTCACTGTTATAGATTGAATAGCAGTTAGTTGTCTCAAAGCGGGTGTGTCAGGCTCACAGTGGATACTGTGCCCAGTGCCACCACTCACTCACTGGTGTCACAATAGCGTGCATTTAAAAAACAAAAAACTTTTTTCACTGTTATAGATTGAATAGCAGTTAGTTGTCTCAAAGCGGGTGTGTCAGCCCTACAGCTTGTACTCTGCCAACCTCTGCCAGTTCACAGTGCCACTCATATCTGGTGTCACAGTAGCTTGCACGCATAGTACCACTAATCGAAAAAAAAATGACAGGCAGAGGCAGGCCACCCCGCAGGGCCGTCGTGGTCGTGGTGCTGTGATTCCCTTTTGCCCTAGAATAATGCCCAGTTTTCAGAGGCCAGGTACCCTGAACTTGAAAAGTTCTGAGGACATAGTTGACTGGCTAACACAGGACACCCAATCTTCTACAGCTTCCGCTCGGAACCTTGACGCAACATTCTCCTCCAGCTTAGCTTCGGGCACCTCTCAAGATACCACTCACCCGCCTGCCGCCACCACCAACACTAGCACCACAGCCGCTTCACTTGGTATGTCAGAGGAGTTATTTACACATCCGTTTGAAGAAATGAGTGATGCGCAACCATTATTGACAGAGGATGTAGATAACAGGGATATGTCTCAATCAGGCAGCATTACACATGTACGGTGTGATGATGATGATGTTGTACCCGCTGCTGCTTCCTTTGCTGAGTTGTCAGATACAAGTGAAACGGTTGATGATGACAATGCGTCCATGGATGTCACGTGGATGCCCGCTCGGCAAGAAGAAAAACAGGGCGAAAGTTCAGATGGGGAGACAGAGAGGAGGAGGAGACGAGTTGGAAGCAGGGGGAGGTCATCGCAAGGAGCTAGTGGCACAGTCATACAGCACGCATCGGCACCCGGGGTCAGCCCGACAGCACGCCAATCAACGCATGCTGTGTCCACCACCAGAAGGCCGTCATTGCAGAGCTCAGCAGTGTGGCATTTTTCTTGTGTGTCTGCCTCTGACAACAGCGATGCCATTTGCAACCTGTTGCAAAAGAAACTGAGTCGTGGGAAGTCCAACACCCACCTAGGTACAACTGCTTTGCGAAGGCACATGATAGCACATCACAAACGCCTATGGGATCAACACATGAGTACAAGCAGCACACAAACTCAAAGCCGCCATCCTCCTCCTGGTCCAGCATCTTCAGCCACGTCAACCACTGCTGTCCTCCTTGCCCCCTCTCAACCATCCGCCACTCCGTCTCTCGCCTTGAGCAGTTCCTGTTCATCTGCCCCCAGTCAGGTGTCTGTCAAGGACATGTTTGAGAGTAAGAAGCCAATGTCAGAAAATCACCCCCTTGCCCGGCGTCTGACAGCTGGCTGGTCTGTACTATTAGCCCGCCAGCTTTTACCATACAAGCTGGTGGAGTCTGAGGCGTTCAAAACATTTGTAGCTATTGGATCACCGCAGTGGAAGGTACCCGGACGAAATTTATTTTCACAAAAGGCAATCCCCAACCTGTACTCGATTGTGCAAAAGGAAGTAATGGCATGTCTGGCACACAGTATTGGGGCAAGGGTCCATCTGACCACTGATACCTGGTCTGCAAAGCATGGTCACTGCAGGTATATCACCTACACTGTGCATTAGGTAAACCTGCTGACGGCTGCCAAGCATGGAATGCGTGGCTCTGCAGAGGAATTGGTGACACCGCCAAGACTTTCAGGCAGGCCTGCTGCCACCTCCTCTACTGCTCCTACTCCATCCTCTTCTATAACCTCCTCGGCTGAGTCCTCTTCTGCTGCTGCGTCTTGCTCAACGGCACCCCCCCAGCTCCCCAGGTACTATTCCACATCCCGGATACGGCATTGTCACACCGTCTTGGGTTTGACTTGCTTGAAAGCAGATAGTCACACCGCACAAGCACTCCTGTCCGCCCTGAATGCACAGGTGGAAAAGTGGCTGACTGTGCAGCAACTGGAGATCGGCAAAGTGGTTTGTGACAACGGAACAAATTTGTTGGCGGCATTGAAGTTGGGCAAGTTGACACATGTGCCGTGCATGGCACATGTGTGTAATCTGATCGTACAGCGCTTTGTGCATAAGTACACAGGCTTACAGGACGTCCTGAAGCAGGCCAGGAAGGTGTGTGGCCATTTCAGGCGTTCCTACACGGCCATGGCTCACTTTGCCGATATCCAGCGGCGAAACAACATGCCAGTGAGGCGCTTGATTTGCGACAGCCCGACACGTTGGAATTCAACACTCCTAATGTTCGACCGCCTGCTCCAACAAGAAAAAGCCGTTAATGAATATTTGTATGACCGGGGTGCTAGGACAGCCTCTGGGGAGCTGGGAATTTTTTTGCCACGTTACTGGACGCTCATGCGCAATGCCTGTAGGCTCATGCGTCCTTTTGAGGAGGTAACAAATTTAGCCAGTCGCACCGAAGGCACCATCAGCGACATCATACCATTTGTTTTCTTCCTGGAGTGTGCCCTGCGAAGAGTGCTGGATCAGGCCGTAGATGAGCATGAAGAGGAAGAGTTGTGGTCACCATCACCACCAGAACCAGCCTTATCAGCATCGCTTGCTGGACCTGCGGCAACGCTGGAAGAGGATTGTGAGGAAGAGGAGTCAGAGGAGGAATGTGGCTTTGAGGAGGAGGAGAAGACCAACCACAACAGGCATCCCAGGGTGCTCGTTGTCACCTATCTGGTACCCGTGGTGTTGTACGTGGCTGGGGTGAAGAACATACCTTCATTGAGATCACTGAGGAGGAGGAACGGGAAATGAGTAGCTCGGCATCCAACCTTGTGCAAATGGGGTCTTTCATGCTGTTGTGCCTGTTGAGGGACCCTCGTATAAAAAGGCTGAAGGAGAACGACCTGTACTGGGTGTCCACGCTACTAGACCCCGGTATAAGCAGAAAGTGGCTGAAATGTTACCAAATTACAACAAGTCGGAAAGGATGCAGCATTTGCAAAATAAATTAAAAAGTATGCTTTACACAGTGTATAAGGGTGAAGTCACAGCACAACGGGAATCTAACAGGGGAAGAGGTGAAGGTAATCCTCCTCCTCCCACGACCACACCGGCAAGGACAGGACGCTTTACAGACGTGTTGTTGATGGAGGACATGCAGAGCTTTTTAAGTCCTACGAATCGCCACAGCCCTACGGGAGCCACCCTCAGAGAACGACTCGACCGACAGGTAGCAGACTACCTCGCCTTAACTGCAGATATCGACACTCTGAGGAGCGATGAACCCCTTCACTACTGGGTGTGCAGGCTTGACCTGTGGCCTGAGCTATCCCAATTTGCAATAGAACTTCTGGCCTGCTTCGCTTCAAGTGTCCTGTCAGAAAGGACCTTCAGTGCAGTAGGAGGTATTGTCACTGAGAAGAGAAGTCGCCTAGGTCAAAAAAGTCTAGATTACCTCACCTTTATTAAGATGAATGAGGGATGGATCACGACGGGACTGACAGTGGGCGATACATCCGACTAAAAAAGGCCTGAGGATGTGAGCTGCCTTGGGCTAAAAATGGTCCACACGCTGCTGTATTTTAGCTCTGAATGCCGGTTGACTTGCGTGACTCATCCGCCACCAACTAGGGTTCAAGCCACAATGTTTTAGGGCAGTGCTCCCCAACCTTTTTATTGCCGCGGACCGGTAAACGCTTGATCCACGTACCAGTCCACGGCCCGGGGGTTGGGGAACACTGTTTTAGGGCACTTTCTGCCTGGGAAACAAACATCAATTCTTCTGGCCGCTGCTACAATACCTAATTTTTCAGGCATGTGTACATGCCTAATTTTTCGGGCCTCTGGTGCTGCACTGTGGTCTCAAAAACCAAACCAAAAAAAAGGCACATAACAGGGATTAAACTGATAAGAATAATATTACTTAACACACCTTATAATAACGCAGAGAGAGGCAACGCAGAGAGAGGAGTCTGAAGAAGAGGAGTCAGAGGAGGAAGGTGGCTTTGAGGAGGTGGAAGACCAAACACAGCAGGCGTCCCAGGAGGCATGTTGTCACCTTTCGGGGACCCTTGGTGTTGTACGTGGCTGGGTGGAGGAAGAGACCTTCAATGACATCAGTGAGGACAAGGAACGGGACATGGCTAGCTTGGTATCCAACCTTGTGCAAATGGGGAGTTTGCGGTTGTGCAAATGGACTGTTTGCGGTTGTTTGCGGTGCGTTAAACGGGGAGTTTGGTCTGTCACTGTGAAGCGGGCGTAACCCTTACACTACCTGATCGATACAACATCATACAGTAGGTCCCCCCCTCATTATTTTTATGGCCCCCACCCACCGCTCACGGGTGGGGGCAGGGGGGAGGACAGTAGGTCCCCCCTTATCCTTATTTACTGAATATTCCCTGTATAACAATGTTTGGCATTTAGTGAATATTCCCTATTCTGCTCTGTGTCAGTGTGTATCAGGGATCCTTAGGATAGGTGTCAATCCATATCTGCCAAGTGACCCTATGTAGGGGGAACAGTCTCTATTCTGCTCTGTGTCAGTGTGTATCAGGGGCTCTGAGGACAGGTGTCAATCCATATCTGCCAAGTGACCCTATGTAGGGAACAGTCTCTATTCTGCTCTGTGTCAGTGTGTATCATGATCTCTGAGGACAGGTGTCAATCCATATCTGCCAAGTGACCATATGTAGGAGGAACAGTCTCTATTCTGCTCTTTGTCAGTGTGTATCATAATCTCTGAGGACAGGTGTCAATCCATATCTGCCAAGTGACCCTATGTAGGAGGAACAGTCTCTATTCTGCTCTGTGTCAGTGTGTATCAGGGGCTCTGAGGACAGATGTCAATCCATATCTGCCAAGTGACCCTATGTAGGGGGAACAGTCTCTATTCTGCTCTGTGTCAGTGTGTATCATGGTCTCTGAGGACAGGTGTCAATCCATATCTGCCAAGTGACCCTATGTAGGGGGAACAGTCTATTCTGCTCTGTGTCAGTGTGTATCATGGTCTCTGAGGACAGGTGTCAATCCATATCTGCCAAGTGACCCTATGTAGGAGAACAGTCTCTATTCTGCTCTGTGTCAGTGTGTATCATGGTCTCTGAGGACAGGTGTCAATCCATATCTGCCAAGTGACCCTATGTAATGGGAACAGTCCCTATTCTGCTCTGTGTCAGTGTGTATCAGGGGCTCTGAGGACAGGTGT
>OW240922.1:94212639-94388828 GCA_933207985.1 Pelobates cultripes | reverse complement strand
TGGAGGCAGAGTTATGTTTCAGGACTAAGTGGACAGACAATTTTTACTAAACCGTTACTCATGGTTTAGTAGGGATGCAGGACCTGGGCACCACAACCAATTAAATCTATTGAAGTGGTCATGGTGTAAAGTGTGTTAGTTCCTGTTCTACATCTTTACAATTTTTCTAGGTTTCAGACCCAAGCCTAAATTACAAGTTAATACAATGTCAAGTATATCCTGGTGGTCATGGTGGTTGGGGTAGCTCTTTAATTTTTATCAAACTTGATTGTCTAGACTAGATTGTCTCTATAATCTAAGTCAATCACAACCGTCAATTGTAGATTATGCTAGATTTAGTGTACCTATAATCTTAATTTTATTAATGACAAGAGGCAAATATTTGCTTTACTAGAACTCCACAGCAGCACATTAACACAGAGAAAAAACAACCAATCAGAAAAAGAGTTAGGTACAATAAAACTCCCCTCCCCACACATAACTTCCTTTTTCAAGCTGCGACAAAACAGAACAAAAGGCAGAAAAAACAATGTAGAGAAAAACGAAGTCCTAGGATATAATGAATGCAACAACATCCTCCATCCGAGAAGAAATGTCAAACATGGCACGATGAACGGACTGTAAACTGAAACGAGAGAAACAGAATCAAAAGGGCTGGTTAGCTGATGAAATGTACTCTGAACAAACATGCAGGTGCCCAATGCCACAACCAGAATTACTGTAATATACAGAGTTCCCAACCCTTTATGTAAGAAGCGGTAACATGAACAAGTGACAGGTAGCAGAGACAACAAGCAGAGTTGTATACACACCTAACATACCCAAAAACTTAGACAAAATGACAAAACAAGGGAGGGATGAAAACTGGGAGGGAAATATTCGCCTCCTGTCATTAATGAAATTAAGATTATAGGTACACTAAAGCTAGCATAATCTACAATTTTATAACATGACAGGAGGCTTCATATTTGCTGTTTTAATGCTCAGCCAACAAATCAAATGATGCTTGTGTCGCTTGTAAATAATCTTGGAGATAAAGAAATAAGTCCCGAACTGACCCTTCTACCGTGAGATGTGACGGTAGATTGCTCAAAGATGATGCCGGTCGTTATTGATCCTCCAAGTGTGGACAAAACCCAAAACGCTGTTAGATTTGTTGTACTTGGGAAGCTGTGATCTGGTTCCGTCAAGGTGGTCGATGTACTGTAATGTCAATAGCTTGAAAGGCAGTGGCTGGCTTGGGCTCGCAAAATAAACTGCCATCGGTACTCGACCATGATGAGAAAAGCGGCTTCTCCGATTGTCCAAGAGTCATCCATCGATGTGGATGAGCAAGCAGTTCTCCAATCCCCATGATGCACGTCTGAGTCCACTATTAAGATTGGGACAAGGCTGAATTGATCCTTTCCATTCCCCCTTGATCTATGAAGTGAGTGGTCTCATCCGAGAAAAAATCTACCACACGGGCCAGTTTGAATAGGGGCTCCTGGCCGCACCCTAGATGTCTCCGGTACTCAAAGTGGATTGAGGACACCTGTGACTGTGATAGACGAAGAAACTCCTAAGGGTGCGCCTATCCAGAATCCCAAGAACCTCACCCATGGGGCGGGGTGAGGCTCAATTTCTTTGGTTGGCTTCGAACAAGGGGAGTGTAATATGAACAAGGGGAGTGTAAATAGAGGTTGGAATCTTTGTCCGAAGGTGTCGTCGTGGAAGAGTGATAAGAAGTCTGGATCCATGAGGTAATGGGAACCTTTCTAACTGAAGATGAGCCATCACTGATCATAGCCGTCACTGGACCCTATGTTTGTGAATTTCTTCAAAATGTAACTTTCAAGACAAGGCCCTAGGCCAAGGAACCCAGTTATATGAACTCAAAGTCTGAAATCTTGGCATCTATAGGAATACCCCCTATCTTTGTTCAGTGCCCCGTGAAATATTAGCGTTGCCTTTTATGCATATAGAACTTAGAAAGGCCCCTTCTCCAATGACAGACAAATCCAGGGAAGAGTTTTGCGAAAGGGCTTCATCTGCGAGAGGCAGGATCTGTGCCAGGGTTTGAGAAACTTGATCTGCGCCAGCCTCAGGCCTTGATCAATACCAGGTTGGTACCTGAATTAGGTGGGTGAGCGGAAGATAAAATTCAGGACGGCATCCGTGAGTGATTCGTGTACAGAGGGTGAGTCCTCCACAACCAAAACTTGCTCTCTATCTTCATCTTTGGAGGTTTAGAGGTCCTCCCGCCATTAATCCCAAAGTTGCTCATGGCCAGGGGATGCTTTACTGTCCCGGGAGCTCAAGTCTTTTCTCATGCCTAGTGCGTACTGTGTCCTTTTAGCCCCTCAGAAGACCAGGCTACACCTGAGTTCCCAGTCTGGAGACAGATCCTGGGTGGGAAAAGTAGCTATGAGGCAACCTCGTGTCAAAATGGAAACTCCTTGTGCTCCAGTTTCCACGTGGCGCCCCCACCTCCCCCCCCTCGCACCAGGTGCACGTAGGCCGCGGCAAGGGGAGAGAGGCTTCCTGTCAGATCCCGCGTGATGGCACAAGATACTAAGCCACGGGAGCCACATGTGGGGCCACCAGAGGTGGCTTGCAAGCAGTCTCCAGCGATTCGCAAGTAGGTATGAAATAACGGACACAAAAAAATGAAAGGGCGTGGCTAGCCGCAGAGCTTAATGGACGCATTCTAAACCGCTCCCAGAGACCTGGGCTACAATCCACTATAATCGGAGAGTTTTCACCAGCATGGGCAACCCAAAGAGGCAACAACAGGCTCAGGGGCACTCAGGGAAAACCCCAACAGCTAAATCAGGTTCTCTCGCCAGATACTTTAAAGACCACGTAGCCCTCGAAGTGGAGGCCGAGGCCGGGTCGCCTAAAATGGCAGACTCAGATATGGGCTCAGACCCAGAACCTAACAGCCCGTTGGTGTCCGAAGGTTCACACAAAATGACTGATTCTGCCACAGAGATGGATATCAGAGATATATTGAAAAACTTACCATCCAAGAACGACCTGCAGAGGATGATGGGGAAACTCAAGGCCACGTTCCTCTCAAAAATGGAGGCCATAGGCTCTGAAGTTCAACAACTTACGCTCGGGGTCACAGATCTGGAAGAGGAAAAGGATGTGTTACAAGCACAGATCACTAATATCACAATGACAGTCTAATCCCATATCCACCATCTAGTTGCAACATAAAGACAAATTGATGATTTGGACAACCGAGGAAGAAGAAACAACCTGCGCATAAGGGGCATCCCGGAGACCCAAGGTGAGAACTTAATAACACTGTTCACTGTACTATTTAACCTAGTTCAAGGAAACCCATGCGACAATGTTATAATGCTTGACAGAGCTCACCGATCTCTGCGCCCGAGAGGCTTGGCACCTCATGCCCCTAGAGACATCATCTGCCGAGTGCATTATTTTACAGTAAAGGATAATATCATGAGAGTGTTGAGAGACACTACACAACCACTATTATTCCACGGTCATCCTATTCAAATCTATCCAGATCTCTCCTGGTATACACTGCAGGTGAGAAGGGCCTTGAAACCAATCACTGAACAACTGAGGAATAGGAACATAAAATACAGATGGGGGTTTCCTTTCACTCTTATTGTTACCAACAAAGGGAATACAATATCAATTACATCTCCGCTGGATATCCCGCCATATTAGACCTCCCAGATAACCCGATATTAGATTGGAATTCACCGCAAGCAGACCCAGACCCCTCAGGTCTCCCACATCAGCAACGCTGGCTTACTCCAGCAAAGAAAAGAAGAAATGAACAAAGATTTCTCTCTCCACAGCAGCAGTTTGGGTGTCCCCAAGAAGGTAACAGCCGTCAGAGGCTGGATAATGTAAATGCAATGTAAACCTGGACACTGACCTCACGAGAAAGAAAACACACTGCCACGCCGATTAAAATAAGCAGGAAACATGGACATCCTCGCAGCACTAAAGT
Organism: Pelobates cultripes; assembly: GCA_933207985.1. Lineage (NCBI taxonomy): Eukaryota > Metazoa > Chordata > Amphibia > Anura > Pelobatidae > Pelobates > Pelobates cultripes. The sequence goes on along the minus strand of OW240922.1, from coordinate 94,384,852 downwards.
CACTTTAAATCTCCCCCCTATCCCCTCCTCCCTCATCTCCTCACACAGTCGCTCTGCCGACCAAGATACTTGACGACACTGTCGAATCTCTACCCTCTTTTACGATGTTTGTACCAAACAAATAAGACTTGGACTTTCCACAACACAACGATCTCAACCTCCTGAACCAGCAGGAGTTTTACTTAGATGACCAACACCAATGGTCACTGGCTGCAGCACCTCAGAAGACCACTCCACAAACAACGATCTCAAACCTACAGACTCGCCTATGCCACCTACACAGTTCCTTTCAGCTATGGACTTACCTTCTCAAAATATTTGACAGGATTTTTTATCTCAACGTAATTATTAATACAAGGACTACCCGGCCCACCTCTACCAAACTTCAACAGACAGATCGTATTAAACTAATACTACATATGTAACGAAATCCTTATTATGCTATTTCATATTTTACCGATATAGTAAGTAGAGGTATTCGGAAAATGACACCTATCCTAAAACAGACCAGCCCCTTCCAAGTAGTTGACCCTATACCCGACTCCCTATGAGAACAAAGATAACAATAACTATAAATAAAGTATAAAATAACAATATATATTTTTTTAAATAATCATAAGCTACACTACAACCAAATAACCTGCTTCTTGAATAAACAGGACCTCATCCCTAAAGGTGATCGTGCCTTAACCCTCTTCGAGCACTTATGCTCGTCTCACACTCCCAAGAAAAAGACCCTCTCTACCATGTATAAACTAATTAGAGACTTGGTGAACCCTGGACTCCCCAACTGCACTTTAAAATGGTCGGAAGAGCTCCAAATAGAAATCGCACATCAAACCTGGCGCTCTAACTTTCTAGTGGCACACAAATCTACCACTTTCATATCTGCCCAAGAAAGCAACTACAAATGCCTCACAAGATGGCACTATACCCCAGCTAAAATTCAAAACATCCATAACGTAGCAACTGACGAATCCTGGAGATGCCAACACGCGGGTGCACACCACTCACACATTTGGTGGCAATGTCCATCAATCACAAAATTCTGGAATAGGATACATAAGATCATCCAAACTATCACAAATAGTAAAATACCCCTTACACAACAACATTTTCTTTTCCTAATACCTCCCCCAGGCCTCTGTAAAGAAACGATAACCCTATTCCACCACCTTGTAATGGCAGCATCACAACTAATTCCCAAATACTGGAAACAATCACAGATACCACCAATCAGGTAATGGATTAATAGAGTAGAAGGCATCAAACAAATGGAAGAACTTACCTATGCCAAAGCCAAGAATTTCCAAACATTTACAAAAATATGGGGTCCCTGGACAAACTACTTACTCTTGAACACTCACGACGACTGACTATCTGGACTTCCAGACCGACCATTCTTCTCTCAATCCCTGATTTATCCTAATGCACAAACTAAGAACCACACAAAGACCACACATCATTCCTACACAGTGTGGCATAGCTAAAATCTTGATATCTAACTACTATATATTGAGATCCAAAAGGGTTATGAGTAACGGAAAAGACTGACAGTAACAGTCCTACCACTGATAACGAATTAGATTAAGATCATTAAGTTACCCTATTTACTCACCTATGCTCCACCACACGAACCAATGTATTTGACTATGTATAATGTGTACCTTCTAAGTGTTATACCAACACCAAAATTGTTATAGAAGACACTATGACCTAGCAGGTACCTATTGTTTGTTTGTTACCGCCTGTACGTAACCTTTAATGTATAACCACTAAATGTAAAATAAAAAAATTTGAAATAAAAAAAAAATGACAATGTAAAAGACAGTATAGTAGTAATAGCATTAGAATAGTCATGGAAGAAAAATGAGGGGAAAACAGCTAACAGAAAAAAACAGTCTCAATAGAATAAATATGAAAATAAATATTTGAAACAAAAAAGCAACACTACAGGACAATAAGAAAAAGTCACTAACATAAGGGATAAATGTATATAAATAATCCCACAGCCACCCACTAAGAGCAGGAGGCAGTGGTGCTCTGACCTGTGCTTGATGTGGAGCAGCAAAGAAAGAGGAAGTTATGTGTGGGGAGGGGAGTTCTTTTGTACCTAACTCCTTTTCTGATTGGTTGTTTTTTTTCTCTGTGTTAATGCGCTGCTGTGGAGTTCTAGTAAAGAGAGACTTAGGCAAATATGAAGCCTCCTGTCATGTTATAAAATTCTGGAAAATAACCTAACTTTCTCACGCGGTATCAGAAAAAATATGCAAATTAAATTCCCCCTCATATTAATTTTATTTGGGTGGATCAATGCCAGCCTGACCCATTTTATCCCAGAAACATGTGCAAGTTTACCTTAGGTGAGTGTGTAACAGATTGAACGTTTTCCTGAGATATTGAAATCAATGGGTATATGTCTTGTAGCAAATCATGGGTGATTGACAAATAACTTTCTTTCCAGGCCTGTGGCTTGTCTCAACCTTAATAAATAACCCCACTTTATAACCTTGATACAATGATTGCATTGTGGTTCCATACCCTGTGGAAGGTTAATGGTTAAATTGCACCAAGGGAATCATTTCTGATTGACCTGTCACTGCAATCTGAAGCCTATTTTACTGAGGAGCTGTCTGAATTAGATGAATAATAAATGTTTGAGGAAGAAAGAAACTGAATATTAAAATCAGCCTACAAATAGCATCTCCTATTGCTGATAGCTTAACCCTTTGAGACACAGAGGTGATTACCTAATAGCAGCAGCAAGAGAGGTCATTGTTAACCTCACAGGGGTAACATGTTTTTTTTCATTGATAGCACATTAAATTGAAGTTGAGCTAAAGAAATTCCCTGTTTTAGTTTCAGATGTTGAATGTGTTTGAGACCCTACAATTATAGGATGGTTAGTGAGTTTTAAAAAAACTTGCATGCTTTCTTATGAGGACAGGTGGGGAAGTTACAAATGCGGAAGTTGAGAACATACAGCCTTGGCCAAAGGTGCAAGCTTTATGCTTTAAAAGGCAGTTATGTTGTTATAACAAATGGTCTTTCTATAACATTTAGTGACACCGGGTTAATCGCTAATGTCAGAAGCTTAGCAAATTAAATTAAATGCTAAATTAGCTGCTCTGGGTAAAAAAAATCTCCAACTTATCTTGAGACAGAGCTTGGCTATTTCAGCGTTAGTTTCAGAATTTTTAGTTAATTTGCTAAAATGTAGAGCTTGGTGAATAACCCTGTAAGTGAATTATAAATGTATGTGTCAAAAAAACCAAAAACCTGCATGTTTGAAGAATAACAAGTAAATAAAAGCACATTAGTCTTTGCTGCATCTTGATTGTCTTCATTGGGGTTTCAGCCAATCAAATTACTTCTAGAATGTAAGTTATAGTCATAGTAGACTATTAATCATAGTCACTAGATCAGAGTGAACTAATTGTTGCACCCTCTCTGCTATGTGAGTGCAATTGTTCATGAGCCTTCTGTTTCACAGCAGGGTATGGAAGCGTACATTTAGTTACCCAACTAGTGCTGTGCATGTGCAGTTATCTGTGAGGACACTCTTTAAAAGGGTGTTGTAACGTTCCATAAACACCCGGGTTTTGAGCCCAAAAGAAAACGCTATGAGCCCTACACTAACAGAGAGATATGGATACATGACATATCCCTTTCTTTCTATGTAATGTCCTCTCCTCTCTATCCATTAACAGTGTGCCATTGATGAGTGTGCTGAGATGTTGGGATCTCAATTAAAGTATAGCAAGAAACAAGCGCATGCTGCACGGCCAATGTAGTCTTGCCACGCTACCTAACTAATAGAGAGGTGTGCAGCAAAATTCTGTTCCTCAGCACCCTTCTGACAGTACCCTGGATGGAACACCACTTCCCATTAAAGAGGCCTTATAGTGCCAGGAAAACAAAGTTTTTTTCCTGTCACTATAAGTTTCTAACATCCCCCCCTCCCTCGCACCACCCTCCATCAGCACTGAAGGGGTTAAAAAACCTTCAGTCACTTACCTGAATCCAGCGCTGATGTTCCTCAGTGCTGGGTCAGGCTATGCCACCACTCCTCCCTTGCCGACATCAGCCGGCGGCGGAGATCTAATGCGGCAATAGCCGTGCTCGCATAAGTATTTTCCCATAGGAAAGCATTATCCAATGGGGAAATACTAATCCTATGGGGAAAAACCTGAAGCTTGAGGTCCTCATACAGAGGTCCATTTCGATTCCGGAAGCCCTCTAATGGCTGTCTGGCAGAAAGCCACTGAGGACAGACTTAGAGCTGCAATGAAAACATTGCAGTTCTCTGAAACTGCAATGTTTTACATTGCAGCACTAAGTACAAAAGGGACACAGTACCCAGATGACTTCAATGAGCTAAAGTGGTCTGCGTGCTTATAGTGTCCCTTTAAGTAACCTGTTGGAGCACTATTCTGCATTGAACGACTGCATTCTATAACAGAAGCAGGCATTCTTTGGCAAGCCAGATTTCGTGGACTACATCTCATTGATGCATTAAGAGAATTATTGGAGATGTAGTCCATAACATCTGGTGTGCCAAAGTTGCCTAGCCCCACTCTATAATATACTCAGAGACTCTCCAAAAACTCTTTGGCAAACCATGGTGAAAACTGTGAATGCACTCTGTATTATAATTTTTCATTTTATTTTCTTCTGTATCCTAGAGAACTGTAAGTAATATGTGTTCCAAAAGTGGGTTTTCCTGATGGATCCTCGACAATTAGGAGATTTATAATGTAATTTATGTAATTTAATTTGCTTGTATGTCATGTTTTCATTATTAAAGTAAGTGAGTTTCTAAAGTCCTAGACTCTGTTTCTGTAAATAAATAATAATAATGACAAAGGGCAATTTTCATTTCCATAGCATCTAATTTACTTGTGATTGTAATATTTGAATATATTGTCCTAATATGTAGATGTATGTACAATTATTAGATGTTTCATTAAAAAAAAAAAAATATATATATATATATATATATATATAAATTGTATTATGGTTTTCAAAATAATTCTATTATAGGATAAAAAGGTACCAGAAACTAGATAAGGCAGGTTAAAAAAGGGTTAATAACGTACAAATGACATTTTGTAAATGACAAAAATATTCAGCATAAGAGCATTATAGAATGACAAAAGTACACTTTTTCAAGCAATAACGGAGAACAAAATTGAAAATGTACAATTCTATTAAAATGAAAACTGAGTTAGATAAATATAGAGTTAAGAAAAAAAAGAAAAAATAAGTAAGTAAAATTGGAAGATCCACAAGAAAATACACAATTATTAAAAACCACTCAAGAAAGGAATTTTATTAAAATGATAAATAATATTTATATAGAGTAAGACAGTGGCAAAAACTAGAAAACAAAGGAAAAAAAATAAGGTGGGGAAGAAGTGAGGTAGGAGGAGAGAATAGTTCAGAAAGAGAAAAGAACTTACCAATAGGATTGGAAGCAAAATCCAGATGGGTCCTCCAAAAACAGTTTAAGGAGAAATCTGGGAACCAAATAAACTTGCCGATAGTGCCAGACTCTACTGTGTATCTCCAGAGAGTTGATAAGCCTAGTTCAAAAGTCAATCCATATATAGACTTAGGAGCAACAGAACCAAGGGTCAGCACCAAAGCCCGAACAGAAGTTTGACATCAAAAGGAAAACAGTATTTTTCCCTTTGATTAGCCTAGTTATCATGTCTTGCATACATATATAGCTATATGTTACTGCAGTTAAAAGCACTGTAATGGGAGAGGAGTTGCAATTTGCAATTCACAATCTAGCGGCCGTACAGATCTTGTGCTAAAGATTTAACATAAGAGTCTTAAAACAGTTTGTATGGTGGTGCCCATTTAATAAAGCCAACAGAGAACAGGTGCAAGATGGATAATAGAACCTCATTAAATGGGTCAAAAAGCATAGACAATGAGCCATTCCACTGCATGTGAAAGAAATTCCCCCTGTCACCACATCCTCTGAAACACAGTAATGCACAATCTGGATAAACATGACTAACATTTATAGCATCCAAAAGCCACCTTTATACAATTTTCCTTTGAAAACCTGTAATGGAGACAACTCCAAATAATGTGTTGTTTTTTATAGCTGAAATATTATATGAAAAAGTAAAGCCCTAGCATGGCATCAAACACATAATATTAACATGAGCCAAGCACACATTTAAGAAACTTTGGTCTTTGGATATATTGTTCCATATTAATGTGTTACTTTGCATATGGAACAATATATCCAAAGACCAAAGTTGTCTAAACATGTGGTTGGCTGATGTTAATATGATGAAATGTTGATACCTCCAGGGACATGACATGTTATTAACCACATTTCCCAAAATATTGTTGGTTGGTGTTCCAGACTGATAGAAAGTTAGAGATCTAGATCTTGTAAATTCTTACATGTAGATCCTTACAAAAGTTTTTTTTCTCCAAGATTTTCAAATTGGATGGGAGGTTGGTAGCCAGCTCTTATGAACAAATATTGGTCATATCTCATTAACGTTTTCAGCTATCAAAAAAGACCAGTTCTCATTAATCTTACAATACATACAAAATAATATTTCTGCTGTTGGAAATCAATCTTGCCACATTATTATGTCTTTACAGTTATGAATACTTCTTTAACATTTTATCTCTTTCAACTGTCTGTGTTAATTAAATGGCATCTCCTTAATCTTTCAGTGATTATGGTTATGAGCGTCACAGTAATGGGCAATGTTTACCTGCATTTTGGTACAACCCATCTTCTTTATCGAAGGACTGCAGCCTTGGCCAGAGTTATCTGAACAGTACTGGGTATGTTAACTAAATATGTTGCTATCTAAAGCATTTTTTATGACCTCACTGATATATTAATAGGTCCATTTTGTGTAGATGAATTTTCACAGCTTTGCAACTCCACTGTTTAGATCAAGTTGAGTTATTATAATGTTCTGAATAAATCGATTGAATTGTGTATTAATTATACAGAATATGGTTGTATAAAAAGAAATTTATTCATCTAGAGTTTTACATTGTTTCAGTTACCGAAAGGTAGTATCCAATAACTGTACCGATGGTGTGAGAGAGCGGTATACAGCTAAGCCTCAGCAATGTCCTGGCAAAGCTCCCCACGGCCTTCGCATCACCACAGTGGATGGAAAATTAATGGCAGAACAAGGACACAATGTTACATTTACATTACAACTGGAGGAGGTATGAAAAGTTTAAGCCATAGGAGCAAGATGTCACGGTTACACTGCTCAACTTACAAGTATAGGCCAGAAATATTTTACATGACCCTAGAATGTCTGGATTTAACATAAACAATAGAGAAAACATAAACATAAAACTAACAAAGATCAGGATATCAGAAATAGGGAAATACAATATAACTAGCAAGGTCAGGATTACGAGGGTCAGAAGAGTCACTGAACAAGCCAACATTGAATAACCAGAAAATCAGGGAACATAAAACGTACTATACGAGGAACCAAGAGGGCTATGACAATGGGGCTAAAACTTTACACACTATGCAAGGAACTATATGAGGAACCAAAAGGGCTATGACAATGGGGCTAAAACTTTATTTACACAGTGAGGTATATACTGGTCCATGTCAGCCCTGCAATGCAGAAAAGTGAGGGTTGCAGTGATGACTTGGCAATGTGAGAACAGGAAATGACGCCAGGTATCATATTGATATGAGTATCGCGTGCATGCAGTGTCCCTCTATCAGCCAGCTTCAATGCATTCGCCTCCTAATCGGGAAGACAATTGTGAACCAGGAGGTGGTTCTTTCACAAATGACATGCTCAGCATGCTCAGCAAAGTCGGAGCAGCGCATCGCTCGGGTAAGTAGCACAACACCAGGTGATTTTGGACTTACACATATCTCATAAAGTAACATGAATTGGGTATAAAGCTAAATTTGGCAACCAATGATAGACAGAAGAGTCATTTGTGTTTTGTGAAAACAACTACATGCACCGATAACTTGCACTGCAACGTTTATACAAGTGTCAGGAAGTAAAATTATAAAAGTATGGGGGAAATGGGCATATACATTGATTATTTAAGTGCTTCAAAAGGTAAGATATTAATTATGTAGGTTATTATATACAATCGAAGTGGAGACTGTAGGCAATTTTTTAAATTATGTAACTTAAAATGTCAATATAATATATATATATATATATATATATATATATATATATATATATCTTAAGTAATACTTACTAGCAACACTCATTTTGCAGTTCCATAACCTTAACATTTTCACAAGGACTTGCATTCAGTTAGAAATTAGGTGGGATAGCTGAGAAATTCCATGATTTCTCCATTAAAGGTGGTTGATATCAAACTCTTCTCTTTGCTTTGCAATCAATAAACATATATTGTGAGTTGAGGCTTAGGCACATCTTCCACTTAAAGAAATCGATAATGAATCAGAGAGTAGCAGAGATGTTTGGAATTAAGGAATTTCATTTTCCAGCATTGAAAGCCTGGGGCCCACATTTGTTTGACGCTGAAACTCATCTTCTCCATATTTATCAAAATGTCTTTTCTTTTCTAGACAAACGCTCCCCTTCCTTGCCTTTTTTATTTTACCTTTATCTTGGTTGCAGACAATAACAGCCGTTTGGGTTGTTCGCTTTCTAAATATAATTTGAGATCAATAGTTAAAGTAATTTCTTTTTATTAAACTGTGAAAAATACAAGAGAAGTCTTCTACTCAATTACATTAAAATGACAAAAGTCTGTCACTTTGTGTTCTCCTTTTCATACAGAGATGGCCAGCAGAAACAAAGTGTGGCTTATATTTACATTTTCTAGTCCCCCCCCCCGTCCCCAACATATATATTACTGAATCAGTGAAGTAGTTTGAGGATATATTAAATATTCCATCTGAAAGTCACCTTTTTTATTTTTTTCACTGAATAAAACCATTCGTGCTAACGGTCTAAACATTTAGTGCTGGCTTACATCCTTGTCAGTAAAGAGCTGCTGTTATTTGTGAGTTGCTAGCCACTACTAAGCGACTGCTTTCTGACTGGTTTACAAACCTGTTACTACTTATTACAAGCTAATGCTAACCCCCAAAAAACTGCTTCTGGTAGAAAGACATTAGCAACAGTTCAATCTCTATACATCACATTGAAAAAAAATAGGTTTGTTCCAAACCTGTTGCTAGGTTGCCTGTCTTTACTAGACACACATGGTGAAGTGTGCATGCTCAGCTGTGTGTGTCTGTGCTTTGCCAGAAAGCCACAAACGGAAGTGATTTGTATCTATAGCGACAGCTGTGTAATTAATGATAGCCTGTATGAAGGGACACTATAGTCACCCAGACCACTTCAGCTCAATGAAGTGGTCTGGGTGCCAGGTCCCTCAGGTTGAACCCTTCACATGTAAACATAGCAGTTTCAGAGAAACTGCTACGTTTACATAGCAGTGTTAATCCAACCTCTAGTGGCTGCCTTCCCGACAGCCGCTAGAGGCGCTTCTGCGACACTGGATGCAAATTTTCCATCCAGCGTGCAGAACGTCAATAGGAAAGCATTGAGAAATGCTTTCCTATGGACTGTTAGAATGCGCACGCGGCTCTTGCCGTTCATGCGCATTCTGCTGCACTCAGGAGCTGACGTCAGCTGGGGGATGTCACCAGCACTGAGGGAGCTGGACGCTAGATTAAGGTAAGTGGGACCCTGAGGGTGAGGGTCCCCCCAAGGAAAACAAGTTTGTTTTCCTGACACTATAATGATCCTTTAAATTTAGGAATAAAGGTGTCAACCAGGAGCTAATTTGTAGTTGCTACAAGCTGCCAGCTGTTGATAATAGTAATAGCTTGCAACTTCTATTTACGACAAATTTGTAATGCTCTTAATATTATGCTTGGTAGCCCAATCCTTTGCTGAATCTCCAAAGATTCCTTCAACTGCTCACCTCTATATGTATTGAGGAAATACCAAAAAGTCTGCACAAATGGGATGTACTAAATCATGGGTGCTCAAAAGGTAGATTCCCAGATGTTGTAGAACTACAGCTTCCATGATGCTTTGTCATTCTACAGCATTCTAAAGGCATGCAAAGCATTATGGGAGTAGTAGTTCTACAACATCTGGGGATCTCCATTTTGGGCACTCTTGTACTAAATATAAAATGGAATTGAAAGATGGACAGACAGTCACAAAATTAAAGCTCTGTACATAGATGGACAGACAGACATTAAGCAGATTTCATCAAAAGAAGTAGTTTTTCAACCAGACGTTACTTGGCTTAAACTGAAATAAAAAAGGCTCCATGAAATATTATAATCAATACAATCACAAAAGAACAAATCTATATTTTTTATGATCAATAAAGATTTCTTTTCACACGTACAATTCAATTAAAATACCTCTCATTTGTGGGAAATAGGAAAAAAAATTACTTTTTTTTCTGTCAGCCAGAGTGTATTACCAATAAAAAGTTGGAACTTGTTATTTCATTTTGACATTCATGTGTAGAAATTACTTTTATTTCTACTGCAAACATATAAAATATCCCTTTGCCGCAGCATGAAATGGAGAAGATAGTTGGCATTCAAATATTTAACAGTTTCTTTCACACACAAAAAAAATACCAAATACAAAAGAATAAAGATAAAATGTGAGAGAGGAGAACATTTTACAGGGGCCGTTTAAATAGCTTGTTTATAATAGCAAAAAAAAATGTTAAAAGAAGCTCAATGGAACATTGTCAGAACCAGATTAAGATTGCCCAGGGTTCTAGGCAGGATGCCCATTTAGGGCCACCTCCTAGATTCCTGGGCTTTGTTTTTTGTACGTGTTATGTCTATGTGGTGTTATATGTGTGTAAGAAAGGCTGAGAATTGTATGGGGAAAGGTGATTGTGCGGGTGTGCTGGTTGTGAGGTGGCATTGTGTCTGTATAGTTTCTGAGTGTTTGTGGGGATTTTTTCAATGTGCCAACCCCCACTCACCTTTTCGCAGAAGGTGGTGTAATTCTGTTGGTCCAGTGGTGGCAATTCTATTCAGATTCTTTGGTGGTCCAGTGAAGGCATGCTGATGAGCTGTATCCCTGGTGGTCTGTTGTTGGGGAAGCATTGTTTTCAGCACCCCTAATGGGTTCAAAGGACATTAATTGCCCCCTCACAGTCCCAACAGTATGTCAATGACTAAGAGTACTGGTTGACGCACTCTAAGTCATTGAGAAGTGCCGAGGGATGTCAAGGAGCTCTTAACCTCCATGGCGGTAATCCCGAGCGTAGCTCGAGGTTAATTTTCAGTAGCAAAAGCGGTAACCCCAAGCCACACTCGTCCCTTGTCCCTACGAACCCCTGGTGTAAAAAAATACACACAATTCATTGTAAATACAATGTACCGCTTTAACATTTAAAAATACTGACATAATCAGAATGCCAGGGAGGTTAAAGTGATCTGAACTCAGAAGAGGTGCAGACCACAATGCTCCCTGCAGATAAGGGGACACAGAGCTGAACATATGTGATATTATATAATATATTATATTATGACCCAGAGAGAATACGAAGCTGCTGATATCATGCTATTTAGAATTATTGGATTATGGTTGTGAGATACAGTAGATGAACTGCTGCAGAGGGATTTAGATAGATTCGGGGACTGGGCACTAAAATGGCAGATTAAATTTAACATAGAGAAATGCAAAGTTATGCACTTCGGGGTTAAGAATGCACAAGCAATTTACACCCTAAATGGTAGTGAACTAGGGATAACCACACACAAGAAGGATTTGGGAATTGTTATAGACAACAAATTAGGCGGCAATATGCAATGTCAATCTGAGGTTACTAAGGCCAGTAAGGTTTTATCCTGTATAAATAGGGGCATAAATTCTCAGGATGAAAATATAATTTTTCCTCTTTATAAATCGCTGATAAGACCACACCTTGAATATGCTGTGCAATTTTGGACACCTGTTCTAAAGAAAGATATTATGACACTGAGTGCAGAGACGAGCTACAAAATTGATAAAAGGAATGGAGCATTTTAGTTACGAAGAAAGGTTAAAAATGCTTGATCCAAGGAGACATCTGACTGCTATTTTGGGGTCAAGAAGGAATTTTTTCCTAGTTTGTTGCAAAATTGGAAGCGCTTCAGACTAGGTTTTTTGCCTTCTTTTGGATCAACTGCAAAAACATATGTGAGGAATGCTGAACTTGATGGACACAAGTCTCTTTTCAGCTATGTAACTATGTAATTTAAGGGAATGGCCATTTTTCACACATGCAGATTACAGATTGGAGAGGCATGAGCCAGCACATTGTAGAATAATTTCAAATGAGCCATAAGCTGCAGAAATGAAAAAGAAAAGACTAAGTGCAAGATATCTAAAGAGACTTCATAGCATAATTTCATACAAAATGTCTACATATAAGTTGAGATCTGCACTTGTGAACTATTGAAATTCTTCTTCATTAAGGTAAAATTTGACCATTTGCACAAAGAATTTATTTAACGCTGTCAAGTGACCTCCTATCACATCAGCAAACTGTGCATTTCAATTGCTAGTTTAATCTGTAAACGTTCATTTTAGAAAACAGACTGGTACATATGAGTGAAACAGTAATTGCCATACTAAAGTAATGTGTCAGAGTTAATAACATGACACCTATCAATACCCTTTGTGTGTACATGCATATTAAATGACACTATTCTAATACATAGCATAAATGTCTTTCAGTTTGAAAAAAATGTTATTTCTTTAAAAAATAACAATGACAAAAAATTCATTAAAAAAATGACATTATGATAATGAAAATAAAGCTGAAACATAGAATACCTGGGCTCTACTGGGGCTTGGGATCAAAAGGGTGATGTGTTTGGAGGTGGACAGGTATGGAACCTGTTTTCTGAGCCAGTTGAAGGATATGGACACATGTTTTTGGATGACCATAAACCCTGTGGAGAAGGTAGCATAAGGAGTTAAGGACAGGCTAAGCAAGACATCTAGGCAGTTTGCAATCCTGGCACCGGACACTTATGCACATGTGGCTCTGGTGCAGGGTCATCTGCTCCTGCAGCCGTCCAATTTGCATGCTGCACTCCTCCATGTGAAGACTGTCTCTTTGTGTACCATTGATTGGATGCACAAGTACTGCAGATAGGGGAGATGGATAGAAAGTAGGTCCATACTGTGACAAACTCCACTTCTGACGTGAGTTTGCCACGAGCTCCTGAAGGAGGAGAACAAGCTCCACAGTTCAAATAGAGACTACTTTCTGTATTGTTTTCCTTTTTATGTTACAGAAGGTGACCAACCGCTAGTACTGATTTCATGGAACTATTTTGGGCTTAAGCCACATGTGCAGTCGGTCAAAAATGGAACTTCCATGGAAAACCCGAACCCCTGAACCGATCTGGGTGATTTTTGGATATGTTGGTTACCCAGATTGGGGCTATCAGGGAATATTTTTCATGTATTTTATGTGTATTTTGGGGTGTTGTATAAATTGTTATATTTTCTGTCCCTGAGAGATAATTAACTTATAAGTGTTTGCTCATGTAATTATCTGTCAGGCACAGAGGATCCTGGGAGGGATTTCCCTGTGTTGTTTGGGAAATCACTTGTAGGGGCTATTGTATAAAATATACAATATATAAAAACATTCCAGTTTGTACTCCCAGAACTATGTGTCGTCTGGTTACTGGGAGGGGAAAGGACTAATCACTGTTCCAGCATGTTTCAGCGTGGAGGATTCAGCGGGGAAAGTCCTTGTAAGGACTCCAGCTCCCAGGACTGTGTGTCGTTCAGTCCCTGGGAGTGGATAGAGCAAGTCCCCTAGTCTGCTCCAGGATGAAGAGGTTCCAGGACCCCAATCAAGTCACGGCAACTGGGAGGCAGAAGCGCTGTGGTTTGTCCCCTGTTCCAGCTAGGAAGCGGTCCTTGGCTGAGGTACAAGGAACTCCATTACACATACATTTGTCCATAGTCTTCTAGTAAACTAAGGGGTCAATAAGGATGTGATGGAGGCAGTGATGGGGTCAATGTGGGAAGAGTTAATGGGGCTTTTGCAGGAAGTTGTAGTATCTACTGTAGCTGTGATGGGGAGCTCCTTTTATACTGTCCAATTGTGGTTGCTTTATGAAAGATGTAGAAGGTGGATATTTTAGGGGTTTATTATTATTATTATTATTATTGCCATTTCTATAGCGCCAACAGATTCCGTAGCGCTTTACAATATTATGAGAGGGGGGATTTAACTATAAATAGGAAAATTACAAGAAAACTTACAGGAACGATAGGTTGAAGAGGACCCTGCTCAAACGAGCTTACAGTCTATAGGAGGTGGGGTATAAGACATGTTAGGACAGGAAATATCAAATAGAGTGGGAGTGAAGCAGAGCTGGAGGAGGGGGTAGAGTGCTGCCCTATAGGAGAGAGCAAGAGACAGGTATGGTTAGGTAGAGGTTACTCTGGGAGGCCATAAGCTTTCCTGAAGAGATGGGTTTTAAGACTCTTCTTAAATGATTGAAGACGAGGGGAGAGTCTGATGGCGGTAGGCAGGCTATTCTATAGAAAAGGAGCAACGGGCAGTCACGGGCAGAGTGGAGGGAACGAGGAGGGGCATTCCTATGGATCATTGAGGAGATATAAGAGGGGCTAGAATTGTTCAGTGCTTTAAATGTATGGGTTAGCACTTTGAATTGACTCATATAGGATACAGGGAGCCAATTTAAAGACTGGCAGAGGGGTGATGTGTGAGAGGACCGACTAGAGAGGAAAATCAGTCTAGCTTCAGCATTCATTACAGACTGTAGCGGGGCAATACGGCTTTTGGGGAGACCAATCAGGAGAGGGTTATAGTAATCCATGCAGGAAATTACTAGAGCATGGACAAGCTCTTTGGTCGCATCTTGCGTAAGAAAGGGGCGGATGCGGGTTATGATTTTGAGTTGGAACCTACAGGATTTGGCAACAAACTGGATGTGAGGCTAAAAAGGTGAGGCCAGAGTCAAGTATGACACCAAGACAGCGCGCTTGCAAGGATGGACTTATGTGGATATCACTGACTTGAAGGGAGAGCGAGAGAGGAGGATCAGCATTAGGAGGAGGAAATCTTGATCCTATTGATAATAGGATGATGGTAAAAGTTGAATGATATCTCTATAACTGACATTATTAACGGTAGGCAACAAAACCTGGATCAGAAAATTGGAAACCTGTGGCCACAAATATCTACTGGTTTATACAGCAGATATGTGCCAACAGCAATGAAAAGTAGCCCTTAGTTTTTAATACTTTGTTTTCAATGCATTTGTATTCTGCTATGGAAACTCTAGATGGTGCAAGTGTTGCTATTTTCTCTCTTATTGCACAGAACGTTTAGTACAGTGCTAATTAACATTGCACAATTGTATTGTTTCTGAATTGCGTACACTATGATGCAGAGCCAGCTTTGAGGTTTGCATGGCGTCATGGGTAATGTAACTCAGAGGCATCATGGATCCCCCCTAAAATTTCATTTTTGCCATGCTGGCAAAATTATAAGTGAATGCTAGAGGTAATAATAAAGTTATAAAACAACATATATTCTTCAATTAAAAACAAAGATTTGCAGGATTAAACACTAAAAAGATGTCCTTGACTTGCTTGCTCAAGGTTTCATGAGGTTAAAAGATTTTTCAGCAATTAATGTGCGTAAAATATCTCCAGCCCATTACATTATACTCCTGTTTAGCATACAGTTTTATAATTCATCTGACATAAAATTTTGTACATTATTTAACACCATTTTTATTTGACAATATTTTACAACCTGTCCAAAGGGGAAACTTCTATTGGTGATGTATATTCTGATATATTACCTTAGACTATATTTAGCTATCTTGAGCAAGCAACTGCAATGCCCTTTAACCCTGCAAAGTATATAACATGTATATGGTACCACTATATGAATAGTTAATGGATTCTGTAATGAGTGAGTCTGTTATTTTCACACAAGAAAGAACAACATATTAGCACCAGTAGAGATGTCGACAAATAAAAGTGCAGGTTTTAAGAGAGGTATTAGCAGTAGAAAGAGGGAAGTGCTCATGCCATGTATGGAATCTGTAGGTGACTTACATTTGGTATTTCATACCACAACTCTTACAACATAACATATCATTTACAGATTGTGCGTTCTCCTCCCCAGACTCTTCTATTTGACAAACTATTGCTAATACTTAATGGAACACTAGAATGTTAAGAGCACAAACCTGTATTGCTAACTCGATAGTGTGTCTGAGCCTAATTTATTTGGCCCCCCACCTCTGGGCATGAAGGGTTAAAATGCCATTTTACAAATTCCTTTTTACAGATCTGAGACTCCCTTGATGCTGGCTAGGAATCCTTCTTCAAATGGCGGGAAAATGGGATGACCTAATGTGCATGCATAGCGAGCACCAAACAGGCATTAAAGCTTGCCCATGTGAAAGCATTGATTTATTGCATTCTTAGGGCGAATTTGAAGATGTTAGATATCCTCATGCCATTTCACAGAGTAAAACTCCATTAGGGAGCAAGACATGGCTCTAGTGGCTGTTTGGTAGACATGCATTAGAGGTGGACTTAGCCATGCAACATAAACATTGCAGTTTCTCTGAAACTACAATGTTTTACATTGTAGGGCTAAGGGGCATGGGGCACTGCACCCAGACCACTTCAATAAGATGAAATGGTCTGGGTGCCTATAGCATCCCTTTAATATCCTCGTTGACCCGTTCTCCATTTACAGTGTTGTGTTACAAAATGTTATCAGTAAATCAATATTCTTGATAAAGGAGGAAAATAAGCAAATACTGTTTCCATCTGGTGTTGTAAGTCTAGTGAATATAGTACCTCAACAGATTATTTATGTAGACATACACTGTTTACAAAACCACCACCTGATAGCGGATCAGGCTTCGCATAGGCATAAAGAATGTGTGTCCGTGTCAATACTTGAGGCTGGTCAATCAGTGAAGTTCTCCAACAATGATAACGTTTGGTTTGTATATGTATGATATTGGTGCGGGACCTATTTAGGATGTCCTCCATTAATAAGATACATTTCATTTACTATCTTTTGGTAACTGGCTCTTGAACCTAGTTGGTGAGCATTTCAGCAGTTACTCAGCAATAAGAAAATATCAAATAAACAAATTAACATAGCAAATATCTTACAAGAAATACCTTATTTTCTTGGGCAAGACGAGTGGTAGGCCAATATTAATAATAATTAATATAAACAAATAACCACTTTAGACTTTGCATCTTGTGATTCCTAGTTTTCAATACACAATGGTAATCATCAAGGCTTTGCCTTTTCCAGTAAACATAATCCAATTTTAAATGACCTTTAAACATGAGTGATAGTAACTACTTCGGTGTGTACAATTAAATACAGTCTAAAGGGAAAGCGCATTATATACAAGAAACGCTATACAGGTATTAAGGTTGATAAGTCCATTGAGCATGTATCGTATTTTTTTGGTCCTTAGATAAATAGAGAATAAAGGGCCATCTGGAACGTCAAGTTTTACGCCGTTTTATCACCTTGCCTAGTTGTTGGGGGAGCACCTTACGGCCAGAACATGTCCGGGGCTGTCCCCTGCATGTCTAACTCTCCTGTTCTTCTTAAGTATCCAACAGAAAATAAAATAAATGTTAGTAGTGAGTAGTATTTAGTGAGTGAGTGCAGTGAAAATTTGAGCCGTTGGTCTTTTCACCTTCTATGTACTCCATAGTCATGTCATATTGTCATACATTTTAACAAACCAACTATCTGTTTTGTTTCTTTTCATAGGGTGATATCCAAAGGACTAACATTCAAGTGGATTTTGGAGACGGAATAGCAGCTTCGTATGCCAATCTCAGTGCCACGGAAGATGGCATTAAACATGTCTACCAGAATGTTGGAATCTTCCGAGTGTTGATTCAAGTGGATAACAACCTCGGATCTGATAGTGCAACACTCTACTTGCACATCACATGTATGTACCTAACATCACAGTCCATTTATATAATATGATATTTTTCATGTTTGTTTATTGCCTACTGGAAAAAACGCCCCATCCCATAGGAAACAAGCAGATACATTTTTTTACCGCTTCATAACCAAAAGCATTGTGTTGTTAGCAACACTTTACTCAACAGTGTTCATGAAAGTTTTATTAATCAAAATATAAAAAAATTAGGAATTTATAAAATCAATCAATGAAGAAATAAAAATATCCATAAGTAAAGCTAGACTTGTCTTTGGATACAAAAATAGCTTAGTCTCAACTGCGACAGTTCCCTTCGAACCTGCAGAAATAAAATATTGGAGAGATTGTCAAAACATAATTATTGTGATTGTATTTACACAGCAAAAAAGCGTTAATTAAAGTTTATTTGCAGAAATATTGGCGTGCATCTTTCAGGTTGCTATTGTACAAAAGAAAGTTGTCTATTGTTCATAATATGAATGCTGTTATGGCCACAGTAGCCGTGTCCCTAGAATCTAGGTATCTGTATCTTTATCACTTACAGTACTGCATTACTGCAGAAAGTTTTCAAAAAGTGTAAAAACAGCATATTGTGCTGGAGCTGTAGTTAAGGAGAGACACATTTGGAGCAACGCAGTGCCACCTACTGTTCAAAATTAATAATTCATCACACAGTCGCAGCGTGCTCTTCTCACAATATTCTTTGTGCGCCTCTACTTATTAATCTTTTACACTGCAGGGTTCTGTCCCGCTGAACTATTTATACCCATCCATTAAGTAGACACCTTAGGTGTCCTTTATTTTCAACTGCTATAATTTCTATAAGGCAATTCCATTTATTTTTTTTACTGTGATGAGGATTTCTAGTGAGTTGTCATTGTGGAAAATATAATAGAAAGAATATAGAAGTATGTGGGAATAAAACGGATGGAACTGCAGCTGTTGAAACTTTGCCAGCTCTTTCAATTTCAATGCATCGTTGGTGATGCAGTTCAGAAAAGAATGCCAAGTTTAGCGTATATGGGTTTAGTGTTTGATTAATTTTTATTTATGTTTACGTATATAAATACTGACACAATGACAGT
Organism: Pelobates cultripes; assembly: GCA_933207985.1. Lineage (NCBI taxonomy): Eukaryota > Metazoa > Chordata > Amphibia > Anura > Pelobatidae > Pelobates > Pelobates cultripes. The sequence goes on along the minus strand of OW240922.1, from coordinate 94,365,766 downwards.
TATGATGGATTTTTTACTTTTTTTTTTTATAATGTTTTCGTAATTTTATCAAAAGATGCTGAATTGACGCAGACATCAATTGATGCCAAATTATGACTGTTCCTTTTGAATTCCAAATTTGAGTTCAGGGTAGCCAAACCGAAAGCATTGCTGAATTTACTCAGATAATATTTCTGGTCTGGCTGTTTTGACCTTTAATTTGACATTCACTTTGAATTCCCACTTTAGTAAATAACTCTGCTAGCTGTGTATTGCCACAATATTCCCCCAAGTGCTCACACTCCGCTTACTTAACGTTTTTTTAAACTAACAGGTACATTTGCATGTATCCAGGGTATCCTCATTCTCTTTTATTGCTGTGTCAATGAAAATATATAGGCAAAACATATGGACGTTAAAACAGAAAATAAATAAATAAATGCATTAAATGTGAACCTTATTTGTGATTCTCCCTTTTGGCAGCAGAGGGTGCTAATGTAACACATCTAACACATTTCAGAGATGAACAGACAATACAGTCTGGTTGGTATAATAAGTGCTCACTGCAGTAACCTGTACAAAAGTATAAATGATAAAATAAAGGGAAATAAAATGTGCCATTGTCTGTATAATGCTGAAATGTATCTAAGAGAACAATAAGTGGATAACTTCTAACTTGAACAAATACTGTTAAGGAGAATACAATACGTTTTGTGGTTGATTCTAGTAAGTTTACCTTTGTTAACAGTGCACAAACAAAGATACAGTTATAAATCTGAGAAGGTTACTAAAAATCAATTGTCTTAGCAAATCCGTATGGGAATTTAGTGCACCAAGACCACTTCATATTGCCATAATGTGTTTAAGCCCAGAACTGCTTTATTGTACCATGATATCACTAGATTCTACACTAATTTCAATATATCAATATTAGGGGTACTTTGAAGCAGCGGTGGGGTTAAACACAGTTTGCCCATATTGTAAGATTAAATCTCCATGCTTATTTGTTAAGATATGTGATTTTAAGTTATCATGTACCATGTAAAATTGTATTTCTGTGTGCTGTTCCCTTAATATGTATTTTACATACATTTTGGTCTTTCAGTAGCACCACTATTAACTAATGCATTTTCTGAGTGTGACCACCAGTTCTTTTTTTTTTTCTAAAGGGACACTTTAGTCAAACAGACCACTTCATCTCATTTTACAGTTGCAGGGTTTAAGGATCACTCCATAACAACTTAATTTAAGTGAAGTTGTTATGGTGTCAGGAGGCCCACAGACACTCTCACATTCAGGGGTTAAACCGTTCTTGAATGGTTTAACTCCAGAGTTGTCTCGAGTGCCAGTCTCCACTCCTCACAGGTATCATCCGTCTTCGGAAGTTTCACTTCTAGTGCTGATACCCACTCTCCCCAAGCATCTGGCTTCTGAAATTTCACTTTCAAGAGGTGCGGAGTACCGCCGGGCAGGGGTGTCGCTGATTAGCTGGGAGCGGTAAGCTGGCACACTTAGCCAATCAGTGACTACCCATTCACAAAACAGGCTTGGAAAGAAACATACATTTTCCAAACCAGTTTTGTGAATGAGGAGTCACTGATTGGCTAAGTTGATCAGCTGATTGCTCTCAGTCAATCAGCAGCTCCCCTTCCTGGTGGCATTACGCACCTCTTGAAAGTGAAATTTCAGAAACCGGATGCTGCTTGGGGAGAGTGGGAATCAGCACTGGAGGCAACTTCAGTGTTAAACCATTCAAGAATGGTTTGAACCCTTGGGTTAAGGGTGCGCTGTCCCTTTTCATACTGAAAGCCACTAGAAGTGCTTCTGCTACACTGTCACCTGTCACAGATGCTCATAGGATAGCACTGAGTACAATGCATCCCTATGGGGAAGCTTAGATGCACGCATAGCATTGACAGTGCATGCACATTAGGTCCCCAATGATGATCATTAAATTGAATCATGGAGGCCATGCCTCCCCAATGATGTCACAAGAGGTGGAGAGGATAGCAGAACCCAGGTAGCCTCTTTGCTGGAAAAAGGTGAGGAAAACTTTATTTTCTTAATTTTTATGGCAATTGGGGAAGGGGTGAAGGTGTGTGAAACTTTAATACAACAAGGGACAAGGGCACTATAGTGTTAGAAATTTGGTTTGTATTTGTAATGCTATAGTGTGCCTTTAATTTCACCAATTTAAGATTAATTAAAGATCCCTTGGTAATAACCTCAGAATCAGTGCAGAAATCAGTGTTGATATTAAAAGTATGAATCCAATGTGTGAAAATAAAATGATGTTTAATTTAGGGGTCAGTCACAATTTATTGTTAGACAATTACAGACATGTTAACAGATGCAGACGAGCTGTTAACCATGTCAAAGCAATCACCATCCAATAGTACCGATACAGTTCAACAATACTTTTCTCTGAAACTTTTTCCAACACTTTAGCCATAGTTAAAAAATCATACAAAGCAACCGGCTACTAATCTTCAAAACAATACAGTGTTTTCCAGATTTTCTAGCTATTGCTAAATAAAACAATCCTTTTGTTTGGTATTAGCAATAAATGATACTTTCTTGTAGATGTCACACCAATATTCCTGGATATGGTATTGCACCAATGCAAGTCTTTTCAATTTAAACCTGGTATTAACATAGATTAATAAAATAAAAGGTGCTAGAACTCATTTTAGTCCTATTTGTTTATAGTGTTTGCCAAATATTATTTAGCAACAACGAATCCATGTTTTACAAAAAATGCCAGTCCTTGTAAGCTTAGAGTGATTGATTTCAAGCCATTTTGGAATTCCCTGATCCGTGACATGTTCTCTCTCTGCAGCACCCCTGGAACATATACATCTAGTTCTGCCTTTTGTGACCACCAAGAATAAGGAGGTGAATGCTTCAGTGATCCTGTGGCCAAGTCACGTGGGAACCGTTACTTATGTCTGGTGGCTTGGAAACAATAGTGAGGTGCATTCATTGTCTGCTTTACTGTTAAATCATATTTTGATTTCTTGAAATTTGCAGAAGCAAAACTTGGGATTTTCTGAACCAGTGGTATAATACAAATTGTTATTTCAGTGCTCGAGGGTGGCTGGTGAGTCTACAGAAGGCAACCTGTCGATCAGTGGCACCAATCTCCATCAGCCACCCACACTCCAGTATAAACTACACAAATAACTATACTGTCTGTCTGTCTGTCTGTATCTACATGTACCTAGATAATGTATTATGCCAAGAAGCCTAGTTGTATTCATTAAACTGTGCATTGTGGATGGCTGACAAAGGAATGAACTTATATTTAACTATATACTGAGCAATTCAAACATAACCCTGTTTGTTATCCCTCTTCTTATGTTTCTCTTTTGGTTTCCTGTTTCTTACACTTCAGCCATTGTCTGTCATGTGATATTCTTTCCATCTAAGCTTAAAGGGACACTATAGTCACCAAAACCACTTTAGCTTAATAAAGCAGTTTTGGTGTGTAGACCATGCTCCTGCAGTCTCACTGCTCAATTCTCTGCCATTAAAAGTTAAATCACTTTTTGTTTCTGTTTATCCAGCCCTAGCCACACCTCTCTTGTCTGTGACTGACACAGTCTGTGTGAAAACAAAATGGTTTCATTTTCAATCTGATGTAACTTACTTTAAAATATTTCACCTCCTGCTATGTAAATTGAGGTTTAATTACATACAGATGGATCCTGTATGCTTGCTGAAGGGTCTAGCAAGCTATTAGCAGAGTAGGAGGTAAGAAATTCTAAATTAAACAGAATTTGCAATTAAAGAAAGTGTAAACATTAGATGACTCTTGACAGGAAGTGTTTAGGAATGCTATGTAATTTGCATGCAGGGAGGTGTGACTAGGGATGTGTAAACACATTGATTTAACTTCTAAATGGCAGAGAATTAAGCAGTGAGACTGCACACAATTAAGCCTTGTGATGCTGCAGTAATTGCCTGCTGTTTGGCAACTAGTTGAAATCTGGACCAATTTTAGGCCTGCTTGGGGCTTGATATGCAAAATCCAGACATTTTTAATAGAATGAACTTTGGATTTTGCAGTCCGAATGACCCTATATGCAGCTGGATTTGACCCATTAGTGAATAACCCCGTAAGTCTATTCTAAAAATATCTTGTTATATAAAATACACTTACTCCTCAATTTCGTGGAGGTCAGCATTAAAACTTTTTAGTGTACGGCAAGAAAATTTGGCCTGGCCAAGCCATTTATTGCAAAAAGAAATAGAAATTCAGCACATCCAAATTATAGCCAAACATTGTTTTGGCTTTGTGGAAATTCAGGAACTGAGATTCCAATTCGGGAACTAATTGAGAAAAACAAAAAAGAGATCGGTTTAGCCGTATTAGTAGACAAGATGCCAAAATACCTGAGTATTGCAATATGCAATAATACCTTTTACTCCTAATATAGGGAAAAACAGGAAGAATAGTAAAAAAAAACCTATATTTTAATATTTATATATTTTGTTTATAAATATATATGCTTTTGCTACTCCTATGTTTTACCCTCTTTTGCTCGCTCCTCACTCGATCAGTGAATAAAATCAACATTTAGTGATTAGCCATCATTTAATCCCACCACTCATCTCATTTTTAGGTGTCATGGGTGGAAAACAGAATCATGAACATGAACTGATTATATTTAACATTATGTGGTTCAGTTGGTCTGGGGACATTTCCGCTCAGAGTTCTGGAATTAAGGGAATCAACTGATCGACCCAAAGTCAGTCAATTTGCAGTTCAGCCTGAAACAAATCTCAAAGTCTGCTTTTTAGCACCGGCAAAAAGTAGACTTTTTTCTAAAATGGTATTACCAGTGTCCGTATCTAATCTGTTACACTGTCGCACAAAACTCTCCAAACTAGTCGAAAAACTCCCATAGAGAAATATAAATTGTAATGTGGAATGGTACTCCTCAGATAGACTAAGCAACTTACGTGCGTAAACATTTATGGCAGAAATCCTATGTTTGATATGTGCAGGCATAGGGCTGGCATATCTCCATAGCTGCCGCTAATTTTTAAAAACTAGCTGCTGCTTTTTTAATATGCGCCAATTTTACAAGTAATGACAGGGAGTTATCAAAAAGCGGCTACTAAAAAGCAGCTACTAATAGCACTCATTATTCTCCATGCATAGAACTTCTCACTGGTTCCAACACTGTGACTACGCAAACGACTGCCTCCAGATTGACTAATTGATATTGTGTTTGTGTAATCTCGCTGATGGTAAAGGTGTGATGGACGATTGTGAGTTTCCCAATTCCCATTGACGAACATGAGGCTGGCCTGGTGTATCTAATATCATCACTATGACTGAAGGGGCAGTGTGCATGTACTGAGAGAATCTTTACAGCTTATTCCTTTTTCTTAATTTATGTCCATGAGAAAAGTTTCAGTTGAAGAAGATATGAGCAGCGTTCAGTGGTTAGATTTAACTGTGGGTATTTTTGAGGCGCAATTGTCAGTAGTGATTGTCAGTAATTTTATTGCTTAATGGCTACAATTTACAGACAATCATTGTAGTGAGAGCTCAGCCTTACATTTTTAAGACTTATTAAGGAAAATAATAAATCAGAGTTCTTATATCATTTATATTATCCATACAATTTCCAGTACGAGACTCACTGTTCCCTTTTTACAATGATTTATCATATCTGCATGGTTTGAGTACATTTGTTTCTCTTGCAGACCTATCATAGATACTCATAATTCCGTTCTGGAACTATTGCTCCTGCTTTCAGTGCTAGCCATAACAAGATACACACAACAAATATTATCTCCCTGAATATGTTGACATTCCTTTGCTTTCTATTATGTTCCTAGTCCAGAAACCTTGCATTTTATTTTCCTGATGCCTCTATCTATCTTAATGAGCTTCAGCCTCCCACGACAGCAAGCATCAATTATCTGTTTCGTAGCAATGTTTTTATTAAATGTAACAGCTCTGATCCTTAGGCTTCATGCTTAGCTGCTGTCTTGTAGAAGATGATTAACTCCTTCTTGACATTAGGGCATGCTATGCCATCCTACAAAAGTAGGGCTTTAACACCGTTAGGGCAGCATAGCATGCCCTAATTATTGGGCCCTCCCTCCAGCCCAAAAGCACACAGATCTGATTTTGGGGATTGGCTGACAACTGAGCCAATCCCACTGATCTGGGTAATGTGAGTCATGTGATTGGCATGATTGACAGATTAGCTACTGACAGATTAGCCATGCGCACACACACACACATACCATAAAACCTGTACACTATTGTACTTGTGAGAAATTGCTGAACACAAATGTGAGTGTTTTAACTCCTTAAGGACACATGACATGTGTGACATGTCATGATTCCCTTTTATTCCAGAAGTTTGGTCCTTAAGGGGTTCAAGCAGTAAAACCTATACCGATGATGATATCATCCTAAAAAGTGCAGTGTGGGTGTGAAAAACCTGAAAAACAAATATGAACACTAACTTTAGCCTTGGTTTGTGACTGTCTACTAAAAATGACTGGACATAGCCCATTTTGAACATCCTGGGGTGTGAACCTTTGCAAATTGTATGCCATAATGGGGGTAAATTTAATTCCTGGGCTGCCATACAGTCTCAAAAGCAACATAGGCCAAGCAAATCAATCTGGAAAAGCACCATATATGACCTGGTAACTTTCCAAAATACCATAAAGCCTGCACATAGGGACATTGTTGTACTCGTGGGACATCAAAGCATACAAATATGTGTGTTTTATTGTGGTAAAGCGTAATGCTGAAATTCACAGTTAAAATGCCATGCAGAACTTGGATAATAAAATGTCTTTATTTCTTGCACTTTAAAATTTTTTACTCATATTAAACTGTGTTCCATATATGAATATTCAATGTGAAATCAAAGCCCTTTTTCTTCTGAACAAAATGATACATAATAAGTGTAGATGCACTCAATATGGAAGAGGAAGATTACGGATGAACAGAAGTATAGCTCACATTTTGCTTTGGTTCAGAACTTGGACAATTGCGTCTGTCCTTAATGGGTTAAAACAAACAGTATAATTCACTATATTAATACATGAGAAATCAAGTATCATTTGCAAAAATGTATCATTATTACCATAGCATTGTTCTGATTTCATATCCCTGTTCTTTGTTAATGTTGTAGCCCCTTATCTCATTGGATGGAAGCATTTCATTCACATTTGCCGCCGAAGGAATGAATAGCATAACCGTACAAGTCACTGCTGGGAATACAATTCTCCAGGACACAAAAACTATTGCTGTATATGGTGAGTCTTTGACATTCTGTTGCAAGTACATTTAGTTACTACATGCCCTATCACACATAATAAACGTAATACTGATTAGAGTGTCATCTCTACTACTATGGTCTTGTTCTGTGCCAGAGGCATCCCTGCATGCAAAGGACATTTGAAGACTTTGATATTTCCATGCAGACTATAGATTTTCTATAAATATCATCCAGTGACTTAAATTTTAGCATTGCTTTCTTCCTTGCTTTTCACTCAAACCAAAAATAGTTTCAACAAACTGTTAGGAAAATCCTCTAAAAAGTACAATTGTGTAGTTTGTATCAGGACATCTGTTATTAAATTGGTCAGCATTTTATTAGGTATTTAATAAAGATAAAATGTAGGAAAATAAATAGATGAATGAAAAGAAAAAACAAGAATGGAACATTTCTCAACTTTTTTTGTGCTAAACCCGAAGAGTTCCCCTTAAAGGAGTCCTCAAGCCAAAGCAGACAGGGTCTCAAGTCTGGTGATAGAGGAGAGTGTCTAAATCTAAACAGTAATATGTAGTCTCAAATCTATTTGAATTATTTTAATTAATTAGGAAGACAGGGCTCAAGATTCAGCAGATAGAGAGAAGCTCAAGTTGATAAGTGACTTTAGGAAGACATGACACAAGGCTGAAGGGATTCAACGTAGAAAAAAAGAGGACCCAATAATAATTAGATTAATAAGTCTGAGTTCTATAGTCTGATTTTTATTTTGTCTGATGGACTCAAGACAAAGCAGGTCTGCAGGTCTAATGTGAGACCCAAGATTTAGTAGATATGCGGGGTCTCAAGTCTGATATGGGGTTGCAAAAAGAAAAGAGGCTGACAATCAAGATTGATGAGTGAATTTTCAAAAAGAGAGCCCAGTATTCAGTTTCTCAAGCATAATGTAGGATTAAGGAGCCAGGTCCAGCAAACCAGCAGGTTTGCTAACTAACCTTAACAGAAGAGTCTCACATTTCTGACAAACTTAAGAAGGAGGTATGTTATTTTCTACGTGTACATTTTAACATTGGCATATACTGTTTAAATGTACCATTGCCCCATTTATGTCACTTAGAGGTAATATGGTTCCTCATCCTTTACATAATTTAGAACCAGACACATTTCCATGAGTACAAAATCAATAATTGTGAAATAATTATTGTAATTAACTTATGATTTTGACTGTCTCAATCACAGTAGCTGTATCTTTAGTTATATGTAGGTAAAGCTAGAACAATGGTTTTGTTTAACGAATTCAGCCATTTGTCGATTGTCTCCAAAAATCTACCAACAACCGAAATGATTAGTCTGTCACTTTTGACTTCTGACATTTTTTGCGAAAGCTGAACAGTTTTTAATAGGTTGGGCATCATGGCTGCAACGGCAACAGGCATTCTGTCATCTATGAATCAATGATTGTTTCCTTCATAGCAGATGTGATGGTATAAGAAATATTTAAGTATAAAGTGTCTATCAGAATTGTGTGCAGACATTGATATGTTTGAGCATGTGATATTTGGGAAGCTGCTCCACTTCCCACATAAAAAAAAAATATATCTGCCAAAACAATATTTCTGCCAAAATTATATTATATATATTATATATATATAAGCCTACCACAACATCAATGTACCCTACTCTTAGCAGGTACTACCCTAGCAACGTAATGCCTGCTCTTATGAGGTCAATCCACTTACTTAGGAATTCCCTGCTCCTGGGACTCTCTGCAGGTCAAGGTTAAATAGGGCCCTGGAATGATGCACCTGTGACAGGGAGGGATGCACACCGGGGAGTTGGCCTGGACTCCAAAATATGTAAATGAAACCAAGAGGGCTGCACTCACCTGAAAATGGAGCTAATTTCTACAACATACAAGATCCAACACACTCACTCATTCATTAAACATTCATTCATGCAGGTTTTTTTACCACTCCCTGTCACAGGTGTCTAATTCCAGGGCCCTATTTTTACCTTGCACTGGAGAGAGTCAAGGGAGGAAGAATTTCCAGAGTAAGTGGTTTAATCTCAAAAAAGCAGGCATTAGGTTGCTAGGATATATTTATAGAAAGCATCAAAGGTGCAAACATTTCTGTTTATATTTTTATAACTAATTTCCTATTACAATGGTATTTGACTGATCTTTTTTTCATGTTGAAAAAATATATATTAGTGAAGGCCATTGGTTTATAAAAATCAACTCTTTTTTTCAACTAATTGCTTGCCAATTACCATTTTCTAGACAATAATGAGGGAGAAATTCATTTCTGTAGAATATATTTTCTGTTCCTGATATAAATGTAAAAGAGAATAACGAGGTGAGGTCTACATTTTCATTAGAACAAGAAATTATTATTACACATTATGTGATTAAAAATGTTGTACAAGAAGCAGGACCTCATTTCCCTATTAAATACCCTTGGGAAATGAATAATTTATTTTGTCTTGTAACATGTGGCCTATACCGTTAAATATCTACATATATACATACATAACTGGGAAAGTCATTAATTGTAAAATGTTATATTAAACTGGAGCTGTCTATGAATACACCAGTCACATTAATCAATTAAACGTTTATAATAGCACTGTAATTTTAAACATATTTTTAAATGTGCATATAATGCGGATACGTTTACAGGGACTCCAAGCTGGAAGTCATCATCGTAGTTTAATGCATTATACAATAAATAAAATAAAATAAAAATACTTACCCCTACATATTATTATTATTATTATTATTATTGGTATTTATATAACGCCAGCTTATTCCGCAGTGCTTTACATTAAAAGGGGAATTTAACAAATGAGACAATAATGAAATGTTACAGGAACAATAGGTAGTTGAGGACTCTCCTCAAACGAGCTTACAGATGCTTGCTTGTACAAGTGCAGAAGCTAGGAAGAGACTCCACCAATCAGGACATTCTCATTTTGGTCTGTAGGTTCTGATATTTCCTGATAGGGGTTTATGGAATGTGTTCTTGAGCCCCAGTTTGCAGTTCTGCTGAGAAAATCACTGAATACATTTTACTTTTTTGACAACACTGTTCACAGTTTTGTGAATGGGTATGTGCATGTTTCCCTTATGTGCAGGAATCCATGTATTGGGCTTTCTCTGAGAACTGGAGAGTAGAGATAGGACCTGCCAGCATGTTCATAAAGTGTGCATAGGATAGGGGATTTATGCCTGTCAATCAGACAGCCGGGTCGGTATAAACCCAGAGTTTTATAAAAGTGTTGATTTCTATTGAAATTGTCATTTTTTTTATGAAGTAAAACATAGAGGACACTTTGTTAACCGCTAAAGAACTTAAGTAAGCTATAGTGCTTTCGGTCTTTGGAGTGTTCCTTTAGGATGGGCTTGTCATTTTGGTCTTTTGAATAATAAAAAAAAAAATATTTATTTAAAATATCTATCAGCTGGTTTGAGCAGTAGTAATGTCACTGCCTTAGAACTAGGAAGACGCCCAATATAACTAATGATATATATCCATCCAACCTCAACTACTCATAGATTGTAAGCTCGTAATGATGTGCATTGATGCTGGGATGTGCTCCATTACATCAAGTCACTACATTGTGGTTTTAATACTATGAAACACGGTGGTTAGTAATCACTGTTTCTATGTTTGGGCTATTCTCAATGTAGCAGCAAGAACAATTAATTTATATACACAATGGCTTAGGGAGATAAGTTAGGAATATCTACATGTAACAATTGAGATAGGTTATTAAACACTATGTACAAGCACAAGGGCATGACTTACACATGCAAGAATAAGTTCCAATATTATGTGATTTAGTATTCCTTTACCAATATACACAGAATTTTAAAGAAATCTAATATATTTAATGTGTCCTTACTAAAAGTTATTTAAGGCTCTGTCAAAATATTAATTAGCTTTTCTTGCATAAGCCCTGCTTTTTTATCTCTTAATTTGCTAGATACAATTAGACCATTTTCTAAAAGTTTATGGAGAGAAGAAGTCAGTTATAGGACAAGTGTCATCAAATGTTCACTCCTCGTTTAAAAACATAATGACTTTTTTTAAATAACGCATATTGATGATTTAAAAGTATATATATACTTTTAATATAAAGTATATATTTAAAAAGATATATTATATATAAAACTTGACTGTTATTGGACGAACCATCTGCTGATCAGACAAACTTGTCTGATGCTGTGGTGGCTCTGTTACTATGTGTGAACCCTGAGGCCACAGGCAAGTTAGGCTTCACAGCAGCTGGATGGATAACAGTAAAGTCTCACCCAACTTGACTGTTCAGCCAGACACAGGAGTAAAATTTTCTTTAAAAAAAAAAAATCAATATACATAATTAAAAATATATATATCATTAAGCTTCATTAAATGTAATAAACTTTGAAAAAGAGAGACGTAAAAATGTGATGACTGTTATCTTTTTTAATGGTGGTTTAATCCACTGGGAAGTGAATTCCATAGTTGTACAGCATTGCACACAATAACTTTGTTATAAGTCATATTTTCTGCTGAACGAACTTGGAACTATATATTGCAATATTGCCTACATGAATCTATTTTACAACAAAATAAAACAAAAAAAAGTCAACATTATAGTAAAGCATATGAAAAATTAACAGATGGTAGTCACTAAATCTGCAACCCTAAAGGATTGGCCTTGAACCCATGTACGAGACAAATGTAATAGTATAAATTAAGCTAGTAGGTAAATAAACCTGGGCTGCAGAAAAAAAATGAAATTAAAAAGATAGACAATAACGTTATTAAAGGTATAAAAAAACAAATAGACAATGTCTCAATAGTTCACAATGTATGCAGGGTAATTTGTTTTAAATATCTTTTTTTTTTTCTTTTTTTTTTACTTCCCCCCCATATTTTGCTATCCATGCATAATTGTACAAAAGTTTATTAGTGTATGTTTGACATGTTTTGCTACATTACAATAAACTCTTTTTACTCCAAAGCCACGAAAATATATGTCCAGTTCCGGTAAAGCTCAGCCACAAGGTCGTCCAAATCTGTTTCATTTTGTTTGAAGCCTCATATATAAACATCTCAGCAGTAGCAGCTCTGCCCGTTGTTGGTATCTGTTTCCTGTTAATCAGTTACAATTGAAAGCAGTCTGCATGTTAATAAAACATTCCTGTACAGTCACTGCAGATTCTAATTTGCATTTTGAGCCTGCAACTTTCCATTAGTTATGGCAATACCTACAATTTAACTTGCACAATTTTCTCGTAACTGAATAATTGCATAGCAGGTGAGAGAAATAAGGCTTTGCTCGATTCTGTAATTGTAGAGGCCAATGTGTTTCTGTTTGTAATACTGCATAATCCCTTTTGTTTATGGCTTGATCTCCATATTATTACATCAATTTGCTGCTTACAAAACTAAATTGACTTGGCACAAACACCTAATCAACTGCCTTAAAGAACTCATTCATCCTGAGGTGGGAAATACTGAGGGGTCTAATCATTAAAACACAGCATTCCGATCGGCATTCAACGGAAATGTTGTATATTATCATTTTAGATATGTTTAAGTCTTCAACCTTATAGCAAAGAAATGAAAAAGTATTTACTGACTTAAGTCCCAACTTTAAAAAAGTCAGCTCATGCCTTTTTGAACAGACCACAAAAACACTCTTGATGCTGATTAACTATTAAGTAGTGATACAACTAATTACCAAAATGATAAACTGTGAACAACATAAACAAAACATGTTTGTAAAGAGGAGTTGGAAGGTCCAAAGTCTCTAAGAGTACCTCTAACCTTGGACACATGCATATTAAACAGGGAGGCTCAAATCATGATATCCCTTACCAAAGGTAAATAATTATTGGCAGTAACATATATTTTCCTTTCCCATGTCCTATCGGGTGAGCTTTGATGTAGGTGAAATCAATAAAAAGTGGTGAGGGGTAGAGTCTTCTGAGCTTTCTTATCTCCAAGTAGAAGATGTTTCTGTCCTATCACCTATTGTACATCCAAGTGCTTTGGATCACTCATTCCCCTCTAAAGAATGGAACAGGTAGACTTCAAATACATGGTCCATTACTCGTGTGAGACAATTAGGGTGCCCCATACTACCAGTAACTGGGTTGGAGTAGGACGGGCTGTCTATGGCCTCCTTCTGGTAGTGGAGACCTCATAATTGAGTAGGCTCAAGTGGCAGTGAAGTTTAAACTAGTCTCATTGACAGAGCTAAGTACAAGGAGTTTCCTTTCCATCATTAGCACTTTCTACTTCAGGAGCATTTCTGCAAACATTTGCATGAAAAATGCAATTACACACCTTCGGGGGAGCTGTTTCTGTAGTTTCCCACTCTGTCCTCTGGGTGGCACCATAATTCAGATTATTGTCTTCTAGTTCAATGTAATCCCTCGTTACTGAATTGATCAAACAGAAACACTTAACTTAGGGGTTTAAATAGCAGGAGGAATCTCAAAAAGGAGATTACAGAAGTCAGTTCCAGAGAGGATAGAGTTACTGTACAGATTTCATCTGTGAGAAAATGAGTATAATACACTAAAATGTTTACTTTTTTAATATTACATATCTAAAAATGTAAGAAGACTGTAAAAAAAAAATGCAAGTGCTCCTTATGTCAAGTATAAATGAAAATAATTTTGAGGAACAGATACCATTTTGAATTGCTTTGAACGTTTGCCATGGTGGGTCTGTTGCGCTCACTTGTATTGCAGAATTTTAGGTCTTGTATCTGGGACCAATTCTTCTTCAGAGTTTGCATGACAACAACATAATGTTATTTTATGCTCTATTATTCTTTGTATTCTAAATGTTCCAGAGCAATTCCAATCTCTACGCCTGTCTTTCTCGCCTAACCTGGACGAATACAATCCCGATATCCCAGAGTGGAGAAGAGACATCAGTCGAGTGATTAAAAGAGCCCTCATGTATGTAAGTGACAAAATGCATGGAGCAGAGTGTACCTAAAATAGTAAAATGTATAATATTGCAAGCATTTACTCTTTAAGTGTCTCACTGCATGCCTCCCAATCATTCTAAATAGGCAAAGATTTATTTTATTGCCAAGCATATACTGATATATAGAAAGGTGATTTTGAACTGATCTTTAGCATTGGCACATATGTATATTGCTAATCTTATGTATAACACCATGTGTGATAATAATTTAGCTTAATGTGAAGCATATAGTAAGTTGGATTCCAATGTTTATCAGTATGATTAAAGGGACACTATAGTCACCAGAACAACTATACCTTAATGTAGTGGTTCTGGTAGCTATAGCCTGTTCCGGCAGTCTTTTTAATGTAAATGTTACCTTTTCAAAAAAAAAGCAGTGTTTATATTGCTGCTTAGACAGTCACTAGAGAGGCTTCTTAGTCCAGTGCTACACAGTGTTTCCATCCCCTGTATGGAGGAGCTGAAGTTCCACATACAGATGCATTGATTTCATGCATCTCTATGGGAATGCATTGGATTGACTGAGATCTCAACTTCTTCCCTCGACACCATTGTGGGTCTCTCCCCCCCCAACCTCTGGTTGTGACTCTTTCTCCCCCTTCAGCCCCTCTGTGTGTGCCTTTGTCATCCTCCCAGTTACTCTGTGCGTCTCTTTGTCCCCCCAGCCCCTTTGTGTGTTTTTTTTTGTCCCCCTCGCACTTTCTGTGTGCCTTTTTTATCACCCCAGCCCCCCTGTGTGTCTCTTTACCCCCCATCTTCTCTGTGTGTTTATTTTCCCCAAGACCACCTGTGTGTCTCATTGCATCTCCCCTAGCCCCTCTGTGTGTCTCTTTGCATCCCACTTAGCCCCTCTGTGTGTCTCTTTGTCTGCCTAACCTCTCTGTGTGTCTTATTCTTCCCCAGCCCCTCTGTGTGTCTCTTTGTCCCCCCTAGCCCCTCTGTGTGTCTTTGTACACTCAATCACTGTGTGTCTTTTTGTCATCCCCAAGCTCCTCTGAGTGCCTCTTTGTTATCCCCCATGCCCTCTGTGTGCCTTTTTATCCCCCTGTTCCTTTGTGGTCTCCCCCTGTCCATAAATGGTCTCCCTCATGTTACTTTATGGTCTCTCCCCCCCAAGTCCCATTGTGGTTTCTTGCCCACCCCCTCTATGCCAGCTCAACTCCATCCTGTAGCATAGCCAAGGAGCTTCTGTTTCATCTACCTGGTCTGACAGTAAGCTGTTTGGCACTCTCACTGAGCACTTAAAGTCAGACTGGGCAGAAGATGCAGAAGCTCCTCTACCCCAGTTCGCTGTGCACTCCCTCCTGCCGATCACCCAGAAACTGCACCCCCTGGGCTGGTGCACCCTAGGTGACTGCCTAGTTCTCCTAGCAATCATGCCAGCCCTGTGTGGGACAGTTGTCAGAATGAGATGCAAACAAAACTCCATTTTGATCTAAGCCAACTTATCTTGCCCTAGTTGCCCTCTCAGTATTGAGAATTACCTGTGACTGTTAACATTATATGGTGTAGTTTTCGCCAGTCATTCTGAAACTGCACAGCATGAATACTTAGTAAAGCAACAAAATGATTATAGTTTCACGTATTTTGATCGATTTAGTGATCTGAGAATCTTAATTAATGTTATTAAAGTTGCATTAATTGCATTAGCTGTTTAGTAATTCAGTTTATGGACATACACTACCTTAATATAAATAGTATGTCCTAGTATAAAATGCAAAAATGTGCAAAATTCGAAAAGTGACACAACCGCCATGGAATGGTCCTGCCCATTACACTTACAGTACTCTCTCCCAGATTAAAGGGACACTATAGTGTCAGGAATACAATTAAATACAATGCAATACATGTATTCCTGACACTATAGTGCTGGTGTGGCTCTTTAGGTTCCCTGCCTCCTCCTCTGTGGAGTAAAACAAGTATTTTTACTCACCTTTCTCCCACACTGTGTCAGTCTCGCCGTGGCTGGTCATGATTGGCTCCACCTCCATGGCTGAGATCATCAAGATGAGTTGGGGAGAAAGAGACACAAAAAGGGTCTGGGGAAGAAAGAGACACACAAAGTTGGCTTTTTTGTTTTGGGTGGGGGAGCAAGTAGCTGGTCTCACCTAGGGCACGAAATAGTCTTGCACCAGTCCTTTTCCTATAGTATTATTAGGGGATATTTATAGGTGTGCAAAGGCCTATGCAAACAAGCATAGAAATTATGGGGATTTGTGGTAGGTTGATATATTTTGATGGTGTCTTGCGTAAGGACTCTTCCTGGTAAGATGGTGTTACTTGGATACAAACCTAGGTTTCCCAGTTCTATGGCAGTGATGTTACCACAGCTGATATATAAACCCTAAACCCCGGAATGTGTAAGCATCTAATTCCCTTCCAGTGCTCTTTCTGATATTTCACATGCATGGAAATGGCCATCTGGTTTATCTATATGTTCATGCTGGCCTCATGCTAATGCATAGCCCTTTCTGTATAGTCTTCATATCAAAGGGGAAATATTTTGCTAAGAAAGTCAAGTACTAACAAGTGCCTTCTGTGCTGTAAAAGTTGTGTTCTTCCAGTTGATTTCACCTCAATGAAGATTCAAAATCATGTTACATTGGCCTCTGTTTGCCTTGATGCACTAAGGACCATCTGTTTGCCCCCTTACGTTATTGCTTTGTAGTCTACAGGACACCACAGGTTTGCTTTTTTTCTAACATTTTTAAAGTACCTTAATATATTATTTAAACACTTCTGGGAAGACTGGTGAAGGGATAGTCCCATTTTATTTTAAACACTGTTACTAAATAGCAACTTTGTCGACAGCAGAAGAACCTCAAGCAATAGCCATGGTTATGTAGAAGTAGCTAGAGGCAGTCTATATGCTCATCCATGCTGGTGCTGGCAATTAATCAACCAGCATGAGTTCTGCAAAATGCCTTCTTCCTCCTGCTCCCATGGCTGTTCCCCTAGAGACCAGGTGCAGAGAGTGGCACGCCAATGCCAGCTGTGTTTAAACCTGAGAACCGTCTGCTAATTAAAGTGCTCAGGATAGAGGCAGCAGTATTCAAAGTGCACAGTTGGTAACTGCTTGCTCCTTGTCCACTGCAGTTTCACTCTAGCAATAGGAATGCAAATGTATTTTTCAATGTCTCTCTGGCTGCATGCTGCATTTCATTAACCCTTCCAAAGAAGACTTTGCAACTTATATTTTGCTTGTTCGAGAGCTGGAAAAATATGTTATTTCCTTCCTATAACACATTTGCAGATGTTGCAGAAATTTGCAATGATCTGGAATATATCTGGCAATCCTCCAGGACCAGGTTACCTGGTATCTACATTAAATTTCAATATTCAGTTCTTTGGTGTGTCCCCATTTAATATTACACCAATTTATATAGGAAAAAATATATTTAGTAAAATCAAGTTGTGGGAAAGGGAGCTGTAGGGAAAGCTGTAGCTTAACAAAAGGTAATATTTTTGGGGTGTTGTAACGAACGCTGGTATTCCATTTCTCGTTCGTTTGGTTCCTCCTGAACTGCTAGGTATTTTGTGATTATAGCTCGCAGTTCGGGTGCTGTTTCCTACGTTCCTAGGAATCAAAGTACAGCATATAAGTAAACTCAGCGGTTCAGCGATCCCTTCCTCAAACATCAGTCGAGACTAGATGAAGGGTACAACTCTGACAATCCTTTATTGGTACACACAGCTTTTATGCACAGACCCCCACAGGGGGTCTCCACTCTTTCAATACAATTCCTTTGTCCCAGGCAGGAGAGGGGGATGGGTTACAGATAACCATCTCCCACTCTGGGAGATATCAACAGGACACAGTTACATACATTAAAACATATTACTCATTGTGGGGGAGGGGGGTAATTTAGGGACTCAGCATCACACATGTAACACATATATCACTGGATAGCCCTGGGTCCCAATTAGGATCCCTGCAAATAGCTGGGGCTATCGGATATACTGAGCCCGAGAAACCATTGTACAAAGTCTGGGCTCGAGGCTCTGTACATCCCCAGAAATAAGTTCCATGGCATTGCTTGGCTTACGTCGGTGATTTCAAACTTCACGCCTAAACCAAACAACAACTAATCCGGCGAAAGGCGCAAAACCAGTTTGTGCAAATCAGCACTCAGGAAGGAAAGGGGTTTGACAGTCCAATGAGAAAGGGAGCAAAATTCATTGAATGGGCGCTTCTTCTCCGTTTGGTCGGCACTTATTTCCAGACGGCCAGCGGGGCCTCTGTGGTTGTGAAGCCAACTCAAAGCTCCAGGGATTCCACTGGGGCTTGCGCCTCTCTCTGGTGGCTACCTCCACTTAGGTAGCCCCGGGGAGAGTGCTCCTTGGGCAGCAACGAGCCTGGCCTTACAGCTCCCGGAAGGGGAAAGCAGTGATTATAGCTCCATTAGGAGCAGTTAGGTGATCAGAACCGCCAGTACCCCAACAGTGTCTACACCAACCTTAGAAACATAGAAACATAGAAACATAGAAAGTGACGGCAGATAAGAACCATTCGGCCCATCTAGTCTGCCCAATTTTCTAAATATTTTCATTAGTCCCTGGCCTTATCTTATAGTTAGGATAGCCTTATGCCTATCCCACGCATGCTTAAACTCCTTTACTGTGTTAATCTCTACCACTTCAGCTGGAAGGCTGTTCAATGCATCCACTACCCTCTCAATAAAGTAATACTTCCTGATATTATTTTTAAACCTTTGTCCCTCTAATTTAAGACTATGTCCTCTTGTTGTGGTAGTTTTTCTTCTTTTAAATATAGTCTCCTCCTTAACTGTGTTGATTCCCTTTATATATTTAAATGTTTCTATCATATACCCCCTGTCTCGTCTTTCCTCCAAGCTATACATGTTAAGATCCTTTAACCTTTCCTGGTAAATTTTATCCTACAATCCATGAACCATTTTAGTAGCCCTTCTCTGAACCCTCTCTAAGGTATCAATATCCTTCTGAAGATACGGTCTCCAGTACTGTGTACAATACTCCAAGTGAGGTCTCACCAGTGTTCTGTACAATGGCATGAGCACTTCCCTCTTTCTACTGCTAATACCTCTCCCTATACAACCAAGCATTCTGCTAGCATTTCCTGCTGCTCTATTACATTGTCTGCCTACCTTTAAGTCATCAGAAATAATCACCCCTAAATCCCTTTCCTCATATGTTGAGGTTAGGACTCTATCAAATATTCTGTACTCTGCCCTTGGGTTTTTACGTCCAAGATGCATTATCTTGCACTTATCCACATTAAATGTCAGTTGCCACAATTCTGACCATTTTTCTAGTTTACCTAAATCATTTGCCATTTGGCTTATCCCTCCTGGAACATCAACCCTGTTACATATCTTAGTATCATCAGCAAAAAGACATACCTTACCATCAAGACCTTCTGCAATATCACTAATAAAAATATTAAAGAGAATGGGTCCAAGTACAGATACCTGAGGTACCCCACTGGTGACAAGTCCAAGCTTCGAATATATTCCATTGACTACAACCCTCTGTTGCCTGTCACTCAGCCACTGCCTTACCCATTCAACAATATTGGAATCCAAACTTAAAGATTGCAGTTTATTGATAAGCCTTCTATGTGCAACAGTGTCAAAAGCCTAACTGAAATCTAGATAAGCAATGTCTACTGCACCACCCTGATCTATAATTTTAGTTGCCTAATCAAAAAAATCAATAAGATTAGTTTGGCATGATCTCCCTGAAGTAAATCCATGTTGTCTCCCTGAAGTAAATCCATGTGTTTTTAGATGTTCAACAATCCTATCCTTTAACATGGTTTCCATCACTTTCCCCACTACTGAAGTAAGGCTTGCTGGCCTATAGTTGCCTGACTCCTCCCTATTACCTTTCTTGAAAATGGGCACAACATTCGCTAACTTCCAATCTTCTGGGACTACTCCTGTTAACAATGATTGGTTAAATAAATCTGTTAACGGTTTTGCTAGTACACCACTAAGCTCTTATAATAGCTGTGGGTGTATTCCATCAGGTCCCATTGACTTATTTGTCTTTACTTTTGACAGTTGAAAGAGAACCTCTTCCTCTGTAAACTCACGTGTAATAAATGACTCATTTATCCTTTTTCTCAACTGAGGTCCTTTTCCTTCATTTTCATCTGTAAATACAGAACAAAAATATTAATTGAGGCAGTCAGCTAGACCTTTATCCTTTTCTACATACCTTCCTTCTTTTGTTTTTAATCTAACTAATCCTTGTTTTACATTTCTTTTCTCATTTATGTATCTAAAAAATGTTTTGTCCCCCTTTTTAACTGACTGTGCTATTTTCTCTTCTGTGTTTGATTTGGAAGCTCTGATAACTTGCTTAGCCTCTTTCTGCCTAATCGTATAGATCATTTTGTTTTCCTCACTCTGGGTTTTTTTATAATTCCTAAATGCTAACTTTTTGTTTTTAACTATTTTGGCCACATCTGCGGAGTACCAGAGTGGTTTCTTGAATTTTTTTGCTTTTACTGACAAGCCTAATGCAATTTTCTGTTGCCTTCAATAGTGAGACTTTTAAATAATCCCATTTCTCTTTAACTCCATTTAAATTGCTCCAGTCTGATAATGACTCCTCTACACATATTCTAATTTTAGAAAAGACTGTTTTTCTAAAGTCTAAAACTTTTTGTTTTTGTGTGGTGTGACTCAGTCACTGTTCTTATATTAAACCACACTGACTGATGATCACTGGATCCTAAACTTTCACCTACAGTAATATCTGATACCAAATCTCAATTTGTTAACACTAAATCTAGTATGACCTCTTTACGAGTTGGCTCTTCAACAACTTGTTTTAGAGACAATCCCAGTAATGAGTTTAGAATATGTGATCTCCTGGCACAAGTAGCTAATTTTGTTTTCCAATTTACATCAGGAAGATTTAAGTCACCCATGATGATAACTTCCCCTTCATTGTCATTTTAGCTATTTCCTCAACTAGTAGATTATCTAACTCTTCAATTTGTCCTGGGGGCCTATAAATCACACTTACACGAGTTACTGTGTGATTACCAAATTCTAACGTAACCCAAACGGACTCTATGTTTGTCTCACTAACTTTTATTAGGCTAGATTTTATGCTATCCTTCACATACAGGGCCACCCCTCTCCCTTTCTTGCCTTCCCTATCTTTTCTATATCAAGAGTACCCTGGTATTGCTATGTCCCAGTCATTTTTCTCATTATGCCATGTCTCAGTAACAGCGACTAAATCTACACTATCAGTTGCCATTATTGCCACAAGTTCATGGATCTTTTTCCCTAAACTGCGAGCATTTGTAGACATGACTCTAAGCTTATCATTTTTTAACACACTTGCTACAGGCACCTTCTGTCCTTGTTTTGGGGGACAATTGGATTGATGTTTTATCACCCTTTTGCCCCCCCCCCCCAGTTTAAATACATCCTAGCAAAACCTCTGAACTGCTCACTGTGAACATTTGTTCCCTTTTGAGAAAGATGTAAACCATCTTTTTTGTACAGTTTATTTCCATTCCAAACAGAGCTACCATGAGAAATAAAGCCAAATCCTTGCTCCCGACACCATTCACCAAGCCACAAATTAAAGTCCCTAATACGCATCCGCCTGTCGTTCTGAGTGTTATGCACAGGCAGAACTTCAGAGAATGACAGTGTGGAAACAACCTGCCGTATATCATTGGCAAAAACACTAAAAACTTCCTTAACCTCTGAAACCTCATTGCAAGCCAAGTCATTTGTCCCTAGATGGACAAGTACATCCAATTCCCCTTCCTGCTTTGCTTGCTTAACAATATTACAGATACGTCTCCTGTCTCTGTGAGCAGTAGCTCCGGGAAGACACCTCACAAGACCACCATTGTCCATCTCCACACCTCTTATGATGGAATCCCCCAACAACAATTGCTTTCTATTAGGCCTCACCATAGTCTCCAAGCCGGTCTCCACAACACCACTAGCCTCAGTGCCTCTCTCCACAAAACCACTAGCCTCAGTGCCTCTCTCCACAACACCACTAGCCTCAGTGCCTCTCTCCACAAAACCACTAGCCTCAGTGCCTCTCTCCACAACACCACTAGCCTCAGTGCCTCTCTCCACAACACCATTACACTCTGAAAGTGCAGAAAATGAATTATGAAGAGCAACAGACTGTGCAAAATGCCTTTTATCCACAACTCTAAGTCTACCAGATCCTACAGTAATCCATCTGCCATTCCTAGTATGTCTCTGCGGCAGTGGCTTTGCAGCAGTTCCAGTCTGAGTTTGTTCACCAGATAATTTACAAATCTCAGACTTCAAAAATACAATCTCCTGCCGCAAGATAGAGAACTGTCTACAGATTAGACAACAACCAAACCTCCAAAAAGTGGAATGTGAAACAAATGCATAGCAACTATTACACTGAACTAAGTCTGTCATTCTAATGAGGAGAATAATTTAAATCAAACAAATCTTAACTTTTTATTTATCCTCCTGAATACCTCAGTTTACCTCCAGTTTATCTCCAGAATATCTCAAACTACACACTTAGAAGTAACACTTAGATGAAGCAACCAAGCTATATAGAGGATTACTCGCCATATTAGGGCTCAAGCAGAATTTGCCAAACCAAGTCAATGAGGTTTTATCTAATTTTGACACCTTGTTTTCTAACAAAACGTTCTTAATCCTCAAATAAGAAAAAACCTCTTTATTCGAAAGGGAGAACTGCCTGCAAATTGGAGTAAGATTTGATACCTAACTCATCATATAACATATGCACTTTGCCAATTCCAATAGCTTCCCAATAAGTCAATTTTAAATCTTGTGCAAACGTTCTGATTGATTGGTGTGAACATTCTAATGGGGTACCGGGGTGGTCCACGTTCAGGAGATGAACGCTTTCTGTTTGCATGATCGCTCCCGAATGTTCAACAGGGCATTTTCCACGAAATACATAGAAATACATGGGGAAAACGTACAATACGCAGGGGAAAACACACGAATAAGCAGTGGGCAAATATGGGCATGGCACTCAGTGACAGCGTTTTGTCACAGGTGCCATAAGGACATTGTTATGTAGCCTAATAGACTACCACCTAGCCTGATCTATGACATAAGCTAAAATCATAAGTAATCTGGCTGGACTCATGCTCACCTCATCTAAACCTAAAATTCTACCATACTCAACCCATGCTTACCCCATCTCAATCTACTCTTATCTGGTAGCAATCAATGCTTATACAAACTAGTTTCTCAGTAAAGCCAGTTCAACCCAAGATCAACACATTTAAAAGAGATTGGATGGAAGAATGGAAATGTGGACAGAGATACATTTTATTAAATGTTGTTGCTGAACTTAAGAATGATCTGTAATCCCAGAAGTTGATATCTGCCTATTACAGAAATGTACAGAATTTGTCCTTCTGTTTTGTGCTTGGCCACGGGTTTGTGTCAACCCATTTTTGAGCTTCTATTTCTTATTTCTCTGCTGTGACTTTGCTAATGCAGAAGTGTGCTACCCATTTGTCCTCTGACCTTGGAGGACAATGATAGGCTTAGAAGGGATGTGCATGGGCAAAAAGTTTGGTTCGGTTCGGCACTTCCGAAATTCGTGACTTAGGCAATTAGGGACTTCGGCAGTTTGGTTTGGTTCGGGACTTCAGCAATTTGGCACGTCGGTTTGGTTCGACACTTCTGAAATTCGGCACTTCGGGACTTACTAACCCTAACACTAATCCTTACCCTATCCCTAACCCTACCCCTAACCTTAATCCTAGGTAAGGGTTAATGGAAGGTTGGGGTAAGAGTTAGGGTAGGGGTAGGGTTAGGGGTAGAGTTAGGAGTAGGGTTAGGGATAGGAGTAGGGTTAGGTTTAGGGTTAGGGTTAGATTCCTGTCATAATTCCCTTAATGTTCTCTTCCTCTCCTGTTTTGACACTTGTCAGAAATCCGAAGTACTTCGGCACTTCCGAAATTCGGCACTTTGGCAAGTCGGTTCGGCACTTCTGATATTCGACACTTCGGCAATTCGGCACTTCTGCAATTTGGTTTGGTTCAACACTTCCAGAATTCGGCACTTCGGAAATTCGGCAATTCAGGAATTCGGCAATTCGGACATTCTGAAGCATCCGCATGTCCAAATTGCCAAAATTATTCAGAATTTAAATTCGGACTGAAATGAATTGCACATGTCTAAGGCTTCGAGTCATGGGATAATCTACCAAAGATACCCTCTCATCATGTCACTGACATCTAAGGTTGGATGACTAATACATAAAATTAGCTTCTGGTATGAAGAGAGCAATGTGTTTTGTCAAACTGCTCAAAAACTAGGGGATGTGTAGCTACAAATACTTTGCACTATAAGTAGCACAGGCGGTAATTGTGCTCAGAGTTCCTCTGTAATATACATTTTCTGTCTTCAGAGTATTTTTCAGAGGGAGACCAGCATGAGTTAATCTTTCTTAGTGATTGACTAGTCAATTCCTACAACTCAACTACTTACACCTATTCATTAGGCTAATCACCACTGTTAACGTGGCCATGCATAACCTGCTTGTAGGCATACAAGGTTCCATTCACAATGTAACCAAAAGCAATTATACCTCACAATATCTGCTATGTTTTGTCTCAGTTGTTTAGGCTCTCATGTTCTAGAAACAGTGAATTGAAAAATATCTTTGAAATAGCTAAAACCTTAGCACAGGAAGAGATGATGATAAGCCCCAGAAGGGTTGCTGAAGAGTCCAAGGTCTAACTTTGGCATTATTTAATTGTTAGATCTGTGTTTCCTGTAATAATGAGAGTGTAGTATTTAATTGAAAGTATAAATATTTTTGTAATATTCTTAATTTTGCCACAACATGATTTATAGAACACGTTAGGGTTTAGGGTTGGACTTAGGATGCGGTATAGGGCTGATTTTAGGAGGGCTTAGGTTAATATATGCAGGTGGAGTCCCTGGTATTTGGTCAGCTAGCAATGTCAATTGATTTAACCCAACTGGTACTGGTATACAGTATTTAAATAACCTTTATTATTCCCTCATTAGTTATTATATGTGTTCTTACATATGTATTGTATTTAGGCCACTGGGGTGAACAGCAAACAGATTCTGGTAGCTGTCCTTCCTGGTCTACCTACGTCTGCTGACCTCTTCATTCTGCCGTACCAGGAAAGCCCGGGGGGAAGTAAGAAGAAGTCAGAAGATTTGGGGCAGGTAATGTACATTTATTACTAATTTAGTTTTAAGAGTTTTAACCATAAATGGTATATCGTGTAATGTGCATAGCAGTGCAACGTACAAGGCTTTATTTAGAATCTTAGAAGTCAGAGGTAATGAACGTTGTAAGGAGAAAAAGTAAAGGCTTGATAAAGACCTGGTTACAGGTCGAAACATTGCAATAAACTGCCTGGAAGTGATCACAGTGAGTGCCTGAGATTTTTTTCATTTATACAGAGGTAATGAACGTTGTCATGGTGACCATGTGTGCATGGAAGCTGAAGTAGAATGTATTACATGCCCATAAGTGTCATGTTTAGCACTCTAACCAATCGATAGCATCAATCTCCACACACTGGGAAGTATTAAGATCCCACATTGCCCTTGGCAGATTACTGCCTTGTAGACCATTTTCTTTCTTCACATAGGGATGGTGAGTGGGGCCAAGCAAATTTATGGTTCTGGAGACCCTGTGTAACTCCTTTGTTGTAAGTGACCTTCGAATGTTGCCTTATGATTAATCTTGCTGTGGAAGACTATTACATATTAGCAGAGTCTCACAAATATCAGAGGTCCGTCCCAACATTTAGACACCAGGCATCATATGCCACATCACCAAAACCTCATCCACAAAATCCCAAATTACATACATGGCATCTTGTACTCCCATACAACACCCACCATTTAACTACAAATGAAGAAATATAACAGATATAACATACACATAGATATATGTTAAGCAATGATGTGTCTGCATATAATAATGTTTTATATAGTAACGATCAATATATAATAATGCTGTATATAGTAACATTACCAACAGAAATATTTAATATGCTAATGTTGCTAAGCATAGGTTTTATATAGCAATGCTATAAAATAGTAACATTACGTATCCTTAATTAGCATTAACATATACATTGTTGCTATAATAATGGTGCATATAGTAGTGCTTTATATGACAATGTTAGACAATTTACTGTTATTATAGCATATCGATTATATTAATCCATACCACAGTACTATGTAGTTATTAATAACTAAATATATTATGTTTAGTAATTATGTGTAATAATGTCACGTATTGCTGTGCTATATTGATATTGTGCTACATTGTGAAGTTTCAGAAATAGTACAAATTGCATTTCTGTATATATTCTATATAACACAACCTATATAGCATGTATATGGTAATATAAGACAGTGTTAGATCTGTTGGATGCGTAGATCATTTTTATCATTATTTAGCAGAAATCAATATGTAACAATGTATCAGGCAGTTCATGGAATGCATGTTCTCATTTCTCCTTGATCTAAATAGTTAATTACTTGCACTATTTAAGTGTTCTACTTGTATTATTTTTCTTTCAATACTTGTGTTAATGGATCATGTTGAGATAATTATTTTTGTTTCCTATCACCGAGGAACAAAAGGTTATGCGAAGCCATGGTCATGTGAAACAAAGCAGCTGTCTGTCAGCCATGTTACTTGTAGCGAAATGCATCCTCTGTTACCTGCAGAATGACATTCAGTGATTGAAGATAGGGTTTAGATATAACTGATAGGACATTTAAAGTGAAATGTAACCATTATTTGTCTGTTACTTACAGTCTCTTCTGAACTTTTCCTCATTCTTTGGTTCTTGGTTTATGGAGTTTTTATGCAATACATGGATATCTCCCAGATATACTATTAACAAGGTGGATTATGTTCCATGTGCCCCTATTTCCAATGCCCTGTAGGGAGTGGTATGTGGGTTTAACATAATGAGCGGGGACACTTTTTCTCCATTCCTGAGAAGATCATCTAATTATTTACTCATTGCATTTAGCACTCTGCAACTATTAGGTATATTGTCAGGGTTACGCAGCACCAATAACGCCACTAATACCGAACTCTTCATGTAAACCAAGTGTCTAGAAAATCGTTACTGTCTGATATGTTAATTATTCTCTAATTCACCTACATGCCCCTAAATATACATAAAGGTATTGGCTAGTGTTCCCTAACCGAGTCTCTAAAATTAATAAATAATAATAATAGTTGCCAAAATTGTGAATCCTATGCATGTGTATTCTAATCCTTTAGTTAAAGGGTTACTCGAAGCACCATGACCACTACTGTAATTTGCTGGTGTAACACCACCTCCGTCAGCATCATTAAGGCGCCATCATCCAGTCATTGCTAAATGGTTTGCTCAGCTACCAAGTAACCAGGTTATAGGATACACCTCACATCATAAACACTACAGTGGACTTTAGTGGTTATAATGATTGGAGTAGCTCTTTAAGTTTCCTGTCTGCCCACTATCAGCAGGCAGGAAACTTAAAGGGCTACACCAATCATTAAAATCATACAGTCCATTGTAGTGGACTCCACATATTTTTTTCATATAAGCTCTTGGTGTACAATTGGCATATTTAAATTTTATTATTTTTTTTCAATTCCTTTAGTTTTTCTGTCCAGTGTGTACATTCTTGTAACTCTGTGATCACTTCTTTATTTATAGAATATTTTTACATCTAGTCTTAGATCACAACTCCAGTGCTGTGTATACACCTGTGATTTGTCTTGTATGTGTAGACTATTTTAATGGGCAGGTTTCTCGTGTTATTTCTTGCTCGTCAGCATTTTCTTTTTGTTTGTTTGTCTGTTACAGCAGGTATGAGATATGTTGTATTTAAGTGGTACATATTTCGGGTGGATTACACACTTGATAATTGATATGAAAGTAGAAATAGATCAAAATTGGATTTTCATTAAATATTGTGTCATTTTATGGCATTTATAGAACAGAAACAAACTGTAGAAAGAAAGAACCTTGAAAAGTTTTTTTTTTCCTTTTCCTTCTGAATTATTACGCCTGAAATTGGATGCATTCCCTGTCTGCAATAAACTATTGCGTGATTTTTATTTCATACCTTTGACCTCATTCCTGCTTAATAAGGAAATTTAAATGCTCCAGTGAATCAGGTGGAGAATGTGGATTAGCGTCTCTGTAGACTGCGCTGAACAAATCATTTACCATGTAAATGCTGACTTAGCGTGTCCTGCTTGACTCCCACTTACAATTGACCTAAATCAGATGTGCCTATCACTAATCGCAGGAATATTAATCATTCTTGCTAATTAGCTGTTACTATTCATTTCATGTCATTGGTGAAAAATGAGTTATGAAAATGATCCGTATTAAAGGATTATTTCTGCTTAAGATAACACATTTAGCTCCAGTCATTGGAGAAGACTTACGAACTTTAAATATCCCAACTTCTAATTATTTTGGGCAAGGTTGGGCACCCTGTATGTCTAAATCTGTGCCATTAGGCATTGGGAATTAAAGTTCAAAAGTATGTCATTCAACAGACTCACTTTTAAAGTGCTTCTCCAATGACAGAAAGCAAAGTATTTGTTTGGCTTAGCATTCTGGGTGTTATAACCCAGCTGGTTCAATAACAATCTTACAATTTGAGTAGAGTGGGGAGAGCCATGTTATTCCTCACCCCTTGGATTCTTAGGATTAGAAATTGAACCATGCCTACTCAGCTGCTATTGAACTAAAAATGTTATAATTACAAAACAATTATGGGAGCTGTAGTTCAACAATATCAGTGGATGCCATTTAATAACTACTAACTTACTACTTTCAGCATATCTATCATTAATTAATCAATACTGCTATGAAAATTGTTCAGATTAAAGGGACACTAGGATATGAAAAATAGTTTAAGAATTTTTCAGAACATTTGAGGATTTGAAATAGGTATTATTTTTTAATCTGTCACATACATTGTCTTTTTTCATTATTTTTTGTATTTAATATGTTGAATGCATTTGATTAATATTACACTGTTGTTATTACAATCACCTTCTGAAAAAAGCCAAGAAAATAACTTAATTTACATTTCATATAACCCTAAGTTATAGTTAAATTGTCACATTACTCCAGTTTCTTGGACACACACGAAAGACCAAGGAGTTAGACTGCGATCCCAGAAACATGAATTTGGTTGATCACATTGCCCATCACTGTGAAAAGGTGGAAGGGCGATGAGCCCTTTACATTCGACAACTGCATATGAGTATATGTATGTATTTGCATATTTTAACATGTATTGTATTGTGTTGGAATCTGTGAGTATAGTGAGTGTATGCATCTGTGTAAATACATACAGAATAGGATATAAAGTTAGACATGATTATGGTAAAAGGGGTGGTAAAGTTGGAGAGGGGCTAATGACAGAGTTAGAGTACACAGGGTGTTTCGTTTTCAGAGGATTGCAAGACTTAGAGAGGTTATACTTATGGTATAATAGGGGTTTACACTTATTTTGTTTAGTGTTATAGTGGGAGTAAATTTAGCATTCAGTGCATGATGTTTAATTTTTAAATGTACTTAAATTTAGGAATAAGATATAAAAGAGTTTTATTTCAGGTTTGGGCTTTAAGTGCTTAAATTTGGGCCCAATGAAAGAATTTTTGTACAGGTTTTAGGAGGGCTTTCATATAGGGCTAAAGGCGTTATGGTAAAGGTTTTTTTTTAAAGTATGCTTAATAGGAGAACAGTGGGAATCACTCAGTGTTGGCCCTTCTCTTCCTGCAGGGCATTTCCTGTGTGAGAGCCTGTTAGTGGGCACATGGTAAGTGATACCTTCCTCTTCCTGTCCAGCCTCACCCGCAGGTACTGGAGGAACTGGCATAGCACAGAGCCTTACACTCTTTTTAACTGTTCCTGCAGCTCTGCTATCAAGCATACGTGGCTGACACAATTTCAAAGGACACTGACCAAGGCTTACTCCCCTACTTATCTCCCCTCACCAGCACACCTAAGCTCCAAAAAGGCACATTATAATTTCTGTAAATAGGCATCCCTTACAGGACAGGTGGCTGCAGACATGTGCCCAATTTGCTTAATGGAAAATTCAGCACTCCCTGTTTTTTGTTTTTGTTTTTCTTTACATATGAGACCAAAAATTAGCTTTTTTTTTTTGTGTTCTTGAGGTAAAATTTCAAATACAACAAATTGTTTACATTCATCTAATATTTCTTTACAGGATGAAGGATTAAATTAACAAACTGTTTTAGGCACCATTGAACAGCAAACTCTGTTGAGAATTGATGATGACCCTAGTGTGATCATACCATGTTTTAAATAAATATTAGCCATTTTATTTTCAACTGAAAAAGTCAGCAATAAAGGGTTTAACTGATGCATGTCTACCCATGGGAAGAAACAGCACTGGAAGTTTGCTAGGAAAAGGAGGGTAATACAATATGTAACCTCTGCTGCTCTGTTCCCTGCTCTGCCAAATCTACTCTGAATAGTGTCATATAGTGTTAACCTTCTAGGAGATGCAAAAAGGACTGGAAACGCTTTAATCCCTAGAGCTCTGTTTCTTGTACCTCTTCTGATTCTTAAGATAGAACAAAAGAGCAAAAAGAAACGATCAACAAATATAACAGTTTAAGTTCTTATCAAGGTGAATGTAGTAGAATAGCATTGTGGGAACACAATATTACACATCTGAATATTGTGTTGATAATAATCCTCGAGAAATGAAACTATGACAAAACATTTTGTTGAAGTTAAGGCGAGTTTATTTTTCATCCTATAATGGCATTAATTAGTTCTTAAAAATTGCTTGGGCAAGCACTTTTACTGTCTGGCCTATCGGGTTTGCTGGTTTGTTTCTGGGAGAGTATCAAATATTGTATATTCTGCCTTTGGGTTTTTTTTTTTAAATTCTTTATTTTTTCGTGCAATAGGATGTACATACAGGCCTGAAGTGCCACGATAGCAGGACAGGCTTATCAACAGGTACAGTATCGTGACTGGATTGAGTTGCACATTTTAGTTTTTTAAAACGAATATAACATTAAAGTAGAAACATAGCTGTGTAGTGTATATCCGCAGCTGAGGTTACAACGTATATATTGGACAGAGAGCTTGTGCTCGGCTAGGGAACATGGGGCTTGTATTTTACTGCTTAGTAGCATAAGTGACGTAAATAACTTTAATTATCAAAAAGGTTCTACAGGGTTATGCATAATATGATGGCTTAGGCCCTAGCGTACTCTAGGTGGTGTGGTCTGTCAGGGCTATTGAAGCGATTGGTCCTGTGTCTCCTATGCCGACTGGATTGTGGCCTCTGTGTGGGCATCACTACACTCCTTAAGTCATGTAGGAGGTCAATGTTAGGGGATAGCATAGTGTATAGGTTGGAGACTGCGCAAATTCCGGAGCGCTTGTTTTGAGTTGGTGCGTCATCAATATCTGGGTGGTTAGCTGGGTCGTAAAGATTTTACGCCTCTGGGTGTAGCTTGAGTGGGTTTGGGATTGTCTTGGGGTGCAGAGGCAGGGGGAGAGAGATTATGGGTTCTCTGTTGTCGGGCCATATTGGCCCCCGTCAGTGGCTATTAGGTTGTGTTGGCTATACAGTCATCGTAAACTTAAACATATATGCATGAACAGGTTTAACTAATAAAGCAAGTAATTAAAAATATAAACGATCTGCTCATGTTGCTTCTGTGGTACGTCCATCCGCCGGGATAAAGGGGGTGATTCTTGCTGGGTCCCAGACATGCGACGGCTTGGTGGCCCCTCTTGTGCTAGGCCCGGTAAGTGAGTCTTTCGGGAGACCCAGTGTTGCCAGCATGGCAGCTGCTTCATCCATATCTCGGATCTCGTGAGTGATGTTTCCCTGTGTGATTTGTAGTTTCCGAGGGGTACGCCATCTATACAGAATGTCCCCGTTTCTGAGTGCTGTCGTGAAGGGTCGCAGGGAGTGTCTCCATTTGAGTGTGTCCCCTGAAAGGTCATTGTAAAATGTCAGCGACATATTTTCGAAACTATAAGGTGATAGTCCTTTTAGTGCCGCCATTATTGCTGCCTTATCTCTGTTGCAGGTTAGTCGTACCACTATGTCTCCAGTGGTGGTTGCAGGTGTTCGGTGTGGCTTTGGGATTCTAAAAGTCCCATCTATGTGGACATTCTTGGCCTGTTTGGGGGTCACTAGGACGCAGAGCAGTCTCCGCATCATGTGCGGTAGTTCCCATGCCGGGATTGCCTCCGGAACCCCTCGTACCTTGATGTTGTTTCGGCGTCGTGCATCTTCCATGAGGGCAAACCTCTGTTCGAAGGTTGTCTGCTGCTTTTGAAGGCGCCGTATTTCCTCCCCCAGTGAGGTGATCTGTGTGGAGTGTTGCGTGGCCGTTGTTTCCACGGTCTCAATGCGTCCCACCAGGCCCAGGAGTTCAGAGTGCAGAGAGGCCATGTAGGCCTGCAGTGTTTTCTGGAGGCCTGCTAGTAGTTCCTTTAGGGTGGCCGTTGTCACAGGCTGGGCGTCAGCACTCTGTGGTAGAGCCTGGGTATGGTAGGGATGTGGCATGGAGGGTGACTCCCCGTCCAGAAGCGATTCACCTGATGAATCCGTGAAGTCTGCATAGTCGGCGGCCATCTTGGGTCCGCTCACGCCATGCGCTCGTCGCAGGAGTTCCCCAATGTGCATGTTCGTTTTGGGCTTTTCCGGCTTAAGCTTCTTACTTTTGCGCCCCATAGGTAAACCTGCCACTGTTTTTAGGTCTCTGTGGGTGTTTTTTCTTTAGACATTTCTCGGTTTCACACGGAGCCCATGTAATGTGCGTCCGGTGTGCTTGGCTGCTTGGCTCCGCCCCCTGCCCTTGGGTTTTTACGCCCAAGATGCAATAGAAACATAGAATGTAACAGCAGATAAGAACCATTCAGCCTATCCAGTCTGACCAATTTTCTAAATACTTTTAATTAGTCCCTGGCCTTATCTTAAGTCTAGGATAGCCTTATGCCATCCCAAACATGCTTAAACTCCCTCATGGGGTTAACCTCTACCACTTCAGCTGGAAGGCTATTCCATGCATCACTATCCTCTCAGTGAAGTAATATTCCTTATTAGATCAGAGGTGGCTGATTCCCTGCCGGGGACCATGCGTCCTGAAGCGAATCTACTGAAGCACTCTAAACCCCCTTTGGACCGATGGGGGATATCCTGGTCCCCACTGGGATTACTTACTTTGCTGCAGTTGCAGAATTACTGCCTGCTGATCCTGAGACAGTGTGGTAAAAAAAAATTACTGCTGCGCCGAAGCAACCACTTAGCCAAGCAGATCCAGAGCACCTGAACTGAGTGGAATACTTCAAAGACAGATTTGATAAGCTGTGAAAGGAGTTCTAGGATGGGCAATCCTGCAGATCACACACTTTTCATGCACCTGTTACTTTGCAGCCTACAGCGGCCACGCCAGTTCTCTGTTCCTCGGTGGAGAGCCGTGTGGAGCTATGCACCTACTCATCCCAACTGCAGGATACTAAACCTCATCATTCCCAACTCAGCCTGCTGGATCCAGAGGTCTGCAACTCATGTCACTGGGTACACAAAGCCATGAGATTGCTGTTGCGAGCTCTGGCCAAAGGCTGAGATGACATCTTGGAGACGATTATTCTGGAGAGTCTGGAAGCTCAAGCTCGGTGAAGAGGCCCCATCGGATTAGCTTACAGTGGTGGAAGCTGAGACTATCTGCTGAGTGGCCCCCAAACTTTACCTGCAGTTCGGCTGTTCTATTGCAGATGTTGCAGTGCATGATGTTAACCATGCAAATGTCTAGTTTTTTTATTTATTTTTCTCTTATGTTGATGTACCCTAATTGCTTAAATGTATTTGTTTACATCAGGGAAATCTCAGGCTTGGGAATTGGCTAGTCAAACCAAACTATCCAAGGCACCACTCCTGTCTCTGACTAATGCCAAGTTGCTATATCTAACAAAATGTTAATATTTCTAATGCATCTGCTTATTAATATTGCAAAACCATGAGCTGTCTTTGACACTGTACATCATCTAGAAAGTAACTCGTGACCCAATGGTGCCCTTCCAATGTCACTTTCATGTCTATCTGCTTTACACTGCTTACTCTCCTACTTGCTAGCCTACTGCTACAACATGTTTTGTCTTCTTAAATATAATTTTTATTATAAAAGCTGTGCCATTCTCTGCAATGCCATACTTATGTTATACCATGTTTGACTTGAATGAGCCTGTTGTGGCATTGCAGGACTATTTGAACCTGTCTGCACATCAAAAATAAATAATTTAAAAAAAAAAATTTTTAATCAAACAGATTGGCCTTCAAGTGATGATGTGTCGGTTGGTTAATTCCCACTTTTGGCTCTATTTTGTTTTGTTTGCAACCTTTTTTTTTTTTATAAACAATTGCTTTAGAAATGATTGTCACTTCTGAGGATGGGAAAGGTTCCTTTTTCCTGAGTATAGTAAAAGCTACTAAAGGAGTTTGCTTGGGTAAAAAGTGCTATAGAGATATGTAAACAGTGGAACTCTGTAGAAAGGTCTGATGTCCTTTCCAAAAGTCACAATTATAATGAACAAGAACAGTAATGAGAGAGCCATAGACAAGATTACACTACATGTACAAACAATAAAGAGGGACAGCACTCCTCTAGTTAAAGATTGGGTACAAAACTTCCAGTCACCTCACTATAGCAGAAAAACAACAAAGAAGCTGCAACACCAAAGATAAAGTGAAAGTGTTGCATTCCAGTTGTGTGGAATCGGCAACGTTTTGACCCAACTACAAGCTTGACAAAGATCATGAGGTTGGATATAACCATTCCAGGTTCCAAACAGGTGGAATAATCTCTTTCAATTTATCTTTGGTGTTGCGTCGTTATTGTGTTTCTACAGATTACACTACAGACGCCTTACCAGAGGCACATACTGATCCCATTCAAGTTTACTCTGTATAAAAATCAATGATGTCAGTGAAGTGTAACTGAAACCCTTCTAAAACATTGAACAAGGACTCCAAGTTTGATTACCTTTTTAAGTTATGGAGACTCTAAGCCCATGTATAGAATCCACAATCAGAAGTTTTGAGAACAGGCAAAAATCATCTATGAGATGATGAGTTAATAACTTGAGCTCCCATTTGGCATAATATTAAAACATATATTATTTGAAGCCAACATATTAATAAGATGTGCTGCATGCATTGCAGTTTAGTGTATATCAGTTACATGCATGTATATAAATAAACTACTACCTTAAGTGAATACTAGGCATGCAAATTGTTCCCCATAACTGCTTTTTCACTTAACATTGCGATAGTAAATTGATAAGTCATTACTTCTAGACCACTCATCAAACTTTTCAATTCTGCAGAGTTCTTGCCTAAGTATTAAATTCAGATTGTGTCACTATTTAGTGACAAGATCCTTTGAATGGCAGATCCTTTGAATAGTCAGTAAGAGCTCAAAATCCGCCAGATACATATTTTGCCAGAGGTAACATTTTCTAACATTAAACATTAGTACACAAGGATAATATTTCACGCCTTACATTCAGGCCAATTATTCATATATCTTCTCTAAAAGTGTCTTTGTCCTGTTGCAAGCTGTACATGTACAAATGCTTTGCTATTCACAGATAATCAGTTGGACATTCAATAACACAATAACATTCTGAAAGAATAAATATGTTTACATGATACAGTGTTACCATATTGGGATAAAAGAAAAACAAGCATTTCAGGAAATTATTCACATTTTTTATTCTATAAAAATATTTTTTTTTAATTCTCGGTGTGAACAGATGGCATTAAACTCTAGGTTCTCACTATAGGAATCTTTCTGTTTAGCAGTTATGTGATGAGATGTGTACCCTTAGGCTAGCTGTCTGCGACACGTATAATTGTTATTCCTGCGTCCATATTGGCGAGGCTTGTATTTATCGTTCTTTATCTATGCCGTCGTCCTTCTCCTGCAGTTTCTTGTTTAGCATATGCTTATCCTGTTTCCAAGGCATGGAGCTAGAGTCTATCCCTTATGCTGGTTCCTGATCAACAGAATCTCAGCAAGACCTTTATATTATCGCTCCGGATTCCACCATTCTGAAATCCCCTGCCAAAGAGACAAAATCTCAAGGTCAGGTGTTTGTACTTAGGCAGACTTTTTACTATAACACACAGATTACCTGGATTTATGTTGCCTCTCTCCAAGGGAACAGGAAAAACAAAATTATCTTTCTGTTTAGCAACAGGATCACCAAGATACGCTTAATAGCAGAAGGCAGTTGGACTTGAAGCCACTCAATAATCCCACCTACCAAGAAGATAGCTTAGGATAATGTTGAATGTATTTAAGTCTTTACCATTACTGTTAGAGTGACCATAGCTTTTTTTTCTTTGCTTTCAGCATTGTAGTGGTTTAACGATTATTGTTTTGTATAAAAGGTTAATCTCAATTAACTAGTAGTTCATAGATATTATTAATTGATGCCTGCCATCACTTCAGAAGCCTTCAGTGCAAATGAACCTTTTATCGACTGATCTAACTGCTGGAACTTAGCAGAAAGTGAGTTTGTGTAAAATTATTTTAAACCAAATTGTAAAAAAAAAAGGGTACATCATGGCAGGTTGAGTTGTAAATTAAACTCTCTAATGCTTTTACTTTATATTTTCAGAGCACTATAACCACTACAACACCAGTACCATTGTATGGTAAGAAGTTAAATGATTTTAGTAGTTTGATAACTTACCTAAATTTCACTGGGCACCTACAGCCCCTGCTTCTAGTCTTTTTTTCTGTAAGATAATCTACTTAGCTCTACATAGCTGAGCAGGACTATGTTCATTCTCTTAGAGCATAAACTCTGGACCAATGAGTGCAGTCCTGCACTGGCCTAGCTAAACTTTGCAGAAGAAGCGTGGCTGTGGCAAGGGTGCCTGGAGGATCGAGGTAAGTTGTCAAGTCTTACTAAAATGGTTTTAACTATTTACTGTAGGAAAATACTAGGGCACTCCTGGTATGATTACTACAGCAGGCTGTGGTGCTTGGAGTGTTACTTCAACTGAAACTGACCAGGGCAAAGTAGTGAAAGTATGACATTTGGAAACTAAACAGCCTTCAATGAATAACAGACATGAAGCATTTTTTGCAAGATGGTCACTTCACCAGGCATTGTGCAGGCTGTTTGTATAGTCTGCAAACTTTGACATTGTGGTTACACACTGTATCTCTGCAGTATATAGGTTAATCTGGATTTGTAATTCAAAGAGTTTTTATTTTCGTCATGTACCAGTTTCCTTGGACTCAGAGATAAAAGCTTCCATTGAGTTTAAACATTGTGCACAGCATGCACATAGAACAAAAATATGCATTGTCAGTCATTCTGTGATATGCATCAGCTTCATCACAGTATGAGAGCATCATGGGAATATTTTTATTAAGAATTACCCCATTCACGCTGCCAATTGTGTATACATGACTGCCAGGGTTTGCAGCCATACCCCACAATTGTGTATACAGAAATGCAACCATTGCAAATGAAATTCACTTATTGAAAAAACACTGGCTCTACTTAGTCTCCCCCACAGCAGTATGGGTTGGTGGGAGATCTAAAGATAGTCGTGCCCTCACTGTCCATGCAGGAGGCACCTTTGGCCAAGAACAGCTTCCTGCAGATGCCCACTCCCAGTCAGACTGGGAACTGTACTCATCCAGAGGTGCATATCAGCCTAGCAATTTTCCAGACCACCATAGAAATCAGTGGACCATTAAAATAAAAAAAAAAATCAAGATTAGAGAACCCTGCAGGAGGCGGACAGAACTGAATAAAATAAATAAATAATTTAAAAATGTAGGGTGGCTTGACAGACAAATACAACCTCTTGACACATAATCTGCCCCCCACTCACCTTGTCACATTAGTCCCCCCATACAGTCACATTGTCACACTCATCCCTCCACACTCAACCCTCACACACAGTTACCCTGTCATGCAAAGTCAATCTTTCACACTCACACAACCTACACACACCCTGTCATACTAACTCTGTCACAGTTGCCCTCGTAAACACACAATCACAGTCAATCACCGTCAAGCAATCCTCCTCACAGACAGTAACTCTTTTAATCACACAGTAATCCCTTATGCCATAAACACAACTCTGTATCAGAATGTATACATGCGTGTGTGTATTATTGCGAGTATGTGTGTGTATTTGTGTGTGTGTTTGTCCAAAGTAGCAAAATGGCTGCAATGTGAGGACGATATGGTATGGGCAATATCATGGCAATGTAGGGACATTGTTACATGTTATATTTTTAGATACTGCTTTCTTTTTTGTAATATTTTTGGTGGATGCTTTTTAAAAAAGGT
This sequence comes from Pelobates cultripes, assembly GCA_933207985.1. NCBI lineage: Eukaryota > Metazoa > Chordata > Amphibia > Anura > Pelobatidae > Pelobates > Pelobates cultripes. Next base: position 94,327,130 of record OW240922.1, on the reverse strand, counting down.
TTTCTATCCAAATGTTTGTTTTTGCTTCTATTAAACAATGTGCTATGTGTGCATACTAAAATGAAAAACAAAATTAAACATTACTTTATAGAAAACCCCAAATACTTGGATTCTTAGGTTGTTGTTTTTTTGAAACCATGTCATAGTGAAGTCGTTAATAGCATTCATTTTCTTGCTTTTGTTTTCATTAGAAAAATAAAATCAAACTTGGGTAGCAAATTTGCTATTATTATCTTGCAAAATATTTTAAAAGGCTCTCCTTGCACTTTGAAAATATATTTTCCGCACTAATGTAAAAAAAAAAAAAATTAAAGGGTTCTGGTAATGACAAATTATTACAAAATTTATCAGAGAGCAAGACTAAATCATTCTCTCCATTTTAATGATAATCACACTTTAATATAAATTTCACACAGTAATCCCAAATCTGTGATTTGCAATATCTTAACGAGATTTGGATAGAATGGCAATATTAATGTGTTTAATTAGGAATCTGATAAGAACATTATTATGCACGTATATAGTCTATTCCGATTTTCTATTAATTAATTTTATATCTTTTCCTTCATTTCAAAGAGTTTGTATTTACACAATCTATTAAATTTCTCCTTGTTGAATAATGTTAACTATTCCTTAAAAGGACAGTAAACCCTCTCACAAACACAATACATAATAAAGGCAGTGTAGAGGCATATATTGTATGGGTTGGACCTGTCATCAAGAAATATGAATTAGTCAGAAGGACATGAAATCTGTGCAAACCCTATATTTATTTCCAAAGGGCTGATTCATCAAAGTTGCTGTTGAAAGGTCACTGTTTGATAAATCAGTCCTGTGGAATAATCTGAAATGTAATCGCATGACCAGTTCATACATGATATAATGTGCGTCAGTAGGTGAAACTGTTGTTTCTAATCTCATGTTCATATTTTGTCTGCAGAACATCTGGGCAACCTTTTTTTTTCTAAAAGTAGAAAATAACTATAATGACCACAAGCCATCAGGTGGCTTGCTCAGAGTAAGGTTACTGAAGTACTACAGATAGACCATTACTTGTATAGGTTATATCTCGTGTGGAATAGTGGAGGACAAACTGTTAATATAGTTCAGTACTCTTATTGTGCTGGACACTATGTACCCTATGAGATGGGAAACTCTTCTGTGAGTGGCGACTTGTGAAATTTTAAGATGGTGTGGCGCCAGACACCTCCCCCAGAATTTTACTCCTCCCTATACAGTACACAGATACTCATGCAATAGAGAGAGCTGAGAATAATACAAAGATGTTAATATCGTAAAACAAACTGGGCACAACAGAAAAATATAAAGAAAATATAGAAAGCTGGGTACAATAAAGAGATAATCATACCACAAATAGAGCTGAGAAAAAGTAGAGATAAATACACAACACAGACAACAAAGATACTCATGCAATATACAGAGCTGGGTAGGCTACGTAGATACCTATATAGAAATAGAAATACAGAAAAATAAAACAGAGAGCTGGGCTCAATAAAGAGATACTCATAACTATCTCTCCAACCAGGCTCACAGAGATGCAATACAGTGAGATAGAAATAAAGTTGTGGACTTTCCTAGCAAGAATTCAATCCTTAAAGGAGAAACTTATTTCGGAACCCACAACGAAACCTGTATGGACACTCCAGTTATGTCCAGGGGCTTAACCCTTATGTAATACTACAAATCAAAAAAAGAGGAGAGGGGCTTAAATGTTGGATAAACAAGTCCAACAATTAAGCCAAAACTGGAAAGATAATAATATAAATGAAAATAGATAACTAATCAAATAACTATTCCAAATCTCTACTTAAGTAATAGTGTGCTACCCAAACCAAAATTGTGTTAACAGCCAAAAAGGGGCTATACCTCCATCATAACATACTGTGACTGTAATATATCTCCGACTATTTGACTTTAATATAACTTGTTAGGTCACAGTCTGTACTATATTGTCCTAATATTATGGAAACAGTCACAGAAAAAAAGTCCTGATTCTAAATAGGTCTGCCTATCAAAATAGACAAAAGTAATCAATTAAATGTATCTCGAAAAATGTTAATAAAAATGCTCCAAAGTAGAGTAAATAGAAAAAGAGATTATGTAAAATACCTAATGTATCCAAATAGTGTCAAGATAATCTTGATGATAGAGTGTAACAATTGATCTAATATAGTTAAACCCTATAAGGAGAGTGCTAATTGTAATCACATAGCTACAAACTACAAAATTGTATCTCCTTATCAGGGAATGAATGAGGTTTGAGAATCAGGACTGAGAAGGAGGTTTAGAGAAATATTAAAATGCTAATGTGCAGAGCCATACTTAGAATGTTGGCTGCCTGCACATAGTTGAAGTGAAAGTACCCAAAAGTGACAGTGAGATAGAAAAGAAAAGCGGAAAAACCCGACGCGCGTTTCGGTGCTTAAAACATGCACCTTCGTCAGGTTTCAGACTTTTTTTCTGTGACTGTTTCCATAATATTAGGACAATATAGTACAGACTGTGACCTAACAAGTTATATTAAAGTCAAATAGTCGGAGATATATTACAGTCACAGTATGTTATGAGGGAGGTATAGCCCCTTTTTGGCTGTTAACACAATTTTGGTTTGGGTAGCACACTATTACTTAAGTAGAGATTTGGATTAGTTATTTGATTAGTTATCTATTTTCATTTATATCATTATCTTTCCAGTTTTGGCTTAATTGTTGGACTTGTTTATCCAACATTTAAGCCCCTCTCCTCTTTTTTTGATATGCAATACAGTGATCCTTACACAGTACATCTCTGCATAATGCTAAATTTATTTTTCTCTCTCTGTCCATCTTTCTAACACTCTCTTAGCTCTCTCATACATTGTATCATGTACAATAATGTTCATGCCATGATAACTTAGCTTTATACTAAATATTGCTGCTGCTGCTGTTATGAAACATGTCAACTACTCCATTAGCTCTCAGCATACAGTGTGAACATGCAGGGCCGTCTTTAATTATGATTGGACCCTGGGTAAGCATTTACTTGGGCCCCCTGACTACATATAGATACACACAAATACACTACCTGACATACATGCAGATACTCACTGACCACATGTAGATACACACAACAACATACAGATACACACAGACTACATATAGATACACTGAGACACACATAGACACACACACAGATACAAATACTGACATACATGCAGATACAAAGGTACACACACTGACTACATATAGATACACCAACACACACACACTGACACACATACAGACACACAGATACACAACCTGACACACATGCAGATATACAGATACAAACACTGACACATACAGATACACACACAACACAAATGGACAACATACAGATACAGAAACACATTCTGACAGACGTACTGACACAGACTCACACACAGACAGCCATACTGAAACACACATACACAAAGACATACTGAACCACACAGACACGGACGGACTCACACACACACAGACATTCAGATACACTGACAGAAATACTGGCACATATACACACAGACAGGCGGACATACTGAAACACACATACACACAGACACTGACAGACATATTGACAAACACAGACATACAGAACCACACAGACACTGACAGACTCACACATAGACATACTGACACACTGACAGACATACAGGCATTCTGGCACACATACACACAGACAGACATACGTACTGAAACAAACATACACACAGACACTGACAAACATACACACATACAGGCATTTTGACACTCACAGACAGCCATACTGAAACACACACACACATGCATACTGAACCACACAGACACTGACAGACTCACACACACAGACATACTGAAATGCTGACAAACATACTGGCACACATACACACAGACAGACATTCTGGCACACATACACACAGACAGAAATACTGAAACACACATGCACACAGACACTGACAGACAAACACACATACAGACATGTTGACACACACAGACAGCCATACTGAAACACAGACAGCCATAATGAACCACACAGACACTGACAGACTCACACACACAGACACAGACATATTGAAACACTGAAAGATATGCACACATACAGATATGCTTAACCACACAGACAGACATACACACATACACTGACAGACTCTCACACACACAGACATACACACAGACACTGAAAGACATACTGGCACACTAACAGACATACACTGACAGACAGACATACACACTCAGACATTCATGCAAAATTTGATAACCACCCTCCAGTTTCTTACCTTTTCCAGGAGGGTGGCTTCCCTGGGGTCTAGTGGGCTGGCTGGGGTGGCTGGGAGTTAAGCTCTTGTTCTCTCCCAGCCTGGCCCCCTCCGGAACAGCTCCTTCCTCCCGTGCGGCTCCTGCTTCTGTGGGAGGAAGACGTGCGGCTGTCACTTCCTCACAGTGCTGCTGAAAAGCAAGGGCCTGGTTGCGCTGTTAAAGCGCCACAGCGCCCGACCAAGCCCCTGCTGACACAGGCCCGCCGGGTGTCCCTTAGTGCATGGGCCACCCGATGGGCCCCCATAGTTTGCAGGCAGAGGGAAAACGGGGAAGCTGCCTTGGGCCCTCCAGAAGGGACAGGGCCCGGGGCAGCTGCCCTGTTTGCCCCGCGTTAAAGACGGCCCTGCGAACATGGATAAAACATCAAAATATGGATAGACTCCAAACGTGTCAGCTATCAGCTCTCAGTACAAAGTGAACACAGGTTTAAAGCAGCAGAATACTGAAATACTCCTTATTACTTTTGCAGCTGGCAATATAATTAGTCTGCAGTCATAATATGGAGCTAGGAAATAGCTGGCATTGTTACCAGAAGCAATAATTATTACATATTAAAACAGATGGAAATCACAATCAGATCAGTCCTCAGAGTCACAGCCCTAGTTCTACAGTTTGAAGCTTCACAACTTTTCCACTAGCCACAGCATTAGTGTCTCAGGTGTCAGTTGTAGAGTGACTTAGCATATTAAAGAAGATATGAAGATATATAGTGACAGGCAACACTCTGTGTCAGAAATGCCCCCCTCCCCTTGTCACCCCAGGCTTCCTTGGCTTTATATATATATATATATATATATATATACATTATATTTTTGAGTAAATTCCCTTGCTTAATCAGCCCTCAAGCCATCACTGGGGCTAGGAGAGAAAAAAGATAATATACTTACATTTGTAATGGACCAGGAGCTGCTGCTGCTGTGCTCTGCCTGTGCTGCTTCCAATATGACTTTTTGCTTCTCTCTTATATGGAACTTTAAACACAACCTTTGCTGCTATCAGCCAATTATGCCCCCTGAATAGAGAGGCCAATAGCATGCCTCCACTCATGGGCAGCATGGTAAGCTGGCTCTGGTACCCAAATGACAACTCAATTGAATTTCTTGACAAGAACATTAGAACATGTGCAAAACCTGCTTAAATAGGGCAGATTTCAAACCAGCCCTATTTTTGACATACTCTCAAGAAAGCTTCTCCAGGCAGCCTCCAATCAACGGAGAGGAGGCCCACAGAATTGAAACCTCTCAGAATTGTTCCCATGTTTTTGGCTTACCATTCTCCCTTCCAGAAAAATAATAAAATTTTTCACCACATGAAAACAGATGGGGTTCTGCCCAAAGTACCCATATGGGTGAGCCTTCACTGCCTGATATGCCATGAGACACTTTTGTTATCTGTATTTTCCATGATATTAAGCAACAAAAATGAAAAAAAATATATCAACTTGGAAAAATTCTCTAATTCAGTTATTCTTCCAGTTTGGCTACTTGGACCTTTACATTTGAAATTCACTTTGAATTCACTAATTTTGCCTTTTGTGAATAACCCTGTATGCATTTCAACCAATGCCTCCTTATATGGGCAGATGAGGTTATAAAAGACGCTCAAGTGACACCAAAGAGATTTAGAGGATTGATACATTTAGAAGCTGTGAATGCTTTGGGCCTAAGCAACTTTTGGTCCTGCATGTTTGTGAGTAAGAGGAGGAGGTCTTCTAGAGGATTTTTGGCACATTAAGTTCACGTGGATAAATATATATTAACCCGCATATACAGCCCAAATCTTAGATATTACCATTAGTAGTGCCAATGGCTACAATTTCTTCTGTAAAAGGAAGCTGCGGTGTAATCTGAACCAAATGTTAAGCAGCAATAGTTAAAAGCCATAAATCACCATGAGTACATTCAACATCATTTGAAAATGTCTTAAGATGTTTTTTATTAAATCAGCTTAATGAACTATATTTTCATATACAAGTGTAAAAGCCACTGTGAAGCAATTAAATCAATCCAACCAGAAGGATATTTTTATTAAATTGACTTTCCTTCAAAAGATCTTTTTGACCCCTTTGAGTGTAATAAATTCCTAGAAAGTGTGGGGGGGTTGATAGCCATAAGGCAGTTTATAAATGAACATTTAAAGCAAGTCTAGAGCTTTGTAGACTGGAAGGCAAGACAACATTTCAGGGAAGGAACAGAGAATACACAGTTTCCAATCATCAGGATTATCTAAGGATGTGCTCAGGATCAATGTAGAGGCTTTGTGGAAGAGTCAGTGTTGGCACAAGGGCATGGTGGGAGAATATGTCCCTGAACATCTATGTGCACAAGCATGTGACATGAATGTGATAAGTTACATTCAGTGACATAAGTTCATGAAGAGAATGCCACGAGGTGTCCTAGCATCACAGAAAGCAAGTATTGGTAAATGGCAACCAAGTAAAGCCCAGTCCACAAAATAAGGGAATTATCATTCAACACACAGGTGCATACAATACAATATTAGTCTTGGTCATGTTTGTTATTCAGTAGTTTTACACAATACTATTAATATTTTACTATGCAATAAAAAAAAAACCTCTAAACTATTAAAATAAAATTGAAGAAGCCTGATTGTTTTTTAGTTCCTCCCAGGAAATTGCTTGTTAAATCTACATTTTGTTGATTTGATGGGAAAAAAAGTTATTAGATTTCTTTTGGGATTTAATAGTGCAGATGGGTAAATGCTTTAGACCCAAACACCAATAAACCGAGCTTGTTTGTATGATTACATAATCGTATTACATTATATTATGCATATTCTGTTGAGCAACTTTCCAGATGAACATTGTATTCTGCAGATGGTTTACAGCCGGCTTCTTGTTGAAACACAGCTGTGTTAACAGCCTACCTGAGTTAGCAGCATTGGTTATATTAACTCATAGCACGCCATAGAAATGCTTACCTTCTTGCAATTCACAAAGATAAAAGTTGATAAATGATTTCCACCCAGAAAATAAAAATAACCAAGTCAATTTTTGGTCTGGATCTTTCTTACATGGTCATATATATATGTTGCATTGCACTTGTGTTTATTATTTTAAGTCTCGATTTGTGTATCATTTGTGTAGAGTGAAAGTGTCTGGACTGCTCCTACAGACTCCCTCTGTAATTATTCAATAACATTACAATTTATGAGACCTGAGCCGGTGCTAAATAAAGCTGTTGAGTTTCCGTCTACTCTTATTCTTCTCATAGATTCTATCTATTTTGTCATTATAAATAATTTTATACTCTGTAGGAGTTTCTTTATTTTATATCAACCTTAGGTTGGTAGAATCCAGCTCCCATCACCCTTGTTAAAATGTCTTAGTAAATAAATCTGGAGGCTTTACAAGGTTTTACTTACTGCTACTACACAGAAAGGGTTAAGGGCAGAGTCAATTTTATTATGCCAAAACATTTCTGCGGTTTTATTAAAATAGACAGCATTGGCATATTTATTTTGCTTAATATATGTTTTCTACAAATAAAAATAACTTTCTGTAGACATTCCTATGCCACTAAACCGAACGCTAATGTAAAATGTCTACACGAAAGAGGTATTTAGCCAAATTGATTGAAAAAAACAAGTGCTTTTCCTTCTGAGAGCAGGCCAAAGTGAACATCTTATGCCTGAGTCTTGCAGACATCATTAAACTATGTAATATATACAACTGCAAATAAAGATTGATAATCTAATGAGGTATAATCTGATTTTAGAATCTATACTAAAGTAAATAGTTTTGACACAAAATGATAAATGCAGGGAAAATGGCATAAAATTAGAGACATGTACTTTTAGTAGCGGTCATTTCTGGCAGTTTTGGGATAGACATAGCGAATTACTTTTACCAAATTGCATTAAGTGGTACATCTAATACTCCAGTTATTCTTAAAGTCAGCAGAAATTAGACCATTTTTTATAGTTTATTTTATTACAATCACCACTTAAGACATAGAAAATGAAAATATTATCAAATAGCTTTATAAATTATGTTTCAGTCCCAAATGCAGGTACTGCAGAAATGACCACGTAGAAAACAAAAATGTAGAGTAAAAACATGGAATGCTGACACAAGTAAAAAATTAGGATTGTGTCCTAAGATTTGTTTTTTCTTTTAGTGCACAGCTCGGTTATTTAGAGATTTATGGGGTAAGAAAAAAAAATCTGTTCAACTCTGTTACTAAATATCTAGATCTTCACCTTTCTTACCAAGAGGTTCGCCATCAATAACTTGGGCTCACTGTTCCGCCAGTTTTTCTATATCAAGATACGGAATTAATTACCTTGAATGCAGCAAAATATAATGCTGGGAGCTCCAAAAAGAAAAAGACATAAAAAGAAGATCCACGGCTCATCATAGGGAAGCCAAATGAGTTGTTGGTCAACAGTGAAAGTGAGCAAGGAAGAAAAGAGGCACGAGAGAGGATTATAAGAAAGGAGTGAGACAGAGACGGGAATCAGAAGTAGGGATAGAAGAGAAGGAGGATAAGAGGGCAGGAACAGCAAGAATGAAGGGAACAAGAGAAGAAATAGGAAAGAAAGAGGAAAATGTAGGGAACATAGACAGAATGGTGGCAGAATGGTGGCAGAAGAGAAAAGGAAATACAACAAAAGTGGAAAGGACAGCGATGGAGGAGAAAATAGAGTAGGATAGGGAGAATTTAACAGAAAAGAGTGATTGATAAGGAGAGTAAATTGTAGAAAGGGTTCAAGAGAGGGAGCAAAATGGACCATTATAATAAAGAAAAAAAAGACAGATGCGTAAAAATGTAAGTTTATCTATTAAAAGATAATGTACTGGCATTGCTTTCAGTTTGTAGAATATTTATTGCTACATTTACATATGTATACATTTTTTTTAAAAAGTTATAATTTATTTGCTTCTTTAATAGATTTGTGACCTATTCATCAACAAGCTCAACCAAGACATGGTCCATTTTGAGCTAAAACCAGGGGTCCGAATTCTTGTCCATGCAGCACATTTAACAGCAGGTAAATATAATCACAAATGATATCCTTGATGCAGGGCTGGAGATGGGTCAAGAATCTGATGTTACATTTTTGAGATTCATTTATCTATCAACCAGGAATGAAATATTCTAAAGTGTTAGATTAGAACAAAGAGGGTACACATAATATATGCTTTCTGTGATAAAAGTAGTCAGTGATATAGAAGCACAAACTATAAATAAAAGTAAGAATTCGACTTGTACAAACATTCTGACCATGCAGAAATAATTATTCCTTGCACCTCTTCCATCATGTAACAACATTTCTTATCAGTGCACAATCATATAAATTCAAGGAAAATAATTAGAACTGGTGATTATTTTGGTTTAAAAATGGTATCCAATTTTATTTGTATAGTCTATGTGAGCAGCAAGTGTTTACATATACCATGTAAATTACCCATTCTGATGAACACAGCAGTTACAGGAAGTCAGAATCCCATTTGTCAATTAATTTCGCTCAAACAAAAGAGTTACTAGAAGTAAGAATCCCATTGGCTCATCCATACTAATCAAATATAGTAGATTGAGGAAGCAGTAATCCAATTGGTCCATTTGAAAAAAAAGCAAGAATTCCACTGGCTCATCATTTCATCTAAATGTGGCAGTTCAAGGAAGCAAGAATCCTATCGGCTATACTATTTTGATCAAATGCAATAGTTTGAAAATAATAGCTGAAAGTAAAAATCCATTCTGCCTTTGTATGTAGATTGTTTTAATGATATACACTCACCCTAAGCATTCTAAGTAAAGGAGATTTGTTAACCAAATAATTTTCTTCCTTTTCTGCATTCATATTCTTAGCAGAATATTGCTTTTGCATCTAACTTTACAAGCTTTTTCTGAAGCAAAAATGAAAGATAAAAACATAATTAATCAGGATTTGTCTTCATGTTCTATCAAATGGCTGATCTATACATTATTTGATGAGAAACCAAAACATATTATTGCTTTCAAGTGCATTTTTTTAATGAATTATATGTCGTTTCATACCTCAGGCTCTTTCTGGGGTTAAGGGGAGGAGATACAGCCACATGTTTCTGATAATAAAATTATGCTTAAAATTAATTAAAATTAAGAAACTGGTTTTGATTTTGTAGCAAGTCACATCGTTTTTTTGTTTTTTTTAACCAAAAAGTCCAGATGTTGTTCTAGTAGCACAAATCGATAACACTTTTCCTACATCAAATGGTTAAGTAATTGAAGCCTCCATTTGTTCCAATATAAGTGTTTCATTGTTCGTTTATTTCGATGCAATGTGTACCTTTATTGTAAAAATGAATTAAACAATTATTAAGCATATAAATTTAATAATTACTTGGCTTTTTGACTATTTTTTCTCATATAATTGGTTAAATTACTTTCTGCTTTGTAGTTCTCAACTCATCCAAAAATAACATTTAGTTGGCGTAGCCCGACATCCATGTGACAGTTCTGCCATCACATAAAAGATTATTGGACTACATGAACTAAATTTTATTTTTGGATAAAGGGATTTGTCCGAAGCAAATTTGTCCATCGCATATGTCTACTAAATACTAAATTGTACTGAACTGAACTTAGAATGGCAAAACTGACAAATCCTCCTCCTCATATGTAGTCACATATGTAGACAAATATGTAGTGTTTTTTTGGGGGACAGATCCTGACCTCTGAGCTGCACAGACGCGAGTACCGCGAGCTCCTGCTGAAAGGGCAAAATCGGAGGCAAAATCGGGGGCTATGGAGCCCACAGACTCACCGGGGTGCACGTCCCACACTAGGAGTGCACCACTGAACAGAATGATGCCCAATAGATGCCAGTCGGAACCGGGCAACCGGAATGCCAAGTGCAGCCTACTGGAGAAGGAGCTGGGGAGAGGCGGCCGATCTCCCAAGAGCCAGACCCAACAGGCGACACTAAGGGCCTTCTATCCCCCTCCCTGGACAGGTGGGGGTTATCCTGGTCCCCAACGGAAGCCCAGCTCCCACCCTACCCAATCTGCACATCGTGAACAGCAGCAACGAAGCGGAGCCTAGACCACACAAGATGGCAGAGGCCCCTTCACAGACCTCACTATCCCCCAGCCAAACTAATGAGACACACCTCAACTCGTTTGATTCCAGGCTGGAGGCAAAATTTCAAGCCTTTTGGGACAAGCTGCAGGCACGCTCAAACATCAATCAGCATACAGAGGGGTTGAAAAGAGGCCCAAAGGGGTAGGGGGGAAACCTTCCCGCGGGCAGAACACCTACTCTATCAGCTCAAAAAGTAAAGATGGCACCACTACAGAGGCCTGCACGGAAGCCTGCACAAAGGGCGGCACTCAAGCCTGCACAGAAGTGCAAGCCCGAGAAGCAGCTGAAGAGAGAACAGAGAGGGAGACCGCAGAGCACACCCCGACACAGGAGACGCCGCCATGCATCACCTACTTGAACCCCGGTCCGGCTGTCACCCAGTATGTAACAAGCAACCTGCAAGCAGATCCCGAGTTTTTACCTGGACCATCAACGACCTGCGGTTGTGGGTGAACCCGGGTCAGGACTGTGCTGGACACTGGAGCTGTTGGGGTAGCTATATGGGGACATGGTCATGTAACACAGCACCACGCAGGATGCATAGCTTAGTGGGCATAGGCTGACCACCCTACATGAAAGCAGGGCCGGGCTACTACATCTCTTAAGCCTCAGGTCTCATGTTAACCGTCACCCACCTATCTCAAATCTATAACTATGGACCAAGGGTCTGTTTAGCTCATGCGGGTTCCCATCTCTCCTTGTTTTCAACTCTCGTTGTTTTCTCTTTGTTTTTTGATTTTTTTTCTCTTTGTTTTTTCTTGCTCCCATAGGTGGTACTGGTGGAACATAACATACAGTAGTTTAGCATGATATAAGTAGCACTTAATATGGTGCCGAGCCTGATTATGTCTCACTAAGATTACTTCTTTTATTTGTATACACTTGTATCCGAATAAAATGTTAGCTAGTGACTGTTAAGCCTTAAGTATTAATGCTCAAATGTAGTCTATAACGATGTATATACTAGACAGAATTTGCACAGTGAGGCATGTCTACTCAGTAAATCCTCTTATCAACATAACTACCTGTAAAATCAGTTACATCACTCAGTGAAAGCTTATGTATAATCTACTTTTACTTAATTTTCTTTAAAAATAGTGCATAGTATTTCCATGCCATGCCTATGTACCAATATATATGACAATGATTTGTCTGTGGACGCTATCGTGTCATCGCAAACTTGGTTGTAACTACCCGCACTGCAAAAATAAAGAATTAAAAAAAAGAAAAAAAAAGATGGAAGTAGGGCACACAGAACTCTCCCACATCAAAGTCAGATACTAAACGCAATTAACCTCTTTATGTATATGCCCTGACTAACACTATACTGCTGATTGACCCCCCTATCTATAAAATGGAGGCAAGGTTAGACAGCAGTAACTTACAGCAACACAGCAATTTGTTGTGTATGTTTCACCGGTTATTATTTAATTTGCTTATGTTTTTAGTGTTTATCTCAGCCTGTAATGCAACTGACTTAACCTGTATTGTCTTTCTGCGCCATAAGCATAATTGATAGGCTCTCAGGAACTTTACCGGCTACTCATGAGGTTAAGCTTGTTAACTTACATAAAAATGTGCAGAAATACATGCCACTACCTAATCTGCATGCAACTGTATGAATACGGTGTTGTGGCATCCTGACGAAGCTATTGTTGATAACGTTGTGGCGTATGACTATGCTTTGTAATCACCTGCATGACAAAAATAAAGAATTTAAAAAAAAATATGTAGTGTTTTTTTAAATTTGTTACAATTTGATGTTTTAGAATAAACTGCTATATCTTAATTCCCTAGTACAAAACAAACAAGCTGCTAATTATTGTATTGTCTATGCAAAGAACAATGAGTTAAAGGGGATTAGTCTGCCAATGGGAAATTTTTAAATGAATAAAAGGGATTTATATTTGAGTATAAACAAACAATATTAACTGTTTAGTAAATAGACCTCTAAGATAGTCCCTGAGTACCTTTCCATTTAGTAATACAATAATTTAAACTAAAAATGAAAGAATGAAAAAACAGCATTAAACCCACTGAATCCTTTTTTTTTTCTGCGTGCTTAGAATGTTTCAAAACATATATTCATTTCTACAATGGAATGGATTATGGGGCAAATTATCCTGGCATTCAGCTCTATATTTCATCAAAGGCACACAGAGGAACATTCTTTTTATTATAAAATTGCATGTTTCCTTCAAAGTGATATAACACTGGCTGTAAGAATCCTTACATATGCTGGTATAATAAATAGTTCTGAGCCATACAGAATACCTCCAGGCTGATACATTTAGGTAAATATGGAGAACAGAATGCCATTTTTATAAGAAAAATCTAAGGAAAGTGTTGAAGCATGCCTTTTAATATGCCAGATGAATTTAATTTTTATATTTCTTTCCATCTTAAAGATTCTAGAATTTTTTTTATTTATGCCATTATTGCCTTGGAATATATACATATATGTCTACCTAGTCCTAACTACAGCGTACTTAGCACTTTATAGGTTACATTGCAGGTCAGCGAGGGGCACTTAGTGCAGAAGTAATATGGCGTATGGGTATATTTTTTATATAGCCTTTAAAGATGCACTTTACAGTTTACCTTACAACAGTGGGAGGTACACTGTATGCACTAATACAAAGTATACATATATATCACTTTACAAGCTACATTACAGCAGAGGAGCGATAGAGTGAGTGCAGTAGTAACATAGTATATGTTTATATATCACATACAAGTATACTTAGCACTTTACAGGCAACATTACAGTAGAGTAGAGATACAGTAAGTGCAGTAGTTACATAGTATATGTTTATATATCACAAACAAGTATACCTAGCACTTTACAGGTTACATTAAAGTAGAGTAGAGATACAGTGAGTGCAGTAGTTGCATAGTGTATGTATATATATATATATATATATATATATATATATCACAAATTAGTATACTTAGCACTTTACAGGTTACATTGCAGTAGAGGTGGAGGCAAGGTAAGTGCAGTAATTATCGAGTATATATATATATTGTACTTAGCAGTTTATAGCTTGCATTAGGAGGTACAGTAAGTGCAGAAGGTATGAAGTGTATGCATATTTTATTTGTAAATTGTAGCCACTGTACTTAGCATGGATAGAATTATAGAAGATATGAGGTACATTAGTAAGACAATGTGTTCATGTTATAATTACAGCATTTTTGGCACTTTACTGATAATATTACAGTAGAAGGGGGTACAGTAAGTGCAGTAGTTAAGAGGTGGATTGAAGTGTCATTTCTAAAAAGCTAACGGTGTATCTAGCACTTTATAGATGACGGTACAGCATGTTTAGTAGATATTCATCTAATATAATAGATATAAAGTCCATATGGAACATTAGGGAAAAAGTCCCCGTGTCAGTGAGCTTGGAGTCGGAGTGGGAATTGAGTGAAATTAAATTGAACTCGCTGTATTTGATTTCTATTTGTCCTAATTTCTTATGGCACTTTCTCAGATCTTAGGCAAACTAAAGTTAACTGAATAAATAGAATTGTGAGAGAGGAATCAAACAATTCCTTATTATATCGTGAAATTATGGTTTATTTTCTTATCAATAAATGTATTAAATATGATTTTTAATGAAAACAAATTTGAACATATAATATCTATCCTCAGCACAAAAACATTCGGCACACGAAATATTTCTAACGAACTCATCGCTAAGTTTTTATGTGCGTATGAGCTGTACAGTATATACAAACAGAGAAAGTAGACAGTATTTTGTATGTAGTTGTTTAAATTTTGTTTTTAATGGAAGGGGAACTACCATGTCCCACTGAATTTTTTACTATATTTACCTGCCCCGTGTATTTAACAATTATGTATTAGTGAGGTTTTATAAAACTATACTAAAACTGAATGTAGAAATTCACACCTATTTATCCTGCAACTGGGCACCTCCATCTCAGCTTCCTGCCAATCATTGTTATAAGCTTTATCATTTGCACCTATCAGCCAGCAGAGAGACAGTATATGAAACCATGTTTTTGTTTCTACTCCTCATTTGCAATGCTTGTTCTGTTTTAGACCAGGAGAGCTGAATTAGAAAAATATCCCAAATCAGCAGTTATCAGTTTGACACATTCAGTGCTTGTGAAATGCAGCCAGGCACAGAGAGACAGGTGGATGTAGTGAGTGTAGTGGAAGACGATATGCCACACTGATACATGATGATAAGAGGATGTTGGGCTGTTAGAGAACTAGGGGCAGCAAGAGCGTTTGCACAGTGTGCAAAGTTAGCTAAACAATAAATATGTTATAGTCAGCCATTCGACATAGGTCCACTAAATACAAAGAGTATTGAAGAAGAAGAAGAAAAAAGGAATTAGCTATTTTTTTTTATCAATGGGCGTATTACATGGATCTGCAACTCCATTAGTCTCTGTGTTAATATGGCCCGGTCTTTCATGCAATCTGTACTGCTGTCTGCCTGTTGTAGATGCAAAAGCTAGAAAATGAAATCCAAATGAAAATTGAGACTGAAATAGTCAAGCTGCGAACACAACTGACTTGGGTATTTTTTTTTTTTTCAGGTCAGTAATTCCAGCCTTAATTTAGCTGTTTGGATAGAATTTGCTAAAATGTATTGTTAAGCAAATAATCTTGTAAGTGTTTACATTTCAAAGAAGAGTTGTCGTATCTAGATCTTTAGAACAACCTCAAAAATCAACTGTTTGATATTTTTTTATATATATATTTTTTTCTGTAGATCTCAGGAATGTATTTTTATATTACAACACTTTTAAAATTAAAGACTGCACCTTTAATGTTCTGGTTCCCACTGACAATGTTACTTCCCTTTATATGACATGAGTCACGGTAATAATTTTGATAAGCCACTAAAAATGCTGCCTTTTATTCCATTATTTCAAATGTTGAATCCTATTTCTAAATACAATGAACAATGCGAACAAGAGGATTTCTATTTGGGATAACATATGTAGTAGAGAACACAAAAAGGCAATGATATTCTCAAGAGATTTCCTCTGCTAAAGAAGCAACGGATGCAGATAAGAACATCCGCTGTGTGTAACATCTCATGTCTTGCTAGCAAGATTGTTAATAAGGTGCAAGGGAATATCAAATCATGCTCTTGCATCCCATTAACTACTAAGCAGATGTTCGACCAGCCCTTGTTATGAATGTGTACCACAATTAATCTCAGTATGACCGGCATAAGGCAGGAAGGAAATTAAACTGCAGGTGAAGTTGTCTTCTGAGTAATTAGCAAACTCGTCCACTTTGCTTTTAGGAGATGACTCTATTCAACATGGCTTTTGAACTTTCTAAGAGTATTTCGTAATACAATGAACATGGCAAAGTGGTTTTATTCCTTGCCTTTGTGGAATTAGAATATGCATTTATTCCTTGGTCACAATGAACTATAAGTCAAGCAGATTTTTTTTCTCACCATCTGTTCTATTAAATATTTATGAACTAAATACATAAAATTAAAATATGGACTTTGATCAATAAGAATCTATTCAAACCTCTCGGTTTTCGCTATTTTACAAAACATATATTTTTTTCTTCCTTGGATGGTGAGAATCCACAGCGACATATGAGAGAAAGAACGTAAAAACACCCATAATTCAACATTTCAGCATGTGTCTCCCTATCTAGCCAATACTCTAAAAACCTCAGTTGTTTTTCTTCCTCCCAGGATTAATCTGTATTCCACAGAGCTCTTAGTGAACTAATGTGTTTCCCATATGAAGACATCTGTTGTCCCCTACTAAGTCCTATATAGCTCTGGGGCTGATTGAGGAGTGCATGAGCAATGTTGTTCTATTAGGTTTGTCTTTACTCTGCAAGACAACATGCACAAGCTAACGTTGCTCAGCCAAAAACTCAGGGAGAAGAAAAACAAACAAACATCCAAAGTGGTCTCTAATGAAGTGCCCGTGAGTTACAAAACATGTACGCATTATTGTAGTGGTGTCTTTTTATTTTTCTATTACACACTTTGGCTTTTTCATTACGGACTTGGAATTTATTATAGCCCGTCTGTATTTATCACTAAATAATATATACAGGCAGCTCCAATAAAACATGAAGAGTCTTCTACTTTCTAGATTGTGCCTTGAGTTTGCATTCCAGTTGTGGGTACATTTTCTCTTCAAAGTGCCCAGATAAATGCCAGATTCAGGCAAATGCCAAATTCTGTTTTAGTGTGTCTCACTGGCAATCCTGGAAGCTACACTTTGGTAGCACTCAACCTCCCCCAGTCAGTTATTTGAAGTGCTATTAAGACATGGCTTGTTTAAGAGGCACACTGTCCCACGATGTTAAGAGGCACACATTAATTTTCTTCTGGATCATGAGTGCCAGTGAGGCCCTTCCCTTCATTGGAAATTGGTTACATGTCTTTAACAGGTGCCCTGTTTACTTTGATATTGTTTTCTTGTTGTATTCCTCCTCTAATTGGCTATATGTAGACATGCGTATTCCACGGGGGTGGCATGGCTAAAGGTCAAGAAACATGTCAAAGTGTAGCATTAAGGGTGTTGTTATCTCCTCCAGCTGGGAGGAACTTTATCTACTATGTTACTACTTAATTAGTGTCTCTCTATCTCATTTATAAAAAAAAATAGAAATAATACAACTGCTGTTTAGGTATATAATATCACTATTCTATCACAATTCAAATTTAGTGCTCAGCTATCTAATTAGCTTACTCATCACCAAAAGGCACAAAGCTAACCGGTCATAAATAAAAAGCATTCCTCCATCCCATAGAATACACAAAACAATCTATCTCTTGTATAAAACTTGTTACTCAATATTATAACATTCATGAGATACCATATTTAAACATATTTCATTTGAACTGTGCTTAAAGGACCACCCCAAGCAATCCAACCTCTAGAGCGCATTGCAAGGGTTATGGTGCAAGGTGTGCCATGCCCCTCCCATTGTAAGAAGTCAAAACATTTTCAAATAGTTTGACTTCTTTGCTGGAATCCACTACCATCATACAAGAGCCAGAAAATCAGTTATCTCTCACAAGCTAAGCCTGGCAATGGAGATGGTTTGACTGCTTACAATTGGGGAGACTCTTGGTACCATAATCATTAGAGAAAAAGTCAGTGGTTATAGTACTCCTTTAAGTTGTAAAGCATAGCATAGCAGTTCTTCAAACCAGGAAACATTTGAACCTTAAAGGGTATCTCTACGCACTCTAATCACTTCATCTTTCTGCAGACTTTCTTTATAAAATATTTCTTTATGGAAGATAAAAGTTTATTAAACTTTTTTTGTGTTTATGGTTGACTCCCTAAGCTGTCAAGCAGCCAGCTGGAACATACACTTTCTGGTTGGAAATATAAATTATGTGTATTTTCCTTTGCGTCTAGTGTCAGCATGTCTAGCACCCTAACTCCAGACAGTGGACAGTCTTACCAGTTTCTCCCTGTGACTGTCACACAGTCAGCAGTAGCTACATCCAGCATGCTCAGTGAGATTCTGTCTGAGGCTGGTGAGATCTAAAATATACATCTAGTGCAATGTTATGGTAAGACATGCCAGAGGCTTGCTGAACTTGATAAAAACAATTCAGGCCACAATTGCTTTATAAAGCAAGTCAGAATTTTAATGGATGCATACAAGATTAATACATTAAACATGGCACTTTAACTAATAGAGCCCTTAAGTACACTTCCTATAAGGAGAAATGTGTTTACACTTCCTTCATTGCACTGTCTGTTTAATTTAGAATTTCTTATCTCCTGCTCTGTTAATAGCTTGCTAGACCCTGCAGGAGCCTCCTGTGTGTCATTAAAGTTCAATTTACAGAGCAGGAGAGGGAAACTTTTAAAGTAACATCTGATTGAAAATTAAACCATTTTTTTTTTTTATGTAGGCGGTTTCAGTCAAAGTCGGGGAGGTGTGGCTAGGGCAGCATGGACAGAAACAAAAGAGATTTAACTTCTAAGTGGCAGTGAATTGAGCAGTGATACTTCAGATACCTGTCTATAGTGTAAATTTAAATAAAGTTAATGAATGAAACAGAGAAAAAGACCCAGCGGACAGAGGGATAGAATGCCCAACACACCCCGAATGGCTGCCCTATTGTCACAGATGACTGCAATACACGCGTGCACTGCGCACCCGAGACCCTAAATTTTGTCTCGAATGGTGTCCCTGGTAGAAAATGATGTCACAAAGGATTTAGCAGGTAGTCTCCCTGACACTATTCATACTGGGGTGGGTGGAGCAGAGACATGTGAAATAATATGTATTCCTTCCTCTACATTTATACCTACCATGAATGTGATCAGATGATGTAACGTGTACTGCCTTACCCTTTTTTTTCTGTACCCCCACTTAATATTGTCTTAAATAATAAATAATAATAATAAAATTAGCATCAACCTGTAAAATAAAAAGAAGAACGAAAGAAACAGAGAAAATGAACAGGAAAAGGGAATGATTTGAATATTTAGAAAGTCAAAGGGTACCTATCATGACAAATGTAATTTAATCTTAAATAATAGAGTATCATATTTTGTCTATGCATTGTGCAAGCAGAATTGCCAACACATTTCTAGATTTCAATACAATCAGAGGTTAAAATATAGCCCTTTCTTCGTCCTCTCAGTCAGTTCAGTCTGTGCCGATTGGCACAGAGATAAGAAGGCTGTGTTCTACATGTCTGTTATCAGACAGGGAATCCCTGCTCTGTGCATTTCCAATGCTTGAATTTAGCCTAAGGGAAAGCAATGCCTCCATGGAGTAGTAGGGGGAAAGGCACGCTCCACAAGCAAGCACAGAGAGAGGAGATAAACAGCCAGAATGATTTATTACAGCAGCGTTGGACAGCGTCTGTACTCTCCAAACAGGGGTATACATGAGAAATGTGTCAAACAACAAATGTAACACCCACTAAAACATGATTGATGCTCTCAGAAGGAGATAGGTGTAATGGAAATAAATTAAAATATGAGATGTTAACAGTGTTAAAGGAAGAAACACTTAATTGTATAATACAGATCAAGCCAGATTGTTAGAAAACTGCAAACTTATATCTGTCATGTAATAGGAATTGTATAAAAATACTACTTTATAGAATGACGGTGGATACCAGGAATAGCCTTGTAGATGATGTAACAAAGGCTAACAGTTTTATAGAAAGTGATACAAAAATGCAATCTACTTGAAATAGCCTTTTAGTAAACGTTGTAATGGCTAACACATTAAAGGAAATGTGAAACAGCTAGAATGTACAATGATCAAACCACTAAAGAACAAATCAGTAAAATAACTTTCTCTGATGGTTTCTAAACAATCTATATAGAACATGTCTGTATCTGCTAGCTCAATCTATGTTTCTAACCTACTAGCTTACATTTTGTATCGATATTTTACACTACCAGCCTGCTCACTAAAAAATAGCATTGTGATAGAAAATAAAAATACAAACCAAGGGAAAGAATTTTGGAGCTTCTGTATTTTTCTAACTTTGCAATGTATCTTTTTTTTTTTATATAGTCAATAATCATTAGACTTGTGCACTGTGGAAAAATTCAGTTTGGCCCAATCACTTTGTCCAAAAATAAAACTTTGTTTTTGGGATGCGATAGTCGTCCATGGGGTAGTTCGGCTTGTCTGAATATTGTCAATAAAAAATATTCTGGAACACAATTCGGAAAGAAAAAAAACAGTGTAGAAATGGGCCAATCAGCGGATTGCAAATATATATATATATATATATATATATATATATATAATAGTATTAATATGTACATATTTGCAGTATACTGATGGAGGCAGTATAAGTGAAAAAGAGGAGACGCAAATTAACAATTTATATTTTTCAATTTCTATTTTTGGTGCCATGATTGAAATTACAAATCAAATGAACATGCTCATCTATTGCACAAGTTGTCTGCTCGGTTATATGTCTGTGTAGCGCTTCGGAGCTATGGTGTTCAGACCTCCCACCAATCAGCCTAAATATGGACAAACTGCAATGCAGCTGATAATAAATGCACAAGTCTAGCTATCACCCCACCACAGCTCTCTGTTCAGCAAATAGACATCTAGGTAATCTAACATTGCATATTGGTTGGATTGTGGAGAGGCTGTAGGAGATTGGAAAGAAATCAGACCTGCAAATTTTAGCTTGGTAACTAATAATAATAAAAAAAAAATGCAAATGATAAATCATTAGAAATTAATTTGTTGAATGGAAATTTATGGAGAATTGACAGGTAAGTTGCTAAATTTTAGGTCAAAAAAGCCAAAAGAAAAAAATTCTATAAATATGTTTCCAACTTGCCTACTTGAGCTTAAAGTCCATAGTTCACTTTTACTCTTACATACTAAATAAACATCAAGTATACATAAGGTTGAAAAATTATTTTTTACATATGATGTTTTCTGGATTAATTAGGGATGAAACAGGCTGGCGATCTCGATTTTATCGTGAATGTCATAGATGTTTGAAGAGTATATAAATGGTTAATAAAAGTAATAGAAATGTGAATTTATTGCATTAAGGAATAAACATAAGATTTATTTTTCAAGGTATGTAAGAATTTTCAGCTTTGTAAAAGGAGAAAAACCATTATCTTAATGTAAAATTTGGTTTGCAATGTATCCTATTTTTACCAAAAGAGCAAGAAGGTCACATAGGAGGTCTTAGAGGTATTTGAAAAAATTGCATGCCTTAGAAAAAATAGATTTGATTCATGAGGCAGCTAATAGAAAGATAACAAAGGTAAGGACAAGAAGTAGCCATAAAGCAATATATAAATTATATATCTACCATATTATCATATTCAATAACTATCTACATCATTGGTACTCGGTCTTGCTCCGTGGTGCTTCAGCAATGGTGGAATTAAGGTTTACAAAATTCTCTGAAGCATAGTTCAGCAAAGAGCTGGAAACCCAGGGTTGCACATCTCTCATGTGAAGATTTTAGGGAAGCCATTATTTAGAAAGCATATACTGTGGCTGAAACGTGGTGTCGGTACAGCTATCATGCATACGGTCGATGGATAATCCTAGCTCCTTTGCCCTTTCTAGCCCCTCTGGTGGACCTGACTCCGAGTCACAGTGGCTCTGCAATGCTGATGCTCTTATCGGTGGTCTTTGTGGGACTGGCAGTCTTTGTCATCTATAAGTTTAAAAGGTAATCACAGTCCTGTTCCTACTTGGAGGTGTAACCAACACGTGAGCACTCACTTTTAACAGCAATGATGGTTTCTGTTGATGTTTTTAGGAAAATTCCTGGAATTAATGTTTATGCACAGATGCAGAATGAGAAAGACCGAGCGATGGTCAGTCCAGGCACTCAAAGTGAAACAATGTCACCCATATTCACTCACATTCAGCCGGTGGGTCCTGAGCAGCTGTTAGAGGGCAAGGTGGAAACACAGCCTATAGGTAAATAAATTCCAAGTAGCTAGTCCTGAATGGCTGTACAGGAACCCACCTGAGTAGCCATATATGTCGGAGTGACTGTGTACTGAGCGCTCTGTATAACCCTTCCTCCCTGCTCTCTTTTTGTGTGAGCGTTCTCTAATATATTTTATCTTTTTCACCCTATCCCTGTCTTAACTAACCCTGAGATATTTAGGTCAGCTTTCATCTCACTTCCTACCTTGCTGGAAGCCATGAAACAAGCAGATGAGCAAACAACACAGACTGGTTTTGTAACTTAACTTGTCAGTTCTCTGCCTTGGTGAATAACATGATGAGATTAAAGATAATATAGCAAGTCAGGAGGTAGCAAGTTAATGCCAAAATAATCTATCGTGAATTTCACTTTTATTTTCATGCATTAAAACATACAGGCATATACATTTTTACTAAAAACATTCCTCGGGTACCAGAATGGAGAGAACACATATATGCCTGGTTGGATTTACATTTGCACGTGTCTGTAGGAACAATTTAAAAGGCATCTTTAAATTTCTGCTAAAATAAATACACTACATTAGAAAAAAAGTTATATATATATATATATATATATATATATATACACATATATATATATATATATTTATTTTTTTAGAATGGATGATCTTATTAGCAATGACATTATCACATTCACATATTCTATTTGTTCAGTCATTGAAGCCATCTGCAAAGTATGTAACTCGTTCCAATCATTCCAATAAATGATCACAGGCCTCTCTCTTATATAGGACCCTAAGAGGGAGCCAGATATTATTGAGGAATCAATGTACCTTCTCCTGCCTCACTTAGTTTAGGTCAGGAGCAGGTAATGATGTTAAGAAATGCACATTAATATTAGTTAGACCCAATTAACTGGATTGTCTTGACAGAGAACCGGCTTACTCTGATTACTAATTAGTAATTCCTTCATTAAAGTTATTTGAAAAAATTCTATTCAGTAAGCAGAATAAACCTAATATTTGAGAAATGCTTGTGATAGCTGCCTTCCATATGTACTGCCAAATCCATCCCTATAGATACATATAATAAACATGTATCATATATAGATGCCTTATCACGCGTGTGGGGTATGCTTATGCTGTGTGCATCCATTGCACACCTGCATCTGTCTTTTCAAATCAGTTTTCAAATGACGCCCTCGTTTGTCTTAAGACATTTTTTAGTAATTTATGGGCTGGTCATCAAAGGATTTGTTTCTCTTGCAGTCTAATTTGTGCTTATGTAATACAGGGATACGTTTATTTCTTACTATTTGGAGTACAAGATTAGGAACCTTTGGTAAGATTAGGCACTCATGAACCATTCTGCGTGTGTATATGTGTGTGCTTAAAATGTGTAGCCCTATGCTACTAGCAAGGCCTTTAAAGTTGCTACCGGCCATAGAATATCTTAGGGCTTAAGTTTCACTTGCCAATGCCTAGTGGAAATTTTAAACCTTGATATACATAGACACAACAAAAGAATATATAAAATTAAGTACGGCCCTCATCTTTGCTCAATATAAGCACGTTAGTGCAGAATTTATAACGCTATAAGAGGCAAAATTATTGAGGCTCTGAAGACATGCATTAACACATGACTTTAAACACAATTTGATGACATTATTTTCCTATAATTGTGTTAAATGTATACTTATTCTGTAAGCTTCACTGAGGTTCACAAATTATTTTCTCAAAAATGTGCTTATCATCTACAATTTATAATTCCAGTGAAAACATAATTATCTTCAGAATATGACTTTACCATCAGGAACAGATTACGTTTTGAATAAAAACGTATAAAGAAAAAAAACAACAAAAAATAACTTGCAAAACTAACGTAGCTGATGGAAAGGAAAAAAACGCATGTATTTGTTTTGATTAATCTATTATATAATTAATACAATACAATATTACCATGGATTTATTTTTATTTGGATGTAGAACTCCTATTGCCCTATATTCTGTAGCAGGATAAATTCATGTACGCTTATAGCAGGCTATATGAGGACATTGTCTACACCACCAATGCAAACTTTAAGAGGCTGAACTTTTTCAGCCTATTTGACTATCTAACTGTTAAAGCTGCAGCACCCAAATGTCTTTAAGCAATTTCTGAATCACTATATCAGTCACAATAGTTTACAGATAATATAGAAATATTTTAAAACTATAAGAATCATATGATGTTAAAGGATCACTATAGGGTCAGGAACGCAAACATGTTTTCCTGACCCTATAGTGTTAAAGCCACCATGCAGCCCCCCTGGGCCCCACATGCCTCCATAAATATAGCAAAATCTTACTGTATGCAAGCCTGAAACTGTAACTCTGCATGCTGTTTGTCTCAGAAAAGACAAGCTGTCTGCTGACATCATTAGAAGTGGTGGCCTGATCCAATCACAATGCTTCCCCACAGGATTGGCTGAGAGTTACAAGGAGGCAGATCAGGGGCAGATGCAGCATGATTCAAACACAGCCCTGGCCAATCAGCATCTCCTCATAGAGATGAATTGAATCAATGAATCTCTATGAGGAAAGTTCAGTGTCTGCATGCAGAGGGAGGCAACACTGAATGTTTGGATGCATTTTAGGCAGCCATGACCCAGGAAGGATCTCTAACAGCCATCTGAGGAGTGGCCAGTGAAGTTATCACTAGGCTGTAATGTAAACACTGCATTTTCTCTGAAAAGACAGTGTTTACAGCAAAAAGCCTGAAGGTAATGATTCTACTCACCAGAAAAAAATCAGTAAGCTGTAGTTGTTCTTGTGACTAAAGCGTCCCTTTAATGTAATCATTTCTTTCACTATCTATGTATGTCAACCTGTCTGTCTGGATGTCTTCATGCTCATCGGTCTGTCCATCCATAGTCTATCAGTATGCCCATCAGCCAGTCTGTCTTTTTTTGTCCTTCAGTTTGTCTATGTGTAGAATGGAAAGGCAAAAACGTATACTGATAAAACATGGTATACAATAGAACTATCTAATTAGCCATGCATTTGCACCAGTAGCGTTAGTCATTTGTATGAATCACTAACTAATGATTGAAAACAACATTGCAACATTTCCATTAGCGACACTAATTCTAGAGAACATAAACAAATGACCATAAATACATTATATCTATAAAAAAATTCTAAAAACACCTAACTTAGGCAAAAATATTTGGAGCTTAGTTACAGTATATGATCATACATTGCATAAGCCTGGCACAACACCAGTGTGCCCCGTTTTTGGCAGGTCCTATCCTAGCAACCTAATGTCTGCTATTATGAATTAACCTACTTACTTGGGAAATACTTCCTCCTGGAGCTCTCAAAGTTAACTATGGCCCTAGAATGAGGCACCTGCAATAGAGAGGTGTGCAAAGCTGGGGTGCTGTACTAGACTCCCACATATATTTATATATGAAGCCAAGAGGGGTGAACTCACATCAATTCACAGAATGTAATCATTTTTATTTTGTTTTAATTATCCAACCTAGGCAAAAATAATGGGGGGTTAGTTTTAAGATATGATCATACATTTCATAAGCCTGCCACATTTTCAGGGTACATACACATCTAAAACCACATATTGCATAGATATATTTTCAGGAATACATGAAGCTTTGTGATGTTCAAAATTAGAAAAAATATTTTTATAATCTAATTTAGCATAAAATGCTTTCTAGGCATCTCAGATAAAGTGTAAGCATCGGTCAGAAGGGATTTCATATGGCTAATACCTCCAGAAGAGATAAATATCCCATGGACCACTTCTACCTTTCCTCATGTGACCATTAAAGCAATGACATTGATGCTGAATTACATTGGTGTAGCTAGCTTACTCATTGTTTTTTATCGAGCAGAACTGGTAGCCAGGTCTCTGACTGGTCAAGTCATCAGTGTACCAAGTGTTATTTAAAATGTTATACTGAAAATAATGCCATTTGATTGCTCATCAAGGCCTCCATTGCCAGTCTTTTTCTGTGAAAATGGAAATAAGCAGCCTTGTCAAGAATTCTGTAACCCAAGTTAGACTGTGATTTTAGAAACTATCCAAAGGCCCATTTGGATTCAAGTCCCTCAAAATCCCAAAAAGAAATATGCCTTTTGCTCTCCAATCTTCCACCCTCGTCCAATCCTCATTAACATTCTCTACAAAACTGCAGGTCATACTGTTACAACAATGATAATACACTTATTACCTTCAACAGAGCTCCTGATATTCACATATAATTCACTCCAGCGTAACTCAACACCTAAACATCAGCAGTTACACTTCTATAGGTACTAAGTGATCTCCAAGCAGTCCCCATTCTAGTCTTGAGGTGAGTCAGCCTCCTCAGGAAAACACAGCACAATCCTGTGGTCATGGAAACTAAGAGAGTTCTTCTTAGACCT
Organism: Pelobates cultripes; assembly: GCA_933207985.1. Classification (NCBI taxonomy): domain Eukaryota; kingdom Metazoa; phylum Chordata; class Amphibia; order Anura; family Pelobatidae; genus Pelobates; species Pelobates cultripes. Next base: position 94,299,898 of record OW240922.1, on the reverse strand, counting down.
ACATTGTGCAAATCCCCTAACATGTATATTAATCAAAGGTTTTTTTTTTTACACTTGATATTATTCCATTGACTGCATCGCCTGACATTTTAGATTTTTGACAAATAGGCATCATTAATTAACCAGCATATCATTAGTCATTAGAAGTGATTAGTCCTTATAAAACAAAGCACATAAATTGATGAGTTTTGTTTTAAAGGTAGAATTTATTTTTAGAACCATTTGTAAAGTATTTTAGCCAGAAAAGATATGAGTGTTTTTGATCAATGGGCTTGGAATAATTTTTATTAATCTGTGTGCATTATGATTTCCATAGATTAATTACACAAAACAAATCATAATAAAATGCATTTAATGTTTATATTTTCAATATATCAAAACATTTCAGAGATAGTTTTAAAAGTTCTTTCTGATATTTTTGTTTTTAACATAATTTATTCTTTATCGATAGCTGGGTATATTTAGCTTTTGTTTTGCTTTAATAGTTTTGTATTCTGTCCCATTTTAAAGTTTCTGTTGTGTACATATGGATAAATACTCCTAGTTGTAATATCAGAATCACATTGGTTACCTTTCTTGTGTAACTTGATTAATAGTTGTGATTAGAACGAGGAAGGTGAATATATAACAGTTTTAAAACTCAGCATTGTAATTCAGTACACAAGCTCTTTGTTTCTGTAGTACATCCTAATTTCCACCACGATTGAAAATGTAGTTGAGAAATATATGTGGATCCTAGGCAAATCATTACTGCCTTGCACAATACACAACGAATATTAGAAATTATTGTGGTACAATGACATAATATTAGACTGTTTGTTTCTCATTATTATATTTTTTAGAAAATATTACATATACGTTTATCACTCTCCAAAACATTAACTTTATTTTGTATTTGTCTGTCATCTGAATTTGTCAAACATAATTAATTTTAGGTTGTAAACTATAAAATCTGTGTTGTTTAATTGTAAAACTGATACATAAAATGATTTGTTTGTGTTGAGCTCTTTAGCATTTTGTTTCCATTAATTATAATTATACTTCCTTGGCAGTACACAATTGTCTGTAATGGTTACACTTTCAGGAATCTACCATAGAATGCTCAAACAGCTCATTCCATAATCATCCAAATCCTAGCTGCTTTGCAGGGAATGAATTCAGACAATTTGCTCCAAAAAACAGCCTGTAGCCATTGGCATGGGGTTCCTACTGTGCTAATCTCATGTTTTCTGAAACACACAGAACATGAAATCTCAACAAAAGAATTCAGATTGCATGATGAACAAACTAAAATTCTGCTGAGTGTCCCTGGATAATTAATAGCCAAGATAAATAACCTGCATAATGAATAAACACACACAGCTTTATAACATACACATTGCAACAAACAGCCCATGACACACATTTGAGCTAAGAAACAGACAAAAAAATATTTAATGTCCTGCAATAGGTCTCTAGTGGTCAAAGCCATTTGAGAAATGACTATAAATAATCTCGATATTAGATTCTGCAATTGTAACCAGACACCTAATGTGTGCATAGAGACAGAAAAAAGACTGCTAAGATGTCCTTTAAAACATTTGATGTTTTGATAATTATCCCAATTTCACAAATTATGTGTCTCCATTTAAATACGCATTTCACTCCACTTTCCCCGAGTAATTCAAATATTCACATTGACCAATAGACTTGTGCATAAATCCTTTTCACATGTGACGAATTAAAAAGAAAATTCTGGTAATCTTCACCAAACTAATCTATCTGTCCAGGAATTGATGTGACAGGTCACTTAATGTGGGCGTAGATTAACAGGAATTTGATCTGTTCAATGCAGGTGAATAGGATTTGTACACAAGTCTATTGACCACTGAATTCCATTTGATTGATTGGTAAACTTCTCGTTTTCTAACTGGTCAAAATACAAAATATTTACAAATCACTCATGGTCAGCATGCATTCTATTCCTAGGATATAATAATGATCATATTCATACAACCCAGTCCAGATATTTGGAGATACGTTCAAGTGACCATTCTGCTAAAGAATGTCATAGAGGCTTTGGAATAAGCTCCAATGGGAAGTGGTGGCAAGATGGGCAGCAAACAGTCAGTGTATTTTAATTCATGCTGGAATGGACAATCACTGGATATATGGCCAAAATACAGTTTTTCTAGGGTCATCTGCAGGTGTCTTTGGGTATGGGCTTTAAAAAGTTATCAATCTGGACAGATCACCAACTTGATATCCACATACATCTGTACATATGGAGGGCAGCACAAACATGGCCTTTAGACTAAATTCTTGATCATCATCGAATTAGATAATAATGTGTAATATACAAATGAAGATAATGTGACTGAATGAAATTCAACTTTAGACAAATGTGTTAAGTCCACTGTATGCTTTATTCTTACAATAACCTTCTTAATGCAGATCATACATATGATGCTGAAAGGAGCATTGATATGTTAATGCCCAGAGCCACATAATCCAAGCCGTTGTCCATAATCCATAATCCAAATTAATTAGAAACTTTGTTAAAGGAAAAGTAACATGGGCAAATGTTTGGTAAAATAAGTGCGCAAATACAACATAGTGAGAAAAATAAATTATAGATTATACAATGCTCTGTGCATTTGTACAATGCTCAAACAATTGCTTTCTTACCTATGTGGTCACAGTCCAAAGAGGTAGCCATTGATGTTATAATATAACTTTCCTACTAGAGAGTGATCACAAGCCAATAATGAATTCTTCTGTAGCTTGTGACCACAAAGCAATTAAATAATTTTTCAGCTAAACCTTATTTGAATGTTTACCCATCAACTGTTGACAGGAAGCACAGACATGCTAAAGGTTTCAAGTAGAAGCATCCTAAATTATCTATAAATTGAAGGGAAACAGGAATTTAGCGTCTTTGTTCCTTAATTTCCTCTGCCTTTGCGTGTTGTACTTCTTCCCTGCTTGTTGACCTTTGTCTGTTTTATATAGGTATGTATGTGCTTATATGTAACATTCCCCAAGTGGCTAAACAATGACTCTCGGTCAGAGTATCCAACAGGTAGTCCTCATTCTGTCATAGAACTAATATTCCCATGATGCTTTGCCTACAGGCCTCCAAAGAAACATAGGAATTGCAGGTCTACAACAGATTTAAGGCTACTTCCTGGCTACCCCTGCACTAGCTGGGTCAAAAGTCGGCCTCTCCTTCTATTGATATAACCACATTGCACATTTTCACTCATGTGTTTAAAAGTACCTATTGCACATTTAATGCACTGTTTTTATTCCTCCCAGGAAGTATTTCCACAGTTGCTGAAAACCAGAGCACAAACGAGAATCCAACCTATGTAAATGTTTGAACCGAAGACGTCCTGCTGTTTGAACTCTTCTAAAAAATGATGGTTTATAGCTTTAAACCTGTTCAAGAGGACGCACCGGAATATGTACAGGTTCTAGATTTTAAGGGACAAGTCTACCTTCTTTTCAATTCACTTGTGTTTGTAAACAATGAATTTCCTGAAACAATAATTTGCATGTTATGATCCCCAACACCAGCCGAGGGGTGCTGGAGCAATGTTCCCTGGCCCCCATGTGGTAAATTAGTTAATTATTCTTGGCAATACTGCAGGTTGAGCTTCTCTGGTAGTTTAACCCCTTTAGTGCCAAAGCAGAGAGAACTCAGACCAAATGACACTTTAGGGGTTAAAACAAATAACAAGTTCTTTGGGCGGTTTAACACATTCCCTGCTGTATAGATGTGCAACAAGAAAAGGATTAAACAGAACATACTGTTTAAGTTAACCTTTTGCCGGGGCGAGGGGGGAGGGCAGGAAAAAATGCTTGTACATAATCCTTTGTAAGAAAATGTATAAATCATTAAAAAGATTCATTGTATCTGGTGAAAATGGACATCAATTACTACATCGCAGACAATAAGCTGTCAGAAAGACCTTGCGGACAATGTCAATGCATTTATTTCCACACATTCAATATGTTCCTCACAGTACTACAAGCGAGGATTACACACTTTTTCTGACACTTAAAGGATCACTAATCTATGGTCATTTGTGGCAGGAAGTAAAATGTTACAATCACAAGCTTAGCACCATGTGATCGATACCATGTCAGCTGCAACATGAACCATACTGAAAATCAGGAAAACTTAGTGGTGTGTATATTAAACATAGACCTGTGCCAAAATATTTGAAAATCTAAAAATGTGATTATTTTTCCAGCTTAGGCCTCAATTTATTATTGCTAGATAAGCTTTTCAAATGATTGAATATTTTTTGATACATTTTTAAAATTACTTAAAAAAATAATAACATATAAAAAATATATTACATATTACAAATATATCAATAAATAATACATATAATATTACAAAATTTTAATATTTTTAATAATATTAAATTATTTTAAAACTTTATCCAAAATTATTAAATCATTTAAAAAGCTTATCTTAAAATATTTAATAAGCATTCCAAATGATTCAATTCCAAAGTTACCTTTATATGTTTATTTACTAAAATGAAAAGGGATTTTAAAGAGAATTTAAAATTTAAAGCCACAGTAGTCAACCTGAAAGCATAGCTGACTGTGTCTGTTTCAACTATTTCGAGATTAAATTTAAAATTCACTTTGAATTAAGTTTTAATTTACATGTTAGTAAATAACACTGTTAACGTTTATGGGAATGCTTGAAGATAAATCAGTTGGAATTTTTTTTTTTTTTAACATTACTGAATCATTTGGAAAGCTTACTAAACTGGAGTCTTTACTTAGCCAACATTATATAATGGAATGATAATTTTGGTTATATTTAGTTATTTTATTGAGGCTAAAAAAAGAGTAGGTTATATCTTGGAGTTTGGTATAATTAGTATACAGCACCATAATACTAAGACACACTGCACTACATTTCACATTATAAAACCATTCTCTGACCCTGCACCAGTTGCTAAAATACTGAAATTGAATGTCGTCATTTATGCAACCATTGCTTTATTATTCTCTATGCTCTAACCATCTGCACTATGCTCTTTAATCAAAGTTGCTTCTGTCAATGTCCTTGACTATTGTAATTTAAACAAAACATCTTGTATAATGGTTGAATACAAGCAATCACTCCTCAAACCAGCAGAAACACTTTGTACATCTCAACGCTCATTCTAATGCTTGCTTTTAGTATTATTTTTGACCAATCGGAAAAAAATGTGGTTTGGGGCAAATTTACAAGGTTTTGAGATGTCACAATCATCAGGATAAACTCATTTAAATGTAATTTTCTATATTAATCTATGGAGTTGGGTTGTTTACTGTATTTCAAACGTGCCTACAAATTGCACAATTTGGATATAATATTTCAATATTTACAAATGAAAAGTCAAATGCACAAAATGACGAGTAAGAACTGAAATGTAAACCCCTAAGTAATAAATTTCCATGCTCATTATAGGAGTTTAGGTTATCCTGAAATACTGAACAGAATCTGAATCAACTCAAAATGTGTCAAATTATTTGCAGACTGGGGAGTCCAGCACATTGTTCTTTGTCCATTGACTTAGTAAATAGCCTTTAAAGTTTCCCCAAAATCCCACTGGCTTACATAAAACCTGTTAAAAGGTCCCTTTAACCCACAACACAAACAGCCTATAAAGGGTCCTTATATCCTTTAATAGTCTTCAGAAAAACAGGACTGGTAACCCCACTCTCTGTACCTAATGTTCATATAATAATATAATAGAAAAAAGGTACAAGAGGTAAGGGATTATAAAAACAAGGGATCCCAGGAACATAGATCCGATGGTGGTGATTTCAATATGTTTCATGGCTTATGAACGGAATGGAATTAGTGCAATTGCCTCCTATTAGGATCCTCAATACACATTGGGATGTGGATAAGCCAAGGGTTCACAAGACACCAACTCCTTCCCAATTAAACCTCCACACAAAGTAGACCACCAAGTAGGTGCCCACATGTTCCCTAACATTAATTTTGCCAACCAACTTCTTTTCATTAGTGTGTCAGGGAATTCCCACCATTCAGAGCTATGTGGTCAGTAGACCTGTTGAAGACTATTATAAAAAAAAACAAAAAAAACTTTCCTTCTATACTCAGTGTAGTTAAATGTTGTCCACGTATCTTAATTTCTTAGTATAAGCATGGATTAAAATATAAACCTTCAGACATGTACAACAATACTTGACTCAATTAAAAATACCCCCTTCTCTTTTAACAAAATGGTCTGTGTGTGACTGGACTAGGGTCTGGGACTAAGCACTTCGTTTTATTTCAGTTACTAATAGTAAAGGGATACATTAAATAAAACACTATGTAGATTATTGCACAGTAAGAAGTTACAACACTTACAAATATTGGCTTGCTACATACCTTGCAACAAAGATCCAGCGAATTATAAAAACACCGGAAATGTCAAAATCTTAGATAACATCGAGCATTTTTTTTAATGTACTCTTTAATTTTGGTTTGCTGTTATGAAATGTTTGTATGTTTAAGAACAATCAATAAGGGAGCTGTTATATATAATATATAATTCCTCGATTTACATGTTGTTCAGTCTATAACAATGTTGGTCGTGTTGCTCCAATAGACTGAATGTATTTAATATTTAATTTGAATATTTTTTTAAATAATTTTTCCAGTAATCAAAGTTAATTCAGATACATTAGAAGGAGATTCAGTTGAGATTTATTCAGAGTTGGGATACTAGAACATATCATCTTTTCGAGCTGTTGAATTGGGCATGGCTGGTATGTGGTATATAGTAAACAAATGCTGTAAGAGGGAAATTGATTAACTAATCAAGGCAGCTACTTTGATTACTCCTAAATCGATTATTTTCTTTTCTTTCTGCAGTATATTAATTCTATATACTTCCCCCTACACTGAATTAATGTAAAATGTTAATGAATTTCACCTAAATTTCAGAGTTTGAATTGGTTCATTTGATTTTGGCCAAATTTGCTGCAACCTTTTCAGCCTCAGAAATCATTGATTTGATCAAAAATGAGTCTCGTTGTAATAAAACCAGAGTTTTGTATTGTTTGTAAATACTTTGAATTATACACTCAAAAAAGAATACACTTGGTATTAAAAGGATAATATGCCAAATGCAATGTTTCTGTGTAATCTTTCTAACAAAATATCTATAAAGATTAAATGTCACTGGTTTGGACGACTTGATTAGATTAGATGGTTTTCGACTTAATACCAAACTATTCTATTGACAAATATTTCAATTACAGGCAAATTTCGGAAATTTAAAATGTATGTCATCATGACCATTTTCATTTTTATTTTCTACTTTTACAGTTTACACAGAAGGAGCTAAATTAGTCATATATTTATGTTTCCTGCAGGTCATTGTAAAGGGCATCTGTCATGTCAAAACTATTTTTTTAATATAATACTTTAATCAAGTTTTGAGAGGAAATATATATATATATATATATATATATATTTTAAATGAAATATATAAATAAATATACAAATATATATAAAAATACCTTTAGTATATGACACGACCCATCAGCCATATTCATGCACCTTGGGTCAGACAGTGTTTCAAATTTGAAGTCTCCATAGTATTCACTGCTTCTGTGCAGAGAGTAAAGCAGAGAAGACCATAGAAACTTACCGTCGGTTTTCAAACACTGTCTGTCCCAAAGTTCATGTACAAGGCTTAACCGTACACACCCTAGCCTAACTTTGGATAAGCCCTAAATAAGAGAGCTTGATAAATACTTGTTGGAAACAATTTCAAGTTTACTTTAGTATTGTTTTCTTTTTGTTTTTAATAAAAAGGATGAGAGTAGAATTTAAAGAGATATTCTAGGCACCATATCCAACATACTATAGTGGTTATGGTGTCAGGAGTCCCCAGGTGCCATCTGCTGGTACGCTGTCAAACCGTTATGAATTGTTTGACTCTTACCATGCTGTTTCTGGCATCTTCGGTTCTTCCTGTCTGAGTTAGTCTACATTATCATATGAACTCATGTCAGGTTTAACTGGTATTATTTGGCGTGTCATCTGACTGCTTGTGGACTCCTGGAACCACACCCACTGCAGCAAAATGTAGTACATATAGTGCTAGAGTGTCCCTTTAATTAACTTTGTGGGCTGTTTTCACAGAAGTGAGTTAATGTGAATTGACTATGTAATGTCAAAATTAAAGGGGAACTATTACTTCTCTTGAAATTACACTTTTGAATAAATCACCTACACTTGTGTTAAACATATTCACGAGGTGCTCCATTTTCTTTTACATTTATATGAAAGATTTAGCAAATTACATCACCTTCCAGTTCAGATAAGGTGAAGCCAGAACAAATTATGCTGATGGAGAAAATAAATACAAGCATTGTTTATTTTTTCCTCTTCCTTTTATGTTTTCTCAATGCTGAGTGCCAGGTGCCAAAAACAGAGTGTATAAGAACGATTGACAGGGAGCTAAGATGGATGCACCCAGTTGCAAGATAAAGTTGTGGATTTTTACAATTTATTTTTCACTTGTTCCAAACACATATGCATTACATTCAGAAAAATGTTAACATTCTGTTAAAGAAATTCTGGGAAGGGACAGTTCCCCTTTAAGGAAATATAACATTAGTTATTTGGTTACGGAGAATTAAAGAGATTAAGAGAAATCAGGGTTTTGGTTTTTTTTTGGGGGGGGGGGGTTGTAACCAGGTTTGTTTGTTTTTATTCTTTATTTATTCCACAGTCAGACAAAGATGAGCACAATAGTAACCATAAATTGTGTGCAGGTATTTGATAGTTGAGAGTATTTAAAATACAACAGTAGAGGTTCAGACAGAGTCTTACAGAATATGAGAATACATTGAAAACGAGGACATAGTATGAAAGACAGCTCCACAGGTTTGGGTAGTGTGGTGTATAAAATGAGTGGAGCTGGGGGTGTTGGTAATAATCGGAGCTAGAATAGCTGGGGTTATCTCCTTGACAAAGAGCAGAGACAATAGAGCGTCTAGAAAGTTGCAAACTGGGAAAACAATATACAAACATAGGGCAATATCAATAAAGAAAGGGAACTATGACAAAACAGAGAGTCATGTAATTGCTGCACTCGTTGTGCTATGGGTCATGGGACAAAATGAATGACTTTAGCAGGGTCTCAGACAGTGGTGGTGGTAGGCTGGGGGCCAATTACAAGGCCCAGTTTAGACAGGATAGCATCCATCTCTGAGGCATCTGACACCTTCTGCTCTGTGTCCTGGTGCAAGATAGGAAGGTAACGAGGAGAACCCCATCTGTACATTAGGCCGTTGGCGGTTAGGATTGATGTGAGAGGTCGGAGAGTCTTTCACCACTGCAGGATAGTGCTGTAGAGATAAGAGAAGAAAGTAAGATCCATCTCTTCAAATTGAAATGGTGTCTTCCCCCAGTTTCATTCAGGAAAGTGGGTTTATCTTGTCCATTCTGGAATTTTAGCAGTAGATCGCTAGAAGCTGCTGTCAAGCTCGGCTGAGGTTTGGTGAGTCGGATCATGCCATCAAGTGTTATGCCCTTTGCTTGTTTTGAGGGTAGTATAGCTGCAAACAGCCTGCATAGGAGATGTGGCATTTATGCCATAATGATGCTTTCTGATATGCCCCTGATCTTGAGGTTGTTTCCACCCTCACCTATCTTCCTGCGCTGCCAGTTAGTGGGTTAGGAGAACTTGGGCTGTGGCAAGGTTTTGAACTTGTTTCTGTAGCTCTGTTATCTGCATGCTATGGGTGTCTGTGGTGTGTTCCAAGTGAATTCCTGAGCTCTGCTAGAAGACTGGTAAGTATAGCTGTTGTGACAGGAGGAGAGGTGACCTCTTTTAGGGGGGAAGGCTTGGATGGACCTTTGTAGTCCAGATCATCCATACTGTGGAGGAGTGAGTCGCCCGAGTAACCTGAAAAGTCATCGAGGACCGCCGCCATATTGGGCCTGGTTTCCCCAAGAGGCCTCAGCAGTAAGTCCCCGATATCGGCGGTAAACCTGGGATGATTGGGTCTTTATTATTTTTTTATTTATTCTTTCTCCCCATCTTGTAGTACATTCCTATGGGCTTTGTAACAGGTTGGGGTGTCCCTTGACCAGCCATTATTTGTGCTTTTTCAGCTCGTATGCACAGAGCTCCGCGTGCTTGGACTGCTTGTGTCTGGAACTTGCTCCGCCAACAGTAATCCAATTTTTTTAAACACATTTTTTCAATATAACACAAGGTCACAATAGAAAACATGGATAATGAAAAATAGATCAATGTAGGCATAAAACTACACAGGTCACATAAACCAACAGAAAATACACAGTATATTTACTGGAAAATGGGAGTTCAGTATAAGTGGTAATATGAGTTCCACAGCTCAGGAGGAGATTAAAAAAGGAATTACAAGAAAAGGTAGTGGGGAGAAGATGAGTGCTATGTGTTCTGCAACTTGAAATATCTTTAGTTAAAAGTGATTTAGCGATAGCTGTTTCCACACTTTGTGTGCACCCCAATTAAAAAACAACACACCTAATACGCCATTTGTAATAGTGAAGTGGGGTGCTGTAACATTAAAAATAACATCCTAAGGTGCATAAACTTATCTCTTAACTTGTATCACATTATGGTCAATAATTCCAAACTCAAAACGAAAAAAAATAAAAAAAAATACATAACTCAATATGATATGACAATATGACAATAACATTCCCAAATTGAAATAGGTATATTGCACACTTAAATAAACATGAGCTACTAAGCAATCCTCACTATGATCGCATCTGGGCCACAAAAGCCAGTCACCCCATCAATGAAAGGTATGTTTCACCTGTTTAAATATCCTCTTCACAATGCCTCTCAAAAAAACATTATAGCGTAAAGCTGTTGTAATACTACCTTAAAACAATTACAAATGGATACACTCACCTGTGATGGATGGAGTGTTTAGGCTTAGTCCACATGAGTGTATCTATTCATTATTCCTTAAAGGTTTTATTACAATAGTATGACACTATGGTATTTCCTTTGGTTTTTTTATGAGCCGTTGAGGAGACTAGCACGGTGAGGTAAAAAAGGTAAGTCATACTCACTTTTCAAACCTACACTCCTAAATAAGTAGTGGGACACTATAGCGTCCAGAATATATGTTTGTATTCCTTTAGTGTTCCTTAGTACAAGTATAGTACTACTTTAGACTAGAATTGCCCCATCTGTGCCTTGAGAAATATGATCCACACTCTCTCAATACTCTGCTCATCTTGTGATTTCAGTAAGGCTTTCATTTAAAGAAAAGTCATAATTCTCATTTACTATGTATACTTACTTCCTGTATTCACATTGTGTTTTGTCAAAGGCATGCCAGTGTTCTATCATGATGCAGTGTCCATCCATTGCCCTTCTTTGATACTTGGCACAGCATTAATATCTCAATTACATCGTACAACTTAACATGTTTAACAGGGTGAAGCTGCCTCTTAATAACTTCTGGGGACTACCATTCCCCTTAATTTATTTAAACCAATTTTACTATCACTTTTTATTATTTTGAATTTGGATTTGAAAACTTCAGAATTTTTGTGTCAGGCAGATGCACAACAAACAACGGAACATAAAACATGTCATATCTTGGTTAAAAATAATGATCAATTATATGTCTCGTATATAGAACTAAGAACAAACCCTCCTGATTTATTTCTTCTTCTTGTTTTTTTTTTAATTTTGTTGTATTACTTTACTTGTAAATTTTTGATTGTTTAATTGTTTTGATACTGAACGCACTTATTGTTAATTTGCTTAATTTGTATTTGTCTTTAAAACTTAACATAGCAGCATTCCAGGATAAACTTTAGGAGGATAATTGTAATATGTAGATTTATCAAACTGAGTCTTTTTTCACATGTTCCAATTTAGAACCTATATTTGAAATTTCTTCTCCAGTAAGGATTATGGGGAATTGACAAGAAAATTTGAAGATTGTAGGCCTGACTAGCTAAACTGTAATATTTACTGAGATTTTACTAAAAAGTTGCACTGTCACTTATCAGTACTCCCTAAAGATGAAAACTTTATGAAGTACGGTACTCATGCTGACTTGAAGAGAATTTTCTTGAAAAGTCATCAAAAGGCATAGCTGCACACCCAGCTTGTGTCCAGGTGATGGCTGTGGGATTCAAGCATCACTTTACGGAGACTCTTTTGGTCTCACAGGATTCTCCATCGAGCCCAGTATTGTACTTTAATGCACGCACAAGAGTACAGCACTGATGTACTTCTGCCAGGTGAGGCACCATGAGATGAATAGGGTCTACAAAAATAAAAAGACATCAGTAGCCACGAGGAACAGCTTATTGCATATAAAACATGCATTCCCCTGCACCCCATGGCTACTGGACCCTAACTGGATCTGTCACTTTTGAAGGTCAGACCCACTTTAAAATTGTTTAATCCTCTTGTCAATTCTCCACAATTTTTGGTTTGATGAATAAACCCTCAATTTGTTTTTAGGCATTATCTGGATTGCAATTGGAGAGAATTTAGTTATGTTTTTTTGAAATAAGTGATACTAAGACAATTTTGGACTCAGGTTTCTTAATCCTACAAATTACTGTATTGCAATACATTAAAAACTATATATTTATACTTTTATAAATTTTGCCAACCAGGATAGGTCTTTAGAAATATATTTTACATTAAGTATGAAAGAAATATGTACTAATGGTTAATAAACTTGGCATGTGCGATGCATAATAGCTAAAACAAAATGTAAGCATATTTGTTACATCATAACCCCTTAAGGACACAGTTTCAGAAATAAAAGGGAATCATGACAGAATATTTCCGTCATGTGTCTTTATGTTTTGACTGCGGTTTGCCACATTTATATAAACAAAGGTAAAAAAAAAAAAAAGATTTTTAAACCCCAATCAGACCTCAGTGGCCATGCTTTAATAGACAAATTACATTTTATTTTAATTCTCTGTTTGATAAATCTACCTGGAAACTCAAAAATTGAAATAAGTTATCATCTGAGTCTAAAGGAAAATAAAAGAGAATCAAACAGCTGAAATGGTTAATCTGATAGCAAAGAAAAGCCTACAGATTTTTTTCTTATAGGAATGTATAATATGTTTTGTTTAATGTGCAATTCTGTGCTGGTTTCTCTTTAATTTGCAAATTTGTAGGAAAATAAATTCTTAAATAAAATGCATTAGTGTCAGTGTTGTTTTATTTCTGGTACAATTTATATATACAATATGAACAATTTATTATAAAGAACCTTGTGGTATTATTTATTTGTTTGTCTGATTTATTTGTCTCAAACTTAAATGTAAATGATGCAGGTGACAAAATCTCACCGTTAGCATGCAGCTCTCACATGACAAAAATGAATAATATGATTATAATAAATGTGGCTAAATGTTAGATAATTTCATGTTGCTTTGCCTTTTTAACATCTGTCCATAAAAGCTTGCAGTCTCTTAATGGCCCAGGCAGTTTCTTTTTCGTATATTGGTATTTTACCAATAGCATTCTAGACCTTCTTAAACGTCAAGTCTTCTCTTCACAACTGAAATTCAGACTTGCTTTTATCAGTGTTAAATGACAATTGTCATCAAATGTTCACTTCTTATTTGTATCATTAAATTTAATGAAACTTAATGATATGCATTAAATTATGTATATTGATTTTATGTAAAAAAAAAACAAAAAAACTTTTTATTACCATTTAGCTAAACATCCATGTTGGTTCAGTTTTTTTCTGATATCTGACCAACTGCTGCTCAACCTAACTCGCCTGCTGCTGCTTAGTGCCTTCTATTTGGAATTGCAGTGGCAGGCCAGTTAGGTTGAGCAGCAGTTGGCCAGTTAGCAGTAGAGTTACAACATGGGAGACATAAAAGTGACATTTTCTCCACCCAAAAAATATCATTTAATAGAAATATGATTAAGTTGCATTAATTGTATATAAAGACGACTGACATTTTAACTAATCATTAAAAAAATAAAAAAAATAAAAAAGATAAAATCTATAAATAAATATATATAATTTATTCATTTTTTAGCTTGTTTTTAATTTTTTTTAATTGTTTTTAAATGATTAGTTAAAATGTCAGTCGTCTTTTTAGCTAAGCTTGAAGCTCTTGTCCTGAGACACAAGCTGATATCTCCCTGAAACTTTGTTTCTGGTTCTCTTGTGACTTTGGGTTTGTCAGACCTCTTCCTGTCAGACTTTCCTCCAATTTTTGGGTGAATTTTGATGTTGTAGAAATTTGCACTCACACTATGGCTTTCTTTGCAATTTCTCTAAAAGAACGACATACACTATTAAGGGTTATAGTGGTCTGTTATCTTCATTTGTTAATTTTCTAATGCCATTATGAAAGCAATATACTACAATACAAGTAGATCAACATCTATTGGCTATGAAGACCAACACATTTTGTCTCCTGAAAACCTTTATATCCATTTAAAAATCTTAAAATATGTTGGGGTTTTTTTTGTCTGTAAAAATGTTTTAACTTCGATTTAAACTGTTTATATTGTACAAGATTTGTCTCATCATTTTGCAAGCATCATTTTATTTAAAAACACAATAAAGTATTTTTAATTGATTTAGTTGACAAATGTATTTTTTTTTAGCAATGGGGTAACAGAAATACATTTACTCGTCTCAGTACCTCATTCAAAATCTTAAAGGGCCACATCACCATGAACACAATGCACTGGAGGGCAAAGCCTAACCACGTAGTAGAAAGAAAAAGGCATGCTTCAAACTACAGACATATATAACGGATTGTCTGTAATGGCTTCTGCTATCTGCTATCCAATCATCAGTAAACAGTCTTTAGCACATCAACGCACCATTGTTTTACTGTTTGAAAATACACGTATATATTTCCATCAAGAAAATCCATTATCCACCTGAGCTGTTTGTGCTACTAACGTAAAGGGGAATGAAACCTGTCATTCTTGTTATGTTTTTGACAGTGTAATTTGAATTTTGCTGGCAGACTGGCAGACTCTTTAAGAAGAGAGAAAGAAGAGTCTCTGAAGAATTGTATTAAAAATGAAGCAGATCTTGATTTTTTTTTTCTCAGTAAGCTGAACTGGGAAGAGCACTCCCCAAGGGAACGACAGTTAGTAATAAAGAATTTCAACGATACTCAGGAGAGCCACAGAGTGTATCAGTAACAACAGAACCTCCATTCACAGCAGGAATCCATAATGATTAGGATGCAAGAAGAGAACTGCTTCTGTTGGGTCGTTAAACGCACGCCAATATGTGCCCCAAGTTATCCAGAAATGTAGTGACCTGATTAAACAGACTGGGGGCTAGTGAAAGAGTATCTCACAAATACATTCACTTGGTACAGTTACCGCCAAAGAGCATCTTTAATTAAACGTGAACTGGAAATTGCCTGCTCAGAGACAGCTGGGAATCACAAGTCAAATTATGAGAAAATCAGAAAAAAAAGAAACACAGACCAGGGGTTTTCTTTGTTAATTCATACTTTATAAATATTGCAGTATACCAGGCTAAAAATCTGATTTGCTAAACAGGCGATCGCTACATTTTCTTTGGTTCAACTACTTATATAAACCAGTAGGAATAGAGGAAACTATATTGCACCAATATTGACAAATTAAACATGTTAAATATTGTTAGTTACAATTAAATATGTATAGTAAACCTTTTAAAATAAAATGGTAACAAATGATGAGAATACATTAGATAAATATAACTTTTATGACAAATATAACTTAATCCTGTTGAAATAATCTGTGTGCAGAGTCCCTGTCCCCTTTACCTAACAGCTGCAAACACCTTACAGTAACAATGTAGGCACCCAGACTACTTCAGCTCATTGAAGTCACCTGGGTGCAATGTCCAAGGTCCCTTCACCCTACAGTGGTAATTGTTGCAGTTTCTGAGAAACTGCAATAATTACCTCTGAGGGTTAACTCCTCCTCTAGTGGCTGTCTACCAGACAGCTGCTAGAGGGACTTCCGGAATTAAAATGGATCTTTGGTCCGTTATCTGATGCTGGACGTCTTCATGCTATGCACGAAGACCTCCAGCGTCAGAATTTTCCCCATAGGAAAGCATTGAATAATGCTTTCTTATGGAGAAATCCTAAAGCGAGCACCGCTATTGCGCATTAGGTCTCCCTTGCCGGCTGATGTAAACGAGGGAGGAGCATGGGCGGAGCCTGACCCAACGCCGAGGAACATTGGCACTGGATTCAGGTAAGTATCTGAAGGAGTTTTAAGGGGTGGGCACTATAGAATTTCTTTAATGAATAGGGACACTATAGCTTTAGGAATACATGTTTTCCTTTAAATTCCATCTATACATTATGCCTCTTGGTATCATCCCTGCTTGAATTTCGCTTCTTGAAGTGGTTTATATGCATGGAGTATCCTATTTTAGTTGCACATTATAAAAGTAATGATTTCCATGAGAAATTGCCACTTTTATAACTGTAATCGTAAAGCACTTCCCAGCAGTCAATTAAACAGACAGAAAAGTTTAATTCCACCTTCTCTCAGTTCCCCTAAGTGAAATGGTGCAGTTCTCTAAATGGGTGTGCCTGCATCCCCACCCCCATTTATCTTCATAGACCTCATCTAAGACCAGCATCCTTCATGAGCAGTGGGCAGAGATTCAGAGGCTTCTTAGTAATAAGACTGAAAGTCTCTTCCAGGGAAGAAGGGGAGGGCTTGCAAAGGCTGCAGTCAAGGCCTTGCCGCAAGTGTAACACCTACTGAAAAAAATGATTGATGCTCAAAGCAGGAGACTAAAAAAAAAAAAAAAAAAATTGATGGATCATTTTGTTTTGATTTTGTTTTGAGCTGTTTTGGAAATTGGAAAAAAAAAATTGTTAAATAAAAAATAAAAATAAAAATAAAACAGTTTTTCTTTTACTTCTATGAAGGATTTTTTTTCCTCCATCCCCAACTTTTAAAGACTGTTGAACACACTGACAATAACATTGAAAACATGTTAGCAGCAAGACTTTTTTTTGATCTTTATTTTTAATTCTGTTATCATGGTTTCACAATACATTGTTTAGAGAATAATTCTTCTAAATAAAAAAATTGAAGACGGAGGGAAGAAAAAAATACATGGAGAATGATACGTAAATACATCAGAACTGGAGCCATTCATAAACAACCCTCCTGCAGTTAACCTATTTACAACTTTTCATGACCCCTATGACATGTACTCCATGGTATTAAAAAAATATGAAAAATTCCATTAAATGTATCAAAGAATTTAAAGGAGAGAGGCAAATTCAAACTTGTATTTCCTTGATTTATAATTCACACAGCAACATACATTACAAAAACACAGAAAGCATTTGAAAGCTATTATAAGAATGTATTTACAGTTAGATGCACAGGAGGAGGACAAGTATAGGTGGAAGAAAATAAATAAACCTATTTGTAAGCAGTGAAATATATGTGATTAGCATAGCTAAATCAGTCATTGGACTCCAAATATTATAAAAAGCCATAAAATATACAAACAGGAGTAGTTTACAACCCAAGGGGCTTTCTGTGTTCCGCTATAAATGATTTGGGGGGGAGTCAGTAGTCGTATTTCTAAGAATGCATCCAACACAATTTAACCTGCAATCCAATTTTCCAGGTTGCCGTCCTATCCCTAAAGGAGAGAAAAGACCAATCTCTCTGTTTGAGCTTTATGCTGATGTTGTTATTTAATGTTGACTTACGGTTGTAATCAAATCTATAAGCCGGTGGGCTGAAAGCAAATTTTTTATACTTTATGCTCTGTCTAATAATATCTTTTAACCCTTTTAAAAAAAAAAAAACAGAGTTACAATAAATTGCATTGAAAAGATTAAGGAAAAAAAGAGACAGTGTTTTCTACAATGCACATATTGTGCACATGAAAAAAGAACCGTCATTAGCTGTTCCAAGGTGCTATGTCAGCTCATTAGAACCCAAACCATTTCTCTTTTTAAAATAGGGCATTTCATAAGGCGTTTAACTAGTGACATACAGCAAGGTGAGTTTAATGATACATAGATGATACTGGCTGGCTTTTATTTTCTAACGTACTTTCTGCACCATTTTAACGTCCTAAAAATCAACCAAAAGACTTAAAGGGGAACTCTAAATAACACAATCAACACAGCTCAGTGTAATGGTTACCTTGCCAGTATTCTATGAGCACCAATAGCGTTGCTATGGTCGAAAAGCACCCAGGTTTTGAGCCCAAACATAATTTGATGATTCCTCCCCAAATACTACTTCTGTCCTTCCCTAATTTCACTGCTAAGATGGAAAACCATGCACACTCATGGCTACTTACAGACAAACACAATAATACACATATACACACACATAGACACAGACACACCCAAACATGCACAAACACACACATGCACAGACACACACAAACACACACACACACACACATATACCCAGACATGAATACACAGGTACAGACACAGACAGGCACATCAAGGCAGATACACACATACACACAAACACAGAGAGGCATACACAGGCAACCATGTGCACCAACCAGTACACACATGCAAAGACACAGATGGGTACACACAGACGTAGAAAAACACATACAAGATATATACATATATATTATAAAAAGAAAAAGAAAAGCACATACAGGTATATATACACAGATTGTTTCAGGAGGGCTGGCAGCCACACACCTCCTGTAGGGAGAGCACTCGGGCAGCATGCTGCTGTCCCTGCACTTCAGGGTCTGCCACCCTCCGCAGTCTCCTCTCCTCCTAGAATGTGGCTCTGCTCTCACTGCCAACCACCCATGGTCTACTCAGTTATACGTAATGCTCAGTGGAATTAGCACAGTGATAGAGGCACATAGGGCATATGACACTGCCTTATATTCCCTGTGTGTCTCTCTAATTGCAATACTTCCACTCCTAGCTGACTCCAAGACTCACCTAGGAGATTAGGGCACATAGCTATAGGCTCAAGGACTTACCCATCATCTCCTGTAAATGCTTCTGATTGGCACCATCTCCCAGCATTTTGACAAATCATTTAGAAGCAGTTTTGTTTTTTTTAAATGGAAGACTGAATGGCACACAGAAATTGCCCTCTCCTGAGCTGCACCGATAATGTAGAATTTATACTTGTTTACATTTTCAATGTCAGATCAGTCAGGACTGCAATAATAGACAGAGAATGCAGAGATAATCTGCTCCAGTGCTGTTAACCAGTCACTGGCATCCAAGTTGGAGTTGAGTTTAATAAGGAAGTGAAAATTCCACATAACCAGTTTAGAAAAGAGTGGTGTCCAGTGAGAGATATTTTTTGTCAAACTGATCCTAAACTGTTGCCCAGAGACTATGGACTATCAGTTGTGAGAAGTCCTCCTTCAGCACACAAATGCATAAACATATTGGCTTAGAACATTTCTTAAGTTAGTGCTCCTTCTGTTGTATATTCAACATCTGGTCAAACTTTGGAATCTTAAATTTGATTACATCCACTGTCAGTTCAGCTGTTGCATCTGAGGTCAAAAAATGTAAGCACAGTTGAACAAGTATTTAACCCCTCAAGGACCAAACTTCTGGAATAAAAGGGAATCATGTCATGTGTTCTTAAGGGGTTAATTCATCATGTACGCCCTTTATTTTTTAATTGTTACCACAATACTATAAAACACAATTTAGACTCTAAATATGGTCTATGGTTTATAATATAGACTATGTTGGGAAATCATTTTGAATTATCTTCTCCACTCACTGTGATTCAAAGACCCAACCTTTCCTTTAAAAACTGTGATTCTTCAAACAACGCTGTGATGCTCTGAAGAGCTCTGCTGGATAAAATGGCTAGTGCAAATAATGACAACATCCTTGCAATCCTTGATGGATTTCATATATATAGCATAACTTTACTTAAAATCTTTCTGATTTCATGTTGCAAACAAAAATGTATTTATTTTTGTGGCCAACTGTCACAGAGTGGTACCTCAACAGAAAATGGAAATCCCACAAACAGACATTCTAAATAGTCATATAAATTGGACTTAGAATAGCTGGACTTAACATAAGAAAGCTAAAGCTAATGTCAGTAGTAGCCAAAGTCAGGATTCCAGAAATACGGACACATGAATAAACAAGATGGATCAGGAGAGACTTACTATAAGCGCTAAACATGTATCAAGACAGAAACCACTATAGGACACTGAATAAGAGCCCACATTAGCATTACAGAGGCTTGCACATGTACTGATTGGGTATCTCTGCAACTCCAAAAATATTGATAATGGGGTTGCCTACATGACGTGGTCACTTTAAAAGATCACTCCAGACCCTTAAACAATTTTAGCTTGCAGAAAAGCTTGGTGTGTGAAGAGTGTGTCCTCATTTTTTTCATTTTGCAAAAAATGCAGATTTCAACAGACACTGATACTTTTATAAATTAAACTGGTTACACCCCATTGGCTTTCAAGTAGACAACAGGTAGTTTTACTTCCTGGTTTGGTTAGCTCAATGGAGCCTAGAGCACCTGCCTTGCAAAGACGTCTCGTTGAGCTGCATTGGGAAGCCTGTGATTGGAAAGTCTGGGCATGGTTAGAAGGGCAGGGCTTGGAAAGGCAGCAGACAGAGAACTGCAGACTTAACAAGTTGTTTTTAGATGTAACTCCAAAGAAAAAATGCATAATAGAATGCATGCAAGTTTTAATTTAAGGTAAATGCTCTAAACAGTGATTTTTATTTATTTTGTATTTGGGTAGTGGAGTGTCCCTTTAACCCCTTAAGGACCAAACTTCTGGAATAAAAGGGAATCATGACATGCCACACATGTCATGTGTCCTTAAGGGGTTAAGTGCGATCATGACATAAAATAAATACAAGGATGTGCCATTCAAGCGAATAGTATCCGAATGAATGCAGATAAGCAGCGGCTGTGTTATATTCAATCCACACGGATCAGGAGGAGGAGCGGTTAACCGGCATCGAATGGTGGGTGCAGAGATTCACAACTACTTTTTTAAGATCATGTAGCCAAGAGAAATGATTGTTCTGAGACCTGAGTAGGGGAGTAGCACTGCTGCATGGAGTGTTTGGCTCACGCAGCTTGAGGAGGAGAGCAGTGTGGGCACGTGGAGCAAGTATGTTTGCTAAACCGATGGAGTGAAGTTGAAGCCTGTATGCATCTCATTAAGCTTTGACATTCCATGCTCCTTAATGGAGTATTGACTTGGATTTGTATAAGTGATTAGATAGTCCAATCTCCCTAACAGCTGAACTGTTGATGGCACAAGTAACTTACCATGAGTGTCATCTATATGGATGAGTATTCTTACTGACAAGCTTTTCTTAAGGGATACCTTGGGCTTCATCAATTTTGGAAGCTATGCTGGGGACTTATGAGAGACGGCAAGGTACATTGACATTTTTCTCCAATCTAAAAATATTCCTGATGAAATTGGGAACTGCTAACTACACCCTGTTCTAAATTATCATGCAAATTATATTTTTCTCATTTACCTAAATAATTGATGTAAATAACAATCAGCATAATTCTCGTGTTATCAACTATTAAGAGTACAATTCAAATTTTACTGAACAAACCTCCTAATGACAACAGTATTTTTTTTAAAACATAAAAAAGTTACAATGCACTGTTCCAAATTATTACGCACAGTAAGTTTCAAAACACATTATAGGTTGTAAAGAATTGAAAATTGTCATTTGTTGTGTTTGCAGCATATTTACTGAAATCAAAAGCTATTTCAATCAAACTTATAACAATATTTTAACTTTTTAAACATTTTAACAGGTCACGTTACATTTTAACAAAGGACCCCTTATTTGATAGCAGCTTCACAAGTCTTGCATACATTGAACTTGTGAGTTTTTGGACAGTTTCTGCTTGAATTTGTTTGCAAGATGTTAGAATAGACTCCCAGAGCTGCTGTTTGGATGTAAACTGCCTCCCACCCTCATAGATCTTTTGCTTGAGGATGCTCCTCAATAGGATTGAGGTCAGGGGAGGATGGAGGCCACACCATGAATTTCTCTTCTTTTATCCCCATAGCAGCCATTGATGCAGAGGTATTCTTTGCAGCATGAGATGGTGAATTGTCATGCATGAAGATAATTTTATTACGGAAAGCATAGTTCTTCCTTCTGTACCAGGGAAGAAAGTGGTCAGTCAGAAACTCCACATACTTTGCAGAGGTCATCTTTGCACCTTCGGGGACCCTAAAGGGGCCGACCAGCTCTCTTCCCATGAATCCGGCCCAAAACATGACTCCACCACCGCCTTGCTGTCATTGCAGCCTTGTTGGAACAGGCTGGCCATCCACCAACCATCCACTACTCCATCCATCTGGACCATCCAGGTTTGCACGGCACTCATCAGTGAACAGGACTGTCTGAAAATGAGTCTTCATGTATTTTTCTGCCCAATGCAGCCATTTCTGCTTGTGAGCATTGGTTAGTGGTGGCGAATAGAAGGTTTATGCACAGTTGCAAGACTCTGGAGGACTCTACACCTTGATGTCCGTGGTACTCCAGAGGCACCAGCATCTTCAAATATCTGTTTGCTGCTATGTAATGGTATTTTAGCAGCTGCTCTCTTGATCTGATGCATGGAAGAAATCTTCCTCAATGTCCCTTTATCTGCACAAACCCGTCTATGCTCTGAATCAACCACAAATCTCTTAACAGTGCGATGATCACGCTTAAGTTTTCGTGAAATATCTAATGTTTTCATAATCGTCCAAGGCATTGTACTATTTCACTCTTTTCGGCACCAGAGAGATCCTTTTTCTTCCCCATATTGCATGAAAATGGTGCTCTGCTTAATAATGTGGAACACCCTCCTTTAGTAGTTTTTCCTTAAATTGGGCTCGCCTGGCAATCTAATTATCACAGGTGTCCGAGATTGTTTTCAGTGATCAAAAAAGCCTTGAGACACAATGCCATCCATAAGTTAAACTGAAAAACAAAATATTTAATCTTTGTGACACTTAAATAGAATTTGCATAATAATTTGGAACAGGGTGTATGTATTTTGTAGTATTATTGAAAGATAGGCTGAGTCAAAGTATTCTTAAATTTTAAAGGTTACTGTTTAAACCTTAAAATATAAAGGAGCCTCATTCTTCTTTTTCTTTTCTTTTTGTGCTACAATCTTTGAAACTGACAGTTGAAAAAGTATTGGGTCTCAGTATAGTTGAAGTGCTTCATAAAACGTTATGTGAAAACTCTGAAGTGTCTGTAAAATACATGGATCTATTTTGATCTTTTTTCAAGTCTTAAGACAGTGGATTGCTCTTCCAACACTTGTGAGGAAAGAATACACCTGGCATTCCCTAACTCATCTGTATTTCTTCTAGAACATGGTTCCTCTCTGTAATTTATCCTTGACCCTTAGTAATAACTGAAATTCATTTGAGATGAATCTTTTCTAATCGCAACTATTTAAAAAATTCAAGTTACTGTTCTCCGTCTAACGCTGAAAAAAAACTATAAAATCTTTTTTCAAAGTCTTTGATACAGTTGAATCTAAATAAACAATGCAGTTTTGAATGTGGTTCTGTTTGCATTAAAACTAGTCAGATTGCTGTGTTGCCATATAAAAAGAAAGTATTTTGAATCTAATCTCTCAAAATATTAATGCTTGTTGGAGTTATTTAGATTTTATACTTTGTAGTGATTGTTGTATATATATAGTTTATGCAATGTTAAACACAAATACACACACCAGTCAAACCACAAGGCTTGCTTTTCCCACAGAAATCTCACCTTAACAGTGCTCTCACTAGTGCAAGGGATTCTGGGTAGGTATATGTAAATGAGCTCAACAAAGAACCACATTTTTGCCTCATAATTCTTCTTTATACATGGAATTCTTGGAGTATGTGCCTGCTGCATACACCAGCTTTGAAACACAACTCAGGAAGAGGTGCAATGCCAGTGAACCACTCATGGACAGCTGTTTTGTTGTTATTTCAACTCATCAGCATGAGATAGGTTACTGGTTTGCAATGGAGGCTTGGCGTTACCTGTTTAGTACATACCAAATAAATTGTGGTGGGGGAAAAAAGTGTGGATGAAAACCCCTTCCAATTGAAATAAGTGGATAGTTAATGCAATGTTAAACACAAATACACACACCAGTCAAGTCATAAGACTTGCATTTACTACAGAAATCTCACTTTAAAAGTGCTTTCACTACTGCAAGAATCCCTATGATTTTTACTGTTAATCATAACCAGGGAAGACGTGGCTAGGGTTGCATAAACAGTAACATTGAAATTGAACAGTGAAACTGCAGAGGCATGGATTGCATACTAAAACAGTTTCATTAAGTTGTTTTGGTGCTTAGAGTGTCATTTTAATCTCAGGGTAGCACAGAAACTTGTTTCTGCCTTAGATTACTAGTTATGTTATTTTTCCAGCAGCTGCTATTTGAGGCTGTTTTTTTATTTAGCCTTTACCCATTTTATTTCAGTTTTTCCCATTAAAATTGATGCTTTAAGTGAAGTTTAGAAGACAGAGGCGACAGAAACAGCTCCTTTTCTGACATGTCATATCATTATTGGAGGAGAAGCTGGATTATTGGTGGCAGAGCATAACTGCCACTATTCTGTGGCAGACTGAGACATTTATGTCCCTATGCAAGTCTACAAACCCTAAACATAGCCCTAACATCAACCCTAGCCATAAAGTTGCCTAAAGTATGACATTCACAAATGTGTATACAGGGAAATTAATACATTGTTCACGGTTATGAATTAGAGAGGGGAGAAGGAACCCGATAGCTGGATAGATATAAGAATAAAAAATAAGAGTCAAGTGTGTGAGTCTGAGCAATAAATAGAGCAAAGTATTTTGTAAGACAAGTCTTTTTCCTGAAGCATATACTATCTGTCTCTCTGAACAGAAAATAGGCTGTGCAAACTATACACTGACTTTGAACACATCAATGCATTGCTAAAATGCAGAAATGTCAAATTAATCTTTATAATATTGTTTAAAAAAGTTAAGATGAATCAATGCATCTACATGAGGAAAATTCAGTGTCTCTATGCAGAGCGTGATGACGCTGAACGGCATTGCTGCACACTATGCAGCACTGCTCCACGAAACACCTCCAGTGGCTGTCTGAGGAATGGAGGTGTCCCTAGGGGCAATGTAAACTGTGCCTTTTCTCTGAAAAGGCAGTGTTTGCATGGAAATGTCTGCAGTTAATGATTATACTCACCAGAACAAATTACATTAAGCTGTAGTTGTTCTGGTGACTATAGTGTTAACCACTACAGTTCAAATGGAGTGCTAGGTTATAATCTGGAGCAATGAACTCAGTTCTTTAATGCAATGATAGTGAAATGTTTAATACAATTTGAAGCCAATTCTCATTAGTCTATAAATGATAAGATGTCCTACCTGCTCACTGACATATTGACGACTTCTTACTGTGTAATCTTAAACCTCAGTTCCCAGGGATATTGAATCCATCTGATGATCTGCTTGGACATTTTTTAATTTTCTCTGGTATGCTTTGGCTTACTAAACATCCATTACTTTGAACATAGCAACAATTTATGCATCAAACTATGACAAGGCAATGGTTTAATTATGGCATTTTCACATCGTGCCTGACAATACACAGCATTTTTATATTTTAAAGAAGTCAATTTTTTCATTAGAAAGAAACAAGTAAATTAAGGTTAAGAAGTGTTCTTGTTCTTAAAAAAAAATCCTCTTTCTCAAAACAATATAATTTTTTCAGGTACACTGCAAATTGAAAATAAACAGTTTATATTTTTACTTCCTCTAGAATACACTGACAAGTCACGACTAATATTTAAGACTACCTTGGAAAATGTAAAATGAAATTGCTATTCAAATGGGTACTTTTTCTTTAAAGTTATACTACAGGGCCATTGAATGCTTCAGTCTGATTGGTTGATGAACGTTCTAAGGTGTGCATTATTTTCAGGAAGACGCATGGTTAAAGTAGTTCCAGACAGGTCTTGACCGCATTACAGTTGCGTAAGAAATTAGTCCTAAATACAAGAGCATTTTAATGACAAAAACTTGACAAACGTCTTGAAATACATCATCTGAACAATGTTTCGAGGTGTGGTAACTGTAGTATAAGTGGAATAATTGACTCCAGGCCGTTGAATTATTAGAAAAAAATAATGCACACCCGAGGTGTAACGGCCACTCTGCTTTGCCTCGTGACTGCATTACCACCTCGGGTGTGCATTATTTTACTAATAATTCAACGACCAGTCGTCAATTATTCCTTACTTATCCAATCTTCCTCCTGTTTTGTCATCTAACAATATGACTCTGGGATCTATTTATTAATGTCAAGTGAGAGAACTTCCAAGTTGGTAAAAACAAGACATGGCTAAAACAGTTGGAAGATTTCTTTAAAAAAGTATGGCACACAGGCTCTTTAGAATGAACTAGATTGTAATTCACTCTTGCAAACAAACATGATCCTCAATTTAATTTGCTTTTATTCGCATTTTAAATTATCACAATTGGTTTTAAATGCTCTACAAAAATTGCCCCTAGACTTTAAAGGATCACTACAGGGTCAGGAACATAAACATGTATTCCTGACCCTATAGTGCTAAACCCACCATATAGATGGCTTGCCCCCACTTAGCCCCCCTATAAAGGTTTGAAACTCACCTTATTTCCAGCGCTGTGTGGGTCTGCCTGTGCTGGCTCCGCCCCCTTTGTGACATCATCAATTTCCCATAGGGAAAGCATTGGATTGGCTAAAATCAGCATGGTGCAAGGCTAAATGCTGTTTTGGCCAATTAGGACCTGATCGTGGGGATGCTGAACAGCAAGGCTGCTTACTGTGCAGCCCTGAGCCAGGAAGCCCCTCCAATGGCCACTTGGACGTCTCCCTAGGAGCAATGTAAACACTGCCTTTTCTTTGAAAAGGCAGTGTTTACATGAAAATGCCTGAAGGGAGCTACTATACTCACCAGAGCAACTGCATTAGGCTGTAGTTGTTCTGGTGACTATAGTGCCCCTTTAATGGTGAAATATATTGATAAATCATTTGAAAAGTTTTTTTTCTAACAGATTGCAATCATTTGAAATGAATTCTAGTCCAAACAAATTAGGATGAGGGCAGTTGTTCATATTAAGAATTTTACAATGAATGCTCTTTATTTCTCAATCAAAATCAAACCAAAAATGTTGTTGACTGAAATTCTTCAGAACTGCCAAATTTAGAAAATCTGAACTGTATCAGCTCTGACATACATACATAATTAATCTTACAGGTTATGGTGGTTTTAACATCGGCTAGTATAATGACCCAAATGGTTTGAATAAAGGAGATGATTCACAGGTATGTGGCCTTGTTTTGAAAGTAACCCAAACATTTTCTAAAATGGAAAGGTAAATACAATTAAAACAGAAAATGAGAAAATGTAGTTATCCCCTTTAAAATCAAAACACACTTCAGGCTCCTTCAGATGCATTTTAGCTCATCTTTGCAATTTTGAATTAGACCCATCTTTTATCTTTATTAACCTGCAGATTTTTTTAATTAACATTGCAAATGTCTGCAGGTTAATGCTGGATCACCGCCAAGGAGAATTCAGTCAGTAATTAAATTTTACTGAATATTTCTCTCACACGACGAACTGCAATACAAATAGATCTGATTCGTCAAATCCCTTTCAGCCAAATAGCCACTTAACTAATCTCAAATTGAATATCTTATTCACGATTGTAAAATGCATAGATATTTCTATGCTCAAGGACTTTCAAAACCGGCTAAAGGCACAATGTACTTTGTGAAAATACATATCGTAGATTGCTTCAAAGTTTTATTGTAACGTGCTACTCTAGGGCAACATGGGCACTTAACACACTTAACACACCTTTCAGTCTGTTTCTAGTATAAAATATGTATCACTTAACTTTAAAAAAGTCTAAATTATTTTTAACAATGCAGCTATTATGCTTCATGCGATTGTAACATTTCAATATTTTTTTTTGTGTGTGATTTTTTTACGTAGCTTGTGCTTATATCTCTTTCTCTATGCAAAACAAAAGTATGCCATTTTTATAGTTTTTATAAGGAAACGTTTATTTAATAAGCAAAAGTGGGATTATAAGTAATTCAGTTAGGAATTGCAAATTTTAGACAAAAATGTCAGAGTTGGAAACAAGTCTGGTATGAGAATTTCTAATTCAGCTAGATTTGAATTCTGAACAAAATGTTTATTAGTTTAAACTTTGTGACGGCCTAAAGAAATATTGAACTGAGGGGTGTAAGATGACTTAGACACAATGAAGTGTATTGCCTAGTCAGAGAACCAATTTCTATGATTGTCAAATTCATTTACACTAAGTCAGTGTTTTGTCCATTAGTTCGTTTGTTTTCAAATCCTTTAGTAGTAAGTATAGATAGGCATATACGTAGACCCCTAAGTTGCTAAACTGGTGCCCTAGTGTGGGATTGTCATATTTAACAGTACGAAATTAGTGTGAGCTGTCTTTAGTAGATAGCTCCCGATATTGGTGTCTCTAAATATGGCAATTCCACATAGGATACAAAATTAGGGAGTTATCATTAAATATTAAATATTTAATGGATATTAGAAATATTAAAATTAACAAAAGCCCTTTTCTTAATTTTCAGTTGTTTAGTAGATAGATCCCTAATTTGTTATCCTTCTGTGGGATTGAAACATTTAATAGCGTGTGCTTATATCTATATAATGAACAGCTCTATAGTTTATTACCCTTAGATAAGGCAATCCCACACAAGGGTGCCAATTTAATTAGGGAGTTATCTACTAAACAGCTGAAGATTAAAATTAAAAACAGATATTTTTTTTAATTGGGCTTTCAGCTTTTTAGTAGATATGTCCCTAATTAGGTACCCTTATATGGGATTATTATCCGTAAGGATACCAAATTATGGAATCTGTTAGAAAGCTGAGAGACTAAAATTAAGAAAGGTGCTTAGCAGATAGCTCCTTAATAAAATTGGTACCCTTTTGTGGGATTGGCTTATTTAAAAGGACACTATCGTCTTCAGAACCACTACAACTTGTAGAGGTTCTGGTGTCTATAGCATTTTCCTGCGGGCGTTCAATGCAAATGCTGCCTTTACAGAGAGCCGGAAGTATTTACATTTCTTCCAAGTAACATCTCTAGAGGTGTTTCCAAATTCAGTGCTGCACTTGATGCAGAACCTGGTTTATCATCTCCACACTCTGCATGGAGACACTGGACACTCCTCATAGAAGAGATGCTGATTGACTCAGTGTGGGATTTTGCTGCGCATGTGCAATAGCCTCCCAATGCTTTCTTATGGAATAGTATTGGATTGGCTGAGATCATCAAGATTGATGATCCCAGCCATGGAGGTGGGGCCAGCCAGAAATGGCAAACCCAGCTCTGCTATGGAGAAAAGGTATATTTAAAATATAGAATTTCTGTTTGTATTCCTAACACTATAGTTTGCCTTTAAGGGCACCAAACTACGCTATGATATAAAATATACGTTTGACTCGCATAAAACAAAATGTAGATCCTACTCAAATAATCTTACAATCTGATGGATATGGGGTAACATTACAAGTAGTTGTAGAGTACAATATGTCAGAATTAGAACTAGATTGTATGTAACTATAAAGTATAGCCTAAATGACTGAGGAATGGAATTCCAAAAGAAAGGTGTAGCCCTAAAGAAGTCTTCAAATCAGTAGTTAGTGATATTGGTGATGTGAACTGGGGAAAGACAGAAATCATCATCAAAGCGGAAAAGCTGGAATGGATTATTATTGTTTATAAGGGAGGATATGTATGTTTTCAATGTTTTCACACTCTTGCGTATTGCTTTGCAGGTAAGAACTTTATCTGGGTATGTATAGGGAACCAGTGCAAGGGCTAACAGGAGGGTAAGGTATGAGAGGAGTTGGAGTGTTCAGGATTAATTATGGAACGGAATACACATTCCAGTAATAGTTAATATCCTATGTAAATTTATCCAACAATTGTTCAGGACTCAATAATTCCACCGATTGCAAACTATAGTGTGTATTCCCGTCTGGCACCTGCTGCAGGTCCCAGGATGGCCCTGGAACATACCTAGCAGTATCTCCCATAGTTTCTTTGTTTTAGGTTGATATCTTAAGCATAAACCGCTCTGATTTGCCTGGGTGACCATTTTTGACCTTTGCTCTTCTGTGACATTTGTGCCCAAAGACCACTTCCAGTGACCCAGGGCTGGTGGATTTTCATTAGTCAAAAGAAAATGAATATAGCAATAAGAAAACTCTGCCCAAGTAACAGTCTTCTAAACAGAGTTTCAAAAAGTGAAACTCTGTACGACATGTTCCTGTAAAATAGAGCAAAAAAAGGCATTATTGTAAGATGGTTGCCCAAAAAAGGTCTTGTCCAATTTTGCATCCTATATAAGTCACTAATTGCCTGTGCTGTATCTGAATATGGGCGTTCTACTAATGCTAGTTCCATTTGTTTTCAGCTAAGCAACTTGGCAATGCATGGGTTAACAACAGATAATTTCTGCTAAGTTTGTCACCAGATATTCTATGAAGAGTTTAATGTACACTGACACGAACCTCGAGTTAAGCTGAATTCACTCGAGGCACATCATAACACAATTTCAATTAAAATGCAAACATGAAGTAAAGATCATTAATAGCATATTGGATTAATAATGTCACTCGGAACTTCATTAGAGGATACTATCAGTTACAGAATATGCATTTAATGTTACACAGATGTATCATTCTAGACTATATCACTCTCAGCCGCCAGAACAAAAACGACTTTATGTTTAAGCTGATATCAGCTGATCTCAGCACAAGAGGATTCAGTGGTTTCCTTTGCTTACCTGATATACAGAGCAATCACATGTAGCATGATCATTAATGTAAGTAAAAGGGAAAGGCAGCTATGAAAATATATAAATTTAAAGAATAATAACAAGGCTAAAAGTTATTGCTGACTCTGACTGGTTACAAACAAACTAGGCAAGGACACAGCAGTCCAAACTGCACAGAAGACGTTAATTTGTTTTGTAACTAAGCGGAGCACCATCAGAAGTTGTGTTTCGGCTGGAGAAGAATCATGGTGATCACAAAGTGCTCAATGTTGCTCCAATATTGCAGTTAGCTGATGCATATATATATATATATATATATATATATTTTTTTTTTTTACATACTAAAGACTCGGGCAGACTTTAAAGAAACAGTGTAAAGTAAGGAATATATACAGTGAGGGAAAAAATTATTTGATCCCCTGCTGATTTTGAATGTTTGGCCACTGACAAAGAAATGATCAGTCTATAATTTTAATTGTATGTGTATTTTAACAGTGAGAGACAGAATAACAAAAACAAAATCACGAAAAATGCATGTCAAAAAAAATATATTGATTTGCAATGAGTGAAGAGTGTTTGACCCCTTCGATGTAATACTTGGTGGCAAAAGCCCTGTTGGCAATCACAGAGGTCATATGTTTCTTGTAGTTGGCCACCAGGTTTGCACACCTCCCAGGAGGGATTTTGTCCCACTCCTCTTTGCAGATCCTCTCCAAGTCATTAAGGTTTCGAGGCTGACGCATGGCAACTCGAACCTTCAGCTTCCTCCCTAGATTTTCTATGGGATTAAAGTCTGAAGACTGGCTAGGCCACTCCAGGACCTTAATATGCTTCTTCTTGAGCCACTCCTTTGTTGCCTTGACTGTGTGTTTTGGGTCATTGTCATGCTGGAATACTCTTCCACGACCCACTTTCATTTCCCTGCCTGAGTGATTGGCCATTGGAGTGATACTAAAAAGCCTCCAGTTATTTAAATGTGCATATGAAGTTGGGACAGTGTACAAGTAACTTTTTTTTTATTTGCTTTATACTATAATAACTTCAATAAGATGAAGCTGTTA
Organism: Pelobates cultripes; assembly: GCA_933207985.1. Classification (NCBI taxonomy): domain Eukaryota; kingdom Metazoa; phylum Chordata; class Amphibia; order Anura; family Pelobatidae; genus Pelobates; species Pelobates cultripes. Next base: position 94,267,938 of record OW240922.1, on the reverse strand, counting down.
AAATGCCTACAGTCTTCCTTTAAAAGAGAGCTAACGATTCTTTAAAAAAATAGCAGTGTCTCTGCCTTTCAGTTCCAGTCTATGTGACATATTTTGCCCTATTCAGCTACTTCAGAACAACCTTTTTATGACATTTAAATATGCTGTTATGCTTATCGTATTTCTGGACATTTTTCAGAAATTCCTACTTAAAGGGACCCCTAAAGCACTTCAGCTTGCTCAAGTGCTTATGTATGAAGATGGGTCCTCATTTTAATTTTACACAAATAGCAGATTTAAATGGGAATTGTCACTTATAAATAACCCTGTAATACCCCCTAGCTGTCAATCAGACAACGGTCCTGTTACTTCTTGGTTTCCTTAGCTCAGTGGAGATCAACTTAAGAGGAAGCAACTGCCCAGAGCACCTGCTTTGCAAAGACTTCTCATTGAGTTGCATTGGGAAGTCTGTGATTGGACAGACACAAAAAGTCTGGGTGGGGTTAGAAGGGGAGGGCTCAAAAAGGCTTCAGACAAGAGAAATGCAGCATTTGCAAGCTATTTTTAGAAATAGCCCCAATGAAAAAAATAGATAATTATATGTATGCATGTTTTTATTGCGGTTATATCTACTAAACAGTGAATTTTATTATTTTTTTATTTAGGTAGTAGATTCTCCCTTTAAGTTTTAAAAAGTTTTACCAATCAAAATAATTACATTTTAATAAAAAGTGATTTTTTTTTTTTAGTTATCCAACATCATTAAATTGATTACATCATCTGTAATCATTAAAAACAAGAAGATTTTGGTCTCTCGATGTACACACGATGGCGATGTGACAATATATCCTTACATTCAGCTTCATTGACTAAAATGACCTGTGCAGAATTATGAGGCTATGTGTGAATTTCAAATCTGCATTTTTGGAGACAGAGTATTCTCCATAGACTGTTTTTTGTCCTTGCACAAATCCTACCAAGAATGTTACAGTATTACACTTGCTCCTGCATGCTAGCACTCTACAAACAAGCTGTTCTACTTTTAATTTATTGAGGATAATAGATCCCTTGAAATAAATTCTCTCTCAGAAGACATCATAACTCTGTCCTAATCCACTTCATTAACACCGAGCCTCAGCTTTTATGGAAAACAGTGCTAATTAATTCTGCATAAATATTGCCAGATCCTTTGGCAAGTCGTAAGTAAGATATTTTTGAGAATGGAAAATTAGATGGTTTTATTAAAAGGACATTCCACTGCCCAAATACAAGATAAATAAAAATCACTGTTTAGTATTATACCCCAAATAAAAACTTGCATGCATTTAATTATGCTGCTTTTCATTGGGGATATCTCTAAAATCAGCATGCAAAACCTGCAGTTATTTTGTCTGCTGCCTTTGCAAATCCTCCCCTTCTATCCCTGCCCAAGCTTGCTGTGGTTGTCCAATCACAGACTTCCCAATGCAGCTCAATGAGAAGTCTTTGCAAGGCAGATGCTCTGAGCAATTGCTGCCTCTTGAGTTTAGTCTCACTGAGCTAATGAAACCAGGGAGTAACATTACCTGCTGTCTACTTGAAAGCCAAGGGCGTGTAACCGGGTTACTTTATAAAAGTGCCAATTTCTGTTGAGATTTGCACTTTTTTGCAAAATGAAAAAAAGAGGACACACTTATCACACATAAAGCTTTTCAGCAAGCTAAAGTGCTTTACGGATCTGGAGTGCCCCTTAAAGTAAACCAGAAACGTAATTAGTGGAGAATTAGGAAATTAACTGCAATTACAGACAAAATAGTTGTGCAGGAATATAAAATGAATTTAAGATTTTTTTTTTAACCATGTGGCTATTTTGAAATAAAATTTGTGATTTTCTTGTCAATTCTTCATATCTCCAGTTTAGCGAATGAACCCCACATATAGGCAGAGATAACAGGAAATGTTTATGTTAGTTTGTGTTCTTTGAGTCTGGGGTAAGTAGCTTGGATCTTTGAAAGACAACCAGTCAGAATATAGAGATAGTTTGTGTTCTTACAATCTGATCAGACATTTTAAGGATTTAATCACAAAACAGAGAATTATAGATAATTTATAATCAAACCATTTAATCCAGAATAGGCTCTGGTTCCTCCAAATATAATGGCCATCATCTCATGTCTCACAGTTTAATGAATAACCCTCATTATGTATTTCCTTAGAAAAGGGTATCTGTTGTTTAATTATGCAGTCCATAACAGACATAGATATAAGACTGATGGTTAATTCAATTCTGTTTATAACATGGGTTTGAAAGGAGTGAATTGAAGACACGGAATTAGTAGCTTGGAACTTTGCAAGCTAGCTAAGGTTCAACTTAACAAACTCTAGTCTTTTTTCAACCTAGACTACTACACATGTTAACCAATTGATGTTAAGTGATATATATTCAGGTATGCAGTGACATATAAAAGGTGAGAAGGGACGGCGAGACCCCACCAATCGCTGCTTCCTAGCTGTCACTGAGTACTATGAGCACCGCACCGGACACCATAAGCACCATAGCCCATTATCCGCCGCAGCTTGGCTGGGGTCTCACCGTCCCTTTTCACCCTGGGCCAAACTTCTGGATCCAGTTTCCAGTGAGAAGACCTCTCCTCAAAGAGAGTATAGCAGGTATAGCAGTGTAGCTCTTACAAGAGCTAGTGATTATAGCCCAGGGGAGTATCATGATATAGCAATTTCCAGAACAGATACAGCGGTTTCCCCCCACATGAGATGAGACTCTATGTTAAGGGTAGGCAGGAACTCGTTTAATGGTAGCCACAACTGGCCCTATATGCAGGTCCCCAGGCAAGGGGCACCAGCCCCCCCAGGACATGAGAGTAAACCACAGTAGAAACAAATACACAATTACATTGGCTCTCAGATCCAGGACACTACCATACATAATAAGATAATCCCTCCCCTGTGCCTGGGAGATAATTAAGTTATCCATTGTAGTAAACACAATTATCTCCAAGCACAGAAAACATAATTTTTTAGCAAAACCCCAAAAATACATTTAAACACACAAACCCCCCACAAAAGTTACATCCCCTGATAGCCTCAATCTGGGTGACCAACATATCCAAATCGGTTCAGGGGTTCAGTCACCCAGATCGGTTCAGGGGTTCAGGAATTTCCTGGAAGTCATGGTATAACCTACAACACGCATGGTTCCATGCCCAAAACAGTTCCAGAGAATCAGGGCTTGCGGTCAATCTAGTTTAGTAGTTCACAATATAACAGAAATATGAATGCAACCTGTTTGTATGTATACTTAGCCTGCGTCTCTTGTTCGGGAGCGTGTTTCCACCGAACGCTGCTCTTCTCAAGTGAATCCAGTTGAACATACGAAGAGATGGAAGTCCCAGCGGTGTTCGCGCAGTCGAGTGTACGATTATAGTTCCATGCACTCGACGACCAAACACAGCTGTATGTGTTTGCAACTAAAGTTGGCTGCTGCCACGTGTTCGCACATACAAACGACGGCCACCCAGCTAACCGCTTAGAATGTTGCAGCTAAACTTAAGTTAGGGAGGTTAATGGGCTACACACTCCTGTTCTGGGTGGTTCAACTGGTAGGTAACCGAACAGAATAAGTACAATCCGTTCATTAAGCCCCATATACCGAACCATAACAGGGAAAAGGCACGAACAAAACCTTTCCACAGTTCTGAACCAAGGTCTAATACATGGGCCATAGTCCTGGGGCAAGATGCTGGCAAGCAGGCCCCTCCAAGAACCAGTGGCGAGGTTACTTTCGCTATATATATATTATTATTATTATTATTATGATATTTATAGAGCGCCGTCAAATTCCGCAGCGCTTTACAATGGGTGGACAAACAGACATATAGTTGTAACCAGACAAGTTGGACACACAGGAACAGAGGGGTTGAGGGCCCTGCTCAATGAGCTTACATGCTAGAGGGAGTGGGGTAAAATGACACAAAAAGGTAAGGATAGTATTAGACTAATGGCTTTTATGAAGAAATGGGTTTTTAACGATTTTTTGAAGGAGTGGAGACTGGGTGAGCATCTAACGGAGGAGGCAAGCGAGTTCCACAGGAACGGTGCAGCCCCCGAGAAATCTTGAAGGCGAGCATCAGAGGTGGGAGTACGGACAGAAGATAGACGTAAGTCTTCAGCAGATCGTAAGGGCCTAGACGGGACATACTTGTGTATAAGGGAGGATAGATGGGTGGGAGCAGCATTATGTAGAGATTTGAAAGCAAGAACCAGAATTTTAAATTGAGCTCTATATTTTATAGGAAGCCAATGTAGGGACTGACAGAAGGGTGAGGCATGAGAGGTGCGGGCAGACAGGAAGATGAGCCTCGCCGCCGCATTCATTATGGACTGTAACAGCGCTAGTTGGGAGCACGTAAGACCACTGAGAAGCGGATTACAGTAGTCAAGGCGAGAAAGGACAGTGGAATGGACCAACACTTTAGTTGCATCTGGTGTTAAGTAGGGGCGGATGCGCGCAATGTTTTTGAGATGGAAATGACAGGATGTGGCGATAGAATGAACATGAGGCTTGAAGGAGAGGTCGGAGTCAAAGAGAACACCTAGGCAGCGAGCCTGCGTGTTGGAGCTGATGGTAGCACCGTTGACTTGGAGGGAGACAGACACAGGAGTAACAACACTTGAGGGAGGACCAGAATTTCAGTTTTGGCCAAATTTAGTTTAAGGAAGTGGGCAGCCATCCAGTTAGAAACAGCAGAGAGGCAGTCAGAGACACTAGTCAAGAGGGACGGGGAGAGATCAGGAGAGGACAGGTAGATTTGCATGTCATCTTCATAGAAATGATATTGGAAGCCAAAGGAGCTAATGAGTTTACCAAGGGAGGCAGTATAGATGGAGAACAGTAGGGCACCAAGGACTGAACCTTGGGGGACACCAACAGAGAGGAGTTGGGGAGAAGAAGCAGAGCCAGAGAAAGAAACACTGAAAGAGCGCTGGGAGAGGTAGGAGGAGCACCAGGAGAGAGCAGTATCTTGTAGACCGATATTGCGGAGGATGAGAAGAAGCTGTTGATGATCAACAGTGTCAAAAGCCGCAGACAGGTCAAGGAGAATTAGGATAGAGTAGTGACCACAAGATTTTGCAGCGAGTAGATCATTGGATACTTTGGTCAGTGCCGTTTCCACAGTGCTTGCGCGGAAACCAGACTGAAGCAGGTCTAGCAGAGAGTTGGACTCGAGGAAGTCTGTCAATCTCGCATACACAATTTTTTCAAGGATCTTGGATGCAAAAGACAGTAGCGAGATAGGAGGATAGTTGGATGGGGAGTTAGGGTCAAGATTGGGCTTCTTTAGAATTGGGGTTACAGTTGCATGTTTGAAGGGCAATGGAAATATACCAGAGGAGAGAGATTGAGAATTTTAGTGAGAGGTGGAGAAAGAGAAGAAGACAGAGTACGGATGAGATGCGAGGGAATTGGATCTAGGGAGCAGGTGGTGGGGCGGGAGGACTGGAGCAGAGCAGAAACTTCCAATATATATATATATATATATATATATAAAATATTTAATAGCTTATATGAGTAAAATTGGTTTTAAGAATAGGGATGTGGTACTGACAGTCCTCTTTTTTACATATTCTGTCTGTTTATCATGAGATGCAATGTTACAGCAAGATTATATAAATAGTTTATTTTTATTTTTTATTTAAGTGTTGTAAATTTAAAGTCCCTCTGCAGAAAAGCAGAAGGACAAAATGAAGACTTGACTTCGCTCTACTAGGTGAAGACCAGTGCTAGATTGTAGTTTAGGTGGAACAGGAAAAGAGAGTGGAAGTGTGATAGATTTTAGCAGTGACCTTTGCAGATTGACCATCATTCACTGATTGATACTTTAGGAAGGCAGAATGATAAAAAACACATGTTATTTATTATTTTGGCTAGGCTTACATCTTAGGGTTACTTTGCTGCATTTTATTTTTATTAACAATATCTACTGTCGATTTCAATTACCCTTTTCCCAGCAGGGAAAGGAAAATAAATACTTTCTAAAATAAAATGTAATGTGTTATCAGGCAACATGAAAGTTATATAAGATTTATAATTCACAGAAGCAGTGCCCTCTGATGTTAAAACCATGTCTTCCAAACCCTATCGACGATCATGTTTCTGATTTAAAGAATACAGAACAGTACGACTGTCAAAGTTAATTAGAAACCAGGTAATAATCATATTGAAAGACAAAAGGATTTATGTTATACAATCTCCAGAATCCAGTGAGCTTCCGTGTTTGCCAGTGTAATTGTGTATTAATTATTCAGCCGTTAGGTTGTGTCCTTGTGAATAGTAATTCTGATGGTTATATTGATTTTCCATCTCTTCGGTTCCATGGAATACATTTTATGACATTTGAATTAAGCAGGACATATGCACTAATAAATTAAAATTCTTATTCTACACAAAGAGAAAAGTGTCTTCTTTGTGTTGAAAACCCACCATGATATATTCTTGGTCTTTTAGTTCGATAGGAGAAATTTCTCCAATGCTATTATGGAGAGACAGTCAAATAATGAGTGTGATTTGTCCCTTTTTTCCCCCCATACTCCTTTGCTTCTCCGTTCAGACTATGGATTGCACTCAGAAACATATGGACTTTCAGGCGTTATCAAGATGCATCCACTGATGTTGATGGGTGGCTGTAACCTCCTTGAAGTCACCACTTCTAGCCAGGAACAAAACTGGATCCGAATGGTAGGTAACAAATTGATTTATTGATATAAAATAAAGTGGAATAAAATATACAATAGGTCCAGGTCCTATGCGTTTGTTCCAATAAGGAACTTATTCAGGGACCAATAATAAAATACAAGTAACCTCATAAAGTCACCAATACAAATCGATACATATACTTTACCCTAAAATGTCCACACAAAAAAAACCCAGATCCAGTTGATGTTAATTACCTAGTCATACCCAGTTTTCCTTTTATGGTACTTAGAGGCAATATGACTGTTCCTTAGTACAGGAGGCCCGTTACATTAATTACTTCCCTAGTACATGCAGTTAACATCTAAAATGCACCATTTTTGCCTCTATACTTGCACTCTGTACATCCGACTATATTATAGAAATTAAATTCTCACGTATTATAAGTATGATCCTAGTTCATGCGACACAGCATGGACATGTCTAATTATATGCTTATGCTGTGCTGCCCATGGGCAGTTCCCTGTTGACCTCAGATGCTGGACACCTGGGAACTATATTGGGATGGCAGGATTGGACCATAAAAAGAGGGACTCTTGGGAGCCTTGCTGTATGTTTGCCCATGGGTTTGTGGCCTATAACATCAATGTTCTGCTGGTCTGTTCCTTACTTAATACTTATTATATTATAGTGGACGAACAGGCTGCCAGACTGTGGTGTGTATGCATGTATCTCGAGGTGTTCCCACGTGACTAATGGGTAAGATGAGACAATATTTATCCCATTCATAATATATGTTTTATTGTCATTGTTTATTGTCTCTTAAAAATATACTAATCTCAATGAATGAATGTTACATGGCACAAATCATACAGGCAGACATTGCAGGGAGATACAATATGTCAAGTCCATGTTATGCGTGCATTCACATAAGTAGGGCCAGCTATACTGAAATCAGTAGTTTGTGGGAGGATGACATAAAAAAATCAATACTGGGACAGAATACAAGTTTTAACTGTAGAATCCCTCCAACTTTTTTGTCATTTTAAATTGTAAACAGTTTAAATCCTATTTTAACTGCTTAGTCCCCTATGCAATATTGCTTACTTTTTCAGTCTCTTTTGTAGCCTCTTTTTTTTTTTTGTTCCTTACATTTTATCAGTTTGCAAACTGTTTAACCCCCAAAAAATCAGGAGACTGTATAGCAGAGCTGTAATACGCAAGACAAATTGAAAGCGCTAAATACAACATGATAAATCCGACACATAGTTTCCTTAAAAACTAAAATTTGTATCAAGCGTAACTATACTGTACATGGAAATTAAAGCTATGCTCTGATTGGCGTCTTGAGTCCAACCAATGAAAATCCAGCAATGGTTCAAATCTTGGTTAGTCTGATAGAAAAAGGCACCCTTGTCAAAGTAATACAAGCTTCAATACTCATGTCTCATACATTGTATATATCTTGTTCTACATATTGTTCCTTTGAACTTACTGTACATTGCAGCATGTCTCTTAAAAGATGTCAAATTTTGAACTTCACCTAACAGCTCAAGATTAGCTCTTACAGTACCTGAGAAGTAATCTGAAAGGGTTAACTAACTGATTTATTGCATGCCGTCTATAGCACATACCATAGAGGGGCATTTATGGGGTGATATTACCCAACAAGCATGATATGTGGCCAGGAACATAACGAGAATTAAACAATCTTGATAACACTGCTATAGGAGTCAGATAATTCCATTTAAAGTTTTAAAACTTTGCAAAAATGTAGTCTTTCAGGCATCATTAAAGAATATCTAATCTGCTCATTATCACTAAAATCCGACAGTATAATTGCAAAATGCATTCAATTATACTGACAATTAAAATATCATTCCAAAGTAAGTGATTTAAACTCTTAAAAGTAGGAAAACAGTGCGGTATAACATTACAAAGTGAGTATGTTGGATTATTTTTAAATCGCATATTCCATCTCCAACACCAGCATAGAAAAGGTTACTTTCCTAATGAGAAAATAAAAGCTCCTCTAATACACCTATTATTCCCTTCTTATCCAAACACAGGTCTCAGTTCTGACATTTCATGGCATTTAATGAACAAAGCTAATGGAAAACAAATTAAAAGCTACAATCCTTTGGGGTCCTCAGTTTTAAAGCTTGAAATCTTACCTGCTCCAGTAGGCAGGTTTTGCACTTTGTATCACTCACTAACTGCTTATTCTTTAATTTGTCGGAGAGAGAGAAGTCATTTAACAGAAGGTGACACAAAGCGTTACCACCTGGAGACAAGAGGAGAATTGCCAAGAAAACAACAACCTTGTTTTATCATTTCTACCCCCTGTTTACTGAGCTGAGGAATTATTTTAGAATGTGGAGGTTTGGAGAACAGATTGTCCATATTGCGTTGTACACAAAACCCTCCCCTCCTTATCCAATTAACTCTGTCCCACAGTGTTTACCAACATAATTAGGCAATCTTTCATGGCTGGAATTGATCCATTTTCTGCAAAATGTTGGGAAATGTTTAATGAAACTAATAAAGTTTGGTGGAAGTAAGTAGAAAGATTGCGTGATTGGGCAAGGAAATCGAACAGTGAAATCTCAGCCCTTCAGATGTTTTGCCATTATTCAAGAATGATTTTTTATGTTATAAAGCTAAAGGTACAGGAATGACGCAAATAATTAAACTAGAATTTTTGGGAAAAGTTATTGCAGACAGGCATTTAAAATCACTTTAACTATTACTTTGTTACAATGACTAATACAGAAGAGTCATTAATTTAATACATATTTTTTAAATTGTTCAGAGAATGATGAGTTTGCTTCTACGAAACCTTAAACTCTATAGATCCTTTGAAAAATATAAAAAAGGGAAGAGATAACAACTTGGAAAGTGATCAGCTAGCTAATACCTAACCTAAATACATAACTCTATGGATACTGTGTATAAGCCAGAATTATCATTAATTAGCTAACAGTATCAAAAATGCCCTTCATATGCCAGTGTGAGACTAGGATACAACTCATTAGCTGATAGTGTTAAACTATTTTAAAATGCCTAGTTAGGATAGGAAGGGGCAAAACTCGCCCCCATCGCATTCCCCTTGATTTGCAGGTAAAAGGCCTCATTGAATTGAAAATAATTATGCTTCAAAATAAATTCAGTAAACGTAAGGATATAATTAGCCTGTATTTCTGGAAGTAATGGGTCAGAGAACAAATAATAGAGAGCTTTAAGTCCAAGGGAGTGATCTATATTAGTAAATAAGGATACTACATCAATAGTTATCCAACAATACCAATCCAACCATTCCACTTCCTTAACTAAGGACAACACATGCCCTGTATCCTTTATAAATGAAGGAAGATTAGGGACATATCTCTGGAGATGAAAATCTAGAAATAGGAGAAATAAGGGAGCCCATACCAGAAATAATGGAACGACCAGGGGGGTGAGTAAGGGATTTGTGAACCTTGGGCAAATTATATAGAATGGGAATATTACCTAGTGTAGCCAAAAAAAAAAAACCCTTTCCTTTTTAACAATACAGCCATAACAAAAAGCCTGTTCTATAAGGATCATTAATTCCTTTTCAAACTCCTTAGTAGGGTCACTTTGTAGAATCGTATAATATATTCTGTATTCCCAAGTATGTTATAAGCTTCATCTATATAATCATTCTTATTTAATAAAACACCACCTCCTTTGTCAGCTTAAAGGACCACTATAGGCACCCAGACCACTTCAGTTTAATGAAGTGGTCTGGGTGCCAGGTCCAGCTAGGTTTAACCCTTTTTGCTGTAAACAAAGCAGAGAAACTGCTATGTTTACACTGAGGCTTAATCCAGCCTCTAAAGCCTCTAGTGGCTGTCTCATTGACAGCCGCTAGAGGCGCTTGCATGCTTCTCACTGTGAAAATCACAGTGAGAAGACACCAGCGTCCATAGGAAAGCATTATGAATGCTTTCCTATGAGACTGGCTGAATGTGCGTGCGGCTCTTGCCGCGCATGCGCATTCAGCCAATGACGTCGCTAGGAAGAAGGAGAGGAGGAGGAAAGCTCCCCGCCCGGCGCTGGAAAAAGGTAAGTGTTTAACCCCTTCCTCTCCCCAGAGCCCGGCGGGAGGGGGACCCTGAGGGTGGGGGCATCCTCAGGGCACTATAGTGCCAGGAAAATGAGTATGTTTTCCTGACACTATAGTGGTCCTTTAATAACCAGATCCTTGTTATTCCTTAAACTTTTAATAGCTAGTAATTCCTGCTGGTTAAGATTACTGGAAAGCTTATTCCTTCTAGCGATCAAACCTGAACACAAAACTTTAAGATCCTTAACCACCAGATCATAGAACATTTGTATATAATGTCCCTTATCAGCCTGGGGGTAAAAAGTAGAGGCGGCCTTAAATCCTGAAAAGATATTGGCCTCAACAATATAGAGGGCATCAAGCTCTGATTGTGGTAAGTTCTGTTCCTCCAACAGAGAATGAAGGTTATGAAAAATAATTTTATCTTGAGGATTATGAAAAATCTTAGGGCATTCAATAGTACCTACAGAATCTTTAATATTAAATGACCTCACAAAATTGTTTAGGTCTTTAAAGAGCTCAAACATATTGAGTAATCTATCTGGAGCAAATTTTAACCCTTTATTTAGGTTAAGAGTGTGTGAGGATAGGTTGAATATGCCCTTAATTAAAGGCATCTCATTTTGGACGGGCTGTCTACCTCGTCCTCTAGTTCCTCTGTAGGTGCCCCTCTCTTTTTGTGTAAATGGCTTTTGAATAATGGAAATGTTTTTGTTTTTGTTGCCTCAGTGGCTGCTAACTCTAAAAAATCATCCTGTTGACCAATTAGTCCATTTTCATTTCTATTCCGTGACAGTTTAGGTCTGGCACCCAAATCTCCAGTGGCAGACATGCTCTTTGTGGCAAACCTAGCCACTTGGACTATAACCAGAGACTATATCTTTAAGGGTTGCCTATAGGTCTGGGGAGATATGTGCTTTACTCTGTATGTTGTATGCTACATGTATTGTCTGAATTGCCTGTATTTGCCATCTGCCGAATGCAAATGGCGGTTTGTATGGGGATTTTCTTTCGTTTCACGAACGGCACTTTGGAGGGCCGTTCGTGAACCGAACGCAATACCCCTAATAGCCCACACACTTAGAGGCGTGTGGCGCTGGTTAACCGATTGCAATAGAGGCTCTCCTGGGTGGCCGTCGTTCGACTACCGACCATGCGGCGGTCGGCCATCTTGGATCCTTTGTTCCCTCAGCGGTGCTAGGTCGTCGAGCGCATGGTACTAAAAACGGCTACTCGACGGCACGAATTTCAGTTGACTCTCAGAACTGTGTCTCGTCCGGTTACTGGGAGGTTGGGGATATTGCCTTGTTGTTTCAGCGCTTGACTGTGGATTCTTTCCTGAACCAGCGGAATTCGTGGATTTAATATTGGCGTTCCGCTACACTCTTTCACAAAGGAGTTGGAAAGGTTAGATAAAGGAATAAGATTGGGGTTAGCAGACCCTAAATGTCTGTCAAGCCGAGGTGAAAAATAATTTATTTTTTCATGTCTCCTCTTATACATAGGATGCATAGAGTGATGGTCACAGGACTTATATTGTACTGCTTCCGCATAGGTGTTATGTTTGTGCCCAGGATGTTCACCAGAAGGGATCTTTCTCCCAGAAGAAATATTTCTAGCAGCATTGGGGGTGTTATGTTTCCCTCCATTTTTTGACTGTATAGATTTTCTCTTTCGTTGCCAGGTTCTAATTAGTCCCGTTTGATAATCCCGCTTATCCCTCTGAAATTTCTTCTTTTTTGGACCATAACATCCTTCTCAAATTTATTCAGACGTTGATTTGTAACGTAGTCTAATTTAGAAATATCAGCCGTATTTTGAACTGAACCTGTTTGTTTCTGGAGTTCATCAATCCTATTTTCTGTAATCTGCAATCTAGACTCCCTATATTTCACCAGGATTCTCATTAATATAAAAGAACATGAATCAAGTGCACCTAACCATTCTTGCTTTAATGTGGCATTATCCTCAAAAAATGGTTTCTTATCAAACCTTAATCCTCTTGGGATAAATTTAAAATGCCTAGTTGCCTTTGAGCCAAGGATAATATTAATTATAACAATCCTACCTGGTTAAAGGAAAATAACTAAATCTGTAATCACATCATCTTTCTCATAATACACAGAATATTAGGTTTTTCATATTCTACATATAATATTGGATCCTAGCTAATGAGGCCTATTAAAGTTTTATTAATTTATCCAAGTCTCTCTCCTTAGATGCATGTTTGTTTTATAAATAAAAATGAGTCTGATCATTATTCCATAGTTTCATCAAAATGAGACGCAGGGTTCATGGATTCTATTTCATTGTCTTAAAGGAACACTATAGCGTTAGGAATACAAACCTGTGTTCCTAACTCTATAATGTTCCTGGCGATAAATCTGTATAAATTGCCACTCAATGTACAGTAATATATAATAAAACCAGAGTTTAATTAAATTTTTCCATTGGTGCTGCTCACTTCTACGCCTCTAATGGCATCTTGGAGGAAGCATGGCCTCCTGTGTGATAGTTCCATCCATTTTTCCTTATGGGGACCTGATACACATAATCAGCGAGTGCTATGCGCAAATCCTAGCTTCTCCATAGGCAAACATTGTATTCAATGATTTTCTATGGGATGTTTTTGTCACTTGTCTGAGTTTTACTCGATCACTACAGTGGAATCACTTTTAGTAGCTCTCAGTATAACAGTCACTAGCGATGGATATAATAAACTGCAATGTTTTACATTGCGGGGATAAAAGAACAGAGACACCCCACTCAGGCCACTATTGGTTGACAATAGTACATCTTAATTAACGGTTTATTCCTGTACAGTTTGAGAACAATTGCTGGCGGTTTATTTACCTTTTTACAAATGCATATAATGAGATACTCTGGAGAAAATAATTAAAAGGAAAATGATTTACACATTTTATACTATCACTCCCTTAACCATACTCATATCATAGGTGTACATGTTGATCTAATTATAAAGCTTCTGCTCAAAATCATTTACATCTCACATTAGAAGCTGAACATATTGAAACAGCCCGTTAATTAGATGAGACACGTCCGTGCGTTACCCTTGTTAGGGATTTAGATTGTATTTTCATAAACAAAATAGTATTTTAATCTTTTTTCCTGATTTTATCCAGAAGACTGGTACATTGATTTCCTTCATGGGGAACCTACCACCCATGCCAAATGGATTGAGAAAAACCTCTTTTACTCTGCAGCAGTGATATTTTGCTGTTATACTTCTGTACATCAAAAAGTTGAACTCCTGAATATCCAAAAGCATGGACCACTTCTTCTTCTATAAGCTTGCCATGGACAGCCACCAATAGGCTCAAAATAAATTATAGTCACTGCCATTTAGTGTACCTAATATACTACTCTTTGTCAGTGCTGTTTCCCACAGGCGGGGATTATACTGCCCAGGTGCATATATTTGGAGCTAATTATCAGTTCCAAAAATTGTAAAGGCATTTCTTTTGCTCACCAAGATTATAAATATACTACACTATATTCCGAATCCTGTCCTCTTGCTTTACGGACCACTCTGACTATGAAGTAGAGGACCCCCGTACAGTGGTTCTTCCCTACCCCTTTTCTTCTACACAACAGCAAGCTATTCAGGCAATGGCTTTACAGGTACAGCCCTGGTTACTTCATTTGTCATTCTGAATTCATTTTGGATGTACTCAACACTCTCCAACTCTCCTATTCTGAATCTAAGGCATAAACTATATCAATATTAGTCATATTCCTGCACTTTCTGAGTATACAAGAAATCATTACTGTTTGTTAAATGATCATAAACAGAGCCGGACTGGCTCACTGGGATACTGGGAAATTTCCTGGTGGTCCGGGTGAATGAGACACATGGTAGGGGTTAGGGGGAAGGAGACAAATTGCATTGCTAGGGGGCATGGTACACATGGAGGGGATGGGGGAAAGAGATACATGGAAAGGCTGGGGGAATTAAATAAATTGCGAGGCTGAGGGAAGGAATGAGACACAAGGAGGGGCTGGCGGAAAGAAGAGACACGCAGACGGCTGGGGGGAGACACAAATTGTTTGGGGGAAAAATCCTGGGGAGGAGATAGACACACACAGAGGTGCTGGAAAAGGGGAACAAGAGACATATAGAGGGGCTGAGGAAGGCAAACAAGAGATGCACAAAGTGGCTGTGGGAAGGGGAGAATGAGACACACAGAGGGGCTGTTGGGAAAGAGACACACAGAGGTACTGCGGCCACAAAAAAAGAGACACACAGAAGGGCTGGGGAAGAGGAAGAGGAGACAAAGGAGCTCGGGCTAAGAGACACACAAAAGGGACTTGGAAGAGAAAGACACACAGATGGGACTTGGGAGAAAGAGACATACAGAGGAGCTGGAGAAGGGGAAAAAGAGACACACAAAGAGTCCAGGAGGAAGTAAAAGATACACAAAGAGATGTTGTAAGAGACACACAAGAGGGGTATAAGACACACAAGAAGGTTTTAAGACACACAAAGGTGAAAAATAGCGATAAGATACACTAAAGTGGGTAAGACCATGAAAAGAGGGGATAAGAAACACAAAAGGGGGCAAGAAATTCAAAAGGGAGTTTAAGAGAAACACAGGTGGAAATATAATTTTTTTTTAGCTGGAGGGATACATCTTCACCTGTGTCTTCTGATCTACATGTAACTCAATTCTTCAGCCCTGGAGTCAATGCCAAAGAGTTGATAGACAGGTGAGAGAAACTCGTCTTGTAAAAGAAACACTATACTCACCAGAACCAGTGCAGTTTGCAGTAATAGTTATTTGGTCTATAGCCTATCCCTGCAGGCTAAGCACTGTAAATGCTGCCTTTTCAAAGAAAAGGCAGTGTTTACATTGCTGCCTAGAAGCACCTCTAGTGGCAGTCACCCAGACAGTGTGCATCACCTACATTGAGCATCTCCACACTCTTCGTGGAGGTGTTCAAAGGTCTCCGTAGACATGTATTGATTCAATGCATGAGAAGATGCTGATTGGTGCAGCGCAGTGTTTTGCCATGTATGTGCAATAGCCTCCTATTCCTTTTCTATGGGAAAGCATTGGATTGGCTTAGATCATCAAGTTTGATGAACCAAGTACGGCCCTGATCATACCACATAGTCACGTGTCCTGTAGTGGTATGTCTAATAGCATACCTAGCATGTATTTTCTCTTTCTAGTATTGACCCCAGCTTGTTCTTTCATTTGCCTGACTTCTCTGTTCTTTGTCCTATTCTTGTTATCTTGTTTATCTGACTTATTCACTAATTGATCTCGGCTTATAGTATCGTGACTATTCTGCTCTTCCTTTTTTTGGACATTTCTTAAGTTAGTTCTCTGTGTTGTACCTGAGGTTATTATGACTATAAGTTTAGTAAAGGGATAGACATATAATGGATAAAGCCATCACTTTTAGTTTCTGTTGATAGCATAATTTTTGTTGTTGTAGGGATAACTATAATTGATATCTGTGTATTATTTTGCAGTTGCCACAAGGTGCAAACCTGATGCAGATATATATATATATATATATATATATATATATATATATTTATCCATTCATATAGTACATATTAGAGTCTTTTCAATCATCAGTGAGTGGGATGACTGGAAACCCCCCCCCCCCCAATTTTTTTAATGAAATGAACACTATAGGGTCAGGAACACAAGCATGTATTCCTAGAGTGTTAAAACCACCATCTAGCCCTCCTGCCCCCCTCTTGCCTCCCTAAATATAGTAAAATCTTACTTGTTATCAAGTCTGCAGCTGCTGGATCTGCCCCTGTCTGCATCTGAAACTGCCTACTGACATCATCAGAAGTGGTGGTCTGTGCCAATCACAATGCTTCCCATAGGATTGGCTGAGACTGTTAAGAAGGCAGATCAGGATCAGAGCCAGCACAAGTCAAACACAGCCCTGGCCAGCAGCATCTCCTCAAAGAGATTAATTAAATCAATGTATCTCCATGAGGAAAGTTTAGTGTCTGTATGCAGAGGGCGGAGACACTAAATAGCAGTGATGCTCATTGTGCAGCACTGCCACAGGAAGTACCTCTAGCAGCCACCTGAGGAGTGCCCAGTAGAGATATCACAAGGCTGTAATGTAAACACTGCATTTTCTCTGAAAAGACAGTGCTTACTGCAAAAAGCCTGAAGGGAATGATTCTACTCACCAGAACAAATGCAATAAGCTGTAGTTGTTCTGATGACTAAAGTGTCCCTTTAGTTGTCCTACAATTACAAAAGTTGGTGATGTAAGAACTGGTTGTTGTAAAGGGGACAGGTTCCCACCATAATTTATGTAGTCAATTAATCTTGAAAATGTGAATGAGCATTTATTATTAAACACAGGCCGCTTTTAAAATGAGTTTTTTTTTATAAAACCATGACACAAAATAGTAAATAGGATTCAAGTTGTTTAAAATAATTGATGATATTTTTTACGAATGTCCAATTTAGTGTTTTTTTTCTTTAAAAGTAATTGTGTGACATTGTTTGCTATTCCAAGTCAGTTTTTAGGCCACAAAATTCACTTTTTTAAATAAAACTCATCTGTACCTTTAACTGACTGTTTAAACACAGTGAAAATCTTTATTATTTAGCTAAATTGACATTTTTTTCTCTTTTAAAAGACAGCACATTTTGTAAAGTAGATGCTATTTATCTGAACAGCTGGTTTGGATGCACATTGTCCTTGGTGACCTTAATCGTTCACCCCATGCACAGCAATGCCACATTATTTCAAACTGTGGACTTGATTATTTTGTTTGAGAAAAAAAAGTTTCTCTCCAATAAGCTCATTAAACTTCATCTGTGTATTAGGGAATATAATTAGTGGTGTCTTTTTCAAAGATCAGAGAATATATCTCGAAAAGATAAACCAACAAAGCTCATCTCTCTTCTTCATACCTTACATCACTCCTTCCCACACACGCAAATTCTTCAACATATTGTATGCATTCTCCAAAACTCACACATACACAGTAAGAATTATTGCTTAACAGATGATCTTCTGATAGCCTCACATATGAAAAACATCAGATTTATTAAATTCTGATGTAATTAGTGTTACATGATTCGTTTTGGCAACAACAGATTGTTTTCTTACAATGCCATACAGCTCACAGTTTGTATGATTTTAGTTAATGAAAACAATAATGACCAAACAGATGAAGATGAGATATAACTAACTCTAATGTATTTAAATGGTAACTTTTTATACCCAAATTGACTGTGTGTCAGGATTACAGTATGATCCAGCACATAGAACTATGTAAAACAGGAGACTAATAGGTAATTTATACCGGGCCTTAGAATGGCCGGACTCACGTAGCAAAGAATAGTCAGGAATAGCTGAAGTCAGGGGACACAGAAAGGTACACAACGATCAAGGAAATCCAGAGGTCAGGGATACCAGAAAACAGGGCAGTCAAAATCAATGCCAAAGTTAAATAACCAGAATAATCAGAATAAGGAACGCGCTCTCAGACAACCACTAGGGAAACCACGACAGGGCAATGAGGGAAGGTATTTCTTTGGTTTAAATACCTGCTTTACTATTCTGATTGGCTGAAATCGTTCTTTGCCCCCAAAACGTGCACGCTGACATCGTCAATCACGTGAGTGGACGTGGGGGTATATTTTGCCATGGATCCGCAGCAGCCTGCGTCCATTAACATGCCACTAGTGTCAGTAATGCAGACACACGGCCACTGGATGCAGAGACTGCAAGGTGAGGAGGAATATGTTACACTGTGGTCTGATCTAACAATGCATTCTCTAGCTACAAATTAGAGATAGGCTTATATTTAAAATACCCAATTTCATATTATTATTATTTGTAAAGCGCCAACAAATTCCACAGTACTCTACAATGGGTGGACTAATAGTATTTGTAACCAGACAAGTTGGACACACAGGATCGACTCGCTCATCCTTTTAAAATATTCATATAAAAGACCACCTGAATGGGGTGTTGAGAAGATACAACTGGTGGAGTAAGTTAACTTAGTAAAAGGTTAACTTGCCACATCTACATATTTAGTTCCCTCTTGGACCCATGAAGGAGGTCTACCAGCCTTTATAGTCAACTGGCCTTTTATAGTGAGCCTGTAGAAAAAGATAGAGCAGCAAAAGTAGTCACAGCCAGTATCACAAAGACCAGACCTCCTGAGAGTATAGTACACAAAGTGGATTGAGAGTAGTGTAATTGTTCAGTTCACATACTCTATAGACTGTGTATAAGAGTAAGACAGCAGCATCAAACAGATGGTAAGTTTAATAAATGGTGAGTTTTACTGCTGTCCCTCTGTGGCTTTTTAATTTTTTCTGTAAATTTCTATGGTGGATGGGTGTTTTTAATTGGCAGTAATGGTGGGTATTCTTGAAAAAAGACATTTTTAGATTTTCTTTTTCTCTCCGTGGTGGCATTTAGTTAGTCTGCTTTGTTTTCTCCAACAGTGTTCTGCCAATAGCACGCAAAATAAATAGGATTATAATATATTTATTGACAATATGCCAGCCTATCTTGCAGTGTTGTTCAAAGAGTGTATAAACCGTATACAAATGTTACATTAATATTCTAAGTGCTTTGTTTGGAAGAGCTTCCAATACAGAGAAAACAAGGATGTATTTATCATTAAGCATTTGCAGATGGGGTAGTCCAGCTACTCACACTTCCTTGGCTTTCCCAAATTGATACAGGAAAAATAGAATTGCAGCCATATCATGACTGTTGTCTCTGATCAGAATATATAAGATAACAACCAGTGTTCCCAAACACAGAACACTTTACACAAGGAAAGTGCTATCTTATCTATCCCAGGTGTGTGCATTGCATCTCGAAACATCAAGCTTATTCTCCCAGGGTAAATAATACTATTCTACTGTTGGAAAGGCCAATAAAAGACACACTTGACCTATTTTTTCCCGATTTCCACATTGCAGTTAAATGAGTTCATACAGAGTTATTTCACTAGTGCGGATTACTTAGACTCAATTCGCTCAGCTGCTAATTGTTATTATACAATAAATGGGCTGTAACACAAGTAGCTGCAATGTCTGAGTCAAACTGTGTACTAGTTGTGTATGATAGAAGTTCCCGTCTGACTGGATTAAATATGTGTTTTGAATATTCTCTGTAATGAGTAAACAGTTTTCAATTTGGATATAAAACATACTGTGAAGCTTGGTGTCATTTATTTACCCCTGAGAAGTTGAAGACAAAGTTCATGTGTTAAGTTTTGTCTAGTGACTTGAGCCCTGTTCAGTGCTAGATGATAGCTTCTGAAGCTGAAGATCAATGTCTGTCCTAAACATTTCCTGTCTGTCAGCTTGGCTTCAATGGTAGATAAATATCAGTTACATTGAAATCATTAGAGGTAATTATGGGTGCCTTTAGATATTATAAGAAATGTGTAGGTTATGTCAGTGGTATCTAACCCAGTCCTCAAAGAACACCAATTGTCAAGGATTTAATCCTGTTCTAATGGGGATAGAAACAACACTTGGACCATTGATACACCTTACAAATTGAATTGGTGAGGCACTACTAGGTGAGGTTATGCAAACTACTAGGTGAGGGTACGCAGTTCTACTAAGTAAGGTTAGTTATGCTTTTTTTCTATTTTTTTTCTCAATACATTTTACTAATAGTTTGGCTCGATAAGCCCACCCTTTCTTCCCTTTCCTGCACTGTTTCTATTTTTGCTCCAAATGTTCTACTGTACATGAGGCCATGACTTTGCAATCTGGAAGTTGGAGCAGAAAGGTGACAATTTAAGTAGAACACCCTAAAACCCTTGCTGTGTCATGCACAGAAACCCTTGCTCTGTAGTAAATGTTAGTCACTTCATGGTTTGGTAGGTCAATGCAGGCACTTTAAATGTGAGCATTTCTTTTTTAGTTTATTGTTTTTTATTTTATTTGTAAATTGCCTCTTCACTAAATGCATTTAAAAAGAAACAGTGCTAGATCTAGCCTGGAGCCCCCATTTAAGGAAAGCTAATAGATTGTCTCATACTTCACAGTTTTACTGGAATACACAAAGCCAACTATCTGGACCCCTTAGGAATAACCACGTGCCTAGAAAACCCATTAACTGTACAACTATAATAAATCCACTTACACAAAACAATAACACTAAGTATATAGTAAAGGCACAGCGCGGACCTTCATCACTAGGGCGATAGAAAAGCAGTCTGTCCAGCCCTTGTGAGTTTAGATAATATCCCTGGAGTACCCAGGAATGGTACATCAAGGCTTCTTTGATGTTCTTTAAGTTATTTTAGCTGCTCACTATATAAAAGATGTAGGAAGCCTTTTCTAACCACTGCATCTTGTTTGATTTTTTTATTTTTATAAAGGAAGTTTGGGCTAAAAAGAACTTTAGGTGAACCGAATATAAATGTTATGTTGCAAAGAGAGAACACAGCTGGAAATATGTTTTTTAAATAACACATTACATAACACTTAAGTTGGTACTGTAACTTTTCTCAAAACTATATCTCTAGGCATTGGAAATCGCCAATATCTGGTGTTAACTCTTTTTTCTTTTATATGTATATTAAAGATTTCTCAATTGACGCTGCAATCCAGTTGAGCCCAGGCACAACTGGGGCACACATTCCAATTCAACAACAAATGAACCATTTTTTTCAACCTCCACATACTTTGCTCAATAACAGAAAAGAGTTGAGATTATAACAATGATTAACAGGGAGCCAAGATGAAGGAATTAGTTTCTAGACAGATGTGTGTTTAATTCTACATGTAATTTTAATTTTTAAATTTTTTTTTTACACATCACATAAATTCATTAAGGTAGTTATAGGGGCTGGAATATACAAGCACTTTCTGACCTTTAGAGGTCCAACTATTTAAACCCATAGGTGGGACTCCCATATCCCAGTTTACTATCTCTCTGCAGTACAATGTGAGACAAGGTTAGTTGATTGGCCGGTGATAGACAGCCTCAATGACTGCCCACTAGTTGGCTGAGAGCGTTAGCTTAAAATTTGTAATGTATAAAATGTACAGTGGTGTGGATACGGCTGGTGCTTTATGAATAAAAATAATAATAGTCTAGGGTGGCGGGACCTTGATGGCGGCAGGACACAAGACCTGAGAGCTCCTGATGTATGGAAGAATAAGGTTGGCAAACATCTCTTAGGACTCTCGTTTTGGGGCTGGCAGCACAAATGTGGAACCCTGACTCGACAGACTGTTCTGAGAATGCTTCCCAGCAGTCTCTGACTGCTGCCCAGCCTAAGTTCTGCATTACCATTAGTGCGGCCCACAGGTGCTGTAGAGAGGCGGCTGATCTCCCGACCCAGCACAGGCCGAATACCGTCGTTGTCGACATGGTGCCTTCCAAACCCCCTTTGGACTGGTGGGGGTGATCCTGGTCCCCACCCCAGAGGTTCCCAGTGCACATGTGCTGAGGCCATGACCAACAACAAACCCAACAATGGCTTACACAACATGGCAGATGCCGTACGTGCCCCATGCCCCTGCTTCCCATAACCTGGACACTATATTCAAAGCCTTCTGGCAGAAAATTTACAGACTGTTCATACATGCCCTGCAAGCTGTCAGAGAGCCTGCAAGCCCACTTCGCAGCACCCATAGCCAACAAGCAACTTTTAAAGTGGAAAAAGCGCACCAACGGAGGCGAAGGTCACAGCAGCATGCTGCAAAGAGTGCAGTGACCAGGCCAACACCTGCAAGCATGAGAGATCCATGGACAGCTGAAATACAGAGGGGGCAGCTCAGGAGAACACAAAATTCACAGCTGTTGTCTGCAGCCAGGAGACTGGGAATCAATGCTCACTGGAACTGTGGTCTTCCACTAGCTGGTATAGGCTGACTGATATAACAAGCTTCTTGATATAAGCCTCATCACAGCTAGCTGAATATATTGAGACAGGCTTTCATCTTTTGTTTTCTGCTTCACATAAAGAGCTATTACTTCTTCTATTCACACATCCCATATCAGCTAGATCAAACGGCCATAGTCATGTTATTTTATACTCTGTACATTATGTTCCACATATATCCAGGGAGATGCCGAGGGTGGCACTTTCTAAATATGTTCGTACTCACCATATCTACTACTTTACCCTAGTTAGCACTAGCCCTAACAGTAAATATGTCCACTGTTTTTTCTTTGGTTAAAAAAAATGTACTGCAGGATCTTCAGAGATGCAGCTGTCAAAAAATACTTGTCTCTCTGCAGAATGGGATTGACAAATTCAGCGATTGTCAACATTGTGGTTAGTGATAAGATAACCTGTATAGGTTATTGGGCAGATGGGTAAAATGTCCCTGCAGCATGGGGAAAATTGATTGCATGATTCTTTCACAGAGAGATGTTTAACTCTGAGTAGAATACGCATGCCTTTAATTCTGTGAGTGCAGCTGAGTGATCATTGCTTTCCACACCTTCCAGTCACTCAAAGGATTAATCCACTATTCCTCAGACACCAAATGGGGCTAAAGGGGCATCCTTTTTCTAATGAACTTGATTTGTGAAAGTTAAAAAAAAATACTTTTTTTTAAATAAAAGCAATGTTTTTGTTTGTGGGAGGTTTTGCACTGTGATCAGCCGTCTCCTTGAGTACCCGGTAGATAGAGGGCTGTTTTTCTTTGTTTAATTATTCCTTTGTACTCAAAGTCTTAATTTCAATAAAAGTGTGAATCTTTTGGAGTTTAAAAAAAAAAAAAAAAAAGTGCTGTTTTCTCCTTTGCCAAACCTATGTTATACTCTGTTTAACAGATATGCCTGCCTAGGCTGATATGACAATACGGGCATCTTTGTAATATTGTCCACAACCAAAATAAAGAAATAAAAAATTAAAATAATATTAATTATTGTTTGTAGCAAATGCTAAGAGTCAGCAGAGGTCAAAAGTCAATCACAGTGATCCTTTTGAATTCAATAGGAGTGTTATGTATGTTCTGCGTTTGGCAGACCCTGTGGTGACTCATTAGAAAAAAAATGAACTTCTCAAAAGACAAAGTCGCCATCCAGTCAGCTACTTTTATATTATGTATAATGTATACGTATAGTTGCCATCCTAATGAATATAATGAAGGAAGACAGGAACATCATAACCTACTTGAGGAGCATAAGTGCTTTTGTGATGAGTGTCCCTTTAATACGCAAAGTTGTACAGAAGTTAACGTTACAGACAAATTGAAGACATAAAATACTGATAAAATGATAAAATACTAGTAATAAACATTCACACCGAATGAAGTCCTTAATGTTAGTAAATTTAAAAAAAAAACTGATTTGAAAACCTCAGGCTAGATGGCCAAGTTGTGATTACAGTGCAGTGGATTATTATTTTTTCCCCTAACTCAGCTATTTTGACTTAAATATTGTATTTTTCTATTTACTGTTTAGTGAATAAACCTCAGAGACTTTCAAAAGTGTTGACTCTGGTGGAGTGTTTTTTCTTTAATTACATTATGATACAGAATTCCTGTACCGTAGTAGACTCGATATATTTTACTAAAACGTAGCAGTTTTTCAAGTAGATTGCAATAAGGCAGGTACGTTCAGCCGTGAGACTGGATGCTAGCAGAGCAATGAAAGTAAGTACAGCTGTATAAACGAATGACAAAGAACACGCCACTGTAAATATAGTACAATAACATTTAAAATAGATCATAAAAACACAACTAGTTGCTTACTTGCCTTATTGTATCCCAGTAGATATGCAAAATGTGCTACACAAAGCAAAATATATATTTTTTGCATTTGTCAGATTTGCAAATAAAAACTGAAAACTTTGGCAAAAAAGTGTTTGTAGGACAGAGCAGCGTCTGCTGTACCTCGCTAGTGCTGACTTTTCATTCTCTTAACTGAATTATTAATCCAAGCAGAATGTGTGATCGAGCGTGCAGTCTTGTTTCCCAATTCACAAATCTAAAATGACAAATAGGTTACATTTACAAAGAATGCTACCTCAGCTGGGATTTCACCGTGGGCTAAATATATCCCGCAAATTCAGACAACATGAGAAGCAAGGCTTTTTCGTGGCTGCAGAGTAATCTCTGTGATGCAGAAATTCCCTCGGGGGCGTGGGCAATGGGCCGGGGAGGAAGTCTTTGAATTAACAAGTATTCTGTCCAGTTTACTTACTACTAGAGTTACATTACTGGAATTAGTTCATGGTAGCAGTTTATATCTCATCCTGGAGATTAAAACATGTTTTAAGTATTAAAGAAGTGGCTCTGTTATAACAAACATGGTCAAATCCATTGGGAGCATTGTCAATTTTATCTATGCATTGCATTGGCAAGAGTTTTGTAACAGAAGAAAGAAAGAAAAGTGCGAGAGTAAGAGCTACAAAACAGACCAGAAGACAGTCAAAGCTGACATTATAGAGGTATAGAAGAGGGATTAAGATTGGTTGTATTAGATAATTAAGACATTATAGAGGTATAGAAGAGGGATTAAGATTGGTTTTATTAGCTAATTAAGACATTATAGAGGTGTAGAAGAGGGATTAAGATGTGTTGTATTAGCTAATTAAGACATTATAGAAGTATAGCAGTATAGAAGAGGGATTATGATTGGTTGTATTAGCTAATTAAGACATTATAGAGGTATAGAAGAGGGATTAAGATTGGTTGTATTGGCTAATAGAGACATTTAGAGGTATAGAAGAAGGATTGAGATTGGTTGTATTAGCTAATTAAGACATTATAGAGGTATAGAAGAGGGATTATGATTGGTTGTATTGGCTAATAGAGACATTTAGAGGTACAGAAGAAGGATTAAGATTGGTTGTATTAGCTAATTAAGACATTATAGAGGTATAGAAGTATAGAAGAGGGATTAAGATTGGTTGTATTAGCTAATTAAGACATTATAGAGGTATAGAAGAGGGATTAAGATTGGTTATATTAGCTAATTAAGACATTATAGAGGTATAGAAGAGTGGCCTGAAAAGGATATGTAACGGAGGCTACAGCTGTTGAGAATGTTTGTTAATGAAAGGGTTATTTACTAAAGAGAGATCTTTAGGGAATTCAAAGTGAATTAAAAATTTAATTAAAATCTTAGGCCAAACGTGTTGAATTTAGAGCTTACCTGTCTTTAATAAGTTTTAAAATTCAGCTATTTTGGCATACAGTTTGAAATGCAGTTCAGTTCTTTCTTTAGTGAATGACTCAGTATGGGGGTAAATGTGGGCATTTGTGTACACTCTTTAAATTATTTTTATAGACAGGAAATATTGATATCTTTTCACTTGAGTTGTCATTGTTAAAACAAATGTGATTAGTAAGATTAGTTAAATTGGTTCTGCAGATAATGTAGAACTCTCTTTACAACATATTACAGGCTGCTTTTTATTGAGTTCATTTTATTAATGTATCTATTTTTGAATATTTATTTCTGTTTATTTGACCCAGTAAAGTTTATTTGTTCAAACAATTTGTAAGTATCAATTTAAACTGCTAACATATTGTTTAATGTGTATTGAATCTGTCTCTGTTGCAGAACTCTTGGAACAACTTCTTAATTTCCTAATTTGCATTATACGGCCACCTGGGATTATAGAGTTACATGCTCAAAAACAATCTACTGAAAACTTAAAAACAAATGATGAAGCATAATGAGTATCAAATAAATAAATCAATAATTATAAGAATGTTAGATATATGATACATCAATAGGAAAATGATGAAGCAGAGCTGTATGTTATTATTATTATTATTTTAATTGAATAACAATAATAATACATTATTTAATTACACAATATGTTTTTAAATGTAATATGTTTTCACTATCAATAATAACATAACATGTTAATACAAACTGTAAGCTCGTTTGAGCAGGGTCCTCTTCAACCTATCGTTCTTGTAAGTTTTCTTGAAATTGTCCTATTATAGATAAATCCCCCTCTCATAATATTGTAAAGCGCTACGGAATCTGTTGGCGCTGTATAAATGGCAATAATAATAATAATTATAGATAGTGAAACCTATTTCACACAGCTTTACAATTGTGATACACAAATACACAAATTAATTACATACAACATATATTAATATTATATTTAGTAAAGCCGTAATAAAATAATGCAGTGGGGAAAAAAAGCACAATCTATATTTGTAAGAGAGGAAACGTGCAGAACTAACTGTAGCTTCTAGCTGGCAATTGTACTCTTAAATGTGTTCCAGAATTCACTAAACTGCATCAACATAACAGTTCCAGTGAAATATCTCCTGGAGAACGTGCAAACCCAGAGCAGGCAGTAAGTGAGGAAATAATCACAAGAGACAAAGCAGTGTCTAGATGACACGTGGAATACTGCAGTATCTATATAACCAGCAGACAGACTGCATAAATCCCATATGAAATACTATTAAAACTGACAATGTAAGGAGCAATGTAAACTCCTGGGGCTCCAGGCTAGCATAGCCGAACGGGCAGCAAAGATATCTCATGTTACAAATCATACTGGTAAAATAATAGCTCAGCTCAAGAGTAAGGCGATTCAATGAGAGCTCATGATATCTGTGGTGCTGCCTGTACAATATTTCCAATACCGGTATGCATGAAATTAGGTGTATAAAAAAACTCAATAACTGTATGCATGAAATTAGGTTTATAATAAACCCAATAACTGTATGCATGAAATTAGGTGTATAATAAACCCGACTGTATGTATGAAATTAGGTGTATAATAAACAAAATAACTGTATGCATGAAATTAGGTGTATAATAAATCCGAATGTATGCATGAAATTAGGTGTATAATAAACACAATACCTGTATGCATGAAATTAGGTGTATAGTGAATTCAATAACTGTAGGCATGAAATTAGGTGTATAATAAATCCCACAACTGTATTCATGAAAGTAGGTGTATAACAAACTCAATAACTGTATGCATTCAATTACATGCTGTATAATATATTTTACTACTTTTTTTTGGTTTGTTGCAAATGGAAGATTAGCAAATATATAAAGTGAAACATTACAGCAATTTAATTAATTTTAAAGCTTGTTGAGTATTTTAATGCTACATGCGAGGAGAGCCCGGTGACGATGGACAGTAGTAGCTCACAGCATGTTATTAAATATATGATGACAGTTTTCCTATGTATAAAAGCTGTTCTGTGGGAGCTGGGATTTCTTATCCTGTTCTGCTATCTTTTCTGCAGTTCCCATCCTTCCTATATCCTTCACCATCTCCTTGAGAAGGAGTTAGTCCAGTAAATTGAATTGTAATGGCTTCAATCTATTTCAATTTAAAAGCAATATAGCAAAATGGTAAGCATTATCTTACATGAAGTAGCGCCTTGGCTTTTGGGGAAGGAATAAAAAGCAGGTCACTAGTCACACTGAGGACTTTGAATCTTAATTTATCTCTCTCTTGTTCTGATTTGTGACATCAAAAAATATTTCACTGCTACTGTTCCATTTCCAGTGTTGCACACTACCACTAAGGATTCTGGGAATATGGCATTCATCGGGTCAAAGCTTCGATGCTAAAACATCGAAACTGCAGAGTGTCATTTAATAGACATTAGATCTGTCCTGCTGTTTTATCCTTCAGTCTCATTTCCTTGAGGTAATTTGGTAGTTTTACAGGTGATTATTTCGGTAAGCTAAGATGCAAGTCGTTTACTTTGTCTTTCTTGCTAAGATCATTCTGCCTTGAAAGTAAATAGAGTGAGGCTCTGTGCCTTTAAAGTCTATATATATATTTATATATATATATATATATATATATATATATATATATATATATATGTGTGTATATATATATATATATATATATATATATACAAAAAATTATTCTTGGCACTCACCCTTTCATGTAAATAATCCAATTTTGCCTAGGCGTCATCCCGCGTTGAAGATATATAAACAAAAGTGAAGAGATGCACTCTGAGGACCTAATAAGTGAAAAAATGGTAATTTATTCCAATAGGTATTACATCAAAAATTAGCCGACGTTTTGACCAATTCGGGTCTTTCTCAAGGTCAATGTACCTAGCTATAAAAGTTATATATATAGGAAATAAGAAAATGTACTCACCAATCGTGAAGAAACCCCTGAATCCCTTTGTGCAAACCCAGAAGTGAATACCCGCGGTCACGTGATGCATGTGTGATGACGTAGTGTTGCTAGGATACGGATAAACAAACACAATTATAAGATCGGTATAATATTCTCAGAGGTGTATACCGGGTGTGCAAGTGAAATGCATGATAACTACTTTTAAAACGAGTATATATGCTATCATAATAAATATATTGGAAGTGCAATGTGCATTAAGCAGCAAAAGTATGAAAAAATGTGAAAAAAGATCATGATGTCATATACAATATAAAAAGTGTCACTTTGTACCCAATGAAAGGGCAACACAAAGAAAGGTGTGTTAAAAACATTTCACATACCATATCCAGATTGTGGGCACTACACAAGATATTATATACAGTTGCAAGAAAAAGTAAGTGAACACTTTGGAATGATATGGATTTCTGCACAAATTGGTTATAAAATGTGATCTGATCATCATCTAAGTCACAACAATAGACAATCACAGTCTGCTTAAACTAATAACACACAAAGAATGAAATGTTGCCATGTTTTTATTGAACACACCAGGTAAACATTCACAATGCAGGTGGAAAAAGTATGTGAACCCCTAGACTAATGACATCTCCAAGAGCTAATTGGAGTGAGATGTCAGCCAACTGGAGTCCAATCAATGAGATGAGATTGGAGGTGTTGGTTACAGCTGCCCTGCCCTATAAAAAACACACACCAGTTCTGGGTTTGCTTTTCACAAGAAGCATTGCCTGATGTGAATGATGCCTCGCACAAAAGAGCTCTCAGAAGACCTACGATTAAGAATTGTTGACTTGTATAAAGCTGGAAAGGGTTATAAAAGTATCTCCAAAAGCCTTGCTGTTCATCAGTCCACGGTAAGACAAATTGTCTATAAATGGAGAAAGTTCAGCACTGCTGCTACTCTCCCTAGGAGTGGCCGTCCTGTAAAGATGACTGCAAGAGCACAGCGCACACTGCTCAATGAGGTGAAGAAGAATCCTAGAGTGTCAGCTAAAGACTTACAAAAGTCACTGGCAAATGCTAACATCCCTGTTAGCGAATCTACAATATGTAAAACACTAAAAAAGAATGGATTTCATGGGAGGATACTACAGAGGAAGCCACTGCTGTCCAAACAAAACATTGCTACATGTTTACAATTCCACAGCAGTACTGGCAAAGTATTCTGTGGACAGATGAAACCAAAGTTGAGTTGTTTGGAAGAAACACACAACACTATGTGTGGCGAAAAAACCTCCTCCCAACTGTGAAGTATGGTGGTGGGGGCATCATGGTTTGGGGCTGCTTTGCTGCGTCAGGGCCTGGACGGATTGCTATCATTGAAGGTAAAATTAATTCCCAAGTTTATCAAGACATTGTGCAAGAGAACTTAAGGCCATCTGTCTACCAGCTGAAGCTCAATGGAAGATGGGTGTTGCAACAGGACAATGACCATAAGCATAGAAGTAAATCAACAACAGAATGGCTTAAACAGAAGAAAATATGCCTTGTGAAGTGGCCCAGTCAGAGTCCTGACCTCAACCCGATTGAGATGCTGTGGCATGACCTCAAGAAAGCGATTCACACCAGACATCCCAAGAATATTGCTGAACTGAAACAGTTCTGTAAAGAGGAATGGTCAAGAATTACTTCTGACCGTTGTACACATCTTATCTGCAACTATAGGAAATGTTTGGTTGAAGTTATTGCTGCGAAAGGAGGTTCAACCAGTTATTAAATCCAAAGATTCACATACTTTTTCCACCTGCACTGTGAATGTTTACATGGTGTGTTCAATAAAAACATGGCAACATTTCATTATTTGTGTGTTATTAGTTTAAGCAGACTGAGATTGTCTATTGTTGTGACTTAGATGATGATCAGATCACATTTTATGACCAATTTGTGCAGAAATCCATATCATTCCAAAGGGTTCACATACTTTTTCTTGCAACTTTAGTGATTACAAACTAATCATTTTAAAGAGGAGAATTAACGCTATTGAGGCAAAGGCTCAAAAGACAGAAAAGGACTGTGGGCATGCAAATGGAGAGAGCTGCAACAAGAGACAAGTACAGCAGGTCATATATATGACGTAAACAAAATATATCTAATTAAAGTACATTCTACATGAATAGTTACAGTCAGTATAATTATAAAGATCTTTTGGATCATAGATCTCATAGATCTCAGAAGTTCACAATAAAAATAAACAATAAAGCAATCAAAATAAACCATGTTCAGAATATAACTGAAAAAGTGTATATACAACTGATCAATAATTTTTTTTTTAAATATACAAAAAAAATATATAAAAAAGGCAAAAAGTAGAAAAAGACTAATGAAAGGTAGACTAAAATAAAACAATGAAATAAAATAAAAAGAAAACTAAAAAAATGAAGAAAAAGGACAAAAATAATATTAAAGAAACATAGAGAACACAATATTTTCATTAAGTCCTCTCGGTGTCACTGTGTCTAACCGATGAATCTATTGTGCCTCACACTGGAGTAGCTTTTCGATCTGTCACCTCCTCTAGGCATCGGGGGGACATGGTCAATGGCCATAAAAAGTAACATAGGGAGCCTATGTTTCATATGTAAAAAGTGTTTAGCAACTGGCTTGTCGCTGCGTTTTTCACTTCCGGGTTTGCACGAAGGGATGCAGGGATTTCTTCACGATTGGTGAGTACATTTTCTTATTTCCTATATATATAACTTTTATAGCTAGGTACATTGACCTTGAGAAAGACCCGAATGGGTCGAAACGTCGGCTAATTTTTGATGTAATACCTAATGGATTAAATTACCCTTTTTTCACTTATTAAGTCCTCAGAGTGCATCTCTTCACTTTTGTTTATATATAAATATGTATATACGGTATATATATATATATACATATATATATATATATATATATATATACATATACATATTTATATATATATATATATATATATATATATATATTTTTTATTACTACTTTAACAGATTGCCTATAAAGGAGAACTACTAGAGTTTTAATTGTATAAAGCTTTTTTAATTTCAGGTTTGGTTATTAGTCACGAACTGTAAAACCATGAACACTTAAAGAATTCATTTTTTAAAATTAGAAAATTATACAAACTGTTCACTAACAAACATACTGAATTCCTTGTTGTCACGGGAGATGGGACTCCTCGTACATGTTCCCTTAAGTGTACTTTGTATCATTTAATGTTTCCCTGCATTCAAATGGAATTGGTCCCCAATGTTCTATTACCAAACAGATTCTTGTTAACACCCTGTAATCACTGACCACCCCTGGCTGTTAACAACGAAACAAGCATTCCCTGGATGGCCTGATTTGTTTGGCGCAAGCCACAAGCTTGCAGCACCATTGTTGTGACTGTTTTCCATGTGTCTAGATGTCACTGTGTTGTGTGCCTGTAAATGGAGCAGTGTGTGTGTCTGTGTATGCAGCTGTGGGTCAACAAAGGGGGGCAGCAGCTCTATACACTGTAGGTTATAGTAGATGTGAAATGTATTCTGTGTGTTAATCAAGATGCTGCACTGTAAGTGACCCCCTGCTGTAGGAGCCAGCAAGTCTATCTGCTGGAAAAAAGAGCTGTGTGGATGTAACCAGAGGTTGCTCTGAAGGGACAGAGGGTCCCAGGTTCAAAGAGAAATTTGGGTTGTGAACTCTGACTGCCCATGCAATCAAATTAGCCCCTTTTGTAAATGTATTTTTAGAGTGTCGATATTTTATTCTGTAAAGGATTTCTCCGTAACTGAGAGAGGACTGAATTGACACAGAGGATTATGGGAGGGATTGCCCTGGGGGGTTCGGTTGAAAACCCCTTGCATGGGGGCTGTGCAAAAGTGCATGTGTTTTTCTCTGAAATAAAAAGATTGCTTCTTTTACCCAATATGACTGGTTGCATCCACTATAATGGGGAATTTTTTAAAGGTTCCAGAGGGCTAGAATCACTGTATGTTGTAGCTGAATCCAGGACCAGTGGAGGATTAGAGAAGTGGCGACCAAGGGACACTAAGAGACTTTGGGAACCTGTAACACCCGTGTATCTCAGTACTGTTTGTAAGGCTTATGAAATACACATTGAATCAAGGAAATATAATAATATACTATCAATGAATACAATTATTTCTAGTTATTTTTAAACCTAAAGCAATACAAAACTACCTATAATGCCTTGGTATTAAAAAGAGAAGCTGAATCATAAAAAAAGGGAGAAGAAAAATATTTTTAAAAGATCACAGCTTTTTATTATGCTAGAAAAGAAAGCCATGCTCTGAAATTCCCATTTAGAACATTTTAGCCTTTTCTAAAAACATATATTTCTGTAGTATAATTGCTGCACCACCGAGCTTCCCAGCTCAGTGGAAAGAAAGGTGCTCAGTTACATGACAAGTTGATTGGACGCACTATCTGCATGTCAGCACAAATGCGGAAAACAGCTAAAAGGATTTTCTTCTGTACTTATCTTCCAGGTTTTGCTGAGTCTGAAGTGAAACAAAGACCCTGGTTCTTTGACATGAAATATTACATTATGGAGCAGAGGTAGAATTAAAAGACAATGCAGAATGTGGGATTAACTCCCAACTTCCTAATGAAATGAACAATGCATTGCAAAACACAAACGGTCTGTTCTTTGTATTGCACCGCACCAGAGGACGGAGGTTATTTCTTGTGATAGGGCGTTGTTTCTAACAACTTAATTAGCTATCACAAAAGAGTTTCATAATGCAGTTCTCAAAGTAGTCATGCTGCCAAGATTCCAAACAAATTGTTTTTCTGGAAAACTAGTTTCCTCAAAAGAAATCGGGTGAATGTGGCAACCAGTTAATCTGGGAATTCCTTGTAAGCTCTTTGAGTCAAAATAATGGACCTGCCATTTTGAAAATAAAATTCCACTATTTTTACTTGTTGTTCCTAAATGAAATTACCCATGATAGATTTCCCAAGCCTCAGCTAAAATATATACCTGCCACAAAAATGCAAAAATGTTTTAGCTGTTAACAAATAATATTTATACATACACATACATAGCCAAAAGAGGTTTTTTTTTTTTTTTTTTAATTTCACTTTGCACAATCCAATTCATTCACTACAGCTTTGATTTCATAGTTTTGGATAAACTTTTAAAATTATTTATTAAAAATGTTAAAATATAAAAATATATATATATATCATACGAAAGAAATATATCGGTATATTAAAAAAATATCAACATGTAAAAATATTTTTAAAAATATTAAATCATTTTAAAATGTTATCGAAAAATATTAAATCATTTAAAAAGTGTATTCAAAAATATTAAATTGAGGCCCTCACCTGAAATTGTAAATGGTATTGCATTTTTTTCCCCTGACATCGAATCAAAGTGGCAATATAAAATATATGAAATGAATTGAAAGATTGAACTTTATAGGTTAACTCATGTAAAATACATAATAGCTAGAATTTAATTAATTTTCCTGCACTGTTAGGATAGTGGATAGCTGACAGTGGAGTATACTGCTAGATATTACTTTTGTCTGGGTATATTCTATGGTTTTTCTTTGTATATGCCATGTTAAAATGACGCTTATGATGATGATATGTTTGACATAAATGTAAATATAAATAAATACATAGTTGGATGAATCTGGTCCTCAATAGAAATCTAGTACTTCACAAACTGAGTATACCACGATTCGGAATCTAGGTGCTTATCAGAGCCAGGGTTGGAAAAATCCAGGTTAGTAGATAAAATAAATTATGTCCAGGCACTCAGGATTGCTGCAGGAAGGCAGATTTATTGTAACAAAAACTGCAACGTTCCGGCATCTGTGTAAGCTGAAACATTGCAGTTTTTGTTGCAATAAACTTGCCTACCTGCAGCAATCCTGAGTGCCTGGACCTAATTATATCATATCCTTAGGAATCTAGTCAGACTGGTTTGTATAGCACCTATACAAACATGTGTGATACTTTTCATTTGTATTAAACACAGTCTGGTCAATGCAGTGAAAATGGCTTTAGCTGCATCTTGCTATAACATGCTTGCATTTCACAAAATAGCATACTGTACATTTAAATACATTTCTAAATTGTTGCTGAAAAATTATCATGGAGTCCAAATGATACCCGCATAGGTACTATCCTCAATCTATAATTCAGAGCTCGCTAATCAGTTATATGGAATGTTCAATAGAGTGATTTATTAAAAAATGGAGATTCACCATGGTTCCAAAAGCACTCTCATCTTTTCACCTTCATGTTTTCATCTGGATATCAAAATCATTCTTATTCCTTCTGCTTAAAATCTACTGAATATGCAGATATCAGAACAGGCATTAACGTATGCTGAGGTTGCAACAGAAGCAATGTTTTAGACAGAACCAGCACTTGAATAGACAAGAATACTATAATGTTTCCATAATTTCAATAATGATATGATCTTATCTGTAACCTACTTAATCATTTCTGTAATTCTTTAGAATGGTATTTGACTATTGTAATAATATAACTGATAGCAGACAGATTCCAATTGGTAACACTTCAGTGATTACAGTGGGAATATTTCTGATGATTAACGCTATGCTGATTAAATAAAAAGTGTAGCAAATAAGATTTCTATATCAGATGAGATATTTTTTTAAATCCTCTTATATAAATTTGAATTTCTCCACCTGGAGCTTTGGAGCTAAATCTATTTAGAGTATAACAATGTCACAGCTTGTACCAGAAAAGAATGCAAGCATCCCTGAACTGTTCTGTTAAATTTCAAATTAGTAGGGATTTGGGGTTTTGGAGGTTCTAAATTTTAAGTTATGTTTATTTTCTGCAGGCTTTCAGCTTATTCAAAGGCATTTGCTGCATATAACTTTATAATTCAGAAGATCTTGAGATACCAATATTAACCAGATAAAAATTTACATATTCCCCTAAAAAATCATGAATGTTTTGATCACTTTCTGCAAAAAAACAACTGTGCCATCCTAAGGGTTACTCTCAGTACTTTAAATGTCTGGTGTAATAGTTCTGATGCCAGGTGCACCCTGGCCTGATTCTTGGTAATAGGTCAAACTGCTTGCCCCGTAACCTAGTGTCAGGACCCTATCTTGACAACCAAACATATTTATTTTCCGCTGTTTTATTTACTCCAATACCTGTTTTCCACCACTAGTGGCCTCCCTAACCACTAGTCTAAGATCAATCTCCCACAACTGCCTATGATGATCATCTGAATTGTGCTATAAGAGGCCACACCGTACTAACCTAAGGGCCTTTGCATTGATAGTTGTTTATGGTCTAATAGAGACAAAACATCTGTTCCTGGCTCATTCTGATACCTGAGAACCTGCTTAGATCTCATTACCTTTGATCCATCCTGATTCTTCCAAACAATGGGCTTTATTTCAGACTGGACTTTGTTTCCTAATTATTCCTTAGTGCTTTGGACCTAACCTACCTGGACTTAACAAACTTTCCTATTAATTGCAACTCTCTTGGATAACCTTGTTCCACCTATCTGGTAACTGCTGTACAAACTCCAAACAAAAAAAAAACTGGTCATCTAAACTTAGAACTGACCTGAATTCCTTTATTATGTTCTGTTTATTTCTGCCCTGTTATATTATCTTTGCCTATTATCTATAATTTCTCTTATAGATTTCCCTGTTTCCTATAAACCTGCTTTGGGGCATATTGCCTAAACTTTTATTTCTATAACTACTCTTTCTTACTTTTCTGTAATCACATTTATAGTTTATCCTTCTTCTTTTAACCTACAATCCAGTTTATAGGTTCTCCTTATCCCACCTAGCCTATAATTTCATTTATAGGTTTTCCTCTAACTTTGATATCTGTAATTTAGTTTATAGGTTCTGCTTTCTCCCTTTGTCCTTATTGTTCCTTTTCCCTTTTTATTGTTACCTTGCCTAAACATGCCAAAGTTTCAAACTTAAGAACCTCAAGTCGACCTTGGCATAAGTCTCTTATCTGACCTGCAAAAGATTATGACACTTGGGTCCTTGCCAGGTTCCTGTGTTCCCTGGTGGTACAGTGACACATTCCCTGCTTCTGCTTAGCTGCATAAACTGTGGCTGTCACAATTCATTGGCTGAGAGCATTAGCCAATAGCAAAAAGATAAAGGACACTGCATTCTCCTCTTCCCCAAAATGCAACTGGGCCTGAGGTCAGCCAAACCTCACTTTACAGTTCTGAGTAACAAATATTGGTCCAGCCACGCAAGATAAAGTCATGTTAAGTAAGTTTATTGGAGCAGAAAAAAAGCAACATTTTAATCCAGTTTAAGAAAGACCTAGCTGGGTCAAAACGCTTTTTTTCATTAGCCAGACCAGTACTTTTGTATGTACGTAGTGTGAATTGGTATGCAAAATGAGAAGAACAGAACCTTCCCCAAATTCCCCCCAATAATGACAGATACCGTATTTGGATGAAACAGGCCACAACATGCATTATAACATTTCATAAATACTGTAAAACACATCCATCATTTTATCTAAAACTTTATCATTCTCATTAAAATAACCAAACATAAATACATGAATAACCAATACATTAAAATATAAATTAACACATAGTGTCATACAGTATTTAAGTTAAGTAAACATCCTTACCAATAAAACTGACCATGTGCCTATGCACAAAATTGCCCCAGAGGGTTCTTACCTCCCCCCTCATCCACCAAATGTTCCTTTCATTGTTTACCACCAGCCGGCTTCTAGCTCAGTGGGCATGTCCAAATAGGTAACTTATAAGTTTAGCCTACAAAGCAGGGCAGGTTGAGACCCAAACCTTGTCCATATCATTACACTCACTGTAACAGCCCCCCAAATTGATTGTCAAGGACACGCCCCCACCAGCTGTAACACGAAACTACAACAATTGAAAAAAAGGCAGGGTGGGAGGGAAGTTGTTTCCTGGCCCGAATACCAAGAGGCACTGAGGTAAGATGATCCCACACCACTCACCTAACACATAACCACTCCCACACACACATACACAACCAATCACAAGCATCCATACCCACACTCATACATGTGCCCTTATCTGCTTAGCTGTACTATCTCCATAGGTCCTAGTTGCGAGCTGGCTGATAACAGCCCTATGATGTTGCCTGAGGTGGAGTTACACCTCCGGGAGCTAAGGGGTTCATCTGTATATGTGCAGTGTTTCAAGGCAAAAACACTGCACATACATACTCCCGGCTCCATTACCATATATAAGTTGTTATGGTGCTTGGAGCAGCCATTTAATGTTCTATGTGTAATTTATTTTCTATGTTCAACAGTCTGTACACTGTACATAAATAAAACAGGTTTCCACTTAACAAAAAGCCTGATGTAGGGTTTTCTAAAATTTTGCAAGAAATGACCTTTTCCTTAACCAATAAATGCACTGTTTTAACACCTTGTTTATCTTTTCCTCAAAGGCATACTGTGCCCTCAACTAATTGGACTGACATTTCACCTACACTTTCCATTCTAGGCTATTCTATTCTATTCTATCCTACTGGGGAAATTAGAACTTTCAGAAACACAAGCATATTTCTCCAATTTTCAGAGATATGCATAAGACAGATTATGCATTAGTGAAAGTATCCTATGCCTATTAATCAGAAAGGTTTATTTTAAAGCAGACACCTTTTAATTCTCTGTGTCACCCTGCCTAGGAGCATGCAAACTTTTCATTTTGCTGTAATGTTCCTTTTGACACAAGTTAATAAAATAACACTTTCCTGCCCCAGGTCCACTTGTAGAGCACTCAGATGTCAGAGTCACACTAGCACCAAAGTTTAGATGATATAAAAAGACGTGTGATAAAGGATGGGGGTAATGTATCAAGAGGGGTGTGCAGAGCGATTACACACAGTCATCTTAAGATGATGCAAAGGATACATTCAATTATGAAAAGGGTAGGAGGATAATGTCTCCTTGCTTTACGAAAATCACTTTGACATTTGCTCTTGAAAATCAAACTGACATTTCGTTTTTACCGAGGACTTTGTTTTTCACAAGAAAGAGAATAATTTTCCTTAAGACTTTCAGAACAAAGCCAAGCTATTATTTGTAACTGTTGTCAGAACAGCTGTATTGAGAAAAAAAAAGTCATGAATGAAACTTGCAAAGTCTAATGTTTGCAACAGGTACCCCCTGTCAATCCCTCTTCTTCCCCAACATCTAAATAGCCCCAACCAATCTTGATGACAATTGGAAGTATTACATATAAGTATATTTAAGTATAATTCACCTTTAAAAAAGGACTAAGAAAACAGATAGGAACAGGTTAGGCAAAATGTATTTGAAACATTTCTACATACAACACAAGTTTCCTATATCCAGTAAAAATCTGTCACAATTTAGGATCCCAGTCCTACCATCTTGTTGTTGTTTTTTTTTGGGAACACCAGAGAAAAAGCCCCTAAAGAACATATACTTAATATTTCAAATTAGGGCATTACTGATAATGTCTATACTACAAATTGTAATGTTTAAAGCTTGGTAATTGTTAACTATTGAAAATGTTTAAAAAAAATAAATAAAAATTAAAAACAGTGAGAGCATGCAACAAATACAAATATTACAATGATCTGTAAATACAATAGTGGAATCTGGAAAAAAAAAAAGAAAAGACCATAGGGTAATACAGTTTAAATTACTATATACTAATATACACTATTGGTCCCACTCACGTGGTTATGATTCACTTAATAAGCTGGCTAAGACTAAAACCTTCAACTGGAGAATATGGTGGATACTCGTTTAGGATCTGAATACTGTGTTCCCAACCTCTGCTTTGCAGGTATTCCACCGAATAAAATCCAGGATGCAGGATATAGGTGAAAAGAATCTGTATTTAATGGAACACAAATGCATATTAATCAGATCTCTTAAAAAACAACTCGTCCACCTCCACTTACTTCCAGATTCCACTATTGTACAGGTGATACTTGAAAAATTTGAATATCGTGCAAAAGTTCATTTATTTCAGTAATGCAACGTAAAAGGGGAAACTAATATATGAGATAGACGCATTACATGCAAAGCAAGATAGTTCAAGCCGTGATTTGTCATAAGTGCAATGATTATGGCTTACAGCTCATGAAAACCCCAAATCCACAATCTCAGTAAATTAGAATATTGTGAAAAGGTGCAATATTCTAGGCTCACAGTGTCCCACTCTAATCAGCTAAGTAAGCCATAACACCTGCAAAGGGTTTCTGAGCCTTTAAATGGTCTCTCGGTTTGGTTCAGTAGGAATCACAATCATGGGGAAGACTGCTGACCGGACAGTTGTGCAGAAAACCATCATTGACACGCCGCATTGAGGCAGTAATTGCTGCAAAAGGGGCCCAAACCAAGTACTGAGTCCATATGCATGATTATACTTTTCAGAGGTCCGATATTGTTCTATGTACACTCCCTGTTTTATTGATTGTATGTAATATTCTAATTTACTGAGATTTTACAATAAAACACTCCCTGTTTTATTGATTGTATGTAATATTCTAATTTACTGAGATTTGGGGTTTTCATGAGCTGTAAGCCATAATCATCGCACTTATGACAAATCACGGCTTGAACTATCTTGCTTTGCATGTAATGTGTCTATCTCATATATTAGTTTCCCCTTTTACGTTGCATTACTGAAATAAATGAACTTTTGCACGATATTCTAATTTTTCGAGTGTCACCTGGATATATAGATGGTGGTAATATTTGTATTTGTTGCGTGCGCTCACTGTTTATTAATTATATTTTGCACTTTATTTGTGTGTTTTG
This sequence comes from Pelobates cultripes, assembly GCA_933207985.1. NCBI lineage: Eukaryota > Metazoa > Chordata > Amphibia > Anura > Pelobatidae > Pelobates > Pelobates cultripes. Next base: position 94,227,291 of record OW240922.1, on the reverse strand, counting down.
AGTGATTCACACAGGTGATTGAAGCACCATTCTTTTATCAATTCTTACAATTGCATTTAATATTGAAAATATTGATTAAATCAATAATGTTTTCATAAAAAAAAAACTTTTAAGCACCAAAGCCATTCTATTAGCAAGACAGTGATAGTTTTTGTGGCGAAACCGGCCTCGCCACGTGTCCTTGGAGGGGGCTGCTTGCCCGCCTCTTGCCTTTGGACTATGGACCAGACTTTATGTGAATGTGTTATACCCCAGATAGGAATCCCATGGAGCCCATTCGTATGAAACTGACTGTAAAGACTTTGGCTCCATGGCGATTGAACTGTATTTGTGTGGTCCGAGCGCCATTCACTTAATAATGTGCGCTCAGACCTGAGCTATCTGGGGATATGTGAAATGTCTGTGTGTTATGTGTAAAATGTGACTTTATGTATTTTAAAGTGTTTTGTGTCTTTTGCAACCATGTGCTTAATGGAGTCTTGTGTCTGTCCTGGGAGATAATTGAATTACTTATCTCCAGGATAGAAGACTCTGAAACTGGTTTGGGCCAGAAAGCCATGCTTCATTTAGTCACAAAGGACTTTTTACTAACTTTTGAACCCCTTGTCTGATGTGTGCCATTTTTGAATATGTTGTTCCCCTGAATGGATTGATTGTGAATGTGTAATTTTATGTGAATGTGATGTATGGTTTTAGAGTTATGAGAGTTGGGTAGAAAGTATGTTTTAACTGTATGTATAATTGAGTTTCCTCTCAGGATAAGGGGAGGGAATATGTGGGATGTAACTGTGATGTGATTGGTTGTTTTGTAACGCCCTGTGGGCTGTACTATGTTTTGTGGATTGTAATAAAAACCAGGCTGGGTGTGCCAGCACTAGAGTTCCTGTTTTAACCCTCAAAGTGAAGTGTCGTCTCATTATTGGGGGAAGGATTTATTGTATGCTGTTCCAGTTTGACGGCTAGGAGAGTAAACCTATTCGTATGGTTCCTATTCAACTGTCTACAGCATTCATATGCTTGAGAGAAGGTATACGCTTCTCTGGTTCAGTGATTGTGGTGTCTGCTGCAGTGCTTGGAGTCCTCAGGAAGCGCTAGGAGCATCTTTCAACGGAGGTACCCAGTCGGGGTGCCAGGTGGTCCGTTACATTGGTGGCAAGCGGTGGGATGGCGTCCTAGTGCGAGGTAAAGCAGCTCAGAGACACAGTTCGTGGATTTACAAATTGAAGGTGACGCTAGTGTTCATACAGCGTCCCTGTCTACATAAAGATTTGGGAAAACCAGCACTACTTCAGAGATGGAAGGCAGTGCAGTATCTCACTTTGACGCCAGGCTCCAGCAGCGACTACAGGATGTGATGCGCAGTATGGAGTATCCTATCCCAGAGGAAAGAGAGACAGAGTGGAGGGTGGTGCTTCGTACCGATCTCTGGAAGGAGGACATCGACGAAATTCGACCCTTCCGGTGCGAGGAAATCCTGACCACTAACCAGCGCCAAGCAGAACAACTAGAGCTGCGGATACCGTTATTGGGAAACCAGCCCTCAGAGGAATGGGTAAGCGAACTGGAGACGCTAGTTGAGACTGAGGTGTGGCTGGATGATTCCTATCGGGCCCTGCGGTGGCATGTTTACCACCTCTACCCATGGCTGATTGAGTACAAGTGTATTGAGGGGGAAGACTATGACGGCCCTGGTTTGTTGTGGATTACTATTGAAACTAGTCTCTGGTTCGGAGACACCGACATTGCTCGCTTCTGGTCCATCCGAGCTGAGCGGGCAGACAACTGGGACCTTACAGAGATCGATGCCATTCAGCCAGATCTATCTTTTCTTGCCAACCGAGAGTGGGAACTAGAACAGGATTATGTTTGCCTATTCCAACGTATAACGCCGCCTGTCTTTGACATGATAGGGCTTATTGACTGTATACCACCGGAAGCATTGAGTTTAGTTCCTCCTCCCCAGCAACCAAGCCTGTTATCAGGAGACTTTGGTACTGTACCACATATGTCCCAACCAGCCCCAGAGATGGGAGACCTTATTGACTTGTCCTGGGAAGACACCCAGCTGGCAGGTGGGGATGGGACCGAGGTCTCTCTACAGGCCCTACAGGGATGCTGGGCAGTCAGCCCAGATCCCCAGCGGCAGTATGTATCCCAGGGAGCTGAAGGTGCTGTACTTCCTCCCCAGCGGCAGTGTGTGTCCCAGGGAGCTGAAGGTGCCGTCCTTCCTCCCCAGCAGCAGTGTGTACCCCAGGGAGCTGAAGGTGCCGTCCTTCCTCCCCAGCGGCAGTGTATATCCCAGGGAGCTGAAGGTGCAGTCCTTCCTCCCCAGCAGCAGTGTGTAAAATTCTGTGGGAGCTGAAGGTGCTGTCCTTCCTCCCTCAGCTGCAGTGTGTACCTCCTAGGAGCTGAAGGTGCCGCCCTTCCTCCCCAGCTGCAGTGTAAATTCTAGGGAGCTGAAGGTGCTCGCCCTTCCTCCCCAGCGGCAGTATGTACCCCAGGGAGCTGGAGGTGCAGTCCTTCCTCCCCAGCGGCAGTGTGCACCCCAGGGAGCTGAAGGTGCAGTCCTTCCTCCCCAGCGGCAGTGTGTACCCCAGGGAGCTGAAGGTGCCGTCCTTCCTCCCCAGCGGCAGTGTGCATCCCAGGGAGCTGAAGGTGCATTCCTTCCTCCCCAGCGGCAGAGTAAGTCCCAGGGAGCTGAAGGTGCAGTCCTTCCTCCCCAGCGGCAGTGTGTATCCTAGGGAGCTGAAGGTGCAGTCCTTCCTCCCCAGCGGCAGTGGGTATCCCAGGGAGCTGAAGGTGCAGTCCTTCCTCCCCAGCAGCAGTGTGTACCCCAGGGAGCTGAAGGTGGGTCCCCTTCCTCCCCAGCGGCAGTGTGCACCCCAGGGAGCTGAAGGTGCAGTCCTTCCTCCCCAGCGGCAGTGTGTACCCCAGGGAGCTGAAGGTGCCATCCTTCCTCCCCAGCTGCAGAGTGTCCTGCAGGGAGCAGAGACCGTCAGTCTCGCACCCCAACCACAGGACAAAATAATGAAAGGGGAGACAGCTGGTCCCCCTCTCCACCAGCAGAGAGAGTGTCAGGGAGAGGAGCCTGATACCCCCTCTCCCCAGCGGCAGTTTACAGTTCAGAGAGAGGAGCTTGTTACACCCTCTCTCCAGCGGCAGCCTAACCCAACAAGGGGAGATGTTACACCCCCCACACCCCCCAATTGCCCACACAGTCGTGGTGAGGCACCTGGACATGGACAAAGTTCTCCTCTACCCAGGTGTAGTAACCAGTTATTGTGGGTGGGCTGTACTGCTGTTTCTGTTTTGTGGGTGGGTTGCTGGACTAACCAGGGCACTGACCGGCAGGAGGTCAGATACCCTGTTAGTCTAGTTGGTAAAGGGGAGAAGTGTGGCGAAACCAACCTCGCCACTGTGAACTGGAGAAGCCTGGTTGCTCGCCTGCTCCCTTTGGACTATGGCCCTGCAGGTTAAACTGTTTATTTCCCCTGCAGAAAGGCTTATTTGTGTGATCTGAGTGCCATTCATCTAATAATGTGCACTCAGATCCCAGCTATCTGGGGATATGTGAAATGTCTGTGTGTTATGTGTAAATGTGACTTTATGTATTTTAAAGTGTTTTGTGTCTTTTTGCAACCATGTGCTTAATGGAGTCTTGTGTCTGTCCTGGGAGATAATTGAATTACTTATCTCCAGGATAGAAGACTCTGAAACTGGTTTGGGCCAGAAAGCCATGCTTCATTTAGTCACAAAGGACTTTCCCTTAACTTTTGAACCCCTGGTCTGATTCGTGCCATTTTTTAATATGTTGTTCCCCTGAATGGATTGATTATGAAAATGTATGTTTTATGTTTGTGACATGTATATTTTAGAAGTTAGAAATATTGTGTAAAAACTGTATTCCTCTGCCGGTGATAATGAGATTACCCATTGTGTTCAGTAATCATATCACCTGCAGAGGGGAGGATTTTGTGTGGGAGTGTCTGGGTGTATTGTACGGATTGATTGGTTGTTTTGTAACGCCCTGTGGGCTGTACTATGTTTGTGGATTGGGAATAAAAGAGACTGTATGTGACAGTACAGGGAGTTCCTGTTTTAACCCTCAAAGTGAAGTGTCGTCTCATTATTGGGGGAAGGATTTATTGTATACTGTTCCAGTTTGACTGCTAGGAGAGTAAACCTATTCGTATGGTTCCTATTCAACTGTCTACAGCATTCTTATGCTTGAGAGAAGGTATACGCTTCTCCGGTTCGGTGATTGTGGTGTCTGCTGCAGTGCTTGGAGTCCTCAGGAAGCGCTAGGAGCATCTTTCAACGGAGGTACCCAGTCGGGGTGCCAGGTGATCCGTTACAAAATTCCTTTGTCTTCAACAAGCCATGTGGTCTGCCCATATAAGGTGATCCTGAATATCCTGTGTGATGATTGGTCTGAGGAATATAGGAGGGGTTCTACTGTATGGGAGGGGATATGCAGCTAACAAAATGCCTCTGCACCATGCTTTCTGTCTCTCAGATATTTTTGGAACAGGAGTTCATCTGAGACCCGATCGGTACTTGAATAAAGGCCTCTTACTTCCTGAATACCTGTGTCCATATCTCTATGTGTGGCTTCTGCGGTTTGTTCCTGTTATTCCTCTGGTAACAGTATATATATATACATGTGTATATATATATATATATATTATATTGTTTCCTATTGTAACAATGCAATGTTTTGTGGACCCAGGACATACTTGAAAACTAGAGAAATCTCAATGTATCTATCCTGGTAAAATATTTTATAAATCATATATATAGAAATCGTAAGATTCTTATCTATGAAGCGGGACACGTATACAACATGTAACAATGTCACAGCATTCAAGTAAATTGATACCTGCTTGTCTCTAAGTTTAGACACTACTTGCTTTGTAGCCGTTTTTATTGAAAAGAATCACTGTATATGAGTAATGTTCCCTAACTGTTATGTCTTTTTTTTCTAGTTTACAGGCTTAGAAGCCTGAAGCCAGAAGCTCCTTGTCATGTATGACCCTTCAACTTCATTGTTTTAAATGGGTTATATGTTCCCTAGTTATTGTGTAGGTTACGTTATACTTGCTTCTTTCTTATCATTTTTGTTCCCCATAATCCATTTTAAGTTATTAATATATGTATTGAATACAAATACAATATTTATATGATTACCAATGTTAAACTGTGCATTAAAGATCAGATTGTGTGTTGATAAATTTAAGGTTATGTGCAAACTGATGTTTCATGAATACTTGACAATTTAAGTAAAATTTATTGAGATAGCAATACAATACAATAAAGGAGCAGATGGAAAAACGTCACAAACAAAGCTGCTTGATGTGCTTCATTTGATTGTAGAGTATATCCCATCTGCTTCAATGCTGCACACTTCAGGTATCTGTATGCATTTACCTTGCCAACTTTGTACTAGTTGATTCTCAGTCTGTATCAATTGATTCAAAAAATAAAATGTTAAATGTTCAGTCAATCAAAAGGAATGCCAGTCTATTCTTCTTTTGATTTTGCATTCATCTATTAGAAGGTAAAAGTTTTATTGGGTCTTCAGAACAGCAATTTAATGCATGAAAATGTGATGGTTGATGGCTCGAATTTGTTAACCTCTTCAATTTAAACATGTGATATGAAGAACTCTGCTAATGTGCAATAATCTGAGCTATGTAATTAGTAGTCAAGATGGAAGTTAAATAGCATTTTTAAAATATAGAATTGTTAAACTCTTAAGCTTCATTTTGTTTGGCAACAAATGCCAGCCACAAAATTAAAATAGCACATTTATTGAATCTTAGTGATACTGTTCCCTAAAATCAGAAGACTACATATATTAAATGTCTAATAACTGGTATTTAATTTAAAAAAACAAAAACGTTTTAGTGTATTTTACATGCCCCTACATTTAAATCATAGACTGTGAAATGTATTGCATTAGTACATTGTAATTTAGCATTTATGTAATTGGTGATTAGATTGAGGGCTCAATAAAATTAGCCCATAATTTAATAGATAAGAAGTTATATTGAGATCAACGATTCCGCATTAAGGTATTGTCCAGATTTATTAATTGACGTAGGAATCCTCGGTTGGGAATGATTCCTCTGCAGTCTTTTACTGTAGTAATGGCTTCTACCAAATTCATGTGTTGATGTATCATAAGGTATGCAAGAACTAAAGTTGCAGATCTGCTTACTCCCACAGCACAGTGGACCAAAATCTTACCTATAAAACAAAACAAAATAACTGTTAACTTAGCATTTTCCTCATTACATTTGGCAATGAACTTCAGCTCAATATGTAAACCTACAAAAGTGTTTACTACAAAGCCAAAAGACTTGTGGGGTATTGTACTGTGTCCCATTTAGTTCTCTGGTTATCTTGTCCCAAATTCCCTCATATTGAATGAAGTAATTTAAACATTACTCACTTTAGCATTCAAAGTGGATTTGTTGTTCACTATTCTGTGGATGATAATGACCACTTGAAGTTATAATGCACAGCGCATTTCCACCTTATTTGATTGCTATTTCCTGTCCTAATGTGTTTTATACCCCACCTCCTATAGACTGTAAGGTCGTTTGAGCAGGGTCCTCTTCAACCTAGCATTCCTGTAAGTTTTCTTGTAATTGTCTTATTTATAGTTAATCCCCCCTCATAATATTGTAAAGCGCTACGGAATCTGTTGGCGCTATATAAATGGCAATAATAAATAAATAACAATCATTTGTTCCTTAGCAGGTTTTAAAATTAGGTAAATTCAACCTCAGATGAACAACAACACACAGTATTACACAGTGTCATGATTTCTTTAATAAAATACATTTTAGGACCTGCTACGAAACAGATGATTGTTATTATGCCTTGATAAGTAAAGTCATAGAATTCAAAGAGGATGTACTTTCTTTTTCCAATTAATGTAGTTACTTTAGATTTAGAGCTAAGCATCTGCTGAGGGCTCACTGTGCCTCTGTTTGTTCTCACTATGTCATGATGGAAGACAAAAGCCACATAGTATCACAAAACGGCAAGCCTTTTGAGGTGTTCCCATTATGCAGTGGTTGGTACCTACCAAAAGTGGTGCAAGGTAGGACAACTGATAAAACCGGGTCATGGGTGCACAAGGCTCTTTGATGCATGTGGGGAGCAAAGGCTAGGCCGTCTGGTCCGATCTCACAGAAGAGCTACTGTAGCTCACATTGATGAAAAACGTAATAAAAAGTTGTGAGAATACATAGTGCATCTAAGGCAAAGAAAATTTTTTTTTACAGTAAGAGCAATAAGGATATGGAATTCTCTGCCTGAAGAGGTAGTTTTGTCAGAGTCTATACAGATGTTTAAACTGCAATTGGATAAATACTTGCAAAAACATAACATACAGGGATATAATTTCTAATTAGTGAGGTAATAGCTGCTTGATCCAAGGAGTCATCTGACTGCTATTTTGGGGTCAAGAAGGAATTATTTCCTAGTTTGTTGCAAAATTGGAAGCACTTCAGACTAGGTTTTTTGCCTTTTTTTGGATCAACAGCAAAAACATATGTGAGGAAGGCTGAATTTGATGGACGCAAGTCTCTTTTCAGCTATGTAACTACAGTTGCAAGAAAAAGTATGTGAACCCTTTGGAATGAAATGGATTTCTGCACAAATTGTTCATAAAATGTGATCTGATCATCATCTACTTCACAACAATAGACAATCACAGTCTGCGTAAACTAATAACACACAAAGAATGAAATGTTGCCATGTTTTTATTGAACACACCATGTAAACATTCACAGTGCAGGTGGAAAAAGTATGTGAACCCCAAGACTAATGACATCTCCAAGAGCTAATTGGAGTGAGATGTCAGCCAACTGGAGTCCAATCAATGAGATAAGATTGGAGGTGTTGGTTACAGCTGCCCTGCCCTATAAAAAACACACACCAAAACACACACCAGTTCTCAGTTTGCTTTTCACGAGAAGCATTGCCTGATGTGAATGATGCCTCGCACAAAAGAGCTCTCAGAAGACCTACAATTAAGAATTGTTGACTTGCATAAAGCTGGAAAGGGTTATAAAAGTATCTCCAAAAGCCTTGCTGTTCATCAGTCCACGGTAAGACAAATTGTCTGTAAATGGAGAAAGTTCAGCACTGCTGCTACTCTCCCTAGGAGTGGCTGTCCTGTAAAGATGACTGCAAGAGCACAGCGCAGACTGCTCAATGAGGTGAAGAAGAATTCTAGAGTGTCAGCTAAAGACTTACAAAAGTCACTGGCAAATGCTAACATCCCTGTTAGCGAATCTACAATACGTAAAAAACTGAACAAGAATGGATTTCATGAGAGGATACCACAGAGGAAGCCACTGCTGCCCAAACAAAACATTGCTGCACGTTTACAGTTTGCACAAGAGCACCTGGATGTTCAACAGCAGTACAGGAAAAATATTCTGTGGATAGATTAAATCAAAGTTGAGTTGTTTAGAAGAAACACACAACACTATGTGTGGCGAAAAAAAGGCACAGCACACCAACATCAAAACCTCATCCCAACTGTAAAGTATGGTGGTGGGGGCATAATGGTTTGGGGCTGCTTTGCTGCGTCAGGGCCTGGACGGATTGCTATCATCGAAGGAAAAATGAATTCTCAAGTTTATCAAGACATTTTGCAGGAGAACGTAAGGCCATCTGTCTACCAGCTGAAGCTCAACAGAAGATGGGTGTTGCAACAGGACAATGACCCAAAGCATAGAAATAAAAACACAACAGAATAGCTTAAACAGAAGAAAATACGCCTTCTGAAGTGGCCCAGTCATAGTCCTGACCTCAACCCAATTGAGATGCTGTGGCATGACCTCTTGAAAGCGATTCACACCAGACATCCCAAGAATATTGCTGAACTGAAACAGTTCTGTAAAGAGGAATGGTCAAGAATTACTCCTGACCGTTGTGCACGTCTGATCAGCAACTACATGAAACGTTTGGTTGAAGTTATTGCTGCCAAAGGAGGTTCAACCAGTTATTAAATCCAAGGTTTCACATACTTTTTCTACCTGCACTGTGAATGTTTACATGGTGTGTTCAATAAAAACATGGCAACATTTAATTCTTTGTGTGTTATTAGTTTAAGCAGACTGTGATTGTCTATTGTTGTGACTTAGATGATGATCAGATCACATTTTATGAACAATTTGTGCAGAAATCCATATCATTCCAAAGGGTTCACATACTTTTTCTTGCAATGGTATTATTATTATTTTGTGCCAATGAAAAATCTCTCTAATTTTTAATAAAACTGAGCTGTTAGTGATTGCCCTTTATCCTCAACTCAACACCTGAAATCTCCCATATCATAGATAACACCATCATCTCAATAAAGTAACACTATAGCGTTAGAACTAAAAATCTGTATTCCTAATGCAACAGTATTCCTGTCCCTACCTGTAGGCAGGTATCCCCCATCCTCCCACCATACGGTGCAAAAAAAATAAATGTAAAAAAGATTTACTTACCTTGTTACCACTTCTTCCCCCAGTGCAATCACAGAGGAGGCATGGTTTCCTCTGGTGTGGTCCAATCAAATGGTCCTCATAGAGGAGCATTGGTGACGTAATGTGCATAAACCACATGTGCATAATGGTGATAAACCAGGTCTGGTCGGGGAAGGGGGAAGGAATCAGAAGGTAAAGGCAACAGTAAATACTGGGGAATAGGGGTAGAATTTCCCAATGGGCTTCCCAGTAAGAACTGTAAAGTATGTATAACCCTCTACCTATGAAGGCGTAGTCCTCCTACAAATAGCAAAAATGTTCAAAGAGTATAAGTTATGCTGAGACACCAAGGGTAGAAAAAGCTAGCCCTAATGGTAATCCTATAACACATAAAACTCAGCTAGTCTCACAAATGCCACAAATCCTCCTGCGCCTGGTAGAACAAATTGCTAAGTCTGAAGACAAACTAATTAAATCATAATAAGTGCTACCCAGTGCCCAAAATAAAAAAAAGTGATTTAGAAACGCTCAACGCGGGTTTCGGTGTGTCTACATGCCGTCGTCAGGAGAGCATGGAACTAGAATCAGACCCTCAACCTCGCAAACAATGCTGAACTTCCATCCCCGCCTGTGTTTGTTTCTATACATCCTCGGAGAACACTGTTCGATGGAATCATCCCCACGAATGAGGTGAACACTATCTGCTGACCGGCTCATGCATACGTTCAGTATTTTGTGTGTTTTCATACTGCCAAAAGAGACCGACCGCTACCACTGATTCTATGGAACTATTTTGGGCAGGAGCCTCGTGTGCGGTCAGTCAAATACTTACCCCAGTGGCATTTCGGCTGTATTAGGATCTGAGTGCTTTTTGCATATACTGTGCATTCAGATCCAGGCTACCCGGGGTTATAAGACTTGAGGGGGTATATGGTTGTTTGCTGTATGTTTTGGGGTGTTATAGAAATTGTAGATTTTTCTGTACCTGAGAGGGAACTGAATTCTCTCTTAGGCACAGAGGATCATGGGAGGGATGACCCAGTAATGTTGTGTTGGAAACCCCTTGCAGGGGGCTTTTGCATAAAAAGGCCATGTGTGACCATGGATAATACAGTTCACTCCCAGCATTCAGTCTCGACTAATGTGTGTGGGGGAAAAGCTATACCTACTCTGACGTTTTACTACTTGGGAAATTCTACTCTTGATTGCTATTATTACTAGAGTGGCTGCAGCAGAGTTCTGGAATGAGGGAAAAGACATTCTTGGAGGCGAAACCCGTGTTCCTAGCCGGGTGGCCGTCACATCTGGTGTCAGTGGTGGGATGGTGTCTTTTCCCAGGAACAGATGCTGACTCATGCAAGTGGCAGAATAACGGATGGAGAACGGATATGAATGGCTTAAACGATCTACACTAAAAGATTTGCTGAAGAGATGAATTGCCAGTAACCGTACGAAAAGAGATTTAATCAACGAACTAATGGAGCAGGACCGAACCAACCCCCTTGCTGAAACAATTTCCATGAACTTGGAGGAAGACTAACAGATGCAACCGTTCGGCTGCGTCTAGCCTTGTTCGGGCCCAACCCTCCAGCGAAAAATCACATTGCAAGTGCTGGGGCACGAGATAAGCGGGAGTACCAGCTATGCTTGGCAGAGATCCATCGTTCAGGAAGCCCTGCAGCTGAAAGCCTCTCCACCCCACCAGAACGGAAAAGGGTTCCGTTCTCCGCCTTCAAAACTTTCCAAGAGGCAGAGGGGGAAATTGATGGATACCTTGCAGACTTTGAGAGGCAATGTGCTTTCCATAAGGTACCAGAAAAGGAATGGGTACCAATCCTGGGGGGAAGCTATCAGGCAAAGCTGCCGAGGCGTTCAGAGCTATACTTGATGGAGAAATCCATCAATACTACAGCATAAAGGAAGCATTGCTCACCAGGTATGCAGTTACCCCGGAAGTATACCCCAGGCGGTTTAGAGAGTTAAGGAAGTCAGATAATGACTCTTATGGTGAATGGGCTTGCTGCCTCCACAGAACTCCATCTCACTGGGTAACAGGGTGCAAAGCAGTGTCGGGAGAAAAGGTGTTGCAGTTATTTCTCCTGTGACATTTTTTTAATCTGCAAATCCCAGAGTATACAGACACTGACAGACCACCACTAAGGTCCCCTCCCAGCGACCCCTCACCAATCTTGACCTCCTTACCTGGGGCTACCCAGGCAACCCAAAGATAGGCCCCCGATACTGCCGATGCCAACAGCTGGGACGTGTGAGAAGCAATTGCCTCCTAGAATCCCCAAGGCCCCTAGAATCCCCAACGCTGCACTATCCCCGGCCACAGCCCACTGCATAGAAACCAAGGCTAAACCTGACGAAGGTGTTACATGACGCTGAACCTGTTCAGGCTGCCTCTCCAGACAACTGGCAACAACACAGGGAATTAGGCAATTGAACCTCTGAGTTTGACAGTAGGTCCGACCCCGTAAGCTTGGGATACCTTAGAGGAGTTTGGGAGAGAGGCCCGGGAAGACTCCACACTACACAAGCATAGGACCAAGGCAGACACCGAACAAAGGGGTTTAGAGAGCGAAAGGTTCATCTGGGAGCAGGACCGGTTATACAAGATAACCAAAACACACATTAGAGGGACAGCCCCATCCCAGAAGCACCAGCTTGTAGTTCCAAGGAAGTACAGGTTGGAACTTCTCCAGATTGGGCACAATGTACCTTTAGCGGGGCATCTGGGCATGTGCCTGACATCTCATAGAGTGACCAAGAACTTCTTTTGGCCAGGGATCTCTAGGGATGTTCGGCTGTGCTGCCAAACTTGTGATATTTGTCAGTGAGTAGGTAAGAGCAGGGACCACCACAAAGCTTGGCTGATCTTTGCCAAATATTGAGGAGCCCTTCAGTCGTGTAGTGGTGTACATATTAGGACCCCTAGATAGGCCCAGTTCCTTCCGTTAAGAGATACACACTTACCAGAAGCCGTTGCACTCGCGAATATTTAGTCAGAGACGGTAGCAGATGCTCTGGTCCGAATATTTTCTAGGGTGGGTTTCCCCAAAGAGATCCTCTCAGACCAGGGTACCCAATTCACAGCCAACATTACCCACCAGTTATGGAAGGTATGTGGGATAAAACCCATACAAAGTTCCCCCTATCATCCCCAGACTAACGGTCTATGCATGCGACAGAAAGTATGGTACAATAGTGGTGCCCGACAGCGTAATTTTCGTGTGGGACATAAGGTGCTTGTATTAAAGTATGTCCGACAAGATAAATTGCAAGCGGCGTGGCAGGGCTGCTACAAAATGGTAGAACGACCCTGCTATACCACTTATGTGGTAGCCAGCTGCGCCGATGAGAGGATACAGCGCTCCTTCCACATTAATATGCTGAAGGAGTACCAGGAAAGGTAGGAAGATTGTAGCTGCTGTATGTGCCCCAGCTGCTGACGACCCTGACAATCTACCCCTACCCAATTTCTTAGAGAGTCCTCAAACCGATCTCTTCAGTCAAGTATACTTAGGGGACCGTTTAACTAGACTAGAAACCCACCAAGCCCATCAGTTACTGGAGAGCATGCAACTGACTTTTTTCCAGGAACCCAGATACACCACTTTGGTCATACAAAAAGTGAAAACCCCAGGTCAAGCCCCACTTAGACAAACTACCTACTGTATACCTGAAGCAGTCCTAGAAGGAATGCGTTAGAAAAATACAGGAAATATTGTGCTTAAGAGTCATTGAGACATCTGACAGCCCATGACAGTACTGAAGCAGGATGGAACTACTCAGTTCTGCATGGACTACAGGCGACTAAACAATCGGATCATTACCGACGCTTACCCTATACCCAGAGTAGATGAACGTTTGGATAGCATAGCCAGGGGACACTATCTGACCACCATAGACCGGGCCCAAGGAGGCTATCCCCAATTGGCCTTCGTCATCCCACTTGGTGTGTACCAGCCCCTGCTAACCTGTCGGCTACGATCTCGGAAGTGCTTCTGTTTACTTCCGGTTCACAGGAACCTGACGTCATTTTCCCGCCTGCCGGCAGTCCGTTTCAAAGTTTCTGTTCTAAACTAAGTTCGCGAGTTTAACAAGGAAGCCAGCATACGAACGGCTAACGGCTAAGTTATACTCTTATCATTCGAACGCACCCCTACACGTATCATTAATCACTTGTTCGTCTAAACATTTCGGTTTGACTATAACGCTTACAATAACCATTCATTCACATACCGCTACTCTTTGTGTAATCTGGCGTTTGTTTAAACTTTCTTCTGTTTCCTTACACACTCCATTCATACATTGTCAGAAATACGTTTGCCTAAAAATCTTATATTTAACCATTCGTATATATATATATATATATATTTGCCGTTCCTGTAAAACACACTTTCGTATATATATATATATATATATATATATATATATCTTTCATTTTTATTTTGTGTAAACTTCCATTTACTTTCGTATTAACTTTCGTTTACTAAACTTTGGTTTATTTGCCATGCTGGCAATTCACTCATACAGATCAGCAGAAGTTCAATTCGTTTAAACAGAGTTGTTAAACATTGTTCATTCATTTTAAACAGCATTTCATGTTAAAATTTGTATGGTTACTATATCTTTCATTAAACGTCCTTTCCACTTTATTCATGTCAAATTAAACGAACGGCGCAATATCCTTAAACAGAATGTAAATTAATGGCAGTTAAGTTCATACATTCACTAAAGTACTTTTTCTTAAAGCCATAGCTAATGCTATACAGTATAGAAATTAAACAACAATTAAGCATGTTTATTTTTCCTCCTGTTTAAAGATCATAGAATTACTGACATTGCTTGCAACAGTGCCTTCTTGGTTAAATACAACCACATTATTTAAAGAGGTAGGCCTCTAAATTACCTACCAACTTATAATTTTATGTATTTCTTTCTGATAAACAAGTACCATAAATAAATAAGACATGTTTTTCCCACATTAGTTCAAGTTATCGCCCTACCAGGACAAGCCAAATCTTCCTAACATAAGTCAAGATATACGGTTAGTATCTGCTCTAATGCTTAAAGGTGCAATATCAATGGTCTTCACCTGGGGGTTAGATGGTAACTTAATTATTATGACATGTTTTAGGATCAAGTA
>OW240922.1:94130994-94212311 GCA_933207985.1 Pelobates cultripes | reverse complement strand
AGTGCATTGTGTTCACAGATCAATAGACCATGACAAGAAGTAAAAGATTGACAGAATAGGAGGAGCAAAAAAATCCTCTATACAATTATTTATTTTACATATAATTAACACATAATGCTTATTTCCCCTATTTTGGTCACTTCTCAATTGATATGTGAATAAAACATTTAGTGGCTGTATAAATATCAATAACCACTTTTACCATATCTTTTTTTAGCTCACCCATTGTCCGTTTTGTTTGTTTTGTGATTCAGTCATATGATGATTCAGAGTTAAGGAATTCAAACAACCTACCAATAGTCCACAATTTGGACAAACTGAATTTTTTTTTTTTAAACAGTTTAGACAATTCTATAAAAACTAGCCCAACATTGAGAGGTAAACATTATTTTATCTTATAGAGGCTGCTTTTAGCAGTGCTTTTAGCCAGTGCACTGTACACATCTTCAGGTAATTATATTTCATAAAAGCAGAGATAATTACTGAACAGCTAATACTAGATATATGTACAAATAGAAGATAAGATTATCTTCTGGTTAGAAAAATAAAATAATGACAACAGATAGAACATACTATTGGGAGGAAGGAACATAATATGGTTAATTAGATCAAAATTTCCAAACTGAAGTCATAGGTGGCTTGGGTAATTTTTTAAACCTAGCTTTTTTGTCCTATAATTTGAAATGAACTTTAAATTCACTTTGGGTTTCCAGTAATTCACACTTTGGTTAATGATATTTCAATTTAATTTTGTTATTTAAAAAAAAAACAAAAGACCATGCCTTTAGCCAAGTTTAGCTTTATTCTTATTCTTTTGAAAAAACATGCTTTTTAAAATAAATTTTACATCATCAAGGACTAGGGTTATTCCTGGAGAACAGGTGGCATTACGTGAATGGGCTTGAAGATAAACTAGATAAGGTTATGAAGGGCATTCCAGTTGGTAATGATTTCCAGTTATAGACATTATAGAGATCATTTATTGAAAATGCAAAACATGTTTCTAATATCTAATCTTTTGGCTTCATTGTCAGTTTTCTGTTTTGTTTGTTTTGTTTGTTTTGTTTTGGTCTTTTTCTGCTTAGAGATGCAATTAAGTAAAACCCATTGATGAACAAGGTGGTATGGTTAGTAAACATTTTTAAAAAGAACCTTTTCTAAAATGAAAGATAACAAAAATGTAAGAATGGAGAACAGTCCAACTATTGAAAAAAGTTGCTGAACAAATGTATTAAACCCTACATATATGCTATGAATCAATGCAATATAGATCAAAGTATAGAGGAGACAAAATATTAAAAATGTATATCATAAGTCTTTCAATGAATGTTTGATAATGTGTTGCATTTCAAAGCATTTCCAGCAGGTATTCTCAATTCATGCGCTAAATAGTCAGAATTTATTTTTTGTGTAATCTAAATTAATATACTATCTAAGTTTTTAAAAAAAAGTATAGTAATAAATATTAAACTAATTATCCAGAATCTCCTATACAATCAATTCAGGCTGTATTTATGTCTAACTAACACTTTGGTGTGAGTTTGACGTATTTTATTTCCTTTACAGTTTTTTTTTTGTTTGACTATTGGTGTTGAAGTGTTGGAGGGAACACTTGTGTTAAGGGATTTAGTATGTTCTATGATGAGCTTATAATGATTTTCAGTCTTTTTTGCATTACATTAATTAACACTCCTTTAAATCAGAAGTGAGGATGTAATTTTTGTGTAGCTACCTGCATCTACCTTACAAATCCCAGCTGTATTCCCAATATTAAGCATACACCAAGTAGAAAAAAAAATAAAAGGAAAATGCAATATGGTAATTACCTGATGTGTGCAAATTTGGTGCAGAGCTTTGTAGCACACAGAAATGGCCTAAAGGGCAAAATATATTAAAGATAACTCCTCTTCTAATGTTGGGCATTTTGGGAATTAAGTATAAAAAGGGAGTAGTGTACCTTAGGGGAACTGGGATATACAATATACTCATACGGAGGGTGCCAGCTGTCTTCCAGACTCGGATGTCACAAATAAAGAAAATAAATACATTTTATTATAAATCAAATAAAAGGAACCTAAAGTTGGAAAAGCTTACACAAAGAGATGCTCATGTATATAGGTGTAACTGCAGGTGTAAGATAAATAGAATGGTCACTAAACTGTGTCAGTGTGAATTTTTTAATTCTTTATTTTTGCAGTGCAAATAATGAAAGATATGCCAGTGTTGCCAAGATAGCATAGATAATTATTGAATATCAAACATATAGTTACTTAGACTCTTGGCGTGTAAACAAATTTAACATTTTTTTTAAAGGAATACTATAAGGTCAGGAACACAAACATGTATACCTGACCCTATAGTGTTAAAAACTATCTATACCCCCTGGTTCCTCCTTGCCTCCTTAAATATAGTATAATCTTCAAGTCTGCAGCTGCTGCCTCTGCCCCTAAACTGCCTGCTATCTGTTGACATCATCATAAGTGATTCTGTGAGCCAATCACAATGATTTCCCATAGGATTGGATGAAACTGTCAAGGAGTCAGATCAGAGGCAAAGCCAGCACAAGTCAATCAGCTTCTCCTCATTGTGATGTATTGAATCAATGCATCACTATGAGGAAAGTTCCGTGTCTGCATGCAGAGGGTGGAGACACTGAATGGCAGTACTGCACTTTTAGTAGCCATCTGAGGAGTGGCCAGTGGAGTTTTCACTAGGCTGTAATGTAAACACTGCATTTTCTCTGAAAAGACAGCGTTTACTGCAAAAATCCTGAGGGGAATGATTATACTCACCAGAGCAAATACAATAAGCTGTAGTTGTTCTGGTGACTATAGTGTCCCTTTAACCCCTTAAGGACCAAACTTCTGGAATAAAAGGGAATCATGACATGTAACACATGTCATGTGTCCTTAAGGGGGTTAAAGGAAAACAGGAGGAAAAGGAACATGTCTACAGTACAAACAGACTATGCATGGTAACAAGTGGTTTTATGATGGACATGGAATGTATTATGTGGGAAGGTAAATAACATTAAGTAGAAAGGCTGGTGTGGTGTGCGTGGATCAAGATGCTCCATAGTAACTAATTTAACTCTCAAAGCGATGACAGATGAGGAGCATGTGATCTTAAGTGACTCTTCTAAATATTTTAATTTTTACACCCTGTTCCAAATTATTATGCAAATTGTCACACAGATTAAATATTTAGTTTTTCAGTTTAACTCATGGATTGCATTGTGTCTCAGGGCTCTTTTGATCACTGAAAACAATCTCGGATACCTGTGATAATTAGATTGCCAGGTGAGCCCAATTTAAGGAAAAACTACTAAAGGAGGGTATTCCACATTATTAAGCAGAGCACCATTTTCATGCAATATGGGGAAGAAAAAGGATCTCTCTGCTGCCAAAAAGAGTGAAATAGTTCAATGCCTTGGATGAGGTATAAAAACATAAGATATTTAATTAAAACTTAAGCGTGATCATCGCACTATTAAGAGATTTGTAACTGATTCAGAACACTGAGGAGACCATCCCAATGTCATTTTTGACGAAAACGGAAGTAAACAAAGGTTACTATGGATGATAGGATGCCCGATCAGGTTGCGTCTGAATGGAAGGGCAGGAGCCTTTTACCGAATGGGAGAAAGGCGCGAAAAAGCTCCTATTTAAACAGAGAACGGACTGAATGGACTTACACTTTGAGAAAAGCTTCGGCTGAAACGCGTCAGTGTGTGGAGAGTGAGATTGCTGAGCTTTATTTTTTTGCTGCTGTTTTGCTGCTTTTTTTTATATTTTAAAAATAAACCTTTCACTGAGATCCTGCATCCTGGATTTTTTTTAAGAAAGAATGAGCAAGCAGTTAGCTTTTTGACTCCAGCTATCACTACATTAACCCATTCAACGTTCTTAGTCTGAGCCAGCTTTTATTTCAAGTGGCTCAGAAATATGTGAGTTTATAAAATTATTTACTCATTTACTTATTATTTGTATGTTATTACCCTATGTCTGTTTTTCCTATTGTATCTTTACAGGTTTTTAACTGAACATAAGGGTAATTATTGTAACTATTTTACATATTTTGTTCTGTGTGTGCTCTCACCACTTCTTTTGTTTCAATTATTTATTTACGTGAGGTGGAGTGACCCACATTGGTGATTGTAGCACTCTAGTCTATATAGTTTTTTAACCTGATATATACACCTATTTTAATTGCAGATATTTGAAGCTGCTAGTGCCTCTGGAGTCCCATGGCATCAAGGTGTAGAGTCCTCCAGAGTCTTGCAATTGTGCATAAACCTTCTATTCGGCCACCACTAACCAATGTTCACAAGCAGAAACGGCTGCATTGGGCAGAAAAATACATGAAGACTAATTTTCAAACAGTCATGTTTACTGATGAGTGCCGTGCAACCCTGGATGGACCAGATGGATGGAGTAGTGGATGGTTGGTGGACGGCCACCCTGTTCCAACAAGGCTGGAACGTCAGCAAGGCGGTGGTGGAGACATGTTTTGGGCCAGAATCATGGGAAGAGAGCTGGTCAGCCCCTTTAGAGTCCCCAAAGGTGTAAAAATGACCGCTGCAAAGTATGTGGAGTTTCTGACTGACCACTTTCTTCCCTGGTACAGAAGGAAGAACTATGCTTTCTGTAATAAAATCATCTTCATGCATGACAATGCACCATCTCATGCTGCAAAGAATACCTCTGCATCAATGGCTGCTATGGGGATTAAAGGAGAGAAAGTCATGGTGTGGCCTCCATCCTCCCCTGACCTCAATCCTATTGAGAACCTTTGGAGCATCCTCAAGCAAAAGATCTTTGAGGGTGGGAGGCAGTTTACATCCAAACAGCAGCTCTGGGAGGCTATTCTGACATCTTGCAAACAAATTCAAGCACAAACTGTCCAAAAACTCACAAGTTTAATGGATGCAAGACTTGTGAAGCTGCTATCACTACCTATAAAGTGTTTTGAAATTTCCTGTGCATAATAATTTGGAACAGTGCATTGTAAGTTTTTTATGTTTAAAAACAATACTGGTATCATTAGGAGGTTTGTTCAATAAAATTTGAATTGTACTCTTAATAGTTGATAACATGAGAATTATGCTGACTGTTATTTACATCAATTATTTAGGTAAATGAGAAAAATATAATTTTCATAATAATTTGGAACAGGGTGTAATGCTGGACTGTTGAAAAGTTTGTTTTGGCAATTTATTTTTATTTTTATTATTAGTATTTTACAGTTTGATTAGAAATACAGACATGAAAATACATTACAACATTACAGGATCATGAACTGTTGAAAAGTAGTTTTCAATTCAGGGACTCCTCACAGTGTCTTAAAAAATCTATAACATAATACATCAGTAAAAGGTTCTTCTTGACACAGTTTCACTTTGTTTGAAGTAGATTGCCACTAGTGATGATCCAATTCTTATTATAGATCAACGATGTCCTACAACACAAGAACTTTGCACTTCATGTTAGCACTCAGAGAGAGCAAGGTAGATTGCCCTTCTGGCTGGCTGTTTGCAAAAATAATGTAAATGTTAAGAGAGGACCTACAAGTTACCCCTAAAGCACTCCGCTGCTCTGATAATTTTTATTGCTCTGGAAAGGTCTTTTAATTATCTGGAATGGGAAACTTTATACAGCTATTGTGACGAGACCAATCTCGCCACATTGCATTGGAGAAGCCTGGTTGCTCACCTGCTGCCTTTGGACTATGGCCCCCTTTTAAAAGACTTTATTTTGCCTGCAGAAAAGCTGTATTCGTGCTTTTCTGCCGGTTGTTCGGTAGTTTCAATCTACCGAACAACCGCACGAATGAATAGACCACCTGGGAGCTGGAGTGTGCCGGCAATTAACCTCCCTGAAGCTGCGGTTAACCGCAGCTTAATTGATGAATGCTGGGTGGCCGCCATTCGTATCCCGAACATGAGGTCACGGCCATTTTAAAACATACGAATGCACAGCGGTGTTCGCCTCTATTTTCATGGAACTAAAATCGGACACAGTTTTGCGCGAACACCGCTGAAGCCGCCAACCTCCCTTCTTGTTCGGTGGAAGTGCACGAACGGCCCGGTGTTCGGTATTTTTGTTCGAATGTATTATACCCCAGATAGGAATCCCATGGAGCCCATTCGTATGAAACTGACTGTGTAAAGACTTTAGCTCCATGGCGATTAAACTGTATTCGTGTGGTCTGAGTGCCATTCACCTAATAATGTGCGCTCAGACCTGAGCTATCTGGGGATATGTTACATGTCTGTGTTTTATGTAATAAATGTTACTTTATGTATTTTAAAGTATAATACTGGTTTTGTGTCCCCACGTGTGTAATGGAGTTTTGCCTTTGTCTTGGGAGATAATTGAGTTACTTCCCAATTATCTCCCAAGGCAGAGGGGAGGAAGCCAGGATGCATTGTGGGAATATACTGTGACTGTGTGTCCTATTTGTCTGCTTATCTGTCCCTTGTCACAGTCTCCCATTTGGTCCCCTAGGGGAGTGTCCACCAGGTGGGAGACCTGCATAAATACTGGGCAGGTAGCCCTCATTAAACAGACCACTGCTTGACCCTCAACACGGAGCTCTGTCTCGTCTTTGGGGGGATTTACTGTATGCTGCTAAGGACTGATTGCCAGGAGTGTAAGCCGCTTGGGAGCTTTTCCTGTTCGTCTGGTAGCAGCAATTTTCCTGTTCGTCTGGTAGCACCAAATGGGTTCCTGTTCATGTATTTGGAGTGCTACCTTATTCCCTTGTATGCCGTTTGGGAGTTTGGAGCATTCACTTGTATGCAGTTCGAGTGTTTGGACCATTCCCTTGTATGCAGTTCGAGTGTTTGGAGCATTCCCTTGTATGCAGTTCGGGAGTTTGGTGCATTCACTTGTATTCAGTTCGTGAGTTTTGGTGATTCTACAGTAGCTGTGCCTGTCTCTAAAAGGGGATTATCGTCTAAGCGTTTTTTTTCACCTTTTGTGCAAAACGTCCGTTACAGTTGGTGGCAAGCGGCGGGATCGTTCCTACAGACAGAAGGACAGCTACAGGAGACACCATTTCTTTGGATTTTACAATTTGTGAGCAACGCATGTCTTAGTACAGAGACCCTGACAGCACCAGGATGGAACCAGCAGTGGAGTACAGCTACTCTATGAGAGAGTATGACCGGATGGTGTGGTTTCACCTAAGCTTCTTCGGATCCAACCCACTGGAGAGATCGGTGCGGTTCGTGAGGAACCTAGTGTTCGAGAGGCTGCAACAACGGGCAGAAAGAGAAAGTCAGTTGGCACGTTGGGAGAAACTCCAGCGGCAGATGCAGCAGGGAATTGGGAGCCCAGTCTCCACTCCCCAGTGGCAGTGTGATATGCCGGGAATTGGGAGCCCAGTCTCCATTCCCCAGCGGCAGTGTAAAGTGCAGGGAGAGGAGAGCAGCTTCCTCCCTCCCCAGCGGCAGGCTGAGTTACAGGGGGCAGAGGTAGTTGTTCCTGCCCTCCAGCAGCAGAGTGATATGCCGGGAAGGCAGTGTGAAGTACAGGGAGAGGAGAGCAATGTCCTCCCTCCCCAGCGACAGGCTGGGTTACAGGGGGCAAAGGTAGTTGTTCCTGCCCCCCAGCAGCCAAGTGATATGCCGGGAAGGCAGTGTGAAGTCCAGGGAGAGGAGAGCAGTGTCCTCCCTCCCCAGCGGCAGCGTGATTTTTTGGGAATTGGGAGCCCAGTCTCCATTCCCCAGCGACAGTGTGATGTGTCGGGAATTGGGAGCCCAGTCTCCATTCCCCAGCGGCAGTGTTATTTGTTGGGAATTGGGAGCCCAGTCTCCAGTCCCCAGCGGCAGAGTGTCCAGCAGGGAATAGAGAGCCCAGTCTCCTTTCTCCAGCAGCAGGATTCTGTATTGGGAGGGAAGACAGTCGGTCTCCCTCCACGGTGGCTGGAAGTATGTATGGGAGAGGAGCTTGTTACCCTCTCTCCCCAGCGGCAGCTTAATGTACCCGGGGGAGACAGTAAGCCCCACAACTGTGCAGATGGGACCGTAGTCTCTACACTGCCAGCACAGGGGGTAGGGACGGTCGGTTCTGCCCCCCAGCGACAGGGCTGTTTAGCCAAAGGGGAGACAGTCGGTCTCCCCCTCCAGCAGCAGAGATGGGTGGGTAGACCAAAGGGGAGACAGTCATCTCCAGCAGCAGGACTGTGTATCTAAAGGGGAGACAGTCAGTCTCCAGCAGCAGCAGCAGAGCGGTGTATTTAAAGGGGAGACAGTCGGTCTCCCCCTCCAACAACCAGGCTTCCACCAGGCTACCCTCCCAGTAGCGCTGGCAACAGGGCAGAGTGCCGCTGGTCTCTGCCCACGCAGCAACCCACCAAGTCAGCGTACCCGTACCCAGCACAGCCGTGGTGAGGCACCTGGACATGGACAAGCTTCTCCTTCACCCAGGTGTAGTAACCATTAATTGTGGGTGGGCTGTGCTGTTGATATGTTTTGTGGGTGGGCTGCTGGACTAACAAGGGCACTGACCGGCAGGAGGTCAGATACCCTGTTAGTCTGTTTGGAAAAGGGGAGAGATGTGACGAGACCAATCTCGCTACATTGCATTGGAGAAGCCTGGTTGCTCGCCTGCTGCCTTTGGACTATGGCCCCCTTTTAAAAGACTTTATTTTGCCTGCAGAAAAGCTGTATTCGTGCTTTTCTGCCGGTTGTTCGGTAGTTTCAATCTACCGAACAACCGCACGAATGAATAGACCACCTGGGAGCTGGAGTGTGCCGGCAATTAACCTCCCTGAAGCTGCGGTTAACCGCAGCTTAATTGATGAATGCTGGGTGGCCGCCATTCGTATCCCGAACACGAGGTCGCGGCCATTTTAAAACATACGAATGCACAGCGGTGTTCGCCTCTATTTTCATGGAACTAAAATCGGACACAGTTTTGCGCGAACACCGCTGAAGCCGCCGACCTCCCTTCTTGTTCGGTGGAAGTGCACGAACGGCCCGGTGTTCGGTATTTTTGTTCGAATGTATTATACCCCAGATAGGAATCCCATGGAGCCCATTCGTATGAAACTGACTGTAAAGACTTTAGCTCCATGGCGATTAAACTGTATTCGTGTGGTCTGAGTGCCATTCACCTAATAATGTGCACTCAGACCTGAGCTATCTGGGGATATGTTACATGTCTGTGTTTTATGTAATAAATGTTACTTTATGTATTTTAAAGTATAATACTGGTTTTGTGTCCCCACGTGTGTAATGGAGTTTTGCCTTTGTCTTGGGAGATAATTGAGTTACTTCCCAATTATCTCCCAAGGCAGAGGGGAGGAAGCCAGGATGCATTGTGGGAAATACTGTGACTGTGTGTCCTATTTGTCTGCTTGTCTGTCCCTTGTCACAGTCTCCCATTTGGTCCCCTAGGGGAGTGTCCACCAGGTGGGAGACCTGCATAAATACTGGGCAGGTAGCCCTCATTAAACAGACCACTGCTTGACCCTCAACACGGAGCTCTGTCTCGTCTTTGGGGGATTTACTGTATGCTGCTAAGGACTGATTGCCAGGAGTGTAAGCCGCTTGGGAGCTTTTCCTGTTCGTCTGGTAGCAGCAATTCGTATGGTTCCTGTTCGTGTATTTGGAGTGCTACCTTATTCCCTTGTATGCCGTTCGGGAGTTTGGAGCATTCACTTGTATGCAGTTCGAGTGTTTGGACCATTCCCTTGTATGCAGTTCGAGTGTTTGGAGCATTCCCTTGTATGCAGTTCGGGAGTTTGGTGCATTCACTTGTATTCAGTTCGTGAGTTTTGGTGATTCTACAGTAGCTGTGCCTGTCTCTAAAAGGGGATTATCGTCTAAGCGTTTTTTTTTTTCCCTTTTGTGCAAAACGGTCCGTTACAGCTATTATGCTTAATCTTACTCATCCACAGTTCATTGTTTATGGAATCTACCCTTATATATATCACTTGTGTCTCACTTTAGCATATAGAACCATTCCAACAAA
Organism: Pelobates cultripes; assembly: GCA_933207985.1. Taxonomy (NCBI): domain Eukaryota; kingdom Metazoa; phylum Chordata; class Amphibia; order Anura; family Pelobatidae; genus Pelobates; species Pelobates cultripes. Next base: position 94,202,331 of record OW240922.1, on the reverse strand, counting down.
CCACATAGATCAGAAAAATCCACATAAAAACATATCCTCTTTACATTCCAGTAGCTATTTTTCCTGACTTCTTAGAATTGTGTTGTGTCTAACATGAAATTGCCCATTACATATGTGCCTGCATCCTTTATTGGATGTCTTGAAACAGGCATGTAATTATCTGAGTTCTTTTATCTAGAAGAATAAATGGCAAGTACAAAGTTGTACTTTAATGATTCAAATTGATGTTGCGGCCTCTGTTAGTTACTTTCTAGGTATTTGTCAATTATGAACTTTCTGGGAATCACTTTAGCCCCATACCATATAATAAACAGATATCTGTTTGAATTGAAAATACAACACTACGTATTTAAAATAACACATTTATTAATCACACATATAACCAATGAGGCAACATATTGTTGTAAAATAATGCAATGAAAAAAAAAAGAAAAGCTTTTTCCTTTGCTCCAGCGCTAGTCTTCTCCAGGTGTAGAAAATAATGTCTCCACCAGTGCTTGAGTCAGCTCTTTGTATAGCACAGACTGAATGTAAATGATGGGCTACATACATTATTATACCCTGTACAGCAGTGGTGCCCAAAAGGTAGATCCCCACATGTTGCAGAACTAAAACTCCTATGATGCTTTGCATGCCTTATAATTCTTTTGAGGATCGAGGGAATGAGCAGCCTTACTAATGACCAATCATTAAATGTTCTCAAGGGATTGACATCATGCTACTCCCATATAGAGGCTCACAAAAAATAGTGTACCACTGGTGCTTCACACCATACTGGTTAAACAAAATGCATCCCAACATAAAACCACTATGCTGGAGATGTGGTATACATAATGGCAACATGATGCACATATGGTGGGAATGCCCGAGTGTAAAGCCCCTTTAGCAGAGTGTGCAGATTTTGCTTCAAGAGCTCAAAATTGCAGAGCTCCCTATTCAACCCAAAATGGGATTGCTCCTACTGTTCCCTAAGATGTGGGCTCTAGAATCAAAAATGGTTGCAGCCTTAATCATCCTAGTTGCTAGAAACTTGATAGCGACTAGATGGAAACAACCCTACTGCCCCTCTGAAACAGAACTCATTGCAAAAATACAATACTACCTATATGAAAAAATGTCTGTGGAGTCCCACACATCAATGTATATTACTTTGGAGACACAAGGGCATACTTAAGAGGCTCACACTCTCACCCCAGCCTCATATCTGATCCTTTTGAATGAGAACCATACACCCCTGCCTCCATTAAGGGCTCAGGTGACAGGGCCTAATTAGAGCAGTTACACCGAAGTCAACAGGCTACCCATATGGAATGTCATTACAATATCAGGAATGTTGATGTTTAGAGGAAATGTACTACTATGCTGGAGATTTATACCTGTAACCCCCTCTGTTTTTTCTTTTCTGTACCCCTATTTTTACTATAAAACAATAAACTACAAATGTGGAAAAAAAAAACCATCTGGGACTCTACCTTATGGGCACCTCTGCTGTACAGGAACATTTGAGTCTTAAAGTACATGGTTGACTATATGCAAGGAGCCGTGTCTGGACATGCTGATTTATCTTTATATAGTACATATAACCACTTGCAAACATTATTTTTAAATTATGGTTATTAGACTTGTTTAAGATGAGACAATTCGATTCGGTTAAGCCATTTTTTCAAAAATATTTTTTTCTGGATATTACACTGCTATTTCAGATACTGATATAACTACCTTCACCTACAAAACCCAAGTGAAGTGAAAAACAAAATGTATACATTTTTTACTAAATATGATTGTACAGCTGCCCACAGGTACTTCCCAGGTGGCAACCTCTTTTAGAACCATATATACTCATACAACAATTGAGATAGAACTGTAAAAGAAAAACGAAACAGTACATAGTGCAATATGTACTATCTTTGACCTTGGGACTTTACCTTATAAGTAATTTTGCAGTGATTTCTCTGTTTTATATATACACTGCTGATTATTGTCCCCATTACTTTTAATTTTATTTACTTGCAGTAAAGTTGTTTATACTTACCTTGGAGCCTCCTTCTCAAGTCCTCATCTGGATACCCTAGTAGGAGGATATTTTTACCGAAGTCTGCACAGGCACCCTGGAACTTCTGTTATAGAGCCTGATACAGCTCTATACTGTGTGAGTTTTATTTCATTGGCATTTTCCACATTTTTATATTTATATAGAAAGCACTATGTTTTTATAGTTTGTAGGTTATCCTGTCTTGTCGGAACATGTACATAGCTATTACATATATGTTTTCACTTAAAGTGTACCACTTTGTTTATATTTCTCTATTCTTGTATGGTGAAGGGGGATACACCTATGATACACCCTTTATTTTATTTTTGTGAAGCTTCTACATAACTTGTTGATATTTTATTTCTGCAGAGATGCAGAGGGGTTTAGTAAGCCATTTCTGAGAGTTATATTTCTCTTCTAGGTGAGTGCCATTGTTGCTGGTGAAAATAAAAGAGGCTCTTTTGATTTAATTTTCATTGTGCACTCATGTGTAATAGAAGGGTTAAGCATAGCTTGAGATAAGATAATATTTCATAGAATAACAGGATTGTTTCACTATGCGTTTCAACTCGGCACAACCAGAGTTAATATATGCAGAATTTACATAAAGACAGTACTTTACAACAGTACAAATTAGTTTGTGTTCCTCCTGCTCATTTATCATTTCTACATGCACAATGCCAGCTATTACACATTACTTTGTATTATTTAAAATGACTAACAGAGCAAGCTTTTGTTTCATGCATGGGTGATAGATACACCACTGGCCAATTTGAATTCTGTTATCTTGCCTGTTCCATTATAACTGTGCAATAACTAGTGTATCCTTGAGCAAGTTGAAAAATTATGTTTTTCTAAAAAAAAAAAAAAAAATACGTACATTTCATAATACGTCTGGCTTAATACATTGTGTTTTGCTGTCTTCATTATACAATAAATCAATGTTATTGTGTATTCTCTGTTAGGCTGGCTACAATGAAAGTTCTCTTTATTTCAACCGCAGACGATTGTGCGGAGAGTGAGTTAATGTAGCGGAATAATTGGGAAGATTTGTCATTAAGACTGCACTATATAGCAATTTTGTTTTTTTAAAGAAAAGGAAATTCTATATTTCTGGTCAAAATAATTGGGCATATGCTGGTGCAATGATACACAGAATTATATTGTAGACTAAGTTGAAAATCACTCTTGCACACTAAATGTAGCGTCGGCAACGTATTGCGTAATGGAAACTATAGTCCTCGTTTGTCTTTAACCCCCAGGAAGATGCAGCAGTTCAGAAAGGAATGGTATATTAGGTGATACATGTTAACTTTAAACTTACATCTAACTTCAACATTCACAGTGAGGTAATTTTTTAGGTTTTGCTAGTGGGAGTTGTTCAAATAAGCTACGTTTCATGATAAAAAGTATTGAAATTCCCTGAGTTTGCTCTTCAGAACATTACAAGACATTAAATAGTGTAAAATGTATCTATACATTATTTAATTCTTTTACTGTGGAGTGTTCTACTGCTTTTCAATAAATGAAACAAAGCAAACACGTGGTATTAATTGCTAATGCATAAACATAGGGCTCGACAGGAATACTCCACATAATTGCTCTTTCAGTATATTTAAAAATAAGTGATAGTGTTCTCGCACAATTCATTTTGTCATTTGTTTACAGATTTAAAGTTGGGATAAAGTCTATGAGACTTTACAGCAGAGAGATCTCCAGATGTTTTGCAAACATTATGGCTGTAAGAGCATTATGCGAGATGTAGTTCACAACATCTGGAGTTCTAAAATTTGCCTACCCCCAATAGGTGTTATACTAAAGTATTAATTGTCACATGCCCAGTTTATGGGTAGATGTAAGACACCTGCTAGCATTTTGATAAGTTCTCACATATACCAGTGTTGGATGAAAGGAAACATAAGCTGATTTATGTTTTGCTTTTTGACTCTTTTTATATTTTGTTCTTTGCCCATTGAATACTTTTGATAACCACTTCCATAGGAATTACATATTTGAGAATGAGGAAGCTGGCACTTCTCAGACAACATTCTAATAGAGCAGTCAGACTGTGGTGCAACAGTGAAAATACTTCCCATCTCATAATCCATTTATTGGTTATAAACCCAACATTTAACAGCTGTACTGATCCATACAGATGGAGATCAAAGCTATGTATGACATTAGAGATGTATGTCTTTCCTCTCTGTACTATCGAAATCACATAAAACTCTCCTGGATTTACCAACTGTATAATAATCTGATTCTACTTCTTGCAATAATATTCAGAGTTGACAGAACAAAGCGACCTTATTAAAGGTAGGTTCTTTTGCAAAGGGCTTGACCATGTTGACCATATCAACATATTAAATTAAGTAAAATATCTTATTCATAAGTGATCACTCACTAAACTAGCTCAATGCTGATTTATTAGACATAACCCCGGCATGTGTCCATTGCCAATATTGTTTGCCACTCACTCAAAGTTACATGTTACGATTCTCAAGTTTACATGAGCATGTTCTGTTCTCCCTATTCATAAGTTATCCATCTGCAGATTGCAGCTTTGCAACTGTCTGATGCTATTTACATAATGGGGAAAATATATCAAGGCAAACAAATGCTATTGTGGGTGCTAATTGTTACATTTTGAGAGACATTCTATATATTTCCATGGTGATTGGTCTATATGTAGCAAACAGCTTAATGTAGTTGTTTTGATGTATATAGCTTGTCCCTGCAGGCTGAGCACTGTAAACACTGCCTTTCCACTGCACTGCCTAGTAACCTCAAGTGGCAGTCACTCAGATGGCCAAGAGATGTGTTTCCTGTGTCAGTGCTGCATAGTGTACGGCATCTCCACGCTCTGCATGGAGACACTGAACGCTCATCATATAGATGCATTGATTCAATGTATCTCTATGAGGTGATGCTGACTGGTGCAACACAGTGTTTTGTCGCACATGTGCAATAGCCTACCAATGCTTTCCTATTGGAAAGCATTGGATTGGCTGAGATCGACAAAGTTGATTAACTCAGCCACGGAGACTTGGTGAGGTGTGGTCAGCTGTGGCAAGACCTGGAAAAATGTGAGTAAAATCACCTTTTTAACGTAAAGAGAGGTGGCCGTGGACCAAATAGTCATTTAACCCCATAGTGTCAGGAATATGTTTGTGTTCCAGACAGTATAGTGTTTCTTTAACCTTAATCCAACCATTATTCCTATAATAGTGCCTTTTTTATTTTTGAAAAGTTTAGAAGTAATGCCAAGCCCACACAAACTGAATACATTAATGGCTAAGAAATATCTATGTTCTGGAAAGCACCAGTGTAAGGATATTTTTACCATAAGCAGCATCTTTTCTTGTAATAATTCCTTTTGCAACGAGTATACAGGGAACGAATCGCCTTATCATGAAGTTGAAGTAGAGCTCAGCTTCCAATTCCCTCTTTCCCATAGTTCATTAGGCGGCATTAGTTGTGTTCGCCAGCTTGTCGGTGGTACTCACGTTATGACAACTTTAATCTATTTCCCTTTGATTTCAGTGCTCAGTTCATGTTCAATATTTAAAGATCCGTAATCCCTGAGACCATTAAGACCTGTGAACATTACTGACTCGTTATATTAATGTCAGACTTGCATTTTGCTTTATTCTCTAAACAAAGACAGACCATTTAAGCTTTTATGAGAAGTTTCTCGCACCGGGTTATATAAAGGTATTGTAGCTTCAAGGAAGTCCTGGTTAATTGATGTGAGAATATGATGTGGGTTTTGCAACATTGTTTACCTTTATCTTGCTCCTGTGAGCCTATATAAAACCAAACCAACCTCTGCAGCTGTTAAATCTCAGAAATGACCTTGTAATGCTTGTGGCAAATCACTGAAATGCCTAGCAAGAGTCAAGTCAATCTCCTGCTGTTTATTTCAGTTTGTGTGTTGTCTAACTGGTTTGAAAACTGTGTTCTGCTAAACATTTCAGGCGTAATAGCATTAGTGATGTATTCTAGTTCATGCCAGGTCTGTAAACTTGTTTTTATTAGAGGTAAAGCTGTTGATGGAAAAAGTTATCTTATACATCTTTAAAATGTCTTATTATTGAACATCTTTTTTTTTAAATTTAATTTGGTTTTATTGCAAAATTCTTCAATGTCATTACATAGGTCATATCAAAGAAATATACGAACACATGTGGGATTCAGCTTGTATCGCTAAAGAAAAATTAATAAACAGAACATAGTGTAAAACTGTTTAAATAAGAAGCGCTCTAAAAGTGCCTCCCCCGAAGTAGATGGGGGGTTAATAATCCTTCTCAGGATCAGGTATCACCGTTATTCAGGAACCAAACAGCACTCCAAAAGGTAGGTAGGCATATAAAATATAGTTTATTTGGTATAAAAAAAAGGGTTTCCACAGAGACCAAATTATAAATAAAAGCAGTGACAAATTACAAATGCATCCTAATCCCACCCTCCCATGAGTCCCTTTAAATAGGGCTAGTCCCTCAAGTTCATTGATACTCCAGTGGGTGTCTTCATTTCTTTCCAATACCATTGGGGGGTCCACTCTCCACTTCACTTGTAAGTCAGTATGTTATAACGAGCATCCCCTCTCTCAGCTGATTCAGCTTCATCCGATCGGCAGAAGCAGGAAGTGACGTCAGAGAATGCTTCTGTGCGTTCCAACAAACACTTCCGTGTGTTCTAACTGATCTAGTGATCCAAAATGGTCGTGCGTTCCACTATGGATCAGGGAAAGTGATATGCTTTCCCCCTGTAATTTTCTGCAATTAGATATCCAATTCGACAGATGGAAAAAGACATTCGTTTATCATGCTCTGGTGAGGAGAATCCAACCTCTAGGAGAAGAAAGCTAAAAGTTTCAAGTGTCAATTCTCTTAAATAATAATTAAAATATGTGAAAGAAATTTGCAATAAAAAAGTGCAATAAATGTATATGACAATATATGATGTTAATAGTTATCGTAGTTATAAACTTTAAATGTACAACAATTGATTTAAAGTGTAAAGCTACACAATTAGTTTATTCTCCAATCACAGAATTATCTTAAAGGACCACTATAGGCACCCAGACCATTTCAGCTTGACCAGTGTTTTTGCTGACCTCTTTTTTTTTCGTTGGTGGTCCACATTATATTGAGTTGTAAATGCATATTTAAATGTATAATTAGATCTTTTAATATTTTACCTGTCCATCAACAACTCATTCCTCTCCATCTTTTTTGTAATTCTGCCTTCTTTCAGCAAAAAATTGTGGATCCTGTAGATAATATCTCTGGCTTTATCCGGGGCAAGGTTTCTGGGCCTCAGTGCTCTATGCGCCTGGCCAAATTTAATTTTAGTAGCACAGTCTCTGCAAAGCACTGTATTGAAGAGTTTGGTGGGCATTACTATTACATTATCTGCATCTTCCCCATGCTGTTCAGGTACTCTGTGCACCCAGAGATTGTGTCTACTGCCTCTGTTATCAAAGTCATCCATTTTCCATTGCCGGAAAAGCAAGGCCTCATTGTGGGCCTGCAAAGCCTGCTGTTCTGATATTCTCTATATGACTGCAGTCTCCCCCTCCTCCTCCAGTATATGCAACCTAGCCCCTATTTGTTGCACTTCTGTGCACAGGGTTTGAAGCTTTTCCCCAAAGCTTTTTTCTAATCTGGACAGCATACCTGCAATATTTGATTTGGAAGGCAGCTGTGTCAGCAGAGACCGCAGCCCCGTCTCCTCCTTTGAGGCATCAGATCTCGTGGGACTCGCTGGGGAGCTACTGAGCCGCCATTTTGTGGGACTTAGTGGGATCAGCCGTATCCACCAAGAATCTCTGCATGGATTCATTGGAAGCCACTGATGTTTGTGTTGGGGTCCCCCCCAGTGCTGCCTGTGTCTTCTTGCCGGCCATCGGGTAGGTTGAATGCTGGGATCTGCTTATTTAGCCCAAGTCTGTGCAGAGCTCGGCATGCACGCATCCATAAGCTTGCGCCTCTAAGCTACACCCCCTTGAACATCTTTTTTGTGAACTAGCAGGCATTTCATTTGATTGTGTTGACTTGCCTCTTAAAGGAACACTCCAGACACTTAGCTTGCTGAAATGTTTTACGTGGAAAGTACATGTCCTTTTTTATTTTCATTTTACCAACAGAAATTGGCACTTTTATAAATTAACTTTGTCAAGCTTGACAAAGACCTCTTGGTAGGTCGAAATGTTGCTGTCTGTTTTGTTACAATAAATCTACCTGCGGCTTTCACACTTTGAGTGCCTGGGAATCTTTTTTGCTGCCTTAACGTGTTGGGATTGCTGGTCCTGTTCTGGAGCACCTGTGGCCGCTAGGGGTGAGTGCGGTTCCTGTGACCGGTTTTGCCATTTAAGAAATCACAACACGACTTGCCTCCTTTGTGATTTGCCCCTTACTATTCTCTAGGTTTAAATAACAGATTAAATTAGTATCTTGTAATCCTTTTTTATTGAATTAACAGAATTTTAGTATTTTTAAATCTACGTGTTCTTTTTTTTTCTTTTGGATCAGAAATGCTTTAGACTTGAAAAAGGGAGGTTCTCCCAAAAATGTGTCATTCTAAAATTCTGTTAGTAAACTACACAGAGGATATTATGATATTTGTCACTATGGCTCTCTTCGGGTATGATTTTGACATTTACCGACAGAACGCTTGATTCCCAATCATTCATAGCTTATCATGTTTTCTAGTGTTTTAGAACATTTATAGCTTAAAGGAATCAGAGATCCCAATGTAAGTATATTTTTAGAAACTGTTTTAGCTCAATATTCTACATGATAACTTGACTATCACTAAAATAATTCAGTGTCCAAAGACCCAAAGGGCAGTGCATAAATATTATATAATAAGGAAACAATGATAAAATAGTAAAATATACACATGTATTGAATGAAGGTTAAAGAAAGAAAAATATTCAGTAGCTAATCAGTCTTATCAATCGAAATAATCGCTACAGGATGTGTCTATGATGTCCTGTATGTGTGGGTGGGTGTATTAAAATAATGACAATGTCCAGCTGTCCCATTACTGTCTATATACCTTTTCCATTTCTCCTAGAAGGTTACAGTTTCTGTCCTATTTCTTGCCATGATATAGTGAGGGGAAAAAGTATTTGATCCCCTGCTGATTTTGAACGTTTGCCCACTGACAAAGAAGTGATCAGTCTATAATTTTAATGGTAGGTATATTTTAAAAGTCAGAGACAGAAAAAAACATGTCAAAAAAGTTATAAATTGATTGGCATGTCAATAAGTGAAATAAGTATTTGACGCCTTTAACTTAGTACTTGGTGGCAAAACCCTTGTTGGCAATCACAGAGGTCAGACGTTTCTTGTAGCTGGCCATTAGGTTTGCACACATCTCAGGAGGGATTTTACCTATCAATCAGCAAGGTTTCTGGCTCCCAGGTGTCTTTTATACAGGTAACAAGCTGAGATTAGAATCATTCTCTTAAAGGGAGTGGTCTAAATCTCAGCTCATTACCTGCATAAAAGACACCTGTCCACAGAAGCAATCAATCAGATTCCGATTATTCACAAATGGAAGAAACACAAAATAACTGTCAGTCTCCCTTGGTCTGGTGCTCCATGCAAGATCTCACCTCGTGGATTTTCAATGATCATGAGAATGGTGAGGAATCAGCCCAGAACTACACAGGAGGATCTTGTTAATGGTCTCAAGGCAACTGGGACCATAGTCACCAAGAAACAATGGGTAACACACTATGCCATGAAGGACTGAAATCCTGCGGCTCCCACAATGTCCCCCTGCTCAAAAAAGCACATGCACAGGCCCAAATGAAGTTTGCCAATGAACATCTGAATGATTCAGAGGAGAACTGAAAGTGAAAGTGTTGTGGTCAGATGAGACCAAAATTGAGCTCTTTGGTATCAACTCAACTTGCTTTGTTTGGAGGAGGTTTGCTACCTATGACCCCAAGAACACCATCCCCACCATCAAACATGGCCAAGAACACCATCCCCACCGTCAAACATGGAGGTGGAAATATTATGCTTTTGGCGTGTTTTTCTGCTAAGGGACCAGGACAACTGCACCGCATCGAAGGGACAATGCACGTGGCCATGTACCATCAAATCTTGGGTGAGAACCTCCTTCCCTCAGCCAGGGCATTGAAAATGGGTGATGGATGAGTATTCCAGCACGACAATGACAGCCAAGGCAACAAACGTGTTGCTCAAAAAGAAGCACATTAAGGTCCTGGAGTGGCCTAGCCAGTCTCCAGACCTTAATCCCATAGAAAATATGTGGAGGGAGCTGAAGGTTCGAGCTGCAAACGTCAGCCTTGAAACCTTAATGACTTAGTGAGGTTCTGCAAAGAGGAGTGGGACAAAATCCCTCCTGAGATGTGTGCAAATACTTATTTCACTCATTGACATGCAAATCAATTGATAACATTTTTGACATGCGTTTTTCTTTTTTTTTTGTTATTCTGTCTCTCACTATTGAAATACACCTACTATAAAAATTATAGACTGATGATTTCTTTGTCAGTGGAGACACGTTCAAAATCAGCAGGGGATCAAATAATTTTTTTGCCTCACTGTATAATGTATTGAATAGTTGTATCAGCAGGTACTTTACTTAGCACTGTCTATAGTTATCTTCAAGGTTAAGTGAAATTGTGTCTTGTTTACATTTTGATTGACAGGCACATGTGGTTTAGTGCTAACTTAAACCTACAGCCATTCCATTGCTCAGTTAACCTTTTAAAATGACATAAGTTTGTATTATATATACACAGTTAGTTTTTATATGAATACATTAAATAATGACAATCCATACTCCACACAAGAAACATATTTCATTTATTTCATGTCTGCATCACTGGAATAATACGGCAACAATCTCCACTCTATATATGCCACCACTCAAATGCCCTCCATGACTTAAAATGCTATCCATTCAAATTAACATGGTGCTTTAAAAATGGGTGCATTGTAGCTATTATGAGTATATAGCATTAGAAGCAAGAACACCCATTAACTTTAGTCTCCAGTTTTGGGTTAAAGAATTATCCAAGTTAGTTATGGGCTACACCTGCATTTTGGATGAGGTGTAGGATTAATAGGTATAAGGAATTGTCAGCACACTTCCATTTCAAAGTTTGGCAAAATATCAAAACAGGTAATGTTTTATATTATGAATATGAGACCTTGGCATATCTTTCATGAGATCATTCGAATAAAGCCAGTTCTTGTAAAATATTCATGTAGCTACAGTGTGTGGAGATAGTGAGACACTGGGAGTACAGTGAATATTTTCTCAGTTCAGCAAAAGCAAGTCATTAGTGCCATGGACAGAAAATTCTTTTGAAGCAGAGGGATACTATTTAAATCGCTGCAACGCCATTAGTGCACTGAAGGCCCCTCACAGATGTGTTGCTTGAGGTTATTATCTTAGCATCGTGGGCTGCAAATTGTTTCATTTAGTTGTTTCCAAACTAGATTTGAAACCTGGATTTTATGCATTGCACCACCCAGCCTGCATTAGGACTTTAGGAAATTTGTAAACAAGCAACTAAAGAGATCGGGAAATAAATATGGAATTATGGAAAAGTCCTATCCCACAAATTTTCTGTAATTTTGCTAAAAATCCTATCATGTCACTGCTTGTCACTCCAAAATGTTATTTATTTCACTAGTCGTCTTTGTCACCTTCAATATGCATTAAAAAAGACTAAGGACTTAAAGGGCTGCTTTAAACACCATGACCACTTCAGTGATTGTAGCTGGCACTACCTTTGACCAATTCATGTGACACAGTTACTGTCAGGGTCCCGCGGGCGGCTGCGAGGGGAGGCTGCAGTCTGCTCGCGGCACTCACCCTCCAGCCGTCCGCGGTCCCCTTCCAGATGTGCGCTCGGCGGGCGGCATCCTCTCTCCCACGGGTGCCGTCCGCCTCTTCCTCTGTGTCCCCTAGCGGCAGCATGCATGACGCTGCACGCTGGGAGACCGCCCATTTTAACAAACGCCGGGGTCAATCACCTGACCCGGCGTTAAAGGCACAGTGCCTCAATCACAGTGGGAGGTTTAGATATCTCCCACGTGTGATTGTTAATTCTGATTGGAAATTATCCAATCAGAATTAACCTTTGGATTTATATACTTACCTTTCCTGTTCCTCTTCGCCCTGTTGTGGTCTTTACCTGCTAGTATTGATACTGAACTTGTGTTTCTGGTTACCTACTCTCTGGCTTGTTTATCCGACTTTGTGACTTTCTCCTACCCTTTGACCTCGGCTTGTCTATCGTTATTCTGTCTTCTGGTTCCCCTTTACTCGGCTTGTTTCCTGACTATTCTTTGTGTGCTTAGCCCGGCCACTCTAAGGTCCGGTACCGCACTTTGTGTGTGTGTGTTGGCGTGTTTGGTTCCCCGAATCATGACAGTTACTATGTCATTACTGGGGTTTGTATGATTGCCAAAAAGATACAGTGAGGTTCTAACAGAGAATCTTCTTTTTTGGTTGATGATAGATATGGTTGTGGGAAATCCATAAAATCAATAACAGGTGAGAATAGGCACACTGTTAAACTTAGTACAATGTATAACAAAAAAGTACAATACACAACTGGTGGGAAAATGTGTTAGCAACAAGGGCTATAGACCACCTGTGTGGGAACCCCTTATCCCACTGTAAATAACAAAATAAATACATACAATAGTTGGAACACTTTAGATGAATCAATAGTAAGTGAACTTCTCCCATACAGTGCAGACCCGGAGGTGATTGCAAAAGGTCACGTGATGAAGTGGTGTGTCGTGGGAACGTGGTTGCTAGGTAACAAGTATACAGTGGTGAGGGCCGTGGGAAAAAATGCACTGATAGTGCTAACCAAAGCATGGGGAATAGAGATAACCCTGTGCTCACTCAGACTCAGCCAGTTCTGCACCAGCTCTGCACGGCGCACAATGAATGACAAATCCAGCTATTGTATGTATTTACACTGTTAAACTTACCTTTCAAATTCTGGATTTATAGTTATAATGGTAACCAAATAACAAAGTAAAAAGCACTGGTAATCGTACCAGCACTAACAAGGCATGTGGATAAATAAACTCCCTCCAGCTGGCAGTCAATTAGTATTCCTCTATGAAGTGTACAGGTCTGAATCCTAAAACAATAGACACATAGTTTGCTCCAGCAAGCAGTCCCAAGCGAAGGAAGTCAAATATCCATCCACCAAGTTCACAGCGGCAAGTAATAGAGATGATTGTGTAGAGTAGACTTACCTCCGACCTATTCAGTCTAAAACTTTTTTTTTAATAGAGAGCTGCATAATTCTGTTCCTTACTCTGCTCGTAAAAATCCCCTCTTCTAAGTCCACAACTCTGATCAGCTGCGTCTGGAACCATAAAGATTAGGGCCAAGATCCCATCATGGGCAACAATAATTGTCACATATACTCCATGTTTAAGACTTATCATTGTAAACTAATTAATAGGCTATGTGTGCAATGGACAACGGAAGCCTTAAATGTGGAGTATTCCATGTGCTTAATGTCAGGGATTACCTTAGTTGGGAGTCCAGTATTCAGAGATATATACTCACCCTTGCAAATAAACACAGACCAAGGTGACCAGATAAGGAACCAACCAAAAGTCAGAGGGTTCCATAAGTCAGGATAAACGAGGGTAAGCCAAAGTCAGAGGATGCCAGAGGTCAGGACACACAATAAGGATAAGCCAATGTCAGGAGCCGACTGGAGAACAGTAGATCCCGAACACAAACACTGGAACCAGAGTCGATGAACAGGGAGAGGCAGTGTCTTATACATGGCTAATTGGGCATCAGCTTCAGGTGGGCTGAGATTGATAGGAGCAGCCCCAGGTTAAATCCAGCCCCCAGTACGGGAGTCAAGACAAGGATAAACATGAATCAGAAATACAAACTGATGTGTGGCCCAGAGGCAAGACACTTAGGGTGCATGCTCGACATTTGTTGTCGCTCATGATGGGATCTTGACGGTCATCTTTATAGTTTCGGACACAACTGATTAGAGTTGTGGAATTAGAAGAGGGGAAGGAGAAGGGTAAAGAACATAATTATGCACCTCTCCTTGAAAAAGTCACTTGTGACTAAACCGGTCGGCGTTAGGTCTGCACAATCATCTCTATTACTAGCAGTAGTGATCTTTCAGATAATTTTTTACTTCCTTCGCTTAAGATTGATGGCTGGAGCAAACCACGTTTCTATAGTATTTGGATTAGGACCTGTATACTTCATGGAGGAATACTGCCTCACTGCCAACCAGAGTAATTTAATTTATCCTCATGCCTTGTTAGTGCTGTTACAATTACTAGCACTTTTTCTTTTGTAAGTTAATGTATTTGTTTTTTTTGCAGTTTTACACTATGTATCTTTTTATTCTGTTTTCAATCCAATTAAAAATATTGAAGATCATTTATATCTGCTCTATATTGGATAATCACCTTATCCAGCATTGGAATGGTAGGTTTTATAGTGTGACTTTTCTCATGTTGTTAGTTTTATAGCCTTTCCACAGCTATTTGTTGTTTTGATTTATATACACTTTGCTGGATTTTGATAGTTCACCTTAATTGTTTGGCGAGAGCATTCTTTGGGGTTATCACAGTACTTTATTTTTTTTAATTATTTTATAATGAAATGCTTGTATATTTTCATTGGGGTTATATCTACTATGCAGTGATTTTTAGTGTTATTTTGTTTTGTATTTAAGAAGTAGAGTGTCCCTTTCAATTTGAAATTCACTTTAAATTCTCACTATGGAAAATTACCCTGTTAATTTGTACTATAACTGTTTAGTGAAGGCAAACCAGCCCCCGTGTTTCATCTTTTTCCATTAGCATGTTATTTCACAATATAAATGCTTTCCCAGAGCTTGGAATGTCTTCACGTCACCTGCAGTAGGGAGGGAGCCTATTGCCATATAGAAACTATAAGCACTCTGAAGGTGACAAGCAGAACTCTTCGTCACATTCATTTCTTTCATAATATTTAACCATCCTTTAATCCTATCTAGCGCTTAAGTTGACAGATGGAGTTGGGAACATTTTGATCTCGTTTCAGTCCTATGTGCCCAGCACTGGATATAAAGAGCAGATGCTGCTTATCTGGATCTCAAGCTAACTTTAAAAAAAAAAAAAAGCAGATTTACTGAAAACGTTCGGGTTCAAACAGGCTTTACATTTCCATGTTGATAAGATGCAGACATCTTCCAAGGGAAAACCCTAAGCATTAATGGGAAATATTAATCTGCTACGGCTCAGATTTTTTTGCTGCAACATTAAGGTTTTAAATATGAAACAAGCTTATTATTAAGGGTGGAAGTGAGCAGGGTAATGACAGTCTCATCCAAGATAATTATTCCCTTGCTTTAACTGTGTTCTCTTAAAAGTCAGACATCAAGGCCCCCTGTTGCTAAACAGTTTGTCCGTTTTCCAAGCGTATTGTGCAGTGACCTTTTAGATATTGCTCAGGCTGGAATATGTTCACTGAATGAAGTGAGAGAGCTGGCCAGTGTATTAATGTGCAGATCTGGCATTTTGAAAAGCTTTTTCTTCAAAAGCTGAAGACTGGCAAAGGTTAACAGCACAAGCCACTGCGGAGTGCGTTAGTCTTCACTGAGCGGGCAGGGCTAGGCACAGAAGGAAATACAAGAATCTGGAAGCTTATTTCAAAACATTCTTTCTTCAGCCTTATCATGGATATAAAAGGCAACAGAAGACAACGCTACTGTATTTCAAAACACTTTCTTTTTCACTGTAAGATGTCTGTTTTCTATGCAAATGTAAGTCAATCACTAGGTTCTAGTTTTATTTTCTACAAACCCATGAATGAAAAAACAATAGTTTTAAAACAACCACCAGTTGGGCCTCCGACTTTCTACATGAACTGCCCATGCATGCAGATCAACTTCCTGCATCAACTGTTGGTTTTTGATTCAAGTTCCTGCATTGTCTGCTACTTGACAATGCAACTTCCTGCATTAACTGCTTGAGAGATTTGCATTATCCTTCAGAAAATGATTAACTCTCAGTACACCCAATAATCAGCCCAAAATAACAGATGCTTTTGAGAAATTGAATTGGGACATCTGTAATTTTGGATTGGTTTATTAGCATTATAGATAACCTAACTAAAATGCATGTTCAAGTGAACTGAAAATATTTTTTGCCAAAAAATAAATAAAAATGTTTTGTTACAAAGTCCTACCATCAGATATATTGAGGCCCTTTATACAGCTCAAGTTCTGGGCCCTCATGGCCAACTCCCTAATCCACCCACAGGATCCTCCACAAATCCACCCACAATGATGCATTGTGTGTGAATAGTGGATTCAGAGTTATAGTGTAGTGGATGTGTATTTATGTAATAGATGCAGAGCATATATGTAAATTTGTGGGATAGGATCAGTGTTCTGTGTCAAATAGCATTTTTTCTAAATTGTAAAAAAATAATAATAATAATTGTATTCCTCCCTCCCTGCCTCTTACCTGTGACCAGAGAGGGAGGACATTACAACGTGTGCATAGTGGATACAGAGTGTGTATATAATGGATGCAGTGTATATATATATATATATAGCGGATGCAATGTGTGTAGTAGATGTAGTGTGTGTAGTGGATGCAGTGTGTATAGTGGATGCATAGTGTGTGTATAATGCATGCAGTGTGCGTGGTGGATGCAAGGTGTATAGTGGATGCAGTGTGTACAGTGGAT
Organism: Pelobates cultripes; assembly: GCA_933207985.1. NCBI lineage: Eukaryota > Metazoa > Chordata > Amphibia > Anura > Pelobatidae > Pelobates > Pelobates cultripes. Next base: position 94,185,551 of record OW240922.1, on the reverse strand, counting down.
ACAGAGTTTGTGTATAGTGAATGTAGTGAGTGTGGTAGATGCAATGAGTGTAGTGGATGCAGTGCATGTATAGTGGCTGCAGAGTGTGTGTATAGTGGATGCAGTGTGTGTGTATGTGATGGATGCAGGGGACTCCATGTTACATCTCTTCCGAAGTCCCCTCTTCACCATAAAAACAAGTAGTGGCCCTAGGTCTGCAGGGGCATATATTTATTGCACTATTTGTACTTACTGAAAAAATTAGGTTTGCACAAATCGATTAATCTGGAAAAATTTCTTGGTTTTACGTGTATCAAGTTTTGTCCATGTGATGTTTTGTTTGGGATGAATTACGTCTATATAATATTTTTTTGAACAAAAAATTCAAGAAAAAAATTGCAGGAAAATGCACCTATGAATATACTATAAAATTTATGCCTAATATAAATTTTGTGTTGCGAAACTACGAACCTATGGAAAAACAAAATGAACAAGTCTAATACAGATCTTCTAAATACCTTGTTTAAATATTTTTTCTTCAAAGTTGCTTTTCTCCAGCTAGTCCAGTTAATTGCACGATAAGCTTTTGTTCAGAACGCTAGAACACTGAGCAAGACAAAAAACAGTAAACCCAAAATTTCTACCCATGCTGTGATACACTCAGATAATACATGAGGTATAATATTTGTTCCATGTGGATGCCCTTCTCTGCTTAATTGTGACATACAATGAAGCTGTTTCATTCAGAGCACAAATTATAGTCATTGTAGCAATTATATTGTCTAGACTTTACCCATGCACCTGTAACAATAACAAGGATCATGGTTATAATGAAGGTGTACTGTACTACACTTTGAATTCATTTAAATCACAGTCAAGCTGAAGACAGTAAGAGAGACAATAAGTATACTTTATCTAATTTTATCGAATGCAGATTACTTTGCTATTAAAGGCTTGTAATATACAATGAAGTCTCTTAAAAACATAAAGCTGCAGAAAGAAAATCAAAAGAAAGACAGGTAGATATACCTTTACAATTTGCCGACCTGAATGTCATCTCTCTCTAATATAGACAGCTTTGTGTATAGCAGGTCAGCTCAGTCAGTGGTGTTAGTGACTAAACTGCAGAGCCGGACTGTGAAAAAAAGTTGAATCTGAGAGCCCACTGGTGGGTGGTGGAGCCTGACATATTGTGTCATTGTGCATTGCTAATTTGCTGGTGCTCTATAAATAAGAAAATAAAAATAATAATGACAAGCAAATCCCCCTAAAAGGAACATGGGCAGCCCATGTGCAGAGCTCTGTGAAAGATCTCTTGCATAGAAAATAGGCCGTCTCTAAAGCCCAATGCTGTGTTTTTTTGTGACTTGGCGTACCTCTGGGGTACCTTTTTTGTGACTCTGGCGTACCTCTGGGGAACCTACTTCAGTGTACATCTGACCATAATTCCTTATCATCATTTATTATAATGGGAATTATAATGGGAATTTATAATAGTCTTCAGTAATGATAACTGGGTAAATACCAGGGATGATGGGGTCTCCACTCAGAATTTGTGCACAGGGTATACCATAAGCTCTAAGGCTGACCATGGTAACACACATACACAGATTATTTTTCATCAATTTTTCCATACTTTATGTATAGTGATGTCCCGAACTGTTCGCCACGAACTCCGGTCAGCAGACACATTCCAGCCAATCAGCAGCAGACCCTCCCTCCCAGATCCTCACAACTCCTGGACAGCATCCATTTTGAAGCTGCATTCTTAGTGAGCTGTCCAGGTCTGGGAGGGAGGGTCTTCTGCTGATTGGCTGGAATGTGTCTGCTGACCGGAGTTCGCGGTGAACCGTTCGTGGCGAACTGTGGCGAACAGTTTGGTGAACAGTTCGGGACATCACTATTTATGTAGCAAAAATTATATTTTTGTTTTATACTAATATTTTAGACACTAACAGAGATACTTCAAGATAAGGGATACCACATATACTCTAAAAATTTTTATTCCCAATTATTTTTGGAAAGGATTAAAAATATTGTTGTAAACAGCATTTGTTTTTGTAAATTTACTAAATTTACAAAAGTTTATGTTGACATACAATTATTGTTGTTTTTTTATATCTCACAGGGTTGTTCACTAAAGTAAGAATTCAAAGTTAAATTCTAATTGAAGGCCAGAGTAACTAAAAGCATAGCTGATCAATCAACTTTTCAAACTTGGCTATTTTGGCCTTACATTTGAAATTCACTTTGAATTCTTACTTAAGTGAATAACCCTGTATATAATGGTTTATATGTATACTAATACATGTACACATTCTGAATAACATCTATGGTTTTAAAAAATTATTATACATTTTGTTTTCAAACGTGTACAAATGTACAAACATGGTAGCAAAGGGGTTAACCCCTTAAGGACACATGATGGAAATATTCAGTCATGATTCCATGTTATTCCAGAAGTTGTGTCCTCAAGAAAAGTGTGAAAAAAAATTGATGTACGCACTAGGGAAGAGGGAGCATTAAATAAGGTTACATTTGCCATAATGAGTTGGAGTATGTAACTTAAGACAGTGTTAGCTGATGACAGTCTGTAAACTGATGCAATAATTACATATTTATGAAAGATAAGAGGGAAAGTTGTAATAGTAAACAACCAATGTAGTCTTGAGTTACACTGATTAGCTAAATGGCACGTTAGTCATACACACATTATAATAGTCTATAATAAACATTTTACCAAAATAAGTGATGAAAGGAACGCTAAAAAAAAATTCATAAAGTCATAAAAAAATCTCTACCTTTTAAAGAAACAGATAAATTATAATAATAATAAAAAAATCAATTCAAATAGATATTTTATATATAATGCAATAGGCTCATTAATGCACTTGGTGATGGACTCAATATGGATTATGTAAATGAACATTTGGAAAGTGATCTCTTGGGTGTAGTAATAGATACCCTTATATACCCAAGGACGTAGCTGGAGAAACGTGTTGACATAACAGTGCCGCCATACGGCAGCAAGAGCTCAACAAACCCATGACACTGAAACCTGGCACAGTAAAAAATGAGGAGACTTGTACATGGAAGCAAGCAGAGCGGCAGTGGACTTAGAATGCTCTAGGTGGGAAACAGAGCTTTTTATTTTTTTTAATTATTATTATTATAATTGGCATTTATATAGTGCCAACTAAATTCTGTAGCACTTCACAATATTGACTGCTATTATTATTATTACTTTTATTATTATTTTATTATGTATATAGCGCCATCAGATTCCAGAGCGCTGTACAATGGTAAAATGCATTTGTGAGCAGCGGCATGAAAGACGTGTATACTCACCACCAGGTTTTGTAAGCAGCACTGATTTTTACGTTTGTTTTTAATGTATGTCAATCAAAGTGGCATGTTATAATTTGAAAAACTACTTTCATATACATTAATTTATATTTAAACAGGGTTATATCATAATTTATTTATATAGGATTGCATTATTATTATTTCTCTTTTGCATTTTCTGTTTGCACATATTCCATTTGTACAATCGTTGGAGAGAGCTGCTGGATGTATAAGGTGTGTGTTATACACATTATTAGCGCTCCACTTTTCTCACATTTTTTATAATCAACATTTACAGAATTTAATACACTTTTTTGAGATAAATAAAGGGGAAATCAAATTATTATTCGAAGAAAAGTCTGGCAAGTTCTAACAAATGAATGCATCCATTACATAGAAGCATAATTACAAATATAATTTTATTTTGCAATAACAAATGGAATTTTATTTTAACCCCTTAAGGACACATGACGGAAATATTCCATCACGATTCCCTTTTATTTCAGAAGTTGTGAATGCTGTTTCAAAAATAGACAGTGTTTTGGTAGCTGGTATTCTAGAAGATGTAGATATATTTTTTTTCTTCCAATAATATCGGGATTTATTTTTTAAAATCAGATCCATGTTCCTTCATCAGTTATCTTTAAATGTACTCATTAAATTCTTTCCACCATCAGGTAAAAGGATACATGTATTGCCAGTTGGAGGGGAACTGTCCTTCTGAAAATGTATTATATTGAAACAAAACATTAAAAAATCACTAATAACAATGTAAATACAGAAGAGATAGAGCAACGTTGATTAATTTTTAATTTTTTGGTATGCTTTCTATGTGCTGTCTGCCAAGTGGAAAGGACGGAGCTTTTAACAATCATTGTCAGGTAGCTAAGATGGAGACAACCAGTTGCAGGATAACCAATTATGGATTTCTACATTTCATTTTATTTATCCCCCTCCCACAAATGCATGCTTTTTTTAAATACAGGGATAAAAAAACAACATAGTTGAGTTTAAACAAAAAAAAGCATATAAGAAGTCCAAAGTTTCCCGGACTTCCGTAAACACGGAGGGCATCATTAAGCATCAATAACCCCTCCACTACTATTATTTGGATTTTTAATAAAATGTACACTTGACATGTATCACTAGAATAAAAATATTTTTGATATTGAAATCACTGTTCAACGATAACTAGAAATGTAAAAATAATTAAGTTTACGCAATTTTAAATTTTGTATATAAGGATTCTATTGGCATTTTACCAGTGTCACTATTACTGAGAGTACTTTATCTGATAAAGAGAACATTCCTCAAAACTGGGAGGTAAGTATTTAGCCATAGTGTGTAGTCTAGTATGTACATGAGTATGCATTCATTTGAAAATAAGTAATCAGTTGAGAATTAATATTCCAAGAGTGGGTGTCATAAACATGTGCAGCACATTTAAAAAGAACCTACAGTCCCAGAAATCATAATCCTGTTTTTAGGACTATAGGTTTCTTCTATCACTGCGTCCACTGTCCATCCCCCTTTGACAATAAAAAACAAAGTTAAAATGCATATACTCAGCTCATTTCCAGCCCTGAGACTTGTCCACTGAAGGGTCCGCTCCAAAGATATCAGTATGTCGGCTGGCCATTCCTCTTTGATAATAAAAAACAAAGTTAAAATACATATGCTCACTTCATTTTCAGCCCTGAGACAAGTCCACTGAAGGGTCCGCTCCAAATATATCAGTATGACTGCTGGCCATCCCTCTTTGAGAATAAAAAATACAGTTAAAGTACATATACTCACCTCATTTCCAGCCCTGAAACGAGTCCACTGAGGGGCCCGCTATGCTTCCGAAGATATCAGTATGTCTGCTGGTGTCTTTCATGCTATTGCCTAGTCCAATGCTCCTCATGTGTATGGCTTAATGTCATGTGTGGCTTAATGTCATGCTCCTCTAAACAAATGCTCCTATGAACAGCATTTAATTACAAGACCAAGTTTAATTTGGTTCTGGAGAATAGCCTCCAGTGGCTGTCAGGAACACAGCCAACTGAGGTGTATTTTACTATACAAATTAAACATTGCAGTTTCTACAAAATGGCAATGTTTTACATTGAAGGGTTAAAATGACAGGACCACTGCACCAAGACCACTTCTTTGAGATGAAGCTGTCTATGTGACTTTAGTGTCACTTTAATCTGGTTTCAGCTTTATATTAGGGTAGTAATGATGTCAGCTATCTTTAAAACTAGAACATATAGAGACAATGCTAGAATTAGAAAAATAAAATTTTTGTAATAGGTTTTTAAACTGTTTCATCCTCTCGCAAAATAATTAAATTATATAAATGTATCCATATATTTATTGTTCAATTATAAATTCTGTAAATGTATTACTTAAACAGGTAAAAACTAGCCGAATAGAGGTCAAAGAATAAAGGTAAAGATTGATTAATGATTGAGGTCAAGTAACGGAGTCTGGTCCTGAATATTGTAGGAGAAAATATGATGGTCATGGAGTTAGGAGGTCCCACATATATTCTTTGTCCATCAGATTAATAAAGCCCCCTCCCCCCTGTGTTTGGTACTAATGTCTCTATTAGAGTATATGCATATTAGCTACGTCAATATAACTTTATTATATTAAAGCTTAAATAACACTTCTCATCTCAAAACTATTTTTAAAATACTAACCCTTTCATCAATTATTTAATTAAAATAGTTTTTCTTTTTTTCAAAAAGAAATGAAGAAAAAATATGAAAAACTCATGCTTATGTAGGTATATGACTGGATTTGTGAGCCATATACAAGCACCTTGGTTAGGTCAGCGATGAAAAAGCAACAGTTAGTCTCTATGGTCTTCCTTGTTTCACTACCTGCACAGAAGCACAGAAGATAATAGAGACTAATTCGGTTTTCAAACACTGTCTGACCCTAGCTGCAGGGAAAAAAAATCAATTTCCTTTTTAAAAATTGATGATAGGATTATTATTTTAAAAATAGTTTTGAAGTGACATTTGTCCTTTAACAAAGGCAACAGGATTTGCATCTTATGGAAGGATAATATAAAAGACACAGAAAGCAAACACTGTTTAATATCTGCATCTGCATTGTATATGTTAAAGGACCACTATAGTGCCAGGAAAACATACTAGTTTTCCTGGCACTATAGTGCCCTGAGGGTGCCCCCACCCTCAGGGTCCTCCTCCCCCCGGGCTCTGGGGAGAGGAAGAGGTTAAAATCTTACCTTTCTCCAGTGCCGGTCGGGGAGCTCTCCTGCTCCTCTCCGCCTCTTCTCCTCTTCGGCTGAATGCGCATGCACGGCAGGAGCTGTGCCCGCATTCAGCCAGTCTCATAGGAAAGCATTCATAATGCTTTCCTATGGACGCTGGCGTCTTCTCACTGTGATTTTCACAGTGAGAGCCACGCAAACGCCTCTAGCGGCTGTCAATGAGACAGCCACTAGAGGGTTTAGAGGCTGGATTAACCTATTTATAAACATAGCAGTTTTTTTATGTTTATAAAAAAATAGGTTAACCCTAGCTGGACCAAGCACCCAGACCACTTCATTAAGCTGGTCCTTTAAATGTTGTCACTATCTGAGACTCCTGATTCAAAGAGTTATAATATCATCTTAAATAAAAAAAATTGGAACAATCAAGGGTAGTACTACTCATATGCCTCTGGGCCTGACTACTCCTGTTATTTAGAGAATTTACACACCTGGAAGAACATCCTTGAAAGGATTGGATCTACACTGTTGGCCTTTTTAAACTTCATGTACAAAATGAACTAATAGTTCAAAAAAGGTTTTAAACAGGTTATGTCTATAGTCCATAGATGAGCTATTTCCCTATTTTTGGCTTGGACAAAATACATTAAATGATTGAACTTTTGGCCAATATAAATATCAGTGAACAAGGCATTTGTTTTATTGCAATCCTATATTAAAACAAGAAAGGATTATAAATAAGCAGAATCTGTCTGACTTGGTAGATACAAAGTAGCAAATTAGTTCCTTCTATATCCTATTTATTTTCTTTCCTTTTTAAATTTAGACGTATTGAAGAAATCTGTGAAATCAATCCTTGCAATAAGAATACAGCTGTGTATAGTTATTATGTCAGACAGAAAATCTACCATTCTTCTTATCAAGTCTTGGTGCTTTGTGAGTATCCTTTGTGTTACCGAGAGACAGACATGTAATAATCCCATATCATAGATTATGAATGTGTGCCTTAAATATATTGGGGGATTTATTGAAGTGACTTGCTATTGTCTGTTTTACATGTTATAACTGCACATATATTATACTACTTTTAAAAGCTTTCATGAAGCTAAAAGGTTCTAGATTTGAGTTCAAATATTTAATTTTCTCACTCCAAAAACCATGTGGCAGAACAGAATTAAACAGAACAGACGTAACGTAAGATTCTGACTGCGTCACCATTTTTGTTATAAATACTAAGACAAGGATTTGGGTGTGCTTAGCACAAGGCTGCTGAGACAGATGGGTGTGTGTTCAATGTGCTCCCATTAGGGGTGTGTATAGATCCTGTTTCTATGTAACTGGAACTTTGAATTTGTTCTGCAAACTTTTACTTCCTCCATTGAAAATGTTTTGAGTCACCAAGGAGGCATGAAGTACTTTAGTGCACTTTCTCAGTTTTTAACCCAATCAATAGATGATTGATAGAATTCATTAATACACAACTTAATGTTGCTGAAATTGAATTTGCTTTTAGTGTTTTTACGAAATTCAATTGATAAATAAGACTTTTTTTCCACTCGATTAAACTAACCATGGCATTAAGACAATTGCTAATCATTATTGTGACATTGCTGAAAACCATTTGTACCTAGACTGACTCAAATTGTGTATAAATAGCCATCTTACATACAGTATACATTTCCTACATAGAGACACATCTACTCAGGTTCACAGTATGTAACTCTTTGGTTCAATCTCTCTCTGCTTCATGCTTTGCTCTTGATCAGACCTCTCCATCTTGTCCCAATGACTGTGTACTTTGTGGGCAACTATTGGGGGAAGCTATTGGAGATTAGAATGCACTATAGTTAATGGGGTCGTTTGTTACATAGTTTAGTGTTGTCTTTGTAAGTCAGGGGGCTGCTTGTATGTAATGTAAATATCGTATATACATGTGTGTTATAGAGTTTTAGTATGCTGTGTGTAATTTCAAATTAATGTTTAGTGCAAAGGACAAACTTCTCTTGTGTCATATATAACTTAAACAAAAAATATCAATATAGAGAACACATCTAAAAATACATCAAATAGAAACATAGAAACATAGAAACATAGAAACATAGAATGTGACGTCAGATAAGAACCATTCGGCCCATCTAGTCTGCCCAATTTTCTAAATACTTTCATTAGTCCCTAGTCTTATCGTATAGTTAGGATAGCCTTATGCCTATCCCACGCATGCTTAAACTCCTTTACTGTGTTAACCTCTACCACTTCAACTGGAAGGCTATTCCATGCATCCACTACCCTCTCTGTAAAGTAATACTTCCTGATATTATTTTTAAACCTTTGTCCCTCTAATTTAAGACTATGTCCTCTTGTTGTGGTAGTTTTTCTTCTTTTAAATATAGTCTCCTCCTTTACTAATATCAGTTATTACAGAAAGTTGTTGACAGTAACGGGTTGAAGGGAGGAATGGCGTGGTGGGTGTTGTACACTTAAGGACTTTATCAGATAGTGTCTCGCAGAAACTGCAGTTCCTATCTCCAAACACAGAGACTGGTGGACAACTTTCTGTGCGGAGGAGAGCGGTAACAGGCATTGGGCACATATCACCATAACTGCTGTTTTGTGCGCTTAGGAACATGTCTCACATTTATTTTGTGTAAGAGGTTAAATTTGTGTTTTATGCTTGCTTAATAAATATTCAGTATTACACTTTGTACTACATCTCTTGTATTTAAGGTTTCACTTTGTTGCATATCAGAGTGGATACACATCTTGCACATACCCAGACACAAAGCTGCATCCGTTTATTATAGTCAGAATACCTCAAGAGACTGTGCATAAAAAGGAATGGACAGTCTTTTTGGAGTGACTAATATTTAATGCATTTTACGATTTTACGATCTATATTGATATTTTCTAAGCACTGACATTTTTTCTGTTTTATCTATTATCTGTTGGTTTATTGGGATAATCATTTTATGTTCCAGCTGCTGTTATAGTATTTTTGAAGATTTTCAGTAGTTTTGCACTTTCTGTGTTTTATTTGATTTTTCTTGTATATCTTATATATCTTGGTTGGGGGATTAGTAACCAATCAAGATATTAATAAGCACGTAGAAATATTACCAAAATCATTATTATTGTTATTAATCAATGTATTATGCAGTGGTTATATACCAGCAAGTAACTGACAGACAAAATAAATGTTATCAGATACAAAAGGTAAATAGGATTCTACTTAAAAAAACATCTTAAGTAATAATATAACATAAAATAACCACTAATTTACAAATATAACGTCACTGGCTAAAGATGGCACTATTGTATAGTCCATTCACTAGACTAAGCATAGGCAACCTTTGGCACTCCAGATGATTTGGACTACACCTCCCATGATGCTTTGACAGCATTATGGGTATAAGAGCATTATAGTCCACAACATCTGGAGTGCTGAAGGTTGCCTACCCCTGCACTAGACCATCAACAGAAAAAACATGGAAACTTTATTTTTCATCTAACCCAGAAAACATTCAGGTACTGACTCACGATTCTGTACCTCATTTGTCACTTTTTTTTTTTACTATAACAGTGTTACCATCCTTGGATAAAAATGGAGGGGGCAGAGGAGGGGTAGGTGCATCGCTTCAGTAATCCTTGACAAGATATATGTGGAGAGAACCAGAGGAGAAATAATAGTGTAGTATTTTAAAACTGTAGTGGTGATCGGTAAAATAAGAGATGTGCACGCACACTTTCCTGGAGCTTCAATACAGCTCCAGTGTATGTGCCTGAGCGATATAATCCCCGCCTATGGATCAAGTGCAGAGGTAATTCTTTGAATTATAGGTGTGGTAGGGGATATCCTCACAAAAAATAAACAAATAAAAATTGTATATGGTGAAGTATGTAGAGCTATGAAGCAAGGGTAGGTAAAAACTATAAAATGTACACTCATGTGTAAACAATACACAATGCGTTTCTCCTTGGATAGGCTTTATCAAAAGTGTTTTACAAAGTTTTGTTTATAACTTTTGATAAAGCCTATCCAAGAAGAAATGTGTTAAGTGTATTGTTTATAACTTTTTATCACTATTTTATTTATTATATATTGTGTTACTTATTATTTTATTAATATTAAAGTACTTTTTTAATTGGACCTAACTTTGCTGCTGCTTTATTGGTTGGAGCTATATCCCTGGTGGGGATCATACCACCCAAGCACTTTCCATTGAGCAAACCAGAACTTGCTCTTTAGCATGTGAGTAGGTTTAACTTATTTATTTCTGCTTACACTCCTTTTTACGGTGTACACTATTGTGGTTCTGTTTGTTTATTTCCACATTCCACACACAGAAAAATTTATATTTACACCTGTATCCTTGAGTGGGGATAATACCACATCAATCGCTATCAGAGGAGACAGGTATTATGGCTCCATTACATGTGAGTGTACATTTTATAGTTTTTACCTACCCTTGCTTCATAGCTCTACATACTTCACCATATACAATTTTTATTTTTTTATGAGGATACCCCTACCACACCTATAAATTGAAGAATTACCTTTGCACTTGATCCATAGGCGGGGATTATATCACCCAGGCACATACACTGGAGCTGTATTGAAGCTCCAGGAAAGTGTGAGTGCACATCTTTTATCTTACCTATCACCACTACAGTTTTAAAATACTACACTATTATTTCTTCTCTGGTTCTCTCCACATATACCTTTTCAAGGATTACTGAAGCATTGCACCTACCCCCCTGTTTTTATCCAGTTTTCTGATCGGAAAAGAGAGACTCCGTATTGGTGTTCAAGCTACTTGTCGACTATTATCATTTTGTTTCCATGCTGAATTTAATTTTTGTGTAATAATGTTAACATCACTACCTGTAGTTTATCACTACAATTTCCTGTACCTGCAGTAATTTTCAGTGAATGTATTTCACAAATATTTTATGTAAATACAGGTATTAATATTGTGGGTGATAGAATTTGGTTGGTAAACTTTTCACCTGTATGCAACAATTGCATACTTTACTCAACTCCTCTCTTTCTTCAGCTTTTCCCATCCTAGCAGTAAATACAATCATCTAACTATGTTTTAAACTTCACTCCTGCTTCCATCCACCAAACCATCAACAGAAAAAAAGGGAAGTATAATTTGAACTATAGAACTTTGTGCACCATCTCTCTTTCCTCTCTTCAGCACAGTACAGGTTTCTGTAGGGATCAATCCATGCAGTGCCTGAAAAATTATCTAGGAAGGAGAAAAGTTCTTGAAAATATTGCAGCATATGTGCAAGCTGCAAGAGAAAACCAAATTTCTCCATGTTGCATTTTGTGCTGCAAAGTTTCATATCTGACTTCATGTTTTTGTGCTAAGTGGTGTAGTGATTTAATTGCCTTGATAAAAAAAAAAAAAACATATTTCATAATGGCATCAGAGATGATTCCATACACTGCATACATAATTGTTATGCAGAGAAGCACTTCAAGCCAGTATCATCGAGAGAATCCTCAACATCATTCCTTGAAAGGAGTCAAAATGTTGTAGGGAGTCTTAGCTACTGTAATAAAGAATTATATATGACTATGGATAATGTTTTTATCATTAGTTATACATCATGTTTCTGAAAGATCTACTTCCAGTTATGATTGTGTTCTTGTATTTTGTGTAGCCTGCTTGAGAACCACTAGAGGGGGCACTTGATTTCTCTCCAAACAGACCACCAAGCAGACTACTATTCCAGTGCCCTTCCAGTCACCTTAATTTCAGGGATCTGAATTTCAAAATTATTTTTTTTCATAGTTCAAGATCCTATTGCCTTCAGAAAGTCTTGCCACTGTTCAATTTTAGTAACTTTTCTCATTAATTAAGGCTGCTTATAACCCTTTGATTGTGTACCCTGCATCAAATTCTGTAACCATAATTTGCCAATCCTGAAGTCCTGTTGCACTTATCCTAATTCCTATTAAACTATGATGCACATAGTTACCTTATACTGGAGGACAGGGGATCATTGCCCATTGAAGAGAACACTGAAAATGACTTATGGTTGGGCATTGAATACATTTTTCATTGAGTAGGAATTTAAATAAAAAAACTTGTTATCTTTTGGATATTTTGGGCCAAAATTTGCAGTTGAGTTTTAAGAAACACGTCAGTTATTTAAATGGGATGATTAATTACAAGTGTGCTTGATACACATCTCTAAATAGAATAAAGTTTAGAGTACAGATTGCCTTAGGTTGTATGAGAATTTTGCACAAAATTCACATGACCCCAAACAGACCTGTTCAAGCATTGACCAAAAAGCTAGAACAAATTAATGCAGGGAGAGCTGAGCAATTACTTGAGATGTTTTACTAGATTCCAATAGGAACTAGCAATCTTGTTAAAAAACATTCATATCATATGAGCATGTTTACCGTATGCTAATTTACTGTTATTAATAACTTCTGCACAGCTGTGGCACTTAATAAATACCCATCTGACCTCTAGTGTTATTAGAATAAAACTGAAAATCATTGATGAAATAATAAATAAAATAAAAAAATAAGTAAAATAGAGAAGTGTGAAGTTTGAGATTGTTATCTCATTACATTTACCTTAAGAGACTAGTGTTTTTATTTTTGCATCAGTTTGATTGTAATGGAAAAAGAAGTCTTATTAGCTACGGTCCATTTTTTGAGTTCAAAACATCCGATTCTCAACCTCTATGGGATTATGTTAATATAGAGGAGTAATTATGCAAAATAGGTCAACACGCTAATAAAATGAGCATTTAGAAAGATGACTGGCCAATTTTACAGAGAGAGAGAGAAAAATATATTTATTGACTTTAAACATTAGTTACATTTAATATGCTATTCACAAATTATGTGAATGGCTCTGACATGCCTGATTTGCAGGGAACAAATCGTGTCAACATCATGGAGAAGCAAACCTCCTCAGTGATGCCAACACATTGGATTTGTTGCCATCCTGTCAGTGTCTGAATGGAGTGATATCAGTTAAACATGTGAAATTTGTTGAATTTCATCAATTTGGACATTTGAATGCTTCCAAATGTCTGAATTGGTGAATTTCCAAAATGCCGAAGTGGCGAATTTTGGGAGTACCGAACCAAATTTCCCGAAGTGCAGAATTACCGAATAGCCAAAGTGCCGAATTTCCGAAGTGCCGAACCAAACTCAATTGCCGAATTGCTGAATATCGGAAGTGCCGAAGTGCTTCGGATTTCGGAAAAATGGCAAAACAAGAGAGGGAGGGGAAATTAAATGAATGCTAACAGGAATCTTACTCTAACCCTAGCCCTAACCCTAACCAAACCCCAAACGCTACCCCTAACCCTTCCCCTAACCCTAGATGTGTAATGGGTTGTGTTGGTTAGGGTTAGGGGTGAGGGTTAGGGTTGGGTTAGGGCTAGGGTCACTAGTGCAATACGGGGGACCTGGCACTAGTGACTGGGCAGCAATAGCAATAGCTGCCCAGTCACTAGTAGTTTAAAATGTGTTTAGGCGGCATGCCCCTACTCGTGGTATGCCACGAGTAGTGGCATGTGGGAGGATTTAACCTCCCTTTTCTTAATTTGGGGGTCATACTGACCCCCACAGGTTTTGATGCGGGGGTGGTAAGAATGGTTTATTACAAGGATGAAGCTGGTAGCGCTTCAAGGCTACCTCCTTGCTTTTTTTATTTTGGGGGGACTCATGCGCAGTGCTATTTTTGTACTAATGGATGAAAACAAATTTTATTTTACTGAATTTCATTGGAAAACATATGGTTTATGAATGAAATTCAGGATTGACTATCAGGATGACATTTTTATTTAGTACGAAATCATTCATAGGAAACAAAAATTTCACTGGTGCACATGTCTAATATTTTTTTCTTAATCTATTAGTTTTATATGTTTTATTGTTTATAATTTCCAATTATATTAGCACTCATCAGAACAATCTAAATTTGATCCATGAGATATATTTCAGGCTTACTTAGAAACCAAGCATGTAACACAAACTGTTTCAACCCACTTGATTTCTGGCATATGGGTGCTAGGAACAGCTCAAGCTACTCAAATGTACAATATAATAAGAAAGCTTGTTCTGAAAAAAAACTTGTTAATAAATTGACAGGATTCATTTTGTTCTTTGTTTAATTGTGATATCTTACTGTAAGAGCAGCCAACCTTATTTACCATAGCTCTACAGCTCTACACTCACCAATTCATGGCAGAAACAGACACTATGAATTTGTGATTTTTTTTTCATTTTACATTTAATAGAATATTTAGGTGGTTCTGAACTTGGTTTTAAAGGCACACCCATAGTCCAACATTTAGACTTCTCCCAATTATGCTCCTAAGGAGCACTGTCAAAAATATGAACTACGGGTGTGTGTTCAGTACTGGATTGGGAATAAATAATCTAGGTCACAAGGGACATGTGAGAAAATAAAGACAATCTTCGCATGAGTTTCAGAATGGAAGTTTTTGGGCTTAGCCATACAGCAAGAACTACAATTGTATCCAGTGAAATCTTCAGATTCATCATGACTTAATGATGTAATTGTCTGTTAATCAAAGACCATACTTCCTGTGATACTTCCACATGTTGGGATGAAAATGGCACAGCAAATTATAGGCACAGTATTATGAAAATTGAAGACTTGTAGCCTTTGTTAGAAGGCAATTTTTACTTTGCCAATGTCCCTACCAGCAACATGGTACCAGCTCATCTAGCTCAATATTCTTACATAGTATTAATGTATTTGTTTAAACACTTTGGGCACTGACCAGGACTGGAAGGTTGGGATACCAGAGTTGTTAAAGTAAGTGGGGGTGCATGATTACTGTAAGAATGGCTAGTTCAGAAGACACGTTCCTTTAGCATTGTTAAATTGGTCTTTAACAGAAATAGCGTACCTTGATATAATGTTTCTCATGGCAACTGCTCAAGTGCAAAACATACCAGGTGTCTGTTGGCACAGAATTCTAAGGTGTCCTCTGCCACCCAACCAAAAAAAAGCGGTTAACATGGGTTTAATTAATATGTATATATGTATTTATGTGCATATTTATTTCTACATGTATTGTATTGTGTTTTAATATGTGCATATATTGGGCAGACAAGATGGGCCGAATGGTTCTTATCTGCCTTCACATTCTATGTTTCTATAAATGGAGCTGTTTAAATGCATGTAGGCTTAAAAATACTGTTACAAGTGGTTAAGGTAAAGATGGGTTTAAGGTTAGAGAGGGATTGTAGTTGTGGTATCAGACATGTTTCGAATTTTTGGGTAATGTGATCTGTTTAATTTTTAAGAGTAATTAAACCTAGTTTGAAGACAAGGGGTTTTGTTTCAGGTTTAGGCCTTGAGTGTTCAAATTTGTTTAAGTTTTGAGATAGGTTAAATTTAGGACTGGGAAAAACGTAGTGCTGGTTAAATTTAGGGCTGGGAGAGTTAAATTTAAGGCTGGGAAAAGGAGTTTGAATAGTTATTTGCAAATTACTCATCCATCTATGATTGGTAGGAGAGATACAGGAACCGTTATACAATGTACATCACTCAGTGCTGTCCCAAACCCTGCTGCATTGCATTTCCTGTGTGAGAGGCTGTTAGTAGTTCTTTCCACTTACTTCAGCCTCACACACGAATACTGGAGGGATTTGCTCTGAACCTGGAAATCCAGAAAATATAATCTGGCTTCAAGACTGTGTTTATAGGGATGGACAAAACCACAAAAACATAGTTGACCATTTACTTTTACAGCCTAAACATAGAAAGACGGTCTACCATGAAAACAGGAATAGGCAATGGTGAGGGAGACCTAATAGATAATACAAGTGGCAGTAGAAACATAGGGAGCAAATTGCACAGAAGGAAAATGGACGTCAAAACTAATGATTAATTCCATGAACATAACATTGTATGTTTTTCTGCTTGGTCGCTCTTTTATGTTACCTTCATTCGTCTTTAGGAAGAACCACAAGGTTTCTGATGGCAATGCTTCAGATTGTGCAGTGTTGCTGTAATGTGGTTTATGTGTGCGGTCTCTGAACTAAAATGATTGCTTTATCCGTTAAATGCCGTATTTAATTTCAGCTTCTATTTGTGCCTTGAAATTGTTTTCCACTCCCTGTCCTGAGATAATTGGCAGGATCCCTGGAAGCAGGGTATACGTGTCTAATATTTCCTCCCTCAGGAGATGTTACCTTTAATCATGTCTGTGCTAGGAAAACATTTGCAAAATGATCTAAAAATGTGGAACTCAGCTGTAAGACTTTCAGAGAAATCGTGCACATCTTTGCTAACATTTTTAATGTTCAACTTGGTACATTTTTTAAGTATACTTATTTATTTATTTTTTCATTTATAATGCAGTACATACTTTATTTTTTTTTAACGTGCAAAACTTTGTGTGGGCCTATGAAATATACCTTGCCCAATACACTTTAAAAGGCTCCATTCATGTAATGTAAGTACTTTTGTACTCCATAAAGAGAGACCAACCACTGGCCCTAATTCCCTGGAACTGTTTTGGGCATCGGACCATGAGCACGGTTGGTCAAAACTATGACTTCTAGGAAATTCCTGAACCCCTGAACCGATCTGGGTGATTTTTGGATATGTTGTTCACCCAGATCGGGGCTATCAGTGGATATGTTGTGTTTTGGGGAACTTATTGGACTTTGTAAAAATGTGTGTTTTTTCTGCGTGGGGATAATTAAGTTAATGCATTATCTGCCTTAATTATATCACAGGCAGAGGGGAGGTATTGTGTACTGTATGTGGGAGTGTCATTCATTGTCACATTGTTTTCATTGGTTTGTACACTTTGTCTCCCTGTGCCTAACAAGGTCCACTTGGGAGTCACCCTTATTGGGAAACCTGCATAAAAGGCCAGTTGTGGCTTCCATTAAACAGACTTACTTCACCCTCAATCTAGAGTCTTATCTCTTATTGGGGGAAACTGCTATATCACTACAAGGGATTGCTATAATCACTATACTCCCTTGAGTTCTTGTAAGAGCTATCCCTGCTTGACTCTCTGTAGGAAGAGAGGTTCACCCACTGGAACCTGGAGCCTTGTCGTAGGTCCAGGGTGGGTACGAGACGTTGAGACCCCAACCAAGCTGTGGTGGTTGTGGGATCTGCAATGCTTATGGTGTCTGGTGGAGTGCTTGGAGCTCTCAGTGAGCACTAGGAGCATCTGTCGGCGGAGGTACCCAACCGGAGAACAGGAAGCTCCATTACACTTTGTTTCGCTGACAATTCACATCTCAAACTAAAACAAAGCAAAGGCTTTCTTTATATACATAGAACATATATAAGGATGATGGTGGTAGCATTCCAACCCAAACTCAAAATAAAAGTTTTATCCTCTTGTTATCATTCTTCAAGAGAATATACAAGCTCTTTTTCACTACTTTGCTCATATTTTCTTTATAAATCATTTAATTCTGTTTTCACAATATTTGACTCTTAGTATAATGTTCTACTTTATTAAATAATAAAATTGTAGACAGTAAATCCCTTTCTGGGGCAAACATGTTTTTGCTGCGGTCGATAAAACCCCTGTTTGATTACAAGTTTAGCACCCTGTTAATTCTGTAATGATGCATAAACAAAAATTTTAATTAACAAATTTTTTGCATATTCTATATATTTGTTTTAGGGGTGAGGGGCAGATGCAATTTACATATAATTAAAAGAGGGTTTGTTTTCTTTTGTAATTTTCACATAAGAATTTTCCTATGATTGGATGATGTATAATGAAGTGCCATCAGACAGTTCAGACTGAACTTCATGGATGCGTAGTTAAATCACTTAGATAGTCCACTATATGCCAGGACTATAACCCATCATTAAGGCATTGTTTATGTGACAGTCACAGATTTTGAATGGAAATTTTTGTAGGGAAATACACTACCCCTTTAACTACCACTACAATTTAGACAGAACCATCATGTTTACAATATGTAAACAAAATATTTAATATATTAAACCTGATACGTTTTCTTGTCTGTAATTTATTTCTGAAGAACCTAAACTGTGTTGCTTGTAGAAGATATATAATAACAAAGTTCTCAAAGTACTAGTTAAAGAAGCAAAATGTGCTAGTCTGCTGGAGAACATATGTTAAGAAGACACGTCTAAAGAAAGGAAAATAAATTGATGTTTCCTTTTTTATAGTTTTCACTTATAGCATATGCGGTCAAAAGTGTTTTATTCAAGCGTGTGATAACAGGTGACAGTTAACGTTCTAGTGATGATTTTTCTGCTTAGAGTCACACATGCTGCAGCACTGCAGAGCAAAAATATCGGAGGTGAAAAGGCGATAGAAAGGAATCCTTTCGTTGACTCCAAACATGTTCAGGTCTGATGGCTTAATTAGGTCAAGCTATGAATCTAGAAATAGAATTTGAACAAAACGGCTAACAGTCAGGATTATTCCTTCATAAAAAGAAATAAACTGTTATTGAAACCATGGGATGAATACTTAGAACATAACTAAATAAAGTCAACATCAGCTATTTTATACAGTGTGCTGTCGAAGGAATACCTAAACATACAAAGATCAAAATGATGTATATTTATAAAATTGTAATTATTGTAATTATTTAACTGCTATAGAAATAGTGGGGTATTTAATATATTTGGATATTATGAGTATGTAGCAATTTTAGAAATATAGATTCCTAAAAATACCACCAGGAAGCAATAATAAAGCATGCAATAAGTATATGTGCATAGGCATCTATACCAGTGGTTACCAAAACAGTCTTCAAGACACAACAGCAGAAAAGGTATAATCATTAGAATTAATGTTTTTTGAGGGTTGACATAAGAACCACTAATCTTCTCCTTACAGATCATTGCAGACTACTGCTTATCTTTATTTTGCATTATAAATATATTCTGAATAATTCTACATGTTGCATTATCTTTTCCCTAATGTGTTTTGTTTTCAGGTTATGATTGTGTAAATGTAAAAATTATTTTATTTTATGGGCTTCCCTTTCTGATGGATATATTTGATTAGTCTCTAAATAAGTGTCTTACAACTCACCACCATGTCATTAGAGAGTTGGCCTTCCATTGATCATTAGTTGTATTCACTATACAAAATGGTATAGTAAAAAAAAAAAAATAAACTCACAAACTCATCTATATTGCCAGCAAGGCTTAGATTTCTCAAATTGCGGCTAACCAACTATAACATTTTATATGATGGAGTTACCAAAAATATAAGCTGGAATGAAGAGGTTTTTTTTATGTAGCAAAAAAACAAACAGCAAAGGGTAAAATATGTTATGGTTGCTTTAACCCTTGAATTATTTGCTTTTCACAACTCTGCCACTAGTATACTAAATCATTACATAATTATTTAATTTATAGTTTAGAATCAGAAGGAGTTATTTGTAAATTCTTATTAAAAAAAAAAAATAATAATATTTTGAAAATATGCATTTGGAGTACCTACAAATACCGATCAAATAACTGAGAAATAACACCTCCAACTGCAGATTTTCAGAAGATGCAGGGCTAACAAAGGAAAATAACTAAACCTGGCTTTTTAGCAGCCCACTTGGGTCAACGACTCCCTAGCAAGAGACAGAAATAGCTGCAACTGCTAATAGATGCAAGGACCGGAATTTGCTTGGAAACAGGAACTCGTCATCTACTATAACTATGTATGTTATGTGCAAAAGGTAATATAGTACATGCAGGCCCTGTGTCTCTGCCTCCTTTATTATTTATGAATACAACTCCATGAAAAAAAAATACAAAATAGAGTTTAATTAATATAATTTAATTAGGGGATATAATGATGGATCCAGGTTTTCTGCGTGCCCTGTTTATATGTTCAGCTAGAGTACGTGGTAGAGTGCATGGCATGATTTGTTTTGTAATACAGAGCTCAATTGTTCTTTTAGAGCAAAGATAGCCTTGATATTTCAATAAATTATTTTTCTTGTTCTTTAATTGGTTAGACAGAACCAATAAGCACTTGCACACATGAGAACTTCTACAGAAATGTCCTACTTTTAGAGTTTGTCAGTTAGATCAAATTACTTTATAAAAGTAATGATCAATTAAACATTTTACTTCATATATGTTATTGAATGAGTTACAAACAATATGTATATCAGCATACAGTAATCAGTGATAGTTTTTTTGACTTCGGAATACATTTTTGTTTTTGAGCTACAGTTTGTCTAAATTTGGGCCAATCGGGTGATCGATCAAATTCCAAAATTCTGAGCCAGAATGTAGCTGAATCACAAACCAACTGAAACACCCAATGGCAGAGCATGTTCATTTGATTTGGGATTCTAAATTCTAGTTTGGTGCCAAAAAAAAAGATGATCGATGGAGGGAAAAATTATTGATGGCTAGGAGGTAGTCACTAAATGTTCATTTTATTCAGAGATCAAGTGAGAAATGAGCAGTAGATGGAAAAAAGAGAAGCAGTAAAAAATATTATATTTTTAAAGTTATATATATATATATTTCATATATTTAATAAATATACATTTCTCTCTTGATCTGTGAACCATATAGCGGCAAAATGTTCCCACTAGTCTTTTGCACAATATATACATCATATTTATATCATGCATATATTTTGCAATTCACTGATTTCCCCATATTTGTGCTGTTTTGGTTTGTCTGATTCATTTCCCAAATCAGTACTACAGGAAGTGTGAGTTGTTTATATATGGACCAGCACTTGATCAGGTCCAATCACCACACAGAATCATTGACCCGATCTTATAACATAGCACTGCAGCTCTGCGAGAGACAACCTGTTAGATAATTAAGCTCTATTTTGTTCATAGCTTTGTGAAGAGATTTTTGATTATTTGATACAAATGGGTGAGTTGCTGTATTGACTATGTTGACATTAAACCGCTGATATGTGTCATTAAAATTGATTATGTATATTTTAATTTATCTAGACTGAACATGTTAAAATTAAAAAAAATAGACCAACATGAGATTACAAATCCCAAATTACAAATAGATTACCAATTTGAATAATACATTGCTAAATAATGTATTGTTTTGACCAGTGTATACATTTAAATGTATAATTCATCATGCTACTTCAATTTCTCACCGCTGAGCAATGAATATGCCACTTAAACATTCAAGCTAAATTATTCTTTAATTCATTTGAAAAATCACTGACCGCTATATTATAATTGAGCTTCAGAATTTCATTAAATAATTTTGGCGTCTACGACAAAACAAAACTAGACATTGTTTTATCGATGAAGAGGTACATGTTTTCTGATTTGGTTACCTTCCTAGTTAGCACACATTATCACAAACTACCATCATTTACCACAAATACAAATTTGCTAAATATCAGTTACCACTAGCTGACATTAGTACAAAGTATCAGTATCTATTACTATACTATTCAAAATCTTCATAAAGTACCTTTGCAAAGTATCACAAGCCTACAAATAATTATGCTAATTTGTAAGTTTTGGTTATTTGTGAACATTGTTTGTATATTGGTATACGTTGTGGTAATTTGTGGAAATTTACAGTAATTAGTCATTTGTGGTAGGTAGCAGTAGTTTACAATTATTATCAAGTTGTCTGACTAGGTAAGATAATGCATACATATATATATATATATATATGTATATGTATATGTGTGTGTGTATGTATGTATGTATGTATGTATGTATGTGTGTGTATATATATATATATATATATATATGTATGTAAAAAACAGATACAATTTGTATCTTGTATCAGTGGTGAGGGCTTGGCTAGTAGCATATGACTTGAAAGGTTAAGTATTTATATATACATAGAAGTGCTTAATGAGTGAACTCATTAAGCACTTCTGACACCGGTCGGCCATCCCATGGGCAGAACAGCTGCAAGTGGTGAGTAATCAATACCTTATGTTTTTAGTCTGTATATAAGCCTGTTGCATGTAAGATGTTACTTTGTATGTCATGATGAAAGTCCCGGATTAGGGACTGAAACATTGACTTGACAATAAAGTATTTTGATGTTGGAAATCCAGGAGTGCTGGCAATCATTTGTTTCCTATATCACAGTGTGGCTGAGCACCTGGTATCATTGGCTGGAGGTAGGAGTGCAAAAGTTCCTATATTTTTTTTATATATTTATATATGTGGGACCTCGGTTTACAAACGACTCGGTTAACATAATTTTTGGTTTACAAATGAAAATCCATTGAAAATAATACCTCGGTTTACAAATGTTTTTCGCAATATAAAGCAAGTTTCCCCAGGAGGCATTGCACGTGTGAGGTTTATAGCACCGACCCCTGCATGCTAGAGCCTGTGGGTAGCACATGGCGTTGAGTGTGGAGGTGGTGGAGCAGCTTTTGCATCGAGTTTTGGAGCCATTCTGGAAATTGTTTGCAGTTGTTTTGGGACTTTTTGGTGCATTTCTCAAGCTGTGGAAAGGTAGGGAGCTGAGCTTCAACGTTTCCATGCCTTTTATTGTGTGTTCTGCATTGTGAGTTGGATTCCATGCCAGCTCATTATGACTTTTTTCTGACCTCCAGAACAAATTAATTTGTTTTAGTTTACAAATTTTTCGCAATAAGAAACGTCCCGGAAAACGCATTAAATTCGTAAACCGAGGTCCAACTGTGTATATGTGTGTGTGTGTGTATGTATATGTGTGTGTATGTATATGTTACAAAAGACTCGAAATGACTGTGTTACTGTTAATACCGATTGCTACTGTTGCCACTATATACTTTTAAGCCGAGGAAAACACGAATGGACAACACGAACCCTTATAAAGACTCCATTCGTGATACGAACGAGGGACCCCCCAAATGCTGGCGTGTGCCGCCACTTAACCTCGTCACCCCGCAAAGTACCGAACGGTCGACCACCCAACCAGCAGAGTGTGGCAGCCATTAACCACCCAGGCGGCTGCCGTCTGCGGTTAACCACAGACTAATTGATGGGCCTGGGGGGATCGACGTTCGCACCCAAAGTACCGAAGGGAATCTACCGAACAACCAACCAAACGGAGACCCCCTACAATGGGTCGCGTGGCGGTTATTAGCCTGTGGTTTCTGCGGTTAACCGCAACTCAAGTACCATGCTACCAGGTGGTCCTCGTTCACGTACCGAACGAGTTCCACTACCAGACAGACAGCGGGACTTTGCATGAACTGATACCCGGGTTTAGTTCCATAAGTTGGAAGCGAGGTCCCGCTGCCCGCTAAACCATCTGAAAACATGGCCGCCATCAGAGACTCACAATCCAAAATGCCAAACGGACTTTATACGGCAGAAAGAGACCATTCTGATTGGAGCGCCATTCGTATGTTTAATGTATCCGAACGCGAGCTATTAAATGAATGGTAGAATGAGCTGTTTTCCTTTATTAATGTTAAAGTTATGGATTTTTATGCAGTTTTCTGGGACATAATAAAACGTGGTCTTTTGTGCGCTTGGGGATAATTAGATTGTATAACCGTTGGCCTCATTATCTCCAAGCTGGGCGGGTACTAATTCAAATGATACACTGTATTGTGATTGGATACTTGTCTGTACTGTACCTGTATTCCATCAGGTCCACAGGGGGCTGTCCTTGGACCTGAGGAATGACATAAATTGCCATGTTGTGTGCCAGTAAAGCCAGTTCGTTTTGACCCTCAACTTGCAGCCTCGACTCATGTTGTAGGGATCCGGGATATTGATGCTTATTCCGTGCTTGGGGATATTCTACACTTGCAGCTTACTACCGAAAGACCTCCGTTCGACTCTCTACAGCGGGAACCAGGACCTCTAAGCGACTCAACCCCTCTGCTGGACCGGGGGCAATCGTAACAGTATATATATATATATATATATATATATATATATATAAAAATTTATTTCAAGTAGAGATTGTAGCCGTATTAGTCCAGTGATGTAGATGTAAAAAACAGATACAATTTTTATCTTATAATACCTTTTTATTGGACTAGCATAATTTTTTAATGACAAGCTTTCAGGAGAGCCTCCCTTTCTAAAGTCTAAAGCATTTCCGAGCAAAAACGACACATAGAATTCAAAGTTGAGTTGTGATACAGGTGTTAAAGCGACATGAGTGCAGATAAGATAAAGGTTTAAATTAAAATAGAACCAGAGGGTTGTAAATATCTTGTGTGAATATCACAGAGTGAGGTGTGGAGAAAGAAAATAAACAAGAAAACAGTGCAGAAGATAAAGCACCATCTTCTGAACTATTTGCTTGAATTTTGTTGTGTCCTGTTACATTTTGCAGATATTTCTGGTCATGGCTTCTGGTATCCAGTACTCTAGTCTTGTTTAGTTTTTCTCGGTTTTTCTGGTTATCTATTCTATGTCTGCTTTTCTTTATGCTGGGTTTTCTGGGTTCATTCCTTTATTCCGTTCCTGGAATTCCCAGTCTCCTGGATTCCTTTAAATGTTTGTTTTTAGTTGCCACACCAGTTGCCATTTATCTTTTTGTTTCAGTGTTCCTGCTAGCACTGGTCTCATTCCTCTGCTCCTTTCCTGGCAGGTATGTACCGTGTGTGTTTTATTTTTGTACTTTTAGTCATGCGTATCTAGGCAGTTAGAACACAATGTAATTAGAGTACTTTGGTGCAGTGGTGGGCTGCATACATCTTGGCCATTTATGTATGTCTAAAACTCTGTTTCTTACATATATTGTACTTAGTTATTTCTCCTCTTGTTTTGCCTTGTATATCTTGTCTTGTTTTATTTTTGTCTTGTATTTCCAGTTCATGTACAGTTCTGTCCTGTCTGGTCCATGTCCTGTTCTTATTTCCCTCATGTCTTGTGTACATGTTCTGGGTTCTGCTTTCTGTCCTGCTCTGGTTCTGGGTTCTTCTAGTCTTGTCTTATTATCTTTTTTGGTGCCTATTGTAGTCTTGCCTTGTTTCTAGAACTGGATACATATCTGCATAATCTCTAGCTCCTGGGATACGCAGAAGCTGCATCAGGGCCCTGGTATGTGGCTGCACAAACCCTGATGCTCAACACCAGGGGGCATGTGGTTATCCTGCACCAGACCTTGACTGTTCATTTCCATACTGTAACTCCTACCATCATCAGGCGTACAGGAGTCCCGGTCTCTGGACCGCCACCCTTGACAGCTTTTTTTCTCTCTCTCCCCCCTCATTCTGTGATCTTAACACAATATCTATACGACCCTCTGCAAGAATGGTGTCTATTTCTAACAAACCTGTGTCTCATCTGCACTCTAGTTGCTTTAACCTCTGTATCACAACTCAACTTTCAATTCTATGTGCGTCTTGCACAGAAATGCTTTAGACTTGAGCAAGGGAGGTTCTCCTGAAAGCTTGTCATTAAAAAACTATGTTAATGAATAAAAGGTATTACAAGATACAAATGTATCTGTTTTTTACATCTACATCACTGGACTAATATGGCTACAATCTTTACTTGAACTATATATATATATATATATATATATATATATATATATATATATATATATATATATAGGGAGTGCAGAATTATTAGGCAAGTTGTATTTTTGAGGATTAATTTTATTATTGAACAACAACCATGTTCTCAATGAACCCAAAAAACTCATTAATATCAAAGCTGAATATTTTTGAAGTAGTTTTTAGTTTGTTTTTAGTTTTAGCTATGTTAGGGGGATATCTGTGTGTGCAGGTGACTATTACTGTGCATAATTATTAGGCAACTTAACAAAAAACAAATATATACCCATTTCAATTATTTATTATTACCAGTGAAACCAATATAACATCTCAACATTCACAAATATACATTTCTGACATTCAAAAACAAAACAAAAACAAATCAGTGACCAATATAGCCACCTTTCTTTGCAAGGACACTCAAAAGCCTGCCATCCATGGATTCTGTCAGTGTTTTGATCTGTTCACCATCAACATTGCGTGCAGCAGCAACCACAGCCTCCCAGACACTGTTCAGAGAGGTGTACTGTTTTCCCTCCTTGTAAATCTCACATTTGATGATGGACCACAGGTTCTCAATGGGGTTCAGATCAGGTGAACAAGGAGGCCATGTCATTAGATTTTCTTCTTTTATACCCTTTCTTGCCAGCCGCGCTGTGGAGTACTTGGACGCGTGTGATGGAGCATTGTCCTGCATGAAAATCATGTTTTTCTTGAAGGATGCAGACTTCTTCCTGTACCACTGCTTGAAGAAGGTGTCTTCCAGGAACTGGCAGTAGGACTGGGAGTTGAGCTTGACTCCATCCTCAACCCGAAAAGGCCCCACAAGCTCATCTTTGATGATACCAGCCCAAACCAGTACTCCACCTCCACCTTGCTGGCGTCTGAGTCGGACTGGAGCTCTCTGCCCTTTACCAATCCAGCCACGGGCCCATCCATCTGGCCCATCAAGACTCACTCGCATTTCATCAGTCCATAAAACCTTAGAAAAATCAGTCTTGAGATATTTCTTGGCCCAGTCTTGACGTTTCAGCTTGTGTGTCTTGTTCAGTGGTGGTCGTCTTTCAGCCTTTCTTACCTTGGCCATGTCTCTGAGTATTGCACACCTTGTGCTTTTGGGCACTCCAGTGATGTTGCAGCTCTGAAATATGGCCAAACTGGTGGCAAGTGGCATCGTGGCAGCTGCACGCTTGACTTTTCTCAGTTCATGGGCAGTTATTTTGCGCCTTGGTTTTTCCACACGCTTCTTGCGACCCTGTTGACTATTTTGAATGAAACGCTTGATTGTTCGATGATCACGCTTCAGAAGCTTTGCAATTTTAAGAGTGCTGCATCCCTCTGCAAGATATCTCACTATTTTTGTCTTTTCTGAGCCTGTCAAGTCCTTCTTTTGACCCATTTTGCCAAAGGAAAGGAAGTTGCCTAATAATTATGCACACCTGATATAGGGTGTTGATGTCATTAGACCACACCCCTTCTCATTACAGAGATGCACATCACCTAATATGCTTAATTGGTAGTAGGCTTTAGAGCCTATACAGCTTGGAGTAAGACAACATGCATAAAGAGGATGATGTGGTCAAAATACTAATTTGCCTAATAATTCTGCACTCCCTGTATATATATGTGTGTATATATAAAAAAACAAAAAAACAAAAAAACAAAATTGTTCCTGCACTCATGCTTTAATGTCCCTCAGTAGCCGGGTGCCAACCAAAAAACAGCTTCAATATCCAAGTAATATAAGTAAATGGCTGCACTCACGTAATAAAAGTCCAAAATGTAATGATAAATAGTTAAAATATCCAAGATCATTGTTTCAGCCACCACAGACTTTCATCAGGATCATAAGATTAATAAGACAAACAAACAGTTTATATACACCCTATACAATTATTCTAATCAAGTAAATTAAACAAATATGTGAACATAATAGAATGAATGAGCTTACCCCAAACAGAACTCAGCATGTTGCCGGCGTCCCTGAATGTCCAATGCGCCTGCGCGGGCATGTTCCGCCCTCAAACAACGTCATCACTAACAGACGTATAATGTTTATCTCCATGGCGACCACCATACTGGTGCGTCGCCTAAGTGAAACTCGGCGTGCTGCCGGCTTCGCTCGGTTTCCTGTGCGCCCACGCATACACGCTACGCCCTGAGTGACGTCACTCCGTGTGTCGTCCGTCGCCATGGTGACCGCTAAAACAATGCGTCACCACGGAGACGAAAGGACACACTGCCGACAACATTTGAATGGGATAAAGTGCTCAGTGATACTAAGTGATTAATGAGTGATAGAATGAGATGGTATATTAAGTGTTGGAAAAGATGTGTGAAGTGAGCTATACAGTATTAATGGCTCAATATTATAGTGATGATCTATTGGATCACCCTCAATGAGTGCATTGCTTCTTAAAGTGCTAATGAAAGGTGCATACTCTGTAATATAAAAAGAACCATAACTAAATGGTTCTATATAATAGGACCTGTAGGTCTAAAGTGCAAATAGTATGAAGTGCCAATGAATATTAAAAAAGTGTCAATGATTACAAAAAAGAGCTTAAAGTGCAAAAACAAAGTGACATGTGAATATAGAAGTGCAAACTTGATTAAAAAATTCACTGAAACATAGTATCTTATAAGCAACACCAATGCACATAAAAAAATATTAACACATCAAACCCATACAATTAAATCCAATAATATCAGTGACACCCACTTGATCAATGTTGCTCATAAATATAAATAAAGCTACATTGTAGGGCTTTGCCATATACATAGCTTAAATGCCTTAATGGAATATTTGATTACTACCATATTATGGTCAGTGTCCCAAATTATATTAATTGAACCTAAACCACATAAAATACATTTAAAATAATAGTACTAGCCGGAGCTCAATACCCTTTAGGATTATGGGTATCTGAAATTACTATTAACAGTATATTGAATATCAATGCATACTGTACTTAGTGTACTATAGCAGCATGGTGATTTCAACAGGAATGAAGCATATGATAAAACATACATTGGAAGAAAATTTCTGTTTTGGAAATTATAACAGCAATAGCCACTGTCGTATACTGGACTAAGATATCCTAAATAGGCTATTAGTACATTATAAAAATGAGTGAAAAGAGTTATGTTCATTTAAACCTTTTGGGGACACTGTATCCAAATAGTAAATCCAGTAAGTTTCTCTATTCAATAGTGCTTTTCCTCGATCCCCTGCCCTGTTGGACAGTGGGATATGGTCTATGGCTACGAATTTCAAAGAAGATAGCGGATGTTTGAGTTCCAAAAAATGTTTGGCTACAGGTTTATCCGACGTTCCGTCTCTGTACGCCAACCTAATGCTGGACCGGTGTCCTCGAATTCTCTCACATAATGCGGTTTCCATTTTGCCAATGTATGCTAGGCCACATGGACATGTCAATTTGTATATGACATGTGTTGTTTTGCATGTAATAGTCATTCTAATGGAGTATTGCTTATTGGTGTGAGGGTGAGAAAAGATTTTAGATGGTGTCATATGACTGCAAGTGACGCATCCTAGACAGCAGACACAACCCCGATTTTGAGCAGTGGTCTTTTCTGTATAACTTGAAACAGGGTCAGTATGGACCAAAAGGTCTTTCAAATTTCTGTTTCGTTTGAAACAAATTAAAGGTTTCTCATGAAAGACCTTAGGGAGTGTATCATCCGCAGCCAAAATTCTCCAGTTCTTCCTAATGGTTGAGGAGATAGTTTTAGTGGTCTGATGGTACGTGTTGGGAAAAAAATATTTTTGGATTGCTTTATGCTTAGGACTTTCTTCATTAGATACTCGTGGTTGTCTCGCTTCATTCAAGGCTTCATCCAGAATAGAACGTTTGTAGCCAACTTCTCCGTCATTTCTGACAATTGTTTTTCTTTAATGAGATAATTGGAGTTGTTTCGCATCACCCTTAGATATTGGGCTTTTGGAAGGGACTTGATGAGCGCTTGTGGATGGGCACTTAATGCGTGTAGCAATGTATTCCGATCCGTCATTTTGGTATAGAGGCTATACTCAGACCTATCAACCCCGACAGATAACTCCACGTCCAAATACTGGACTTTCTCAGAACTGATTTGGGCTGTGAATCTAATTGGTGTTGGTAGCTTATTAAGATTCTCCAACATGTCCTGTGCTTCCAAATCTGTACCTTTCCAAATAATTAGAAGGTCATCGATGTACCTATAGTATCCTTGTATCAAGTGGCCATATGGAGCCAAGATGAATTGTTTCTCATATACGTACATGTAGGCATTAGCATTAGCATACATGGGGGCCATAGCCGCCCCCCATCGAAGTGCCGGATACTTGTAGGTACCATAGGTTCTCGAAGCAAAAGTAGTTCTTTTCAAGTGTAAGAGCCAGAATCTCCAGAATAAACTTGATGGGTGGTCCATTGTACATTGTTGAAGCTAAAAGTATCTGTCGCATGGCATCTATTCCTCCATCATGTGGGATCACCGTATATAAACTCTTCACGTCCATCGTGATGAGTAACGGTTGATAATCCAAGAATCTAATTTCACTAACCTTGTTCAGTAATGTTGGCGTATCCTTGATGCATGTCTCCAACTGTTCAATTGACCCTTTGAATAAAAAATCAAGCCATTTAGCTAATGGCTCGAGAATCCCCTGGATTGCAGACACTATTGGGCGTCCTGGAGGTTTTTGAGCATTCTTATGGATCTTTGGAATGCTATAGATAATGGGACTGCGTGGATTGATTTGATAGAGGAATTGAAACAAATCGATATCAATGAATCCTGCTCTCAATCCCATAGAAAGAGTATCATGAATAATTCGTTGAAATATGGCCGTAGGGTCACAGTCCAATCGAATGTAGGTACTTGTATCCTGTAATTGACTCTTCAACTCCACTGCATAGTCTACATAGTCCATAATGACTATGCCGCCCCCTTTATCAGCAGCCCGAATAATGATGGATGAATCCTCAGATAGATTTTTAATAAGTTGTATATATATATATATATATATATATATATATATAAATACTTAACCTCACCACTGTAAGCATGAAGGGACAAAGCAAATTTTTGATGGTGAATGTTTTTTCCCCAGGGCTAAATTTGTGATCACCGATTGCTTGAGTTGAATGGAAATTGAGCCCAATATATATATATATATATATATACACAAGAGGAAAAGTTAGAACTAAAGCTGTAATAAAATTAAAATTAAAACTAGAGAAACATGATGCATGCTCACATATATTAACAAGCAAACAAGAAATCTGACTAAACGATCGAGTGCTGAAGATTAAGGTCATCATAATTATTACTAACTTAAACTGTGGAATTAATAGTAAGGAAAATCGGATGTTGACTGATTTTTATTTAATTGAATAAAAAAAAATAGCATTATGTAGCAAGAAATTATTCAGACAATGTTGATACCAGTAAAGGCAAATGGTTACTTTATACAAATATATTCAAGGTCAGTACATTGAGTTCTCCTATGAGCTTTTCATCTTGCAAGATATACGGATGAAATACCTTCAACATTTGAGATTAAAGCACAAAAAAAATCACCTGCAACAAAAGAAAGGCTTCTTTATTTTAAATCCACTAACGCTGTAATATTCACTGCAAAGATAGCTTATATATGGAACTAAAGAAAAAATACTTCAAGCAGAAATTGCAAGTGATTTGTAAAAAGAAGGATTCAGACATCTTGGGTATTGATAAAACATTCAATTTCCCCAAATTGGTTTCTTAGAATATATTACTATTAATAGTAATTAGAATAATTATATTTATTAAGTAGAGGATAAACCATACTAATATTAATATTCAATTATACTTATTGCCTGTATTCCATATCTCTGGCACTCCATTAGTTTATTTTGCAATTTTGTTTATGTAGGAAACGTTTATGTATGACCCTCACAGACGTGATCTTTGATAGTTTTGTCACATAGAAATGTTCAGGTATGTAGGTGTGATGCATGCAGTACAGATGGTAAGAAGCTATAAACTGTCTTGACTTTTAAAGATACAAAGTAGTTACTAAGAGTGTGTAATCATATCATAAATCTATAGAATGGAAATAGTACAGCAGATTCAGGGCATATGGGAACATATAACTTATTTTCCTTGAATCGTCACTTCTTTGAAAGTGAAAGTTCCTTATCCCCTCACCCAATTAAAAAGGGTGATGTCTGTCGCAGAGATACATATAAAAACACATGCACTTTCACAGCACATCTGTGCCCAAACTAAACTCTTCATGATGCTCTGGGTATGTTCTTACCCAGAGTTTAAGTCATTTTATTTTCTTGAAAACTCTAGACCATGCAGGATTTGCAATTAGTGTTCATCAAATCAAAAAGGGACTTGTTCATATTTATACTTCATATAGTATGACACAACATGGGCAATTTTTAAGAACTGTTGTTCAAGCAACAAAATTCAGGAACATATATCATGCCATTATAAATACCAGTACATTTGCAACAAAAAAATGAAACTCCAAAGATGTACCTGTTCAGGTCTACTGTCGTCCATGGGTTTCTTACATTTGCTTAGTAGCGGACTCACCAGAAATCCAGGATATATTGTGGTTTTATGTTCCGGCTTTTACAGAGTATGCTAACTAGCTTGTTTCACTGGCAGCTAACTAGCTTGACTCACTGGCAATACAATTCAATGAATATGGTTCCTTGTCATGGATTTCTTGCATGGATTCCAACAAGACCTCAGCAAAGATATAAGACACATGCTTCTAACAGGCAGCTTTGTAGAATCTACTTTTTCTGAGTTTTAAGCTTTCTTAAAAAGACAACAGCACACGCAGGAAATGTTTTTGCAAATTATTTACACCAATGGGAAATGAACACACACATAGAGAGCTATAAATTATGCTTAACTTGTCAGTACCCACATGGGATTTTAGACTGACTGAGGGATGTGAATTAGGTTTAGTTAATTATCCCTAATGGTCCACTGTTCTTATCATACAACACAATAACCTTGGACATCCCAAAGTAAAGGCTAGTTCTCCCCCTCCCTGTACACTTCAAACAAAGATTTGTACATAACAAGATACATGTTGAATTTGCCCTAATTCATTGGATTTATTCTTAGGGCATGCAATGCAGCTGAGACTAAAACTGATAAATTTACCAATTTGTCACAGGGTGACTTGTTGGCACTAAATATTGTTTTTTAAACAAAGGAGGAAAAAACACCCACGTAACTAATCTACACATTTCACCAAACAATTGTTGGTACCTGCAATGTCCCTTCAAATGTTATATATTAAATATTTACCTGACCCACGTTATGGATGACCAAATGAGTAAGAGCCATGTAGCAAAACTAGAGGAGAAACCTGAAGATTGCTCATTTAAAGGTAGCAGTAACTGTAGTGTTTATATTTACCGTTATGATAAATATAATAAATTTGACAAATATGGTCTGTCATTCATTGCCTTGTTCTCTTCATTCCATATGCCATCTGCATTTGAAAATAGTTGCCTTATGTTTGTCACACAAAACAATGTTTTATATTTTTCTTCTTTTTTTGTTAATTGTAGAGCTTTCACTTATATGTTTAATTATGTGGATCTTTAAAAAGTTTAGGAAATCTTTGTAAAATGTAATTTGTTTAAATCAACTTTAAAAAAATAATGCAAATACACATCTTGAATATTTTTGAATGTGGTACTTAATGTGTAGTTGTTTTTTTTTGTTTGTTTGTTTGTTTTTTTAGAATGACCTGGAAGTCTTACTTTAACCCTTTGATCATATGTTGCCATGTATGCAAAGCATGCAATGTATGTCCATTACTTCTGTTTTCTCGTATATCCTCTCAATCAATGTGTGGTATTTTATTGGTGAAGAGGGCAATAATTCGTTAAATCCCTGTGTATGAGAGGTGGGTTCAGTTGGGTGAAGTGGATGTATACTTGCTTTGTTATAAAGTGGGCATACTTGTCGGTGTGTAAATGCTCCATAAAAGTATTTGCAAAGCTGTCCTACTATGTAGAGAACCTGGTTATTTTTTAACCCAATGACATTAAAGTGTTAATTCCCCAGGCACAATTATAGTGAAATGTGGTTGACCCTTGCCTGCCCAGTAAGGTGTTTGTCAATTTAGTGCTGAGGAAATTCATT
Organism: Pelobates cultripes; assembly: GCA_933207985.1. Classification (NCBI taxonomy): domain Eukaryota; kingdom Metazoa; phylum Chordata; class Amphibia; order Anura; family Pelobatidae; genus Pelobates; species Pelobates cultripes. The sequence continues at coordinate 94,151,368 of OW240922.1, read as the reverse complement.
ATCAAGGGTATTTGTGCAGGAGAAGTCAATCGTTGCCTGATATTCATCTAAACATAGGCATGTATTTTTTGAGGAGGTATCATGAATAAGTATTGTACTTTATTATATTATTACACAAGAAGAGGATGATTGTTAAAGATCTTGAAGAACTGTTTTATCTTGAATTTGTGAAAAAATATACACCCAATGCAATTTTGAGAGAATACCAGAATAAGTAAACATTTAACATACTCTTGTTCCCAGATTTATAAATAGCCTCTTCAAGTTTTACAGTACATAAGAGCCATGCTTAGAAAGATGTGTGTGATTTTGCAAGTCACAAAGAGAACAAAATAGGGCAATGTCCTGATTCAGTGTATTGAGGTTTCCAAATACTGAACACATACATATTACTTGTTACACCATTTTCACAGCATAACTAGCAACTGTGACTGTTCATCAACAGCCTCCATTACATGTGTGCTCCAGTGGCCTTGAACCATTTAGACTTCTACAGATGTCAAATGTTGATTACACTATAGCTGACCATGAAATAACCAATTTGCGTTCAACCCAGACTCCCTGCCAGGTCCAGTAAAGGCAGATGAGCATCAATGATATTTTGGAAGACAAGTTGTTATTCAGTTCAGTGCACAGCAAGCCATGTGGCTATGCCACACCAGCCAGCATTCTAGAGAAGAATGGATGTATTTGCCATTGCCAGAACCTTGTTTTAAAGGAACAGAGAAATCTTATAATGAATGCATCTTGTAAAAATAGTTGTTTTGATACATATTCCAAATTCTGCACATTTTATTTATTTCTCTATTCCTCTTTCCCTCTCTCTCTCTTTCTCTCTCTTCTTATCTCTGTAATTCTACCATTCTCAGGGTGTGAGTAGACATTCAACTCGGAAGCAATATGGCACAGATAAGATAGGGAGGATGGATGCCAATCAAAATGGAAGATATACACAAATACATACAAAACAGAGAGATGTGGCAAGAGAGGTAAACAAACCAGGGGAAATGGCAAGAGACACACGTACAAAGGGAAATAGGCAATAGGAGGAGCTCATGGAATATTAAGGGGTTAAGGTCTACCACTAAATATTTCATACCTCGACAGCTGTACAAAGAAACAATGCACCATAATTACAGCTTTTGGATATTCTACTTATAATTATGCTAGCATGAGGGGCAATAAGCATGTTGGATCTGCTGAGATCTATATTACTTTAAGAAAGCAGAAAAAATGCAAAATATATCTTGCTTTATTGTTCTTAAAAATAAACCTTTGTGTAGATATTTTAAAAGGGTCTTGTCTGAATATTTACGTTCCACCATGCACAATATAAAAAAAATAAAAAGCTTGAAATAAGGCGATTAACATATGTACTTGGCAGGCAACAAGCAATCAGATACACCGAGGGACATCTGATGTTTGCAAGAAAGGCCACATTCAGATTTTCAAAGCAACCAAGCAAAACCATGGATTCACTCATTACCCACGTGAAATTAGGACAATTTGAAGCTAGGTTTGACTGGACAGTTATGTACTTCTGTTTATGTGGAGCAGTATTTAGGACTCATTGGGGGTTTGCGTGATTTCCTTTGAATGCTGGGAAAGAATAAAACAGCTTGTCAGACGTGTTGTATTTAATTACAAGCTACAAGTGCTTCAATATGGGAATGCTGCAGAGTTGTACTTTTGTGCAAGGTTTGGCAGCAGAGCAAACTTCAGCATGAAAAGCAGCTGCCTATAAAAAGAGGCATCCCATTTATCGGCAGACAAATAATTCTTAAATATGAGTTTAGTTTAATTACGCTGTACCTGTGCTGTGTTCGATAAGTAAAGAATACCAAATTAAAATGGATACAATATCAAGTGGAAGCTTCAGATACAATAAGGCTTCTCCACCCATAGCAAATATGAAACCAGAGTTAATTGTTGTACCAAACAACATTTATGGGTCACTTGTTTAGAGCAGTGTTCACTAACCCAGTCCTCATGGCTCACCAACAGTCCAGTATTTATCTATTTCCCTGTCTAAAACTTGGACTGCTGTTGGAACTGGGTGAGGATTGGGTTGGGGAACACTGCTCTAGACATCTTGTTCCTATTCTTATCAGGCCAGGATACCGATAATATATAGAAGGAACAAACAATTACATTGCTATTTTTGTCTTTATTGAAGGATTGCTTTTATGTTTGTATTAGTTTTATCACTAGGTCCCTGAGGAAGTCTTTTATAAGACGAAACGTAGGACCTCATTTATGGTTTATTTTACTTCTTAAACTTTTATAATATAGCATATTATACTTTATATGATTTCCTGAGTCCAATCTTCCATTATGTGGTAATGATATTAACAGTGGATATACTCACCAACAATCTGAGGGGAGGCACCTTTGGAGCTGTGTTGGCGTAATAACGGCCATTCTGTATCACATATGCAACATTCCTATGCATGCTGTCATTATCTAAGCAAATCAAATGCAAGGGAATGTTAAGTACTCTATCAGATCATGTTGTTTCTCTTAATAATGAATATGAATGACACTGTGGTGAAAGTCTTCACTGTCTTAAATAAAACCAAAATTACAATGTTTTTTTTTTTCTGAAAATGTTATATTTGTGCAAAAGGAATAATTGTATATAAAATGTAATTTAATATTTGTGTGACCTTTATTTTGAATTATAAAAAATATTATAGTGGTATCTAGGTAGTGGAAAACTTAGCCAGAAAAAAAAAATGTCTACATATAGTCTATTTTATAAATATATAGTTATGTCTTTCAACAAACATACTGTTTTAAAACATGGCTCTACAATAAATATATACCATTTAATTATACCAAACAATATCTAAGTAGTTTAATATTGATATATTTATTGTATGTGATTAAAATAAATAAATAAATAAATAAAAACAATTTAATTGAGCTAAAGAAGCTCATGCAATCAAATTTTACTAACTTAGTAATAGAAAATATAATAGACAATTAATTTCAGACTCATTAGAGTGAATTCAACTGTAGATGACATGTTTAAACCTGTGTTTGTTCCTGGGCTGTCAGTAGGCATTGATTATTTCAAAGAGTTCACACACAATTAGAGGGAGATGAATGAACAGTAGCCAAATGATTGATTCATACTCTTAAAAATAAATGTGCGTGTGTCGGTTATGCTAAATTGATATTTATATAACTTCTTTTGAAGATTAAATTAATTTTCCTTAAAAAGGATGTAATGGAAGAGAAGGAAATTTACCATTAGGTTAATAAATCTTGAAAAAATATATACATACAGTATAGTTTAGAAAAAAAAATGTTTTAAAAAAAATTCTGAAGTGCGCTTTTAAAGTGATTGATGGACTTCTAAGCAGTAATTACTAAATGTGCGTACATAGATATAGTTCCTATTGATCCTTTTGATGAAAAGCTCATAATTCATAGCTTTTCTGATGCTTAGCAAAGGATAGAATTATTTATAGCCAAAAAATCCAAATGCAGTGAAATTTAAATGATTTCTATGAACTTGTCTTTTATTTTAGTTTTGTAATTATGTGCAAATGATATATAACGTAGCAATACAATGCAGTGTACTTTATAATGTATAGGTCAGTGTTAAGTATGTTAGGTTTGTTAAGTCTCCTTTAATTGGTATGATTAAGAGTCCTTTAATGAAATTGGTAACATAATTTTACTTGACGTACAGTAAGGTGCAGTCTCTTGGTACCATACATTTGTATTCCAGTGTTGTTCCAGTGTGTCTACCTATGGATGGAGCTCTAATTCTGTTTTCAGAAGTGCCAAACTACCTGAATATAGCTTCCTTTATAATGAAAATACAATTTCGGATGTATGAAAAGTTTCATTTTATAAAGTCTTTCATCCTGAATTACCTTTTGAAAATGTTAGAGACTTTGCTTATTTTCAGTTATATTGCTGCAGGAATTAGGAATTTGGCGAGGACACAAAGCACCCAAACCAGAAAACCACACTGATTTCAAATGGGTCAGTGTTTTTCGTACATGACTCCACAACTCTTGTTAACTGTTAACTACCTTTGCGAAATTGTAGAGATTTTAACAATTATAGCTGGCAGGCAGGCAAATCTTATAACTTCTCACGGTTTCCTATTTCACATAGAAGCCATGTATACTAAGGCATTGGCAGCATTTAAAATCTTTTCCCCTTAGCAGTTTTTGTTCTTGGTGGACATATTACTTTCTGCTCTGGTACTCTGTGGGATTAAATTTGTGGAGCAGAAAAACAGATTTTCTCTGCTAGATGAGTTACTAGGATTCTAAAATTAGAGAAACCGACAGTTGATTTCTAATTATTTCCGTATACACCTTAATAATCCTTGATATTAAAATATCCTTTTGTAGATAAAGAAGAAAAGGAGTGAGTGAAACAGATATAACCGAAAAATAAAGAGAATTAGAAAGAGGGCTTAGTAAAGAAACAGAAGAGCATAGAGAGAAAAAAAGTCAATAATGCAACAGAGTTTGCAATCTCGAGAAATAAAGAGAGACCACCAAAAGAGAAAATATTGAAAAGAAGTGAAAGAGGACAGATAATGATATAGAGAAAAAGAATGTTAATATTGATACTTTAGAGAGAGTTCAGAGAAGGGCTACTAAACTGGTTAATGGATTGCAGGATAAAACTTACAAGGAAAGGTTAAGGGAACTTAACATGTATAGCTTGGAGAAAGAAGAATAACTACCACAACAAGAGGACATAGTCTTAAATTAGAGGGGCAAAGGTTTAAAAATAATATCTGGAAGTATTACTTTACTGAGAGGGAAGTGGATGCATTGAATAGGCTTCCAGCTGAAGTGGTAGAGGTTAACACAGTAAAGGAGTTTAAGCATGCATGGGATATGCATAAGGCTATCCTAACTATAAGTGAAGGCCAGGGACTAATGAAAGTATTTAAATAATATTGGGCAGACTAGATGGGCCGAATGGTTCTTATCTGCCGTCACATTCTATAATGTTAGCATGCGAGGGGAAAAAAAAGAGAGAGTGAAAGTGTGTTATTTGGCAAGAAAGAGAGCAAGACATGTAGAATTGGGAACTTCATTACATACATTACGTCACCATACTGGTCTGGCCTCGAAAAATGATGATAAAGAGGACATGAGTATTTGACTTTTATTAAAGATTTGCCCAATTTTGTAGAGAGACCTTTATTCTATATGAAGATACAAAAAAAATTGTTGAATTTAGGTTCTACTCTAAAATAATTGGTGGTTCAATTATGATGGCAACTAATTAAAATAATACATTAATTTTTTTATTAACATACTTTGTAAGTGGATTAAAAATCGTTAACATTATCATCAAAAACAATGTACATGTTTATGGTACCGCTAATAAGCAGCGTGACTGTGTTAATGATGTGTTTAATAGCATATCATAATTACAAGGCGTGTATCAAGCATATGTACAGATTACATTTTGTTCTTTCTGTATGATAAAATGTGCCTATAGGAAAGGGAACTACAGTTAAATCCTGTCCAACTCTCATTATGTCACCTACTCTCCATTTTGTCCTTCTGTGGACCACTTGTCTGTAATATTTAGTTTAAATAGACTTTACTGTGTCTTACATTTTCATAGGTGGATGAATTCCTACGTCTTTACATAGTTATATTACAATATTTATATTGAATCCTATCTCAGTGTCCCATGTAAGACATATGCTGTATGATTATTTCATAAAACCTCTATAAAGCATAGTGTGAGAACCGCTAATGTTCTGGAGCGTGTTGGTCTGACCTTTGGTGATCGAATACTTGTCCTTTACAGCAAGTTAGCTGAGGACATAATCTATCAACTGGTGTCCTTAAGGTCAGGGAGCTCCTCTCCACTACCCTCCTCTCCAGTCCCCCTTCCATTAGTTAACCCCCTAGTATACACATAGGAACTTGCTTCCTTCCCACTTAGCCATTTGCTGAGCTTAGCCCAAGCATACTGGCACCAGGGGTGTATATCTGCCCATCACTCTGGTTCCCACTGTGTCACTGCAGTCTCCCACAAGGTCCTTTTACATGTTTGTACTATACACTGCAAACTGCCTGGTGTGCAATAAACCAGTATGGTTTTGACTCTATTCCGTCTTTTCTAGTGTTTGGGTAGAAGGTGGGAAGAGCAATGCACCACTTTATCAAGTATCTAGTTGATGGTTGGGCGATACTACTGAATAAGTTCAGGCCACTCGGAGTGTAGCCATAAGATATTAGGTTACTGCGGTAACTCCTGGAGGTCCCTGGTGTTAAGGAGACGAAACTGATGAAGGTATGGGTCTTAATCCAAAGTCAAAGACCAGGCTGTTACAATCTGTTACAATCAGACCAGTGCAATTTTTCCTAATATAGAAATAATGACCAGTAAACCCTAAGAAAATAATTACATAAATGAATACAAATTATAAGTCAGAAATGTAATGATCAATTATTTAGTTGTAAAATATTTCAAAATCATTATTTACAGTTGATAATATCTGTCAAAACGGCTAAAAATGTTTTAATGTTATAAATGTTACAATCCCTGAATGAAATATATTGTATGTAACTTCAAGATCCAACAGCGAAACACATAAAAACAGGAAAGTCTTTACACACTTTTTAAAAAATCCTTAAATTTTTACTACTTCTCAAATCAAGTATCCTAAGTTATTAAAACCTGCATAGCTATTCAATACATTTATGACATATTTATTCAAACATTTTGGGAAGAGGAGTTATTATAAATTAATAATAATAACATGGTTGGCTCCATCATTTTGTAAATTAGAAAAGCCTTTTCAGTTGCTCTTTTTTTCATAAAAGTGTTGTATTTTATTTAACATCCATTACATGTATATGAAGTTAAGTTATACCTTTGACAAACAGGACAAAGACACACACACACACACACTCTCTCTCTCTCATATTTGAATATATTGCATGACATAATTAAAAAATATTTTAATGGGTTACCAAAGGGTCATTTGGTTCTGGATTATAATGTAAACGGCACTTGCTGCTTGACTACAGGAAGACTGCAGGCAACTAAATCTGCTGCAACTTGTATGTCATGTCTTTTAATAGACAGTTTCTCCTGTTGTGATAACTGACTAGCCAATTATGAACTAAAATAAGATGTTTTGTTCAGGTGGAAATTATTTTTTTCCAAATATAGTCATTGATGAGATCAGATTCACTAAGTTTGTCCTCTATGTTCCCTATGCAGCTTAAAGTATGTTTTAATGAAGATTGCGGTTTACCCAGACAGTGGTGGGGAATCACGATGTAAATATTCAGATGGAGCTGCTGTCATCAGTAGGGACTCAATCGTCCTAAACCAGTTCTGTAATCTGTTGGGAAATGTAAAAAAAGGCCAGGCACACACAGAAGTTTCCTTAAAGAGGCAGACTTTATTCAGGAACCGTGCATCACAACGTTTCAACACTCAAATGAGCCTTTGTCAAGACTGGGCTTGTTTGCAATTATCCAGTGTGTCTTTGGGGTTTGCCTTTTCCTCCTAGAGCACCTAAGTGGTATTATTTAAGTGAACCTTGTACCATGATCTTTAGGAGACTTGGTCCCTGGTTGAATTAAACCAACATAGGTTTTTTACTGAATTGCGTTTTCTTTCACATTACTTTTAAAATATTCATATTCTTAATACCATCCAGTGTCCTTTAGTTATACAGCAATATTTGTGACAGTGTGGTTCTTTTATGTTCACTGGAAAACCTTGAACATTCTTCACAACTACTGATAATTCAGAAGAAATACTTATTTTAGCATTTAGTCTGCATCTTCTTTGATATGAGATAACAATCTGGGAATTATCTTTTAAAAAAGGAGATTTTAAAAAAAATTGTTATTATTGGAACTATGCTAGTTAAAGGTTAAACTATTTTTGGAAACATTCTACAAGTCACATGATAAGCTTCTGCAAACTATGTCACATAATTCTCCATCATACATTATTTATAGCTGTAGGATAAATAAAAACATTTCTACTGCATTGTGATGTGTTTACTGCCAACATGCAACATTTAAGAAAACATAGATAATTGGATAAATTCAGAGTTTTAACCTTCATCCCTAATGACCGCATGACGGTCTATGCCGTCATGCGGTGCAGTGCTTTAAAACCTGTTGACGGCATAGACAATCATGCATTAAAAGTAACTGACAGATGAGCATATCCCTCTAAATTCTTTTACATTTTTGCAGCTAAGCGATCTCGCTCAGGCACGGAAATGCTGAGTGTGCCCTGCCTGCTAATAGTCAAAAACAGGGAGCCACAGGTTTCTTGATATAAATTTATTAGGACCACAATTGTGGCCAGACTGACAGATGAGTGATGTGCAGCGCTCAAAGTGACTGTTGCACACAGCAGTTTGAACTAATTTAAACATTGTGGCTGAATAATCATGTTCATGCACAATGATTATGAGTATGCCCCCAGTATCACAGAGACACCCTGGTAAGGTCTCCCTGCATGGCCCTTTGCACAGTGATTAGTGCTGGACTTTGCCAGCTCTCAAGCAGTGATCATAGTTTCTAGAGCTGCAGCATGAGAGGCAAATCTCCCTATCATGCTGCAATCACACAGTACATTTTGTATGTCATCGTTGTAATCATTAATTGTTGCACATCATCTAGCACATTTTGATAAAAAAAATTGTGAAATATGTTTAAAATCTGCAAACTAAATCATTTGATAGTATTCTATAATGTAGGCATGTCCCATGGTGAACTATTTGGACAGAACTAGATGTGAGGATATAATCAATGTGAACTCATAGAATGGAAATCCTCCCTAATACCTGGCATTTTTCAGCCAATTGTGCATAAACATTATCTATAAATGCATCACAAATTCATCCTTATATGACTTTCTTATGGATATATATTCAATCATGTCTATTTTCACTTACTTGACTTCCAGTTTAAAAATATGGTTAGCACATTCTAACATGTCGAGTAAGATGACGTACCAACACCATTTTTATCTTTTAGATCTTGGCAACATAAGAATGTAGCAAAATCATTCCATTCTTTTGCCGATTCTTCTAGTTTATTGCCACGAAGTCTTTCATAATGGCCATTAACATTTAGAACCAAACTAAACTATACTGGATTTCTAATTTATTTGGAGGAACACAAGGACACCATTACTCTATTTCTATTAGTATTCACGATACACTCATTTATAGATGTGTCACAAACTCTATTTAAAAATTGTGATATTTTTTTCATAGGTGTTGTAGTTTGTACGGGGGGAAACTTCATGGTTTTCCTACCACATTTATTTATCCGATGTTGAATTGTATTATAGATGGTATATACATTATTTATAATTTAATTACTATTCTGTCGCCTTCGAGCATAAAATATACTGGTACAATAAGTCTCTGGTCTGACCTCTGAAAGTCAGTGGTGTATAAAATATACAAGCTTTGGATAGCAGAAAAACATAGATAGCAGGCTAAAATGTAGAGTTATGAAAGTTGAAAGGGATAGGAAATATTTATCTGGATGAAGAAAAAGAGAATATTATTCTACAATCTTCAATTAAAAGCATGGCTTAATAAAAAGGTTTCTGCGTAGTGTGCTCCATTTAAACAACACAAATAGACATATTTCAACAATAAAAAACATACTATTTTTCAGTTTTGAGAGATTCAAAATAGAAAAGTCACAAAACAATGAGTAATGAATTGAATAAAAAGAAAAGCTGATCTTTTTTAAAATGTGTTTTTTATTCATTTCAAACTTTGTAACAAAGAAACAGAACACCAAAACTCTCTCTATAATATAACCCCTTTGTTAATGCAGCCAACAGTCCAGTAGCATTGAAAAACCACACACACAGATGCCGATACACCTGTATATAACAAAACACAACTTCATTACAGATGTCTGGAAGGTCTATAGGATGCCCAAATAACCTGAGAGGACCTGTTATAAGTACCCTTAAAAACATAAGAATTACACCCTTCCTCCAAGTAATGTGTACAATAAAGGTATAAAAGCCAACTTATAACCAATGTCAGTGAGCTATATACATGTACTTCAGAGAAGGAATGCGTAGTCCCATACCTTTCAACTCTAGCATCCTGTGAAGCGGGACACTGGTGAGACAGGCAAAAATGGAGTGGGGACTACTGTGGGCAGACTCTGCAGAGAGCACTGTTTCATCTAATGATGTGCCCACTCTATGCTTGTTGGGGACTTTTCCCTGGTGTCTCCAAAAATGAGACACCATGGAACTAATTTGGGATGGTGAGACAGTCCTACCGAAATAAGGACAGGGAGGCCTGTAGCCCCACAAGCAACCATAAATCCAAGTACATATATGTAAAGTAATACAGAATTAGGTAGTGAAGAGATATTCCAAGGAAAGAAAAAAAAAAGGGGTGAGTCAAAAGAGTAGATAAGCATTCTGTAGATAAGAACTGACAGCAAAGACAATAAACAGTTCCAGAAGTCAGAACAAGCAGCAAGTAGTGAGGTCAATCAAGAAAGCCAAAGATCAAACATTCTGGAAACAATAAGGTAATCAAGCTTGGGCACATCTTAAAGGATCAATAGGGAAAGTTCTGAATCTTCTGGGCATGCTTGGCTGGGATTCATGGGACTTTATATTAGCAGTTGTAGAAATTATATTGCAGGTCATGACCTGAGTATAGACGCTAGGGCTCGCATTCCCACGCTGCAACAATGAACATGCACGTTTTTGTCTCCAGTATTGAAGTGGCATTGTTTGGGGGCACAGTCAGAACATACAGTGCCTTGCAAAAGTATTCACCCCTCTTGACTTTTTACCTATTTTGTTACATTACGGCCCTAAGTTCAATGTTTTATTAATCTGAATTTTATGTGATGGATCAGAACACAATAGTTTAAGTTGGTGAAGTGAAATGAGAAAAATATATACATAAAACTATTTTTTTAGAACTAGAAAACAGAAAATTTCCATGTGCGTATGTATTCACCCCCTTTGTTATGAAGCCCATAGAAAGCTCTGATGCGACCAATTACCTTCAGAAGTCACATACTTAGTGAAATGATGTCCACCTGTGTGCAATCAAAGTGTCACATCTGTCATTACATATACACACCTTTTTTGAAAGGCCCAAGAGGCTGCAACACCTAAGCAAGAGGAACTACTAACTAAACACTGTCATGAAGCCCAAAGAACTCTCCAAACAAGTAAGGGACAATGTTGTTGAGGAGTACAAGTCAGGGTTAGGTCATAAAAAAATATCCAAATCTTTGATCATCCCCAGGAGCACCATCAAATCTATCATAACCAAATGGAAAGAACATGGCACAACAGCAAACCTGCCAAGAGACGGCCGAAATGTACTTTTTTGCTATAAAGCCCATGTGTATTAAAATACATTTCTTCTTTAATTCTTTAATTCTTTAATTTCTTCTTTCTTCTTTAATTCACGTATAATATAGTTGCTTTTACTGGGAAATTGCAGGCAGGAAAATCAGGCTATGACCCCAATATGCAACTTTTCAAACGTAGTACAGGTTCCATATCATTGACCTGTAGAGAGAAGTACATTTGTTTTAGTTAGAAACACCAGTAGTGATGTCCCGAACGGTTCGCCGAACGGACTCATCATTGAGTAAACTTTGACCCTGTACCTCACAGTCAGCAGACACATTCCAGCCAATCAGCAGCAGACCCTCCCTCCCAGACCCTCTCACCTCCTGGACAGCTCACTAAGAATGCAGCTTCAAGCTGCATTCTTAGTGGATGCTGTCCAGGAGGTGGGAGGGTCTGCTGCTGATTGGCTGGAATGTGTCTGCTGACTGTGAGGTACAGGGTCAAAGTTTACTCAATGATGAGTCCGTGGCGAACCGTTCGCGAACCGTTCGGCGAACCATTCAGCGAACCGTTTGGCGAACCGTTCGGCGAACCGTTCGGGACATCACTAAACACCAGTATTAAAAGATGTGCCTAGATGCCTAGCCCTGTGACTGCCATAGTCATGACCATTTTAGTAGTCCAAGAGTTGAAGTAATACTCCAGGATTATGAATAAATGTATTTACCCATAATGCCGGAGTGTTGCTGTATCTCCTTGGCCTACTTTACTCTACCTATCTGCTAAAAAAAAAGCCATAACTTCCCTCAAATCAAGCAGTCAGATGGTCACTTGCCAAAGTTCCATTCTGCCCACTGTAGACTGATCGTTTTTAGGCCAATAGAATGCTATTAGTTGAGAATTGTCTCATTGTGTCAGTAGTGCTTCTCATGTGCAAGTATTAAATCCTATGCTTCTCTGTAAGGAGCATTTACTTCCACTTTGTATCTTAGCAAAACAATCAGGAATATCACTTGTGATTGACAGCTTTGCACTTTCATAAACGTGCAGCTTTCTGTTTTAATTTGTGTTTTTAAAACTCTGGACCGCTTAAGCACTTCAGCAAGATGAAGAACCTCAGAGATTTGAAGTGCTCCTTTCAACTGCAAGCAATACAGAACAAAAACCTCTGACCAATAAGAGATGTGATATAAATATCTGACTTCTTGATTCAGAGACATACACCCTCTAATTATAAAAGGAACATCAGATTAATTGTTTTTAAAGCTTTGTGATGCTTGCTTGAGATCAACCATGTCTGCATTAAAATAATCGATAGCAATAAAGAAAAAAGAAAATCTAAATTGAATAGACCATTCACACAAAATATGACTATGGATTAATCTCAGTGTTACTTTTCCAGGCTTAGATAAATAAACTTAATTAAATTTATTCAGTGATTCATTTCCCAACTATTGACTTCAATAACACTATCTAAAAAAATCTTTAAATAGGCAACAAGTCTCTTTTTAATCAAAATCTGTGTGATGTATTATTCGTGAGAGCTATTTATTACTAGCTGTGAGCTTAACAATATTCTCTGCAAGGCAATTGTTGAGTTTTAAATTTAGTTATAGTATGTCAGGTACATAAACAGATAACAGTGAATCCAGTTTTGCTCTCTCACAATTCTTAGCTAAAATGCCATTTATTATGGCACCATATATTTCTAATAACACTTGAACCAAAGCTATCAAAACTTTATATTAATCGAAGAAACCAGGTATCTGGCAAAACAGAATTTAACTTATGGAGATTTTAAGTGTATAGTGCATGTATAGTGAGTAACACATGTACTGTGTGTAACTGGTCATTTTGTAGTAAGTACTGAGAATTTGAAAAGGGTATTATTATTACTGGTATTTATATAGCGCCGGCATATTCCATAGCGCTTTACAATATTATCAAAGGGGGAGATTTAACAATAAATAAGACAATTACAAAATCTCACATAAACAATAGGTTGAAGAGGGACCTGCTCAAATGAGCTTGCAGTCTATAGGAGGTGTGGCATAAAAGCCAACAGGACAGGAGGTAGCAATCAAACAAGGTGGAGTGAAGCAGAGCTGGAGGAGAGAATAGAGTGTTGCCCTTTAGGAGAGAGCAATGGACAGGTATGTGAGGTAGAGGTTACTCTGGGAGGCCATAAGCTTTCCTAAAGAGATGGGTTTTGAGGCACTTTATAAATGATTGAAGACTAGGGGAGAGCTTGATGGTCATACGCAGGCTATTCCAAAGGAAAGGAGCCACCCGCGAGAAGTCTTGCAAGCGTGAGTTGACTGTATGGGTGAGAGCAGCAGATAGGAGATGGTCATGGGCAGAGCAGAGAGACCGACAAGGGGCATAACTGCAGATCAGTGGAGAAATATAGGAAGGGCTAGAATTGGTCAGTGTGGATTAGTACCTTGAATTGACTCCTATCGGATACAGGAAGCCAAAGACTGGAAGAGAGGAGAGGAGCAACAGGAGAGGAAAATCAATATAGCTGCAGCATTCATTACAGACTGTGGAGGGGCAATACGACTTGTAGGAAGACCTATTATGAGAGAGTGACAATAATCAATGCGAGAGATTACTAGAGCATAGACATGCTCCTTAATAGCATCTTGTGTAAGAAAGGGGCGGATGTTTTTCAGGTGGAATCTACAGGATTTGGTAACAGAAACTGGATGTGAGGCTCAAATGTGAGGCCAGAATCAAGTATAACGCCAAGACAGCGCACTTGCAAGGATGGACTGATGTGGGTACCACTGACTTGAAGGGAGAGCGAAAGAGGAGGATCAGTTTTAGGAGGAGGAACAACAAGGAGCTCAGTTTTAGAGAGATTGAGTTTCAAAAAGCAGGAGGACATCCAATCAGAGATGAAGGAAAGGCAAGCAGTGACACGTTGCGGAACGGCAGGGGAGAGGGCCGGGGAGGAGAGGTATATCTGAGTGTCATCAGCGTACAGGTGGTATTGGGATCCAAACAAGGTAATAAGTTTACTAAGAGAGGCAGTATAAAGAGAAAATAGAAGGGGACAAAGTACAGAGCCTGTGGGGACTCCAACAGAGACAGGACATAGGGAGGAGGTATCATTAGAAAAGGAGATTAAGGGATTTGGTTCATTATATAACAACCAATCAAAGTTAATCCTGACTAATTGTTACTGAAATAAAACCTGGCAAGTCAACTTAGGTGGGCCTAGTAATTAACTGAAGGTTTGAAGGCTAGCAAAGAAAAGAACAAATCAAATTATCTTCCTAAAACAAATAGACAAAATATTATATTCTTTAGAAATCATCCTTCATGAAAATATTAATAGATTCTATATTTTTTTATATATAAAAATTTATATAGATTACTATAAATATATATTTCTTAAATAAGGAGGTATATTATTTATTATAAACAAACAAGGGTGATATATGTTCTTTTAATATATTTTTTTTTAGAAATTTGAAGTTTATTGAGTTTTAACATGTCATAATGTTAGGGGGGGGGATAGGGTACAGAAAAGAAGGGGTTGGGGGGGGGGGCGACACACAGTTACATTATAGATTCATATTCCATTCCCAGCAAGAGTTGTACAAATCGATTTGTCAGGCAAATATTAGTAGTTCAAGGTCATACATGATGCCAGTCCCCAGTGGGCTGAGGATTATAATACATACACACATCTATTGACTTTGGCCGCTCCTAGCATTTTGTCAACCAATCTTTTAGCGCTTCCTGCAGTCATCCTGTTGCCCCCTCATGCCTTGTCCTGGCTCTGCCAAGTGCCCTTTCCTGCCTCGTTATCCCGCCTTGTGGCTGTTCCTTATATATCTACCAATTGGGCTATGTGTGTACTGTCCCCATGTCTACTAGCTCCCTGTGTGGAGGTTACTATGATGTCTTAGTGGTGTTGTTGTACCAAGTGGCCTGTAGTCTTTTGTGTCCAGGAGCTCCACAACTCCCATGCTCCCCCCCAACGCTGCGGTCTTGTGTGTGCAGCAGAGTATTGCGTTTCATAGATTAGTTGTTTATCTACATCTTGTATAATGTGGGAGACGCTCGGGGGTCTGGTAGATTTCCAGGACCTCGCTATTACTCTCTGTGCTGTCAGTAATATATGATAGATTAATTTCTTTATCGTGGCAGGCAAGTCAGGGGGAATGTCCAGTAAGAGAAATGTCGAGGGCTCTAGGGCAATGTCCGTTTTAGTAGTTTGGGTAATAAGTTGTCGTACTTCCTTCCAGTACCTCTCTAGTTTAGGGCATCTCCACCAAATATGTAGTACTGAGCCCAGGTCTCCAGCACATCTCCAGCAGGTCGGGGGCGAGTGGGGGTACAGCCTGTGTAGGCGAGTGGGCACCATATACCACCTATAGATTGTTTTTTGGTGTTGTTCAAGAAGAGGGGCTGATTTCACCAATTTTCTCACTGATGTTGCTATGTGTTTCCATTTGTGTTCTGTTATGTTAACATTCAGGTCCGTGGACCAGTGCTGTGCCTGGGTAGAGCTATGGAACGGCTGGTATGAGTGGATACTTTTGTAGCATTCAGATAGTGGTTTAAATTTGGGTGAGGGTATCCCTGTAATCCCTATTTTTTCCCAGGTCGTGAGTTCTTCACCTCCGTCGCGTTTTTGTGCCTGTTCTCTGTTGTGTTTGTGTAAGAAGGATTGTAATTGGATGTGTGAGTAGTGAGATGTGGGTGGTATGTTGTATAGGCGGCGCAGGTCCAGAAAGGGCAGCAGTTTGCCCTCTTTGTATAGGTGTGCCAGGTGGGTGGCTCCCCTTTCTTTCCATGGCGTTGCATGGAATGTGGGGATACAATACGTAAGTGCCTCAGTAGGGGTTGCTAGAGACAGTGGACACTGCGATTCAAAGTGCGATCTGTATTGGTCCCAGATATTTAGTGCTAAGCTAAGTTGTGAGGGCATGGTCGTTGTAGTTGGTCTAATGGTTTTCCGTAGCCACATTAGGTTAGAGACTCGGAGGAGGGCTATGGCTTGGTTTTCCATCCGTACCCATTGGGGTTGGCCCTTTATGGTAAGATGTGCAAGCAGCGATGTCAGGATCGCAGCTTGGTGATATGTTTTGACATGTGGGAACGCCATCCCGCCTTTGCACGTGGGGGCCATTAATACTTTTTGAGAGATTCTTGCCCGTCCTGTGCCCCAAGTGAATTGTAACATTTTTGCCTGTATATTTTTGAAATATGAGTTTGGTGCTTTCCATGGGAGGTTCCTGAATACGTATTGGAGTTTTGGCAATATGGACATTTTAAGTGCTATTATGCGCTCCGCCCAGGATAAGAAAATGTGTCCCCAGCCCTTCAGGATGCCGGAGCAGTCTTTCCAGACCCCGTTATAGTTGGAAGGAAACATATCATTTGGGTTTTTAGTGAATGTTAGGCCCAGGTATTTTATGTTTCCAGTTCTCCATTCGAATGGGTATTCTCTCTGCAGTTTTGTCAGGACTTGTGAGTCCAGGCGGAAACCTAATGCTTGTGTTTTTGTGGCATTTAGAGAGTAATAGGACAGCGCCCCGTACTCCTTGATGAGTTTCATTATATTAGGTTTTGACAGGATTTGTAATGTACAACAAGATGTCGTCCGCGAATGCGCTAATTTTTATCGTTCGCCCATGCCAATCTACCCCATCTATTGCTTGGTGAGTTCTGATCGCTGCAAGTAATGGCTCTAAGGCTAGTACGTATAGTAGGGGTGACAAGGGGCACCCCTGTCTCGTGCCATTCGTAATTTTGAACGGCGTGGACAAAAACCCCGCTTGCAGGACTTGGGCTGAGGGGTGTGAGTACAAGGCAAATATCTGGGTGATGAATTGGTGTGGGAATCCGAACCTTTCAAGCACCCGGCGGAGGAAGGGCCAGCCCAGGCGGTCAAAGGCTTTCTCAGCATCTAAGGCCAGTAGTAGACTCCCTGGACCGGCCCCCCGCATCCTTTCCAACACCAGGGATAACTTTCTGGTGTTGTCCGTCCCCTGCCTCCCCAGCACGAACCCAGTTTGATCATCGTGTATCAGTGTTGGAAGAATTTTACTCATTCTGGTGGCTAGTATCTTAGCATAAATCTTGGCATCCGAGTTTAGCAGTGAGATGGGTCTAAAATTTTTGCATTGATCTGGGGGTTTCCCGGGTTTGGGCAAGGTTACTATTGTGGCTAGGAGCATCTCGGAGGGGAGTTGGCCCGTGTCCGTCGCCGTCTGGAACGTCCGCACCAGCCACGGGCCAAGTATATCTGCAAATGTTTTGTAGTACAGATTGGACAAACCATCAGCCCCCGGAGATTTTCCAGCGGGCAGCTGTTTGATGGTATCCAGGACTTCGTCTACTGTAATTGGTTCCAGTAGTGCGGAGTGTTGGGTCTGGTCCAGCCTCAGGAGGGGGAGCCCTGTTAAGTAGGCTTTTAATATATTTTAATATATTGTATATATATTTGATTTGATTTTTGAAAGTATATTGATTCTTGATTTACCTTCCTAACCTCTTTTGCTGCTTTTTCTTTCTTTCCCTTAATCAAAATGGCTAATATGAGTTTTAAAGGACTGTTTAGCAATAACCAAAACACGCCCTTCTAACAAAGTAAGGGCAATATGATTGACATTTGGAACACCCATCCACGCAAGTACAGGAAGTGATGCGATATGACGAAAACCAGAAGTGACGCAATGTGCCGAAAACCCGGAAGTGACGTTTCGTCTTAATACCAAAAGTCACCTTATGGGAAGAAAACGTCCAAACTGTGTAGCCATCTTTAGAAGGTCAGATGGTATATTTTACTTATAAAGAAAGGAACATTTATTCCCCATGATGGAAGGGGAAGACAAACGGAAGTTCCATATATGGACTGCTTGTGGGTGGGTTGTATTTTAATTTGACACAGATGTTTGATGTTTAGCTACTTATGTATAGGGTATTTAAATCTTTTATTCATATGTAAGTTTATTGCACCCGAGGAAGACCAGGAAAGTGGTCGAAACGCGATGTGCTATTTTTGTTTTTATTTATAATAAAGAGGTATTTCTATATTTATTTTGGTTCCTGAATTTTTCATCTAAAAAGAAAATACTTATGCTGGGACCATCATCTTTACCAAAACCATCCTATTGGATTTGCAAATACGCTACTATAGTTCAGAGACGACTTATAAGGCTCAAAAGATTGTGAGTGTTCCAATTATATGTTTATTGCATATACTTTGATTACATATTGCCCTATGAAGGCTTTCTGTATATTACAGGTTTAACAATCTTTATCCATTGTGTGCGCAAACCTGCCTTTCCTGTATCCAATATTATTATTATTATTATTTATAAAGAGTCAACAACATCAGCAGCGCAGTTCAATGGCTGGACAACAGACAAGTAATTTTACCAGATGAATTGGATTCACAGGAATTGTTTTCAATGAGGGTTTAGTTTTTTTGGGATGACAGTTGCATGAGGCTAGTGGTGTTGTGGAGAGAGGCACTGAGGCTAGTGGTGTTGTGGAGAGAGACACTGAGGCTAGTGGTTGTGTGGAGAGAGGCACTGAGGCTAGTGGTGTTGTGGAGACCGGCTTGGAGACTATGGTGAGGCCTAATAGAAAGCAGTTGTTGTTGGGGGATTCCACCATAAGAGGTGTGGAGATGGACAAGGGTGGTCTTGTGAGGTGTCTTCCCGGAGCTACTGCTCACAGAGACAGGAGACGTGTCTGTAATATTGTTAAGCAAGCAAAGCAGGAAGGGGAATTGGATGTACTTGTCCATCTAGAGACAAGTGACTTGGCTTGCAATGAGGTTTCAGAGGTTAAGGAAGTTTTTAGTGTTTTTGCCAATGATATACGGCAGGTTGTTTTCACACTGTCATTCTCTGAAGTTCTGCCTGTGCATAACACTCAGAACGACAGGCGGATGCGTATTAGGGACTTTAATTTGTGTCTTGGTGAATGGTGTCAGGAGCAAGGATTTGGCTTTATTTCTCATGGTAGCTCTGTTTGGAATGGAAATAAGCTGTACAAAAAAGATGGTTTGCATCTTTCTCAAAAGGGAACAAATGTTCTCAGTGAGCAGCTCAGAGGTTTTGCTAGGATGTATTTAAACTAGGAGGGGGGGGCAAAAGGGTGATAAAACATCAATCCAATTGTCCCCCAAAACAAGGACAGAAGGTGCCTGTAGCAAGTGTGTTAAACAATGATAAGCTTAGAGTCATGTCTACAAATGCTCGCAGTTTAGGGAAAAAGATCCATGAACTTGTGGCAATAATGGCAACTGAGAGTGTAGATTTAGTCGCTATTACTGAGACATGGTATAATGAGAAAAATGACTGGGACATAACAATACCAGGGTACTCTTTATATAGAAAAGACAGGGAAGGCAAGAAAGGGGGAGGGGTGGCCCTGTATGTGAAGGATAGCATAAAATCTAGCCTAATAAAAGTTAGTGAGGCAAACACAGAGTCCGTTTGGGTTACGTTAGAATTTGGTAATCACACAGTATCTCGTGTAGGTGTGATTTATAGGCCCCCAGGACAAATTGAAGAGTTAGATAATCTACTAGTTGAGGAAATAGCTAAAATGACAATGAAGGGGGAAGTTATCATCATGGGTGACTTTAATCTTCCTGATGTAAATTGGAAAACAAAATTAGCTACTTGTGCCAAGAGCACACATATTCTAAACTCACTACTGGGATTGTCTATAAAACAAGTTGTTGAAGAGCCAACTCGTAAAGAGGCCATACTAAATTTAGTGTTAACAAATGGAGATTTGGTATCAGATATTATTGTAGGTGAAAGTTTAGGATCCAATGATCATCAGTCAGTGTGGTTTAATATAAGAACAGTGACTGAGTCACACCACACAAAAACAAAAGTTTTAGACTTTAGAAAAACAGACTTTTCTAAAATTAGAATATGTGTAGAAGAGTCATTATCAGACTGGAGCAATTCAAATGGAGTCCAAGAGAAATGGATTATTTAAAAGCTGCACTATTGAATGCAACAGAAAATTGCATTAGGCTTGTCAGTAA
>OW240922.1:94086642-94130894 GCA_933207985.1 Pelobates cultripes | reverse complement strand
AGAGTTCTAACCTCA
Source organism: Pelobates cultripes (assembly GCA_933207985.1). Classification (NCBI taxonomy): domain Eukaryota; kingdom Metazoa; phylum Chordata; class Amphibia; order Anura; family Pelobatidae; genus Pelobates; species Pelobates cultripes. Next base: position 94,130,879 of record OW240922.1, on the reverse strand, counting down.
ACATCTGAGGGAAGGGTTTTAGGGGTAATTATTTCAGATGACTTAAAGGTAAGCAGACAATGTAATAGAGCAGCAGGAAATGCTAGCAGAATGCTTGGTTGTATAGAGAGAGGTATTAGCAGTAGAAAGAGGCAAGTGCTCATGCCATTGTACAGAACACTGGTGAGACCTCACTTGGAGTATTGTACGCAGTACTGGAGACCGTATCTCCAGAAGGATATTGATACTTTAGAGAGTTAAGAGAAGGGCTACTAAACTGGTTCATGGATTGCAGGATAAAACTTACAAGGAAAGAGAGAGAAACATTTAAATACCTAAAGGGAATCAACATTGTAAAGGAGGAGACTATATTTAAAATAAGAAAAACTACCACAACAGGAGGACATAGTCTTAAATTAGAGGGGCAAAGGTTTAAAAATAATATCAGGAAGTATTACTTTACTGAGAGGGTAGTGGATGCATGGAATAGCCTTCCAGCTGAAGTGGTAGAGGTTAACACAGTAAAGGAATTTAAGCATGCATGGGATAGGCATAAGGCTATCCTAGCTATAAGATAAGGTCAGGGACTAATGAAAGTATTTAGAAAATTGGGCAGACTAGATGGGCCGAATGGCTCTTATCTGCTGTCACATTCTATGTTTCTATGTTTCTATTTGTTTTTCTCTCCTTAAGTTTAAAGGGCAATCTAGACGTGGACCCCTTGCTCATGGTGCCTAGAGAGATATTGGCTATACCTCACTGATGATACATTACAAGGCTGAAATGATCATCTGGGGTTTCTGTATCTCTTGTGCTAAGGAACTTGCTGACATTTTGGATCTGGACTGCCCATACTGATATGTTATCTATGTAATGGCACAAGATGAGCTAAAACCAGCTTGAGATCTGTGCGGGGACCAACCGAAGGGCAGGATAATTGAGCTGTTGTCCATTCTCACATCTCTTGTTACTTGTTTTTCTCTGATATTTTAATAACCATACTTCTTTAATTTCACTTTAACTTCCAATAATCAATATAGTGTATACCAGGGGTGCCCAAAATGTAGATCCCCACATGTTTTAAAACTACAGCTTCCATGATGCGTTCTACAACATCTGGAGATCTACCTTTTTGGCACCTCTGGTGTATACAGTATTGTTTAGTTACTTTCCATTGTTGTTACATATCTCACTATGTGTTCAATATATTATTTTTTGCAAATTATATTCCTTATGCATTGTCTCACTCACATTTTTACAATAGTTTAGCTATAGCCACACATAAAAAAACAATGATCACAAGCAGTTTATTTCTATAGTTATTTGTTTTCAGAGATGGCTGCTGAACATATGTCTCCCGAAAAATTGTAATTTATTCTCAATAAAAACTAATTTTAACATTGTTTCATTAACAAACAGCTTTTGGGTATTTAAATGTCAGACACATTTTTCTTTGGTTAGTCTTGCTACAATAAGAAAGGGATTTAAAAAACTAATTATACATGAATTAAAGAAAAATCTCCCTTGCGCTTTGAACTACACCTCTGGCTATATTGTACTGTAAATGAATGGGGATTCCTATCTCATTAGTGGTGCATCGGTTATTGTAGCTAGTTCTAGACAGATGAAGCTGGTTACAGTAGACACGGATCACAGATTTATGGATATTGCTCTAAGAATTGTTTTAATTACCATTGATTGAGTTTAAATCATTTGACTTTGACACTTATATGAATACGGTTACTTAAACAGAGAATATTGTATGTTTAAATTTCGCCATCTAAAATAAAATTACATTATATAATTGTTTTTTGACCCTACTCAAATTGCCACTCTAAGGAGCTTTTATTAAGGCTGGGAAGCTCATGAGGAAAATATGCATTTTACCTTTAATGGCTAGAATATGTCTTAGTACTGTTTCTACATGTTTTTCATTGTAGAATTTCTTATCTTTAAATAACACATTTTTTATAATGTTTATTATTATTTATTTATTTTAATTTTTAATGCAGATCGAGGAATTCAGTAACAAGATTGTATATATTTATACCTCAAATATTTTGTATTTATTGTAAAGCAGATCTCACACATTGCATGTAAAATACAACAAATAAAAACAGTTAAATACGTGTAGTATTTATAAAGTAAATTGATTACGATTGATATTTTTTGGCTTTGAAAAAAATTTAAATATATAAAAATATATTCATAAAATCTATATAGAGAGACATCATACTGTATTAAACATTCATCAGAACACTTTATTGACATTAAGTATAAGACAGTGGCCAAGCAAGAGTCATTCTTTTATCATCTTTCTTTTTTTTCAGCTCGGGTTTCTGGGGAGAAGACTGCATTTAATCCTGAAGCATGTCCTGTAGACACAGTCCTAGCAGCAGTATTCAATTCTGTTACAAAATCTTTGTGCAGTGTATCGCTTGTCAGATGGAGATCATCTAGAGCAAGACTTAAAGATTTTTTTAGGTTTATGTGACATCACTGAGTGATCTTCTTTCACTGTGTGTGGCAAGAAGCATTGGTTTCTGTTATAGACTTGAATTATGCTGCTGCTGATATCCCCTCTTCGTTTTGTTGTTCTTCCTAAACACAACCAGGTTAAGGAAGGCTATAAGTAGGACCATGCATTCTCACACCCCCTACTTAATTAATTTAATCCAGATTTAGTTTCAAAGTGGCATTAATTTTAGAGTGTCCACCACATTAAAAAAAAAAAAAAACTCTGTAAGGATGCTGAAAGACAGAATGTAATGCCAATAAATGAATTTGTTTCTCTGCAAATTGAAGAACGGCAGTAGAGCCAAAGGAAAGGTACGTTTGGCTTTACGTTTTCATTTCTTTGCATATGATCGAATTTATCTCATTTAAGAAAAGAAAGGTTCAGAAGCAGCTAAATAAACTTATTTTTAAAGGTTTTTTTTTTTTTTATTTCTTACAGGTTTATTTACTAAAGTGAGAATTCAAAGTGATTTAACATCAAAATAGCCAAACTGGAAAAAAATATCTTTGTCAGGGAGACCTTCACTTAAAAACAACAACTTAAAAATGTGAATTTCCCTTTGAATTTGCACTTTAGTAAATACATCTGGTTTTGATACTACAAAAGCAAACCACAGAAAGAGGAGAGATTGGATTATTGGCTTTTTTCACTTATACAAAGAAACATTATTCCCTAATTCACTCACATTTTGCATGCATTACAGATTTGTGTAGCAGGTGTATGCATTTATTATTCTAGGAACTCCTATATATAGCAAATTACCATTAAAGTAAAACATACTTGCTCCTTTTTTGATTATAGATATTAGAGGATTTGAATGATTGCAGAGAATGCATTTAGAACTAACCATTTATACTACTTTTCCTGATCTCTAACAGTGTAATATGGTGCAATTAAGGAATGTTTGCAATTACTTTTCAGACCTTGCAGTCTCCTTCATAAATGCATAAATGTAGATTAAATCTACATACCCCCCAAATGTCCATGTTTATGGGACACAATCCAAATATTTTGTATATAACATTCCTTTTTCCTAGGAGTTCCAAATATCTGGTGCATCTGAGTGTGCAACGTAACTTCACATCAATAAAACTCACACACTCAAACATTTCAAACTTAAATATTTTGGCTTATAATAAATGGTTATCAATAGATCACAAAGTCAATTAAATGGTCCAGAATAGCCCTCCATAAGCCCTCCATAAATCCCCTCCAGTTCCACCCTCTAAAATAAATGTGTCCCTTTTAGGCCAAATTAAATGTTGAGAGATAAGCATCTGATCAGATTAGAAATTACTAAAGATGACTAGCATATATCATTCTGCTGTGAAGCCAGGAGTGCAATGGCTCTCCCCTCCAATGTAAATAGTCAAACCCTTTTAGAATGTTTTGCCTTCTTACAAATGGCCCATCAGGATCCGCTGCCACCTCCACTACAGCCATCAGAAAACCATCTGAGTTACGTCTAGTAGATGCCCTTAGCCAATTAGCCTGCCCTGCACTACATGACGTATCTCAGAGGAGCTGAACAAAGCTGTGCAAGTGGTTATGGCACATGAAGTGTTCCTTTAAAGGGACACTGTAGTCACTATAAGCATTTCATCTCTTTGAATTGGTTATAGTGCCTGGAGTGCCCTGGCACTGTCCCTCCATTCAGTGTTGCACCATGTTCGTGCAGTATGCCACAAAATAAGAGTCCCTGGCCACCCACAGTCCGGCCCTTTCAGTATGTGTAGCTAAGGCAGAGATTACACACTTCCTTGTTGTCATACCCATTCATACCGTCAGTTGGAACTCTGACAGGCTAAAAGCAGTCAGCTGACACTCTCAGCCAATCACAGCTGCCCATTGCTGCTCGGGCTAATACTTCCTTATTAGCCAAAGCAGCACAGAGGGGATGGATTGCCGGGGACTCTTGTTTAGCATTAAAACATTAAAACTTTAAAAACTTTTAAAACTTTTAAAAGAAATGATAGTACCAGAGGACTCCAGACACTATAACCAGTTTAATGAGATGAAGCAGATACAGTGCCTGTGGTGTCCCTTTAAACAAGAAATATATTGCTGTATGACTTAAAAATCATCCAAACACTTATTTCAGTGTCTGTCTATCTCCGACTAGCAAGCTCACCTTAAACCAACAAAGCAGGCAAATAAATGTTTTGCAAAAATAGAGATTTTTTTCAGTTGTTCCAAAGAAATCTCTCTTCAGAAGACGGGTTCATTTCTCCGTAGAGCACATTATTTCAATATCAGCAACATAAACTACTATTTAAAGAAATTTTGAAATAATGCTAAAATATTCTGACTCAATCACCTGATTATTTTTCCGTAAAGGCCCTGTGCACCGTTCGTCAGTGATTAAAAGCCAGAGATAAAAGCACCTCACAAATGCTTTTCAGAGCTTCTCAGCCTGACAGACGAATCCTGTTTTTATGATTGTAATGAGGAAGTATGCTTAGCGAGTACTTCCACAAAAAAATTGATTGAAGTGCCTTTAAAAAGTATAACCATTTTCCTGAGATAGAGACCATGGTAGAGCATTATCATGTAAAGTTATCTAATGGTAGATATATTAAGATTCAAATAATAAAAGAAGAAAAGGAAAAAAGAACTTTTGTGCATTAATGTTATCTTTAAGAATGGCATACAAAGTGGTCTTTTATAGTCCTCGTCATGACTTGAGTGCTATCCGCTTATCTGTGGAAGAAAACATAGGTACCTCTCAGATAAAACTATGTCGAAGAGTTTTGGGAGCTGTTCAGCAAACAGTGAATGTTAGTGATAACAAAACTTACTGGAAAATGCAAAATAGCCACATTACAAAGTAAATGACCACCTCAATGAATTGAAGATTTTATCCTAAAATTACAATTCAGGCTTTACTTTTTAGTTATTATTTTGCTGCAAATCACTAGTTTGCTGGTTAGTAAACAAACATCTCCATCTGCTAATTAAAGAATAGGAAAAATGTGTTAATAATGGCCCTGTTTACTTAAAATATAAAGAATGTCACGATAGTTTCATCCCAAAAAATACATCACAGAAGTTACCAAGAAAAAAATATTGTAAACAGGCCATGGAATTCAAAACTGCAAACATTTTCACACATTTAAAAGACTGGGAAGAAATACCAGTTTATATTCCAAATGCCAATCTGAAAATCTTACCCTTTACCAGCAACCAATGTTGAAATATCTATTTTGGCTTAATTAAGTTGTTTTAGTTTACACAATACACAATCATGCTTTAGCAATGTTACTTTATAATCACAAGAAGACGTTAAGGAGAGGACACCAAGGGACCATGTTCCCTAATACACCATAACATTAGTGGCATGGCCTCTCAGAGTCTTAGCGACTCTTCCTCTACCACTAGTACAGCTGACATCTCTTCAACTATGAGTACTGCTGAGATCTCTGCTGCCACTGCAGCCACCATTGCCACCACTACCATAAGTGCAAGCACTAAAAATATTAGTCAGCCTCGGCATGGTTTGAAAAGCATATCTGTTACATCTCATTCACTACCTCTGAAGTGAATGTTTTTTTCTTGGACTTCAGTGTGGACAAAAAAAACAATGCTCTATCAACATACAACTGTGTCTGCTCCAGTAGCAGGCATATAGGGGTTTTCCCTACCTGGAGTTTTGAAGATGGGAAGAGCCTTAAAATTAAAATCTATGGGTTTTTCCATGCTGGAGAATGGCTCTTACACTACGGACTGGATATATGGTATCTTCTTTAGGTGAAAAGGGTGAGTGGGCCATCAACTGCCCACTCACGTTTATCCTTTTATCATTTGAAAATCCTCTTTTTAAAAATTACGTTACTCCTGCTACTGCTGATCCCCTTTTTAATTAATAGAACATTTTTTTATTTTTCATTTTAACACAGATATATAATCTAATTTGTCAACTCAGAATTGGCATTACAAAAATGGCTATTAGGATTGGAAATATTGTAGCTGTTATTTTTTCTTTTTTTACGCTCATGGCCATTTTGAATATTCTGAATATTTTGCATGTGTATTTATCTGAGCCAAACCACCACATGGATGAAGAGTGGATTGCCTGAACTAAAAAGTTTTTGGATGTAAAGATTCGGCCAAACCAAATTGTTCAGCCATGTGCATTCCACAAGGTATTTACTTTAAAGAAACTTAATGGGTAACTTCATAGAAACATACATTTTAAGCACACCGTTTCTATGCTCATCTTTGAGAAAAAGCACCTGGGTCATTTGAAATGTCAAAATAATTAGAATTATGACTATAGATACATGCAGGATCCACATAGTCATGAACATTTTGACAATAAGGCTTGATTATATTATAAAACAAAGTAAGCACTGTCCTGGGATAGATTCCTTTGCAATGTAGTTATTCCTAGTGTAACGGATCACCTAGCACCCTGACTGGGTACCTCCGTTGAAGGAGGCTTCTAGCACTTCCTGAGGACTCCAACCACTGCAGCAGACACCACAACCACCGAACCGGAGACGCTTACGAATGCTGTAAGCAGCTGAACAGGAAAAGCATACAATTAGCTTACACTCCTGGCAATCAGCATACAATCCAATTCCCCCAATAACGAGAAGACACTTCGTTTTGAGGTCAAGCAGAACTGACCCCAAAACATGCAATAAAAATTCACCCAGATCCATTCAGTAGTTTGGAAGATACAGTTTAATGCAGATTCCGCAGAACATGTACAGGCTATATGAAAAATAATTACTGTATAATGTGTCCCCTGTTGTATAGTTTAAAACTACTGCACTATGTCTTTGTGCACCAAATACCGGCGAGATAGCACCATGTAGAAAAGTCCAAACAGTGTCTGTGAGTTAAAATGACCACCATCCATTGTTCTCACCATGTGCCTCATCCATTGTTCTCACCATGTGCCTCTGATACATGAAATGGTGGCCACCCAGTAACTCCACAGTTTGTCTGGTAGTCTATCCAGCCGGACCAACAGATGAAACACATGGGGAACAGTGCAACAAATGAAGGGAATCATAAAAAATATGGACAATAGTTATATTTGTGCACAACCTCCAGTTCTGTCACAGTGCACAAATAGTGTTTTCAAATGCCATATATCCCAGGGCCATAGTCAGAAGGTAGGAGTCGGGCAAGCAGCCCCCTCCAAGAACACGTGGCGAGGTCTGATCCGCCACACCTAGCAATTCGCATTGTTTTTCATTTTTGGTTTGTCAATCTACTATTTAGCATTGCTTTCACAATTCCAGATGTCCTCAACAACCATAAATGGTGGAATGGACATGGTCACTATGTGAGATCAAGAATCCAAGAATCAATTTTAGATTGCTGAGTCTTCTAAAAACGTTGAATCACTGTTCCAGGAATTTACAGTCGTATGCAAAAGTTTGGGCACCGCAAACCACACAGCATATCTTATGATTTTTTTTAGTGAAAATAAGTTAACATAACTTCTGCGTGGAACAAATGCAAACTCAATATAAATCTGTATATTTTAACGGGATACCCCAAACCCCTGAATTTCCTATTCTCTGTACTTTTTTTCTCAATCTCTCCCTCTACCTGTATTCCGCTATTAAACTGCACCTCTTACCTAATCACTGATTGATCTTTCGGGTACATTTATCCATACCATTTCTTGGTATGGATGTGCCCATATACACATTTTCCAGTAGCAGCTAGCAGTAGTATATTTTTTTACACAAACTTGCAACATCTTTTGAAAATGTGAAACATTTCTGAGAGTTTTCTCTTATTCCAAAAGATAGATAAACTTGTTGATTTTGTGGTTTGTATGCTGTTGCTCCCTCTGCTCACTATGTCTCTCTATTAGTTTTCATAACTATATATCATGAATATATTGTTTATTTATAGGTCGATGGTTACTTTGAGTGAGTTTAGTCATATTACACATAAAATTGATGTGCCTGCAAAATGTTAATATACAAGGTCTGTCTGGAAAAAGTCCAGCCATTGTTAATTGAACAATAATGTTTTTTGCAACATCAATATAACCTGGCAGGCAGGGAGAGTGGACTGGAATGCGCAATACGTGAGCAATGACAACTTCACTGTACGAGTCAGTTGGGGTGCTAGACGCCATTGAGTGAGCATGTGTACTGTGTGGCCATCACATTCAAAATACCTGAGCGGGTAGAGCAACTAGTCTACATCAAATTTTGCATTAAGCTTGAACATTCCTTGGATGATTCAGAAGGTTTTTGGGGATGATGCAATGAGTGCAGCACAAATGCTTTAAAGATGGTTGATGATAAGTTTATTTATTTATTTATTATTGCCATTTATATAGCACCAACAGATTCCGTAGTGCTTTACAATATTATGAGAGGGGGGATTTAACTATAAATAGGACAATTACAAGAAAACTTACAGGAACGATAGGTTGAAGAGGACCCTGCTCAAACGAGCTTACAGTCTATAGGAGGTGGGATATAAAACATATTAGGACATGAAATGGCAATCAAATAAGGTGGTAGTGAAGCAGAGCTGGAGGAGAGAATAGAGTGCTGTCCTTTAGGGAGAGTAAGAGACAGGTATGTAAGGTAGAGGTTACTCTGGTAGGCCATAAGCTTTCCTAAAGAAATGGGTTTTAAGGCACTTCTTAAATGATTGAAGACTAGGGGAGAGTCTGATGGCAGTAGGCAGGCTATTCAATAGGAAGACAGATGGAGGAAAGGTAGCACCACTAAAACAGAAAAATTAAATTATAAACTGTCAAAATATAACTAAATAAAATAGCAGAATAAATACGCAATAATTAAAAAATTCCAAGATAGACTGGAAAAAGTCTATGAGGTAGTGACGTCCAAAGTTAGACCTGTCTATAGAAAGGTGGGCACAATCTTGATAGTAGGAGTATTCCTCACTGTGACATAGGTGAATCCTTGAAGTTCATATGAAATAGATAAAAGATATCAACTAATGGTGCATCTACCTAGCTCTAGTGTGGATGGTGTACAGTGGTACAATCCCCACTTATAGGATTTGTGAAGTATTTGTAGTCTTGCTTGATGTAAGTACAATATAAAAAAAACAGCAATAGTGCTTACAGTATAAAAACCAGAGGTGTAATAATAAAATACCAAGTGGTTACTCACATTTGATTAAGCAGGCTGACTGCTCAATGAATACAACTGGAGTGGTATAATCCCCACCTATGATTCACTAGAAAATTAAAAAGATCTGGCACCAGGTAAAAAGGATGGTGATGATAACAAATAAAAAATAAAAAATCTAATATGATAAAAAAGTAAAATGGCTAACTCGCAGACAGAAAGTGGCCAAAATACCTTTATTAAAAATACTGTGATATTAAATACCACAACGCATTTCACCCTTAAGCTTTTTCAAGTGGAGATCAGAAAGTATAACCTGGCAGACGAAGTATATGTAGGGAATGTACATGTAATTGTTTGAAAAAGGTGCCAAAATTACATAATTAATTTATATATATAACACACAAAATAGTTTAGAAATTACATAAAAAAGTGTTAAAGTACATTTAGACGTTATGTATCACAATATTGTTTAAAAACAAGGCTTATTTAGAGATATAATAATAAAAGATTGCGGTCACGTGGTCTGCAGCCAAATTTAATTACGGGCCGCGCTGTGTGATCTATCGCAATGGCTTTTGGGGATTGTAGTAGTTAAGTTCTTATAACATATAGCAAGATGGGAGAGTGGGAGACACGTCCCTACTGACGTGCTCAGGACTCAACCCATTGTTCAGTTGTTGCGTCATAATGATGATATTAATGGGCTTGTCTTAGTGATGTCCAGGGGTTGGTCGTGAACTTATGACGTGGTTACCAACTAAGGAGATGGAGGGGGAAGGCATGGCCACCTAACACTGCAGGGGGCAGGGAAAGGGAGGGGTAAACCTCAGAGAAGATGCAAGGGGATTCAAATCGGAATTTATATTGAGAAAAAGGAAGATATATTATACCTTATGATAAATGATAGAAACAAATCAAAAGTTATACAAGTTAAGTCACAAGAAAACATATGGAATTAGAAGTATATAAAAAAAATATATGCATATATCACTTGTGCTCCTTAAAACATATAATACAAATAAAGTCAAAGAATAGTAAAATTGGAAATTAATACTTGTACAAAGATTTATCAGTGCATTTAAGAGGATCTGTATAGGGCTTAAATAATTAAGAACAAATCTCAAATAGAGACAGGGATAAGTTAAATATAACAGTTCAAAGTATGAGATACAAAATATTAGTACAACTAGTATCAGGTAAAAACAATAAAAAAGTATAAAAGGATATATAGATATATGTAAAAAAAAAATCATAAAAAAATAAAAAGGTCAAAATCTATATTTAAACCATCAGGGGCAACAGTTTTTAAAAGGAACACCCAATAAATTTATTTTTGTCACCGCCTCTCCAGGGCAACTTTCACCTTTGGATCCCAATGCAATTTAAAAGTTTGGGATTCTGATTATGTTGAATAAAATGCTTGGATACTGAATGGTTGGAGTAACATTTAATGATACATCCTGTTTTAAAATATGCCAATGTTTTTAATTGTTTTTTTCCACAATTCTGTTCTTATTATGAAAGCTAAAAACAATTGGCATATAGGGTGAGTCTTTATTTTTTTAGTATTGTATTGTAGGAGATTTTGTCTGTCTTTTAGTTTTACAGCTTGGAGAGATTTATCCAGATTGTCTTTTGGGTAATTTTTGCTGAAAAATTGTGCTTTTGGGGTTTTAGATTGTTCTTCAAAGTCTTTATTTAGGGAGCAGTTTCTGCAAAGACGTAGGAACTGGCCCTTGGGGACCCCGTCTAACCAGGGTTGATGGTGGCAGCTTGATCTTTAATACCTGTGATTGTACATACTTGTTTGAAAAATAGTTTGGGTATTAATATTGCCAATCTGAAAAAAAATTTGAATGTCTAAAAAATTGATCAAGTCTTTACTGTATTCTGAAGAGAAAATGATGCTACTATTGTTTGTAATAAGATTCTTTAAAAATTGTTTGAGTGAGTCTTTGTACCCCTCCAAATAAAAAATGTCATCTATTTATCTAAAATAGGATACCAGGTTTGCTTTCCACAGACAGCCTTGGACTCCCAATTATTAATAAAAAGATTTGCATATCTAGGTCCTTGTTTTTGAATATAAAAGGCATCTAAAAAACAAAAAAAGTTATTTGTTAAAATAATATTAATACCTTAAATTATAAAATGGATTTGTTTTTCTGGAATGTTTTTGTCTGTCTTTAGTCTATTTAAAACTGCTTCACATCCTTTTTCATGGGGAATTATAGTGTACTGGACATCGCAGGTCACCAAAATGAAATCTGGGTGCCATTTAAAATTCCTTAGAAAACTTAGTTATGACATTGGGTCTTTAAGGTATGACCTAATCAATTTAACGGATGGTTGTAATAAGATGTCTATATATTCTGATAAGTTTGAAAGCACAGAATTAATCTCAGAGATGATGGGTCTACCTGGAGGGTTAGTCTCATTCTTATGTATTTTAGGTACATCTTACTACAACCATCCATTAAATTGAGGATGTCAACGACAGCGACAGATGGTTCCACTGGGGGCACCCTCATACTGAAGTGGGTACCGGTGGGGAACATGAGCCGCTGATCTTGTCTTCAAGCAGGACTGGCTCGGGGGCCACATTGCACACTGTAGCGGAACGCCAATATAAAATCCACGAATTCCGCTGGTCCAGAAACGAATCCACAGTCAAGCGCTGAAAACACCAAGGCAATATCCCCAACCTCCCAATAACCGGACGAGACACAGTTTTGGGAGTCAACTGACAATCCTTTAATCGGCACGACAATTTATACAAGTCCCCATGCAAGGGGTTTCCTGAGTCCCTTCCCAGGGGCACTCCCAGAGGGGACTACATGGGGGACTTACAGTATAACATATTTCTCCCATCAGGCACCGCTGCACGAGAGGGATCATCCTCCCAGAATGCACCGTAAAGGGGATTATCCCCTCGTGCAGCAGAACCGGCAATTCATATAAAAATACATAACTTTTAAAATATACGGTGGATTTACACGAATGGACGTTCGGTAGTTAGCTGGGGTCTGGGCGCATCATTCGTGAGATTGCCGCTCAGATCCCAGCCAAAATAACCGAACGCCGCACAGAAAACACATTTCTTTCAAAACCCACAAAAAGGACCGATTGCTTTTGGTGAACCTGGTCCTGAAACTCCCGAACGTCTGGGAGGCTCAGCGGTGTTCGTGCCGTCGAATAACTATTGGTAATGGTATGCGTTCGACGACACGGACCCGCTGACGAACAAGGGATCCAAGATGGCCGACCGCCGCATGGTCGGTAGTCGAACGACGGCCACCCAGGAGAGCCTCTAATAACCGATTGCAACAATGTTGCAATCGGTTAACTAGCGCCACACGCCTCTAAGTGTGTGGGCTATTAGGGGGTATCGCGTTCGGTTCACGAACGGCTTTCTAAAGTGCCGTTCGTGAAACGAAGGAAAATCCCCATACAAAACCGCCATTTGCATTCGGCGGAAACAGCAGTACAGGTAACGCAGAAAATACATTAACATATACATAAGTATAAAGCGCATATCTCGTCCGACCTATTGGCAACCCTTAAAGGCACAGTCTCTGGTTATTGTCCAAGTGGCTAGGTTTGCCACAATGCTCCCCCAGAACCAAGCCGGCATACACAGTCTGATCCCAACGGATCGGCTTGGGGATGTCCGGAGGAGTGCTCACAGATCATTTCTCAAGGTCTGTTTGTCGGGACAACCCGTCGGCATTACCGTTTTGTTTCCCTGGGCGGTAGTGAATTGTAAAGTCAAAGGGCTGCAGCGCTAAACTCCAGCGCAGCAGCCTGGCATTGTCTCCAGCCACACGGTTTAGCCACACCAACGGGTTGTGATCTGTGAGCAAAGAAAAGGGTTGCCCATAGAGATATGGCTGTAACTTTTTCAGGGCCCACACCACGGCCAGGCATTCTTTTTCTATGGCGGCGTAGCTCACCTCTCGGGGTAACAATTTCCGACTCAAGTACGCTACGGGGTGTTCTCCGCCATCGGCTCCGACCTGGCTCAGTACTGCTCCCAATCCAAACATTGAGGCGTCTGTGTGAACAAGAAAACGTTTAGTTGGATCGGGAGCTGCCAGTACAGGGGCATTGGTCAGAGCCGTCTTCAGCTGATTGAATGCCTGTTCACACTCTGGGGCCCAGACGACCTGCCGGGGCAGGTTTTTCTTCGTCAAATCTGTCAGGGGTTTGGCCAGGGCACTGTAGTTGGGTACAAATTTTCTATAGTACCCTGCGGTACCTAGAAAGCCAGGACTTGGGTTTTGGTCCTAGGAGTAGGCCACTGGGCTACAGCTTCAATCTTTGCGGGCTCAGGCTTCTGCTGCCCGCTACCAACCCGGTGTCCTAAGTACTGGACCTCTGCCATCCCTATGTGGCATTTGCTGGGTTTCAAGGTAAGCCCTGCCTCCTGAATCCTATCTATTACGGCCCCTATGTGTTGTAGGTGCTCCGACCAGGTCGGACTATATATGGCAATATCGTCCAGATATGCACACGCATAGTCCTGGAACCCGTCCAGTAGCCGATCCACCATCCGCTGGAAGGTCGCGGGGGCGTTCTTCATCCCGAATGGCATGACTCGAAATTGGTACAAGCCAAACGGGGTGACAAACGCCGACTTAGGGATGGCGTCCTCGGCTAGTGGAATTTGCCAGTATCCCTTACACAAATCTATGGTAGTGAGATACTGACCCCTGGCCATTTATCAAGCAGTTCGTCTATCCGAGGCATCGGGTAGGCGTCCGACACAGTTTTGTCGTTCAACCTCCGGTAGTCCACGCAGAACCGGGTGGTACCATCTTTCTTGGGAACCAGGACTACCGGCGATGCCCAGGGGCTATCTGAGTGCTCAATAACCCCCAACTGCAACATCTCTTCAATTTCTTTCTCATATGTTCCCGCACGGATTCGGGAATCCGATAGGGAGTCTGTCGCATGGGAAGCTGTCCCGGGGTTTCTACTCGGTGGGTGGCTAGTGGAGTGTACCCAGGTAGGTTAGAAAAGGCGGCGCCCTTGGTTGCTATCAGTTCTTGTACCTGGATACGCTCTTGAGGACTTAGCCGCTCCCCCAGTTGAACCCCCTGGGAGGGTTCCTTCTGCTCCTCCTGCTCTAACAGATCTGGAAGGGGCAGGTTCTCCTGATCTTCGGAGGCGGGCGTGCAAATAGCTGCCACGTCCTCCGTCCGCTCGTGGTAGGGTTTGAGCATGTTCACATGGAGCATGCGTCTCTTCCCTACTCCGGAGCATGGGCCGATCACATAGGTGGTATCGCATCTCTGCTCTACCACCTGGTATGGGCCCTGCCAGACGGCCTGTAGTTTATCGGTGCGGACCGGTTTAAGGATTAGCACCTTCTGTCCCACTTGAAAACTACGGTCTCTGGCCCCCTTGTCATACCAACGACGCTGGCGTTGTTGGGCGGCCTGGAGGTTGGTGCGCACTGCCTGGGTCAATTCCTCCAGGCGATCCCGGAACGCCAGCACGTAGGGTACAATTGGGGTCCCATCTGCGCTACTCTCCCCCTCCCAATGCTCTCTAATGAGATCCAATGGCCCCCGGACCCTTCTCCCAAACAATAGCTCAAATGGGGAGAAACCTGTGGACTCTTGGGGTACCTCTCTGTATGCAAACAACAGATGGGGAAGGAATCGTTCCCAGTCCTTATGGGTCTCTCCGAATGTCCGGAGCATCTGTTTTAGTGTGCCGTTGAATCTCTCACATAATCCATTGGATTGCGGGTGGTAGGCGGAATTAATGATCGGCTTAATGCCACATATCCTCCATAATTGCTGAGTAACCTCAGCCGTGAATTGCGTCCCCCTATCGGAGACCATTTCCTGTGGGAACCCTACTCGGGAGAATATTTTCATCAAGGCTTCAGCTACGGTCTCGGCGTGTATATTAGTTAGGGCAATCGCCTCGGGGTACCGGGTGGCGTAATCCACCACGGTCAGGATATACCGTTTCCCAGAAGGGCTGGGTTTTGGTAGTGGCCCTACTATATCCACTGCCACACGGCTGAATGGTTCCTCAATGATAGGTAGGGGACACAGTTTTGCCTTGTGGCGGTCCCCCCTCTTGCCTACCCTCTGGCACACATCACAGGAGGTACAATATTGCCTCACGTCTTTAGAAATCCCGGGCCAAAAGAATGCGTGCGTTAAGCGATACCGGGTCCGGGTCATCCCTAGATGGCCGGACAGAGGGATATCATGGGCGATTCTTAGTAACTCCCGCCTATACTTCTGGGGCACTACTAACTGCTTAGTTTGGAGCGTCACAGAGTTGCCTATTGTCCTTTCCGCCACCCGGTATAGTAACTTCTTCTCCCACCTGTACTGTTCTCCCTCCCGCCCCACCTGGTCCGTATCTACCCTATCCCGGTATACCTGCAGTGTGGGGTCGGTCTGCACCTCTACTTCGAACGTGGACGGGGTGTCCCAAGTCATGCCTGTCAAGGGGGGGTCATGATTTCTTACCTGAGCCTCAGAGTGTGCGGGGAATGCCGTGGTGCGAGCCTGTTGCCGGGTGGTTACCGGATGCGCCTCTTGTGACGGGGCCTGGGGTAGAAAAGCAGAAGTCATCTGGCCCAAGTCATTCCCCAAAACAACATCGGCCGGTAGCTTTTTCATTATGGCCACTTCCACAACCCCCTCCCCAGCACCCCAATTCAAATGCACCTTGGCCGTGGGTAACCGGTACATGGCTCCCCCTGCTACCCGGACTGCCACTGATCCGCCAGTGTGGGCCGTATCCGGAATTAGATGGGGGGCCACTAAGTTTAAGGTGGCTCCCGAGTCCCGCAGCCCCTGCACTTCTTTCCCTCCCACAAATACAACTTGGCGGTGATGCTGCCGGTTGTCCGTGGCTTGCACAGACATTACCTCGTACAGAACCCCCAATGGTTCCTCGGTTGGTACACTTGTCAGCTCCGAATGGTCAGGTTCTGCGTGGTAGAAATGGGCCGCCGCCCTGGGAACGGAATTCTGCCGTACCTGGTTCCACGCCTGCCTGCTACGATTCTGGGTGCACTCCCGAGACATATGCCCCCACTGCCGGCAGGTATGGCATTGTATGTTGGCCCTGCCATTGTAGCGGGCTGGCGGTGGGGGGTTTCCTGGTGGTGGCCTGAAGGGGGTAGAGTTGGCGGGTGTGGAGCTGGCTGGGTGCTGTTGTATTGGCGGTCTCAGGGGACCCCTGTTGGTGAGCCCATGGTGTCTCCGGGCGTCAAAGTGTTCGTCTGCCAATCGGGCGGCTGCTGTGAGGTTGAGAGGTTTTCGGTCCCTTACCCACTCCTGTGCCTCTGGTGACAGACCGTTGAAGAATTGCTCCAGCAAGATGAGTTGGCGCAGTTCCTCCATGGTGGTGGCTTGACTTGCCTGAATCCACCCTTGTGAAGCTTGGTCCAGCTTATGCGCCCATTCTGCGTGGGAATCTCTGTCGGGCTTTTTCAATCCCCGAAATTTCCGTCGGTATGCCTCTGGGGTTATGGCATATCTTTCTAGGATTGCTCTTTTTACTTTAAAGTAGTCTTTGCTGTCCTCTCTGGGCACAGCGCGGTAAGCCTCTGCTGCTCGTCCTGCCAACTTGCCTGCCAGTAAGGGTACCCACATGGTCGGTTCCAGGTCGTGCAGGTCGCATAGCCTCTCGAAATCCTGCAGATATCCGTCTATCTCATCCTTCTCCTCGCAGAATGTTTTAAATGCCTGGTACGGTATTTTCTGCTTTGTTGGAGGGCAGAATGAGTTGACGATGGATTCCGCCCTGGATGGTGACCTCTGGGGTTGCTGTGCCATAATGTAGTCCTGGACGTCGGCCATTAGCACGGTTAAAATGTCCAGGGTTACTGGCTGTGGTACAAATTCCAGCCGGGTTCTCAGTTCCCTCTGGTATGGTGTTTCCTCTCTGGCAGGTGGGGGTGGACTGCTGTGTGCCTGGTCGCCCTCCATTAGTTCTGCAATCAGTACTGCCTTCGATTTGTTGCTAGCGCTTCTCCCTCTAGCCTCCAGCAGTTCCTTTAGCGTCTGTCTCTTTAACGCCGTGTAGTCAGTCCCCATTCACTGATCGCTTTCGTCTGCTTGTTTCATACGAATTGCCTTTCCGTTCGGTAGTTCCTTTCATTCGAATGCGCTGTATTCGGCTGTAGAGTTGGATCCCGTCGCTTGCCACCAATTGTAGCGGAACGCCAATATAAAATCCACGAATTCCGCTGGTCCAGAAACGAATCCACAGTCAAGCGCTGAAAACACCAAGGCAATATCCCCAACCTCCCAATAACCGGACGAGACACAGTTTTGGGAGTCAACTGACAATCCTTTAATCGGCACGACAATTTATACAAGTCCCCATGCAAGGGGTTTCCTGAGTCCCTTCCCAGGGGCACTCCCAGAGGGGACTACATGGGGGACTTACAGTATAACATATTTCTCCCATCAGGCACCGCTGCACGAGAGGGATCATCCTCCCAGAATGCACCGTAAAGGGGATTATCCCCTCGTGCAGCAGAACCGGCAATTCATATAAAAATACATAACTTTTAAAATATACGGTGGATTTACACGAATGGACGTTCGGTAGTTAGCTGGGGTCTGGGCGCATCATTCGTGAGATTGCCGCTCAGATCCCAGCCAAAATAACCGAACGCCGCACAGAAAACACATTTCTTTCAAAACCCACAAAAAGGACCGATTGCTTTTGGTGAACCTGGTCCTGAAACTCCCGAACGTCTGGGAGGCTCAGCGGTGTTCGTGCCGTCGAATAACTATTGGTAATGGTATGCGTTCGACGACACGGACCCGCTGACGAACAAGGGATCCAAGATGGCCGACCGCCGCATGGTCGGTAGTCGAACGACGGCCACCCAGGAGAGCCTCTAATAACCGATTGCAACAATGTTGCAATCGGTTAACTAGCGCCACACGCCTCTAAGTGTGTGGGCTATTAGAGGGCATCGCGTTCGGTTCACGAACGGCTTTCTAAAGTGCCGTTCGTGAAACGAAGGAAAATCCCCATACAAAACCGCCATTTGCATTCGGCGGAAACAGCAGTACAGGTAACGCAGAAAATACATTAACATATACATAAGTATAAAGCGCATATCTCGTCCGACCTATTGGCAACCCTTAAAGGCACAGTCTCTAGTTATTGTCCAAGTGGCTAGGTTTGCCACACACACATGATCTGTAACACAGTTGGCCAACAGATGCTAATGTCGAATGTTTGAATTATAACCTATAGGACACAGGAATATTTGTTAAAAGATTTGTCACCCTGCGACTTCTGGCTTTTCCCAAAACTAAAATCCCCATTGAAGGTGAAGAGATTTCAGACAGTCGATAAGATTTAGGTAAATACAATGAGGAAGCTGATTCCAGAAAAGGATTTTGCAGAGTTTTCTGAACAGTGGAAGAGATGCTGGGAGAACTGTGTGAGGTCCCATGGTGTCTACTTTGAAGGGGACTGAGACATCATTGTCCTATGTACAAGGTTTCTTGTATCCTGTATCTTCTTCAATAAATGTCTCTATTTTTCATATTGCATGGATACTTTCCAGACAGACGTTGTATATGTATATATGCACTTGCTGTTGCATTGTTTGCTTTTCCTTTCAAATACAACATTGTTTTATTTACATTTTGTTTTACTCCAGTACAATACATCACATGTATTTTTTCAACATACAACAGTCCATCATTGAGGTTGGATAGATAGTGGACGTAACATTAATAGGGCAACAGAAATTAATCTTTTACTTAAACCCATTCTAACAATGGAAACAATCACTCCTCTGAAAATAATTCCATGTAATGAAACATATAAAGTCAACTAAGCATGCACTTTGATTTTTTATAGGATGCTCTGTTTTCTGTTAAATATCTAGTAACGATTTTGCAAATGTTAACACAATCCAGTCCTTCCCTGGCACAGTCAAGGCACTGTACATTGGGGAGGAGAAACAAAATCATGTTTCGATTAATTCTCCTCTATATGCTTTTTGATGCTAACAGGTGAAAATCTGTTTGTTTGTTGTTTTTTTTTTTTGGTAAATGACAGAAAAGGACACAGCCTATAACACAAATTGACAGGGAGCCAAGATTCAGTCCGAGGGCATATTATCTCATTCCAAGATAGAACAATATGGATTACTACATTTACTTTTATTATTCAAACCTCACAATCCCATATTTGTTACTATAGGGAGTGAAGTCAGCTAACTCTAAAATCCTAGGAAGTAATATTCAGCATGTATTTTGGCATTCAGAATGGGAAGCTCACATGATACACACTGATACAGTATGTATATCTAAAGTGTTACTCACATTATGTTATTTTTCCCATTTTTAACCTCTTCAATTAGTTCCCGCATTGCAGCATGCTTATTGCGATTGATTTATTTCAATTAAGACTCTCTGTCTCAAGTGCAGTAATTAGCCTTTACCAGACATCGTTCCTGTCTCCGTAGGGTTTATATACAACCACATGCTCACTTCTGTGCAGGTAGAAACACATCTAACGCAGATGGGAAACAGCAGGAGATCCAATTGTGATGGAATTCACTAGTAATGGAACCTTAAATTGCTCATTCAGAAACGGGATCTTTAACGATGTCACACACCACCCTCCCTGAAAACAGGCTTCTCTCCAGCTGTTGTTAAACTGACAACTCTCACAAAACTGAGTCAGTGAAAAAGCCAAGTGGAAAAGTATGAGAAGGTCTTTGCCTGGTTCAGATTTTTTTGGCTGTTTACGAATTATCATTTAACAGCTGTATAGCTACATTTTGCACAGGTGCTTCTCTGGAATTCTGTGATTTATGTTGCAAAACAATAAATTTCCACTAATGAAAGCATTGTGATATTTTATAATATCTCAATATCCTTCTTAGAAACCAACCAACTGTATAAGTTACTAGTGATGACAATGAAACCTTTTGTCAGTTTATTTTGTACCACTTTATAGTCTTGGGGATTTTGCCAAACTCAAAATATCTCACTAAAGATACTGATGAAACAATTATGTTTCTCTGCTTAGTATTCATTTGTCCTGTGTAAACCTTCAAATAATGTTTCCACATGAAATTAACATCTGAATAACAAATTCCTTGTTGCAGCTTAATTAAAATAAGCAAAACAGATATGTCTATCAGATGTGTTGTTCATCTGTGTTTGCAATCAAGCATGAACAGGTACAAAAGGCCAGCGCAAGTTATTACCCTTTACCCGAGAAGACATCTGCTGGCTGACAATATCGGGTTATATTGTTACACTTGGCTTTTCCCAAAAGACATGGAATGATGAATCCAGACAGCATTAGAAGCAGCTGTGGGTTGTTGAAGATAAATTGCATTCTTGTTTTTTCAGCATATACAATGTCAGTTTTGACGAATATAAAAATTAACCGAAAATCCTCCACTATAGCTACAGAATGGGCGGCATGGTTTTTCTGACTACAAGTACAGTACATATCTCAGAGTCATTTATTAGACTTATTCCTACAGATTTCCTCAGCAAATAAATGCTTACACAGCCACTAGGAATTCTGAGTCAACACATGGAACTCTTACTTAACGTAGTTACATAGTAATCGAGGGCAATCTTTCACACTTTTATTTATGTTGTTTATGGTTGCATTGCTTATCTTTAACCTTGGTATACATGTATAAAATTGATGCTAAGATAAAAAATAATACATTTAATTATTTACTTACCTTTTTCCATTGCTTTGCTCTTCACCTCTCACACTGTCATAGTGGAAGCATGGCGTAGTACTAGGAGGTAAATTTAGAGCCTAATGAGTATGCGCTTCGAGCACCGATTGTGCATTGAACCTTTCCAAAAGTTTTTATCAGCCGGTGTAGTGGATGTCATTCCGTGGACGTCATACTCACTAGAGGTGGATTTAATTCTGCAATTTTAACTTAAAAAGGCAGGGCCACTGCACCCAGACTACTTCAGCGAGATGTCATGATCTGGGTGGCTATAGAGTCCCTTTAAACAATGTATGTTTCTTTTTTTTAATGAGACATATTGCATCCAAAAATCCAAGTGTTCAAAAACAAAAGTCAAAACACCCATGTATTTTTTAGATTTACATGTGGTTCTTTTCAGTACTTCCCACTGGTGTTCCCACTTATGACTTCATTTTATTTTCTTGTCTTAGAATAGAAATGATTGCATTCTGATAGTATTTTTTTTCTCTCCAATTTATTTATCTACAGACGTCTCAATCAAAGCCTATAGGATTTTTTGCAGATAAATCATTTCTAAAGTTTTTTTCTTGTAGAATGGAATTATGTTTGACTCTGTTTCAAACAAATTAAATGAAGAATTTAGGTCTGAAATCATTCTCTTAAAAATAGGATTAAAATGTGTATCTACTCCTTCTGGACTAGCCACTCCAACAACCTGTTTACTTGAATTAATTGTACTTATTATTATATATTTTACATGAAAATGTTTCTAAATTCTGGTGGTATTTTTGGGAGCTTTCATTTCCAGAAATGCCACAGGTTCTTTACAATCTTTAAGAAAAAAAACTTTTTTTAACCTCTATTGGGAAACTCAAATCGCCCGTAACATTTATTTTCAGACAAATCTATGTGGACAAACCAAAATGTTCCACCATGCACAAGTCTACAGATGACTCTGCCTTTTACATCCCCATCCCACCTTCCAAGTATGTCCTATAAATCCCTGGTACCTGCATCTCAAAATATGTAGTGCTCTATATAGCATGATGTCTAGATTTTAGTAAATGAAGCTCTCATATTGACATTCATAATAAAATTTCTATTTAGTTACCAGAGACCCATTTACCTCATATCCTTGCAATGCGAAAACCTACCTTAACAACTTTGTGATTAATCCATCCAATATCTTGCAACCGAAAGATAAATAGAAGATATGTGTATCTTTACAGACACACACCTGGAGACAAATAGTCAGGTGTGACTCCATTCCTCAATGTAAACTTAAGTAGAAGATCAGGTACTCCTGTTCCATCCAAAGCAGTTTATTTAAAAACACAAACAATGCTTCAACTCTTTATAAATAAACGGCCTTGGAGAGATATCTGAAGCACCTGGTATTCTGTTTGAATCCACTCAATCTCCAGACAATGGTCCAACACAAAAACACCTACAATTCTATACTAAATTGTATTTAATTATTTCATGAAGTATCACAAAATAGTTTGCTTTCCCCCATATAATGCAATGTCTTTTGATTTCATGTAGTGAATTGCTACCAGGCATCTAAAATTTCAGCAATCGATAAATGCTGCAGGGTATAATTAGCAGGGATTCATTGCTCGCCCTGGATAATATATATTTCTACTTAGGATTGTTTATTAGAAAAGATTTCACTTGTGAGTTGAATTTATTCAATGTGCAAGTCAATTATTTTGAGTGTTCTTCTGCAAAGGATTGACTCATAATGAATTGGCAATTAGTTAGAACAGACACCTCGTTACTCCACATATAAATATACATAAATGTAAATAGGATATTCAATAAGCAAATGGGAAACATTACCAATTAATGACACTGAATGTGTGAGTAACTGTAATTCATCAGACTTAAGTAACATGGCAGAGTAAATTAGTTTAGAGTGGTTTTACCCGAGCATTACTATGAGTATTCTACATAATTCTAAAAATCAACAAATAGACACTTTAAAAAAAGTTTTGAATTTAAGCTACTGGCTTCATGTTAGGGGTTTCAATCATTAATGTTTCCATGTTTATAATTTACAAAAAAGATTTGTTTTTCAGGCTTATGATACAAAAATCAAAGATTTTATTATTACTTTCGTAGTGAGGGATATTCACAAATACCAAATGTTAAAGTCAGTTAAAATAACCATATGTCAACTATGTCAGAATTTGCAATTTTCATATTTACTAAATTCAGAAGGCCAGTCATTTCAACCTTATCAGCACATCCCTTTATTTACCACCCAGTGTCTGGCTTGAAAATGTAACATTTTGCTTGCAAATCTTATAACAAATATAGGATACACACATATCAAACTCCATATTTATAATATGCTAAGTTAATTTGCTTGCATTTTGCATACAAATCGATTAAAATCTGTAACATTAACCTGCTATCAGCACTCTCATCCAGTGGGAAAATATTTTAAAAATAATAGCATATATGGATCATTATAGCTACCTAGTTAATACAATTATCCTTTATTACCCACTCAACAGCCTGCAGCTACTCAACCATTAACACTCCATCCCATGAATATTGGGATGGGGTATTAATATAAAGTGAATTATATAAAACCAGAAGTAAATGTCATTTTCTCCTCTTGCCACCTCCTGTGTGCAGATACTAGGGCCAAATTATAATGGTGTGGGGGAGGAGGGGGGGACTGCCATTGTTGGCAGCAAGTGGAGTTGAAATATTATGAAGGTGACATGCCATGCCTTTTAGTCCCGGCTTTAAACACCCTAGTGAATGCCAAGACCACCTGGCACTTCTGAGCAAACGTATCTGTTTCCCTGCTTTGCAAGTATGTTTGCATCATCTTTGAAAATATAGACTTGCTGGTTAAACTTTGTCCTTAAAATCTGTCATCTGAAAATCGATGTCCTGAGGTTTAGCCCTTGGAACCTCTCTTCCATAACTAATATTCTGACCTAGATTTAAAGAAGTTCACAAATTATTCTACTGATCTAAACAAAGTTCTACAACACATCCTAGCACACCAACAAAGGTATGCTAATTTCCCTGGTAACACTACTGTGCTATACACTCTCAGATCCACCATGCCTCTCGCTTGTGTCATGTTCCTTTAGATTCTCATTATAAAACCACCAAACCTGAAATATAAACACATGTGCAAGGGGAATCTTGACTTTATTATAACCATCATCTTAATTATACAAGAAACCATTGATTGTTATCATTTAGGGCTAGTTACTAAAGTGAGAAGTGTTGTGAATTCAAACTGAATTCAAAGTTAATGTTAAATTTAAGAAAGCAGCTGAATTGGAAACACAGCTACTTCCATTTCAAATTGGAAATACACTTTGAATTCTTGACAATTCTTTTGTTAGTAAATAACCCTGATTATGTCTAAATCGATTTGCCTTTAGAGTTACTATCTTTTTGTAATGGTCTAAATACACAGTTACACTTTTTGCATGACTTTATGTCTAAAATATCTTTATTAGGAGGCTTTTACACTTTTGTTTCCTGTACTCTTTTTGGTTGAAACAGCTACCGGTTGATGGAGAATTTCATTGTTTAAACATCCAGCAGTGATAAATGTTTTAATGATTTATATTTCCACAAAGCTTTCATCTTGGGAAATGTTGTGACAACTTATGTGATTTGCCTTAAAAAACCTTTTTTTGTGTTAATATGCGCAGCGAGTTTGTCTGCTGGTCCTTAGCGTCAATTTGGGGCTTTCACAGAGCTGCATGAGCCAAGATTACAACGGTTTAACAGTTCTTGGATAATGTAAAGTAATGATTATTGCAATGCACAATACACTAAGAACAGCTGATCAATTGTTACATTTGTACAGCAAGATCCATCTGTCTGTGCAGATGTTGCTAGCATTTCATTGTCAGTTTTTCTGAGGCCTTGACTCTGCGACACTAGACTAACAGGAAGACAGCCAGCTGTGATACAATATGGGCTGCTTACTACTCAGTTTGAAGCAACCCTGTCCTCACCCTCGCCGCAGGTTTAATGTAAAGGCTGTTTCCCAGAACACCTTTTCGATGACTCCCAGTAGGCCCACAGTTTTACAGGATGATTTTGTCTCAAATGACTTAAAATAGGTGTTTTCTTTCCCCTGCAAATATCTTCAATGCTGTGCTATCATTTAAAATAGTTAGACTGCTTTTAAGAAATATCATATTTCCTTTAAATGTGCAATCAAACAATTGCTGTTCTGGAACAGGAAGGAACAAAAAGAGTTTTGCAAATGGTATTCTCTCTACTTCTCAAGATTGCAGTGACATTCAGCTATAGGAATTTTAAACACTCAAAGTTCTATTAGTCAAAATGAGCACATTATGTTTGAAGTTTGTGGCTTATTAATTATATATTAAAGTGGTGCATGTTGCACACAAAATGTGGGTGTTTCAATGTAATTCATATGTATGTATATATACATATATATATATATATATATATAGATATATATATATACATATATATAATGTATATATATGTGTGTGTGTGGGTGTGTGTCTGTATGTATGTGTGGGTGTTTATTGTGGCCTAAAAAAATCACATTATTGTGAATATTATAGCTGTGGGCTCACCAACTGTGGCAAACCTAGCCACTTACAGAATGTCCTTGTATATATCTTGCTATTACTGCATTGCTATTCCTATCTGTGGCCAAACCAGCCACTTAAAGTGTTACCCCCCCTGAATGTAATATGATGTAAAGTGTATTCCTGTGTACTGCTTGGTATCTCCTAAGGCGGGAGATGGCTATCTGTAACTCAACCCTGTCTTGCCTGGGACTAAGGGAAGTGTATTGTGTGGAATGCAGACCCCCCTGCGGAGGTCTGTGCAAAAAGGAAGCTGTAATCAATAAAGAGTGTGACTCAGCCTGGTGAGATGCCAGTGTTTAAACCTCCAAGCTATGTGTCGTCTAGTTCTTGGGAGAAAAGGATTGTAACTACGCTACCTGCATTTTACCTACATTTAACCTGCTTCATCCTGTCTACCAGCGGAGATACCGTGGGTAATACTACTACTCCGCTACACCAACAATATAGAGAAGAGGGACAGAGGTATTTGACCCTACATAGAGACTGTCCTTCCTAAATTGTTAAATTTGGGTGGTATGCTGTTGAATTTGTAGTTAGGTTTGGCTTTATATTTTGAAGAGGCAATTTAATACATGATGAATTAAAACATATATGATTTAGTCTGGGGCTCAAAATCCTCCTCTGCTGGAGAGGCTTCAAAGTAACTCACCATTGCAAGACTGAAGCGTCCAATGCACCCACCAAGAGTGTTTCTTATGTCCAAGGCTGAATTTGTACACACCAGTTGCTAATTGGCAAGTGGATATTCTGATTTTAATTTAACCCATTGATAAAATGTTTAACGGTGTCCATAGCTTAATTTTGTTTTAAGTCTAAAAGTAAAGCAATAGTTATAGATAGTTGAAATATTGTGTCTGATTTTATTTTTTTGTAAATCTAAGAAACAATATATTTATTTGAAAGGCTAATCCTTTTAAGCTGCCCCAAGTTGCTTGTATGAGCAAAAAGAAAACAAAACAAAACAAAGTTTTTGTTTTTTTATGTTGATATGAACTGCTTATGCTTGGAACGGCTGCAGGGTAATAGACCTACAAATGATTAGAAACATTACAGCAGAGATCTGTATTACACAAGACTTTTGGCTCCATCTCTAAATTATTTACCCAACATCACAAAGTTCTATATTTCTTTTTCAGCCTAAAATGTATTTTATGTCTTTTAATTTTAGTCCTATAGAATATGATCTCTAGATGAAAGTCTTTTGCCGAGGTGTGCGGAACTGCTCTGTGAGATCACCAGACGTTAAATTACTTTCAAAGTAGGAAAATGAAACACCTTAAATTTAGGAGGAAGAAATATAAACGATAAGTTCTTGTGAGAGTCAATATTGTTTTGTGGCAATTTTTCTGAAAGGTGTTCAACCTTTTTCTGCTGTATCTTTTTCTTAAATCTGAAAGCATAACATATAGTTATCATATAGACGTTAAAAAAATAAATATGGTTAATTGTCACAGAACAAAAACTTTTCCACCTTTTCCATTTTCATATTACTGTACAAAAATGAATTTTATAGGTATTCCATGAAGAATATATTTTAATATTACTAGACCTTTACTGATAAACATTGTTACTTGGTTATTGTTATTGATTGCAGATAGTTGAGCCTGATATTCTGCTTTTTCCCAATGGTAAGCTGCCTATTCCCCTCTTCACCTTGAGATTTAGAACATTTTTATTACTCTCTGTTACAAAGATCATATTGATGTTATATAACTTGCCCCATGTGTACTAGCAATCTCAGTTGGCATACATTGGTTTCAGAAACAATTGAACATAAAGGAAACTCAATGACCTACCCTAACGGACAGGTGGAGATGTGTCTTGACATATCCACACTTTTCTATGTCTTATGTCCTCTTGTCTCTACCCATGAACATCATGCTGCTGATGCTCTCTGGGATCTCAAAAAAGCAATGTGGGGGCACCTGCCTCTTCCCCTAGGTAGCCTGAGAAAGCACTGACAGAGCACTGTACTACAAATATCTATTTTTTTATTGTTGGCAGAAGCTACCTGATGTAAAATGAAAAATAGAAAAAGAACCCATCTGTAGAAATCCAAAGCTAAAGTCCTCCATACCTCAGGCGTCGGACCCCTAAGCCCCCTCACAGGAATGCCTAATGTCATAATCCATTATTATATCAAAGTTATTATTTTCTTTCAGCTTACTTGCATTGCTTAAATTAAGTTCAAAATGTAATTCCAGCAAAGGAATGTTAGACTACCACACTAATGGGATTTATTGGGGACCGAAAAAAAAAATCATCTAGGGTTGCTGTTTCACTTGCGTAGAAAAGGCTTGCCTATCATGTCAGTTCTGGATTTTCCATGTAGGTGAAATCAATCTGATGTGCTAATATCATTGAAGAAGTCCTTCTGGGTGAAACACAAATGGTGCAGTTTCCTGAAGCTCGTTTGCATTATATTGATTTTAAATGTATTATTTTTAGTGGTTCTATTGATTGTTGTTAATTACTTTTAAAGCTACTGGTAATATATTATTAACAGGTTATTTTTTTATACATATAATTATATTATTTGTACCAAGACCCAAAAAGTCTAGTTTTGCGCTAACATCAAGATGATTAATCCTGCAATCATGATAATCCACTTGATCTCCATAAATAGATGTCTATTTATCAAGATACTGGGACACTCAGACTTAGGAATCTGTCCATTTCCCCTTATACTCCAGAATCTTTCTATTTAGCTTAGTTCCCTGAAAATACTCAATTACCCTCAAATAACCCAATTATAGCTATCCCATATATTGGTTGATTAAAAAGTAGACAAACTGATCTCTAGATAAAAATGACTTGCCAAAGTGTACAGAAATGTTTTCTGAGATGAACAAATGTTAAATTACTTTCAAAGTAGAAAAAAATTAAACAACTTAAATTTATGAGAAAACCATAAAAACAATATAGTATTTGAGAGTTAATGTTCTTTTGTTTCAACTTTTCTCAAAGTAGCCCGACCTTAAGAGTTTTCTTAAAATTTAGTGTTAACTCGAGAATCTGAACATTCTTTGCATTCACTTTGAGGTCCTAAAAAACGTCTACTCACCCTAAAACTCTTTCCTTCATCCCTCAAAATCTGTTAATTCATCCTGATAGTCATCATATTTGTTCAGATAAAATATTTGCCATCCAAATCAGATTATTTTCCCTGAGCATGCATTCATTTTCTTTTCCAGATAGACTACTCACTCAGAGAATCTTCCCCTTCGCACCATGAGAAAGCACTGAAGACTTGTATCTTTCCAATATGTCACGTTGTCCTGCAGTCTAATGTGATTTACCGGCTTGCTTTAACATCTTCTCAGCGTGATTTTCCTTCAGCTCTAAATAAATAGCATGAAAGATTATTTCCAAGATATATATGTATGGGAGGATATCAATTGTGCATGAATTTAACTGGGATTTGCATAGAGGAATACGATTTATAGATATAGTCACTTTCTGGAAGTCTGCACTCCCCCCCTTACTCATTTAGGCCACACAAAACAGATGCAAAATGAAATAAGAAGACAATTTCGTGAGAAAATAAAAAAATATATGCGCTGAGAGATGATTATCCCTCCTGCAGAATTCAGCATATAACTAATATTCTGTCAGTAATGACAAACTGCTCACAGACCTTGTTGTATATGAAAATTAAATGGAGCATTGTGTTTTATTGAATAGGGTACCATCACTGTCTCTGACTTGCAGAAATCTGCAGATGTTACAAAGATTAGACAGAGGATTCCATAGGGTAAAGTATCTGAGTTTATACAGTATGAACAAAGAGAAGGAAAATCTAAAATTCATAGCTTTTCAAGTGATACATATTATAAGAGGAAAGTAGTAATTTGACATTTTAATGTTTCTCTAGTTTAGTCTAGTTCAGCTGTTATATATTTAGCCATACCTAATAGTATACAGTTTTTTGCATTGTACTTTTTAAACTATTCTCATGTTTTATTTAAAAACTACTAACATTTTCATCATTTCAAGGGGAAACCATGATGGGAGTATGGCAAGTATAGATGTATTTTGGACAGGACCTTTTAACCCGTCATGACATCATCATAGTCATACTTTAACCTTATAGCAGGAAGCAGAGTGATCTCAACATGAGAACTGTGTGAGTCAGCTGACACTTTGACATCACCAATAGTTGTTAAATACACTTCCTGCTGATGGACATTTTAAAGTAAAGCAATTGGTGATAAAAATCGAGTATTAGAAAGAAGTAAAACAAAATAGGCGAGATAAGATGAGAGCTAATGAAAAATAAAAATGTTTGTGTATCTGTCTGTGTGTATATGTGTGTCTATGTATTTGTATGTGTCAGTTATTGTATCTGTGTAACTGCAAATGTTTCAGTGTGTGTGTCTTTAACTGTATGTGTGTCAGTGTGTGTATCTGTATGTGTGCCAGTGTTTGTATCTGTGTGTCTGTGTATCTGTCTTACCTTAGACTGCTGCACCACACATGCGGCTTCCAGGGGGTGGCGGCTACAATGTCTCCAGGACTGCATGTTCTGTCTCCTTGCGAGGATGCCAGATCATTAGGGCAGCCTCACATGTTGTTAAAAAAACTATAAATACAGGACCCTGTATGTGTAGGTTTTTTTATAACATTAAATTGACAGGTCATAATATTGGTACACATCATATGCCCCTCACAGATCACACCCTTTTGTGTGATTTGGCGCAGGGTGATGATGCTGTCGAATATGATTGTGTTTTTTCCTATTTAAGCTCCCCTCTTTCTCAGGATCATTGCCCTGTTGTGGTTTATTCTACCCGAGAGTGTGCACTGTGTAGTTGTTTGTTATTCTATTACTGATCCAGCTTTGTATTTGACTTTTCTGGTTTTCTGGGTGCCTGACTTTGGCTTGTTTATTCGTTATTGAGTACCTCTGTCGTATTTGACATTGGCTTTCTATTTTTGACACTGTATTTTCGCCAATCTATGGCAAACATTAACCCGGCCACTCTAAGGTCCTATATGTGTACCTTCCTCTCTCTATTTCCTTCATTCTGGTTTCTGTTTCCTTATACTCTGTGTGTGGGGGTTATCCAATCTTGTCAGTATCTGTCTGTGTAACTGTGTGTATCTGTATGTGTGTCAGTGTTTGTATTTGTGTCTGTGTATCTGCATGTATGTCAGTGTGTCTGTATATGTGTCAGTGTGTATCTGTATGTGTGTCAGTGTGTGTATCTGTATTTGTTTCAGTGTGTCTGTGTATTTGCATGTGTGCATCTGTGTGTCTGTGTATATGTCTGTGTGTATTCGTGTGTATATACAAAAACATGTTTACATTCAAACACACAGACACTGCTCAGCACTAAATACAACCCTGCAAGGGTAGGCATCTGGTAGAACCCAGCTGGCAAAATATTGTGGCAGTTGTACAACAGATGGAAATCTACCCTCTGGTCATTCTTGCGATAAGAAAGTCCCAAAACAATTCTTGAACCATGGTCCTCCTATTTTAAGAAATATACACATGTATAGT
This sequence comes from Pelobates cultripes, assembly GCA_933207985.1. Lineage (NCBI taxonomy): Eukaryota > Metazoa > Chordata > Amphibia > Anura > Pelobatidae > Pelobates > Pelobates cultripes. Next base: position 94,099,471 of record OW240922.1, on the reverse strand, counting down.
TATTTTTTAATGTTAAATATTTTGACAGATCCAGGACTGAATGTGGTGCTGCATTATTGTAGGAACTGTGTACGGTGCTATACACTTGTGGGTGCTGTCAGTTTTGTCAAACTGCTTCAGAACTCATTGGACACTCATAACCCCTCTTTGGTCACTCTGGTAATGTAATATCCCTGCATTCAACCTGGAGATAAGTGATCATAAAGGTTGTACAGTATTATATCTGGTAATATGTAATTGTTGGTTCTGAATGATCAATAATTTAATACCTGGAGGAGGAGCTGATTGTAAGTGCAAGGAGAACCCTGTTTTTATCTAACTACTCTGAAACAGTTTAATAAAAAAAACAAGGAACAACACCACAGTTTTATAGCACCATAACCAGTATTCTTCGCTGTAGTGATGTGATGCTTATTTAATGTATAAAAGCCAAGTATGGTTTAATTTATTGTCATCAAATAAAATAAAATTAAGAAGACTGTAAACTTTAAAGTAGTATTTAATATGTAAACTTTGTAAAGTATACTGTTAGCTTTGAATACGTATTTAATATTATGTCCAACTTCCTCAATTCAGTTTTTTTATTGCCAAATGTTGAAATCATGTGTTCTATTATTTACATTCACATATTGTGTACACTATTAAGAAACACTGCCACATTATCATTCTACTAAGGGTTTTTATTCACTTTGAAAACATGTATTGTGTCAGTTCCTACGTGGCAACTTCAGATTTCACTATTAGGACTGCGGACAATTTTGGCGACCAGTATGTCTCCGTATTTATAGTTAATGAAATGATCACTAAGTTTCAGAAATAGTACCGTAAATAAACATCAGTGCCTGCTAACTAGAAAAGGAAATCACAAATGTTTTTTTCTTATTTCCCGAAAATTACACATTTCAATTTATGCAAAGCACTTTGCAGAGAAAGAACAGTAAAATGGTTTCTTCAAAGACAAAAGAGAGTTGGTTTGGACAGATATTTTCATTTACTGTTTCATTATGGCTTTTCCACTTATAATTCCTTTCTATAAATGATTTAAAAAAAAAAAACACATTATAAGTTTTTGGGTTAATGAAAAGCATGTCCCAATGTAGAGCACTGTGGAATATAGTTGTGTTTTAATAAAATATATGCTAATGTTTTGTACAGATTTCTAGTGTTCCATATTCAGAATCAAGTTTATTTTGTACCAGTTTGCTCACATTATATGTCTGTATTTCCTGAATTGTACAGAGCTGAGGTGTACGTTGGCACTATATAAATACTAGAAAGTAATGATTGTAATGTGAATGAAGTTATATATAAAACATAAATAAAAAGCATACACATTATTCAAAAATAATGAATAAAAACATACCATATAATGTAATCAAATAGTTCTGGTTCCAGCCTAGAATACTTTTATTCCATAGTAATGTTGGTCTTTTGTTTCACTATTATCTCAGTCTATGGTGTAACAATGAAACGCTACTTTAGATTTTCACCCAGTCTCCATTCCTTCAGAAAAATCATTAAAAACACACTTCTTCAGGAAACATATCAATTAAACTGGTACTAGCTTTCCCGCCCCGCACCTTAGAAACATAGAAACATAGAATGTGATGGCAGATAAGAACCATTCGGCCCATCTAGTCTGACCAATTTTCTAAATACTTTCATTAGTCCCTAGCCTTATCTTATAGGTAGGATAGCCTTATGCTTATCCCACGCATGCTTAAACTCCTTTACTGTGTTAACCTCTACCACTTCAGCTGGAAGGCTATTCCATGCATCCACTACCCTCTCAGTAAAGTAATACTTCCTGATATTATTTTTAAACCTTTGTCCCTCTAATTTAAGACTATGTCCTCTTGTTGTGGCAGTTTTTCTTCTTTTAAATATAGTCTCCTCCTTTACTGTGTTGATTCCCTTTATATATTTAAATGTTTCTATCATGTTTCTATCATATCCCCCCTGTCTCGTCTTTCCTCCAAGCTATACATGTTAAGATCCTTTAACCTTTCCTGGTAAGTTTTATCCCGCAATCCATGAACCAGTTTATTAAACCAGTTTTAAGTTATCAATATCCTTCTGAAGATACGGTCTCCAGTACTGTGTACAATATTCCAAGTGAGGTCTCAGCAGTGTTCTGTACAATGGCATGAGCACTTCCCTCTTTCTACTGCTAATACCTCTCCCTATACAACCAAGCATTCTGCTAGCATTTCCTGCTGCTCTATTACATTGTCTGCCTACCTTTAAGTCATCAGAAATAATCACCCCTAAATCCCTTTCCTCAATTGTTGAGGTTAGGACTCTATCAAATATTCTGTACTCTGCCCTTGGGTTTTTACGTCCAAGATGCATTATCTTGCACTTATCCACATTAAATGTCAGTTGCCACAATTCTGACCATTTTTCTAGTTTACCTAAATCATTTGCCATTTGGCTTATCCCTCCTGGAACATCAACCCTGTTACATATCTTAGTATCATCAGCAAAAAGACATACCTTACCATCAAGACCTTCTGCAATATCACTAATAAAAATATTAAAGAGAATGGGTCCAAGTACAGATCCCTGAGGTACCCCACTGGTGACAAGTCCAAGCTTCGAATATATTCCATTAACTACAACCCTCTGTTGCCTGTCACTCAGCCACTGCCTTACCCATTTAACAATATTGGAATCCAAACTTAAAGATTGCAGTTTATTGATAAGCCTTCTATGTGCAACAGTGTCAAAAGACTTACTGAAATCTAGGTAAGCAATGTCTACTGCACCACCCTGATCTATAATTTTAGTTACCCAATCAAAAAAATCAATAAGATTAGTTTGGCATGATCTCCCTGAAGTAAATCCATGTTGTCTCTGATCTTGAAATCCATGTGTTTTTAGATGTTCAACAATCCTATCCTTTAACATGGTTTCCATCACTTTCCCCACTACTGAAGTAAGGCTTACTGGCCTATACTTGCCCGACTCCTCCCTATTACCTATTACCCTATTAGCTTTGGGTGTATTCCATCAGGTCCCATTGACTTTTTTGTCTTTACTTTTGACAGTTGAAATAGAACCTCTTCCTCTGTAAACTCACGTGTAATAAATGACTCATTTATCCTTTTTCTCAACTGAGGTCCTTTTCCTTCATTTTCATCTGTAAATACAGAACAAAAATATTCATTGAGGCAGTCAGTTAGACCTTTATCCTCTTCTACATACCTTCCTTCTTTTGTTTTTAATCAAACTAATCCTTGTTTTACTTTTCTTTTCTCATTTATGTATCTAAACAATGTTTTATCCCCCTTTTTTACTGACTATGCTATTTTCTCTTCTGTGTGTGATTTGGAAGCTCTTATAACTTGCTTAGCCTCTTTCTGCCTAATCTTATAGATCATTTTGTCTTCCTCACTCTGGTTTTTTTTATAATTCCTAAATGCTAACTTTTTGTTTTTAACTATTTTGGCCACATCTGCGGAGTACCACAGTGGTTTCTTGAATTTTTTGCTTTTACTGACAAGCCTAATGCAATTTTCTGTTGCCTTCAATAGTGCAACTTTTAAATAATCCCATTTCTCTTGGACTCCATTTAAATTGCTCCAGTCTGATAATGACTCCTCTACCCATATTCTAATTTTAGAAAAGTCTGTTTTTCTAAAGTCTAAAACTTTTGTTTTTGTGTGGTGTGACTCAGTCACTGTTCTTATATTAAACCACACTGACTGATGATCATTGGATCCTAAACTTTCACCTACAATAATATCTGATACCAAATCTCCATTTGTTAACACTAAATTTAGTATGGCCTCTTTACGAGTTGGCTCTTCAACAACTTGTTTTATAGACAATCCCAGTAGTGAGTTTAGAATATGTGTGCTCCTGGCACAAGTAGCTAATTTTGTTTTTCAATTTACATCAGGAAGATTAAAGTCACCCATGATGATAACTTCCCCCTTCATTGTCATTTTAGCTATTTCCTCAACTAGTAGATTATTTAACTCTTCAATTTGTCCTGGGGGCCTATAAATCACACCTACACGAGTAACTGTGTGATTACCAAATTCTAACGTAACCCAAACGGACTCTGTGTTTGCCTCACTAACTTTTATTAGGCTAGATTTTATGCTATCCTTCACATACAGGGCCACCCCTCCCCCTTTCTTGCCTTCCCTGTCTTTTCTATATAAAGAGTACCCTGGTATTGTTATGTCCCAGTCATTTTTCTCATTATACCATGTCTCAGTAATAGCGACTAAATCTACACTCTCAGTTGCCATTATTGCCACAAGTTCATGGATCTTTTTCCCTAAACTGCGAGTATTTGTAGACATGACTCTAAGCTTATCATTGTTTAACACACTTGCTACAGGCACCTTCTGTCCTTGTTTTGGGGGACAATTGGATTGATGTTTTATCACCCTTTTACCCCCCCCCCCCATCCTAGTTTAAATACATCCTAGCAAAACCTCTGAGCTGCTCACTGAGAACATTTGTTCCCTTTTGAGAAAGATGCAAACCATCTTTTTTGTACAGCTTATTTCCATTCCAAACAGAGCTACCATGAGAAATAAAGCCAAATCCTTGCTCCTGACACCATTCACCAAGACACAAATTAAAGTCCCTAATACGCATCCGCCTGTCGTTCTGAGTGTTATGCACAGGCAGAACTTCAGAGAATGACAGTGTGAAAACAACCTGCCATATATCATTGGCAAAAACACTAAAAACTTCCTTAACCTCTGAAACCTCATTGCAAGCCAAGTCACTTGTCTCTAGATGGACAAGTACATCCAGTTCCCCTTCCTGCTTTGCTTGCTTAACAATATTACAGACACGTCTCCTGTCTCTGTGAGCAGTAGCTCCGGGAAGACACCTCACAAAACCACCCTTGTCCATCTCCACACCTCTTATGGTGGAATCCCCCAACAACAACTGCTTTCTATTAGGCCTCACCATAGTCTCCAAGCCGGTCTCCACAACACCACTAGCCTCAGTGCCTCTCTCCACAAAACCACTAGCCTCAGTGCCTCTCTCCACAACACCACTAGCCTCATGCAACTGTCATCCAAAAAAAACTAAACCCTCATTGAAAACAATTCTAGCTCTAGTAACCTACCTTTCTACCCTACCCTTGTCTGTTGTGTTACAATACATCTCTCACCCTAGAATGTAAGCTTGTTTGAGCAGAGCCCTCAACTCGCTCCGTTCCTGTGAATCCAATTCATCTGGTAAAATTACTTGTCTGTTGTCCAGCCATTGAACTGCGCTGCTGATGTTGTTGACTCTTTATAAATAATAATAATAATAATATTGGATACAGGAAAGGCAGGTTTGCACACACAATGGATAAAGATTGTTAAACCTGTAATATACAGAAAGCCTTCATAGGGCAATATGTAATCAAAGTATATGCAATAAACATATAATTGGAACACTCACAATCTTTTGAGCCTTATAAGTTGTCTCTGAACTATAGTAGCGTATTTGCAACTCCAATAGGATGGTTTTGGTAAAGATGATGGTCCCAGCATAAGTATTTTCGTTTTAGATGAAAAATTCAGGAACCAAAATAAATATACAAATACCTCTTTATTATAAATAAAAACAAAAATAGCACAACGCGTTTCGACCACTCTCCTGGTCTTCCTCGGGTGCAATAAACTTACATATGAATAAAAGATTTAAATACCCTATACATAAGTAGCTAAACATCAAACATCTGTGTCAAATTAAAATACAACCCACCCACAAGCAGTCCATATATGGAACTTCCGTTTGTCTTCCCCTTCCATCATGGGGAATAAATGTTCCTTTCTTTATAAGTAAAATATACCATCCGACCTTCTAAAGATGGCTACACAGTTTGGACGTTTTCTTCCCATAAGGTGACTTTTGGTATTAAGACGAAACGTCACTTCCGGGTTTTCGGCACATTGCGTCACTTCCGGTTTTCGTCATATCGCATCACTTCCTATACTTGCGTGAATGGGTGTTCCAAATGTCAATCATATTGCCCTTACTTTGTTAGAAGGGCGTGTTTTGGTTATTGCTAAACAGTCCTTTAAAACTCATATTAGCCATTTTGATTAAGGGAAAGAAAGAAAAAGCAGCAAAAGAGGTTAGGAAGGTAAATCAAGAATCAGTATACTTTCAAAAATCTAATCAAATATATATACAATATATTAAAATATATTAAAAGAACATATATCACCCTTATTTGTTTATAATAAATAATATACCTCCTTATTTAAGAAATATATATTTATAGTAATCTATATAAATTTTTATATATAAAAAAATATAGAATCTATTAATATTTTCATGAAGGATGATTTCTAAAGAATATAATATTTTGTCTATTTGTTTTAGGAAGATAATTTGATTTGTTTTTTTCTTTGCTAGCCTTCAAACCTTCAGTTAATTACTAGGCCCACCTAAGTTGACTTGCCAGGTTTTATTTCAGTAACAATTAGTCAGGATTAACTTTGATTGGTTGTTATATAATGAACCAAATCCCTTAATCTCCTTTTCTAATGATACCTCCTCCCTATGTCCTGTCTCTGTTGGAGTCCCCACAGGCTCTGTACTTTGCCCCCTTCTATTTTCTCTTTATACTGCCTCTCTTAGTAAACTTATTACCTTGTTTGGATCCCAATACCACCTGTACGCTGATGACACTCAGATATACCTCTCCTCCCCGGCCCTCTCCCCTGCCGTTCCGCAACGTGTCACTGCTTGCCTTTCCTTCATCTCTGATTGGATGTCCTCCTGCTTTTTGAAACTCAATCTCTCTAAAACTGAGCTCCTTGTTGTTCCTCCTCCTAAAACTGATCCTCCTCTTTCGCTCTCCCTTCAAGTCAGTGGTACCCACATCAGTCCATCCTTGCAAGCGCGCTGTCTTGGCGTTATACTTGATTCTGGCCTTACATTTGAGCCTCACATCCAGTTTCTGTTACCAAATCCTGTAGATTCCACCTGAAAAACATCCGCCCCTTTCTTACACAAGATGCTATTAAGGAGCATGTCTATGCTCTAGTAATCTCTCGCATTGATTATTGTCACTCTCTCATAATAGGTCTTCCTACAAGTCGTATTGCCCCTCCACAGTCTGTAATGAATGCTGCAGCTATATTGATTTTCCTCTCATGTTGCTCCTCTCCTCTCTTCCAGTCTTTGGCTTCCTGTATCCGATAGGAGTCAATTCAAGGTACTAATCCACACTGACCAATTCTAGCCCTTCCTATATTTCTCCACTGATCTGCAGTTATGCCCCTTGTCGGTCTCTCTACTCTGCCCATGACCATCTCCTGTCTGCTGCTCTCACCCATACAGTCAACTCACGCTTGCAAGACTTCTCGCGGGTGGCTCCTTTCCTTTGGAATGGCCTGCGTATGACCATCAAGCTCTCCCCTAGTCTTCAATCATTTATAAAGTGCCTCAAAACCCATCTCTTTAGGAAAGCTTATGGCCTCCCAGAGTAACCTCTACCTCACATACCTGTCCATTGCTCTCTCCTAAAGGGCAACACTCTATTCTCTCCTCCAGCTCTGCTTCACTCCACCTTGTTTGATTGCTACCTCCTGTCCTGTTGGCTTTTATGCCACACCTCCTATAGACTGCAAGCTCATTTGAGCAGGTCCCTCTTCAACCTATTGTTTATGTGATTTTTTGTAATTGTCTTATTTATTGTTAAATCTCCCCCTTTGATAATATTGTAAAGCGCTATGGAATATGCCGGCGCTATATAAATACCAGTAATAATAATAATAATAATACCCTTTTCAAATTCTCATTACTTACTACAAAATGACCAGTTACACACAGTACATGTGTTACTCACTATACATGCACTATACACTTAAAATCTCCATAAGTTAAATTCTGTTTCGCCAGATCCTGGTTTCTTCGATTATTATAAAGTTTTGATAGCTTTGGTTCAAGCGTTATTAGAAATATATGGTGCCATAATAAATGGCATTTTAGCTAAGAATTGTGAGAGAGCAAAACTGGATTCACTGTTATCTGTTTATGTACCTGACATACTATAACTAAATTTAAAACTCAACAATTGCCTTGCAGAGAATATTGTTAAGCTCACAGCTAGTAATAAATAGCTCTCACGAATAATACATCACACAGATTTTGATTAAAAAGAGACTTGTTGCCTATTTAAAGATTTTTTTAGATAGTGTTATTGAAGTCAATAGTTGGGAAATGAATCACTGAATAAATTTAATTAAGTTTATTTATCTAAGCCTGGAAAAGTAACACTGAGATTAATCCATAGTCATATTTTGTGTGAATGGTCTATTCAATTTAGATTTTCTTTTTTCTTTATTGCTATCGATTATTTTAATGCAGACATGGTTGATCTCAAGCAAGCATCACAAAGCTTTAAAAACAATTAATCTGATGTTCCTTTTATAATTAGAGGGTGTATGTCTCTGAATCAAGAAGTCAGATATTTATATCACATCTCTTATTGGTCAGAGGTTTTTGTTCTGTATTGCTTGCAGTTGAAAGGAGCACTTCAAATCTCTGAGGTTCTTCATCTTGCTGAAGTGCTTAAGCGGTCCAGAGTTTTAAAAACACAAATTAAAACAGAAAGCTGCACGTTTATGAAAGTGCAAAGCTGTCAATCACAAGTGATATTCCTGATTGTTTTGCTAAGATACAAAGTGGAAGTAAATGCTCCTTACAGAGAAGCATAGGATTTAATACTTGCACATGAGAAGCACTACTGACACAATGAGACAATTCTCAACTAATAGCATTCTATTGGCCTAAAAACGATCAGTCTACAGTGGGCAGAATGGAACTTTGGCAAGTGACCATCTGACTGCTTGATTTGAGGGAAGTTATGGCTTTTTTTTTAGCAGATAGGTAGAGTAAAGTAGGCCAAGGAGATACAGCAACACTCCGGCATTATGGGTAAATACATTTATTCATAATCCTGGAGTATTACTTCAACTCTTGGACTACTAAAATGGTCATGACTATGGCAGTCACAGGGCTAGGCATCTAGGCACATCTTTTAATACTGGTGTTTAGTGATGTCCCGAACGGTTCGCCGAACGGTTCGCCAAACGGTTCGCTGAATGGTTCGCCGAACGGTTCGCGAACGGTTCGCCACGGACTCATCATTGAGTAAACTTTGACCCTGTACCTCACAGTCAGCAGACACATTCCAGCCAATCAGCAGCAGACCCTCCCGCCTCCTGGACAGCATCCATTTTACATTCATTGTGAAGCTGCATTCTTAGTGAGCTGTCCAGGAGGTGAGAGGGTCTGGGAGGGAGGGTCTGCTGCTGATTGGCTGGAATGTGTCTGCTGACTGTGAGGTACAGGGTCAAAGTTTACTCAATGATGAGTCCGTTCGGCGAACCGTTCGGGACATCACTACTGGTGTTTCTAACTAAAACAAATGTACTTCTCTCTACAGGTCAATGATATGGAACCTGTACTACGTTTGAAAAGTTGCATATTGGGGTCATAGCCTGATTTTCCTGCCTGCAATTTCCCAGTAAAAGCAACTATATTATACGTGAATTAAAGAAGAAAGAAGAAATTAAAGAATTAAAGAATTAAAGAAGAAATGTATTTTAATACACATGGGCTTTATAGCAAAAAAGTACATTTCGGCCGTCTCTTGGCAGGTTTGCTGTTGTGCCATGTTCTTTCCATTTGGTTATGATAGATTTGATGGTGCTCCTGGGGATGATCAAAGATTTGGATATTTTTTTATGACCTAACCCTGACTTGTACTCCTCAACAACATTGTCCCTTACTTGTTTGGAGAGTTCTTTGGGCTTCATGACAGTGTTTAGTTAGTAGTTCCTCTTGCTTAGGTGTTGCAGCCTCTTGGGCCTTTCAAAAAAGGTGTGTATATGTAATGACAGATGTGACACTTTGATTGCACACAGGTGGACATCATTTCACTAAGTATGTGACTTCTGAAGGTAATTGGTCGCATCAGAGCTTTCTATGGGCTTCATAACAAAGGGGGTGAATACATACGCACATGGAAATTTTCTGTTTTCTAGTTCTAAAAAAATAGTTTTATGTATATATTTTTCTCATTTCACTTCACCAACTTAAACTATTGTGTTCTGATCCATCACATAAAATTCAGATTAATAAAACATTGAACTTAGGGCCGTAATGTAACAAAATAGGTAAAAAGTCAAGAGGGGTGAATACTTTTGCAAGGCACTGTATGTTCTGACTGTGCCCCCAAACAATGCCACTTCAATACTGGAGACAAAAACGTGCATGTTCATTGTTGCAGCGTGGGAATGCGAGCCCTAGCGTCTATACTCAGGTCATGACCTGCAATATAATTTCTACAACTGCTAATATAAAGTCCCATGAATCCCAGCCAAGCATGCCCAGAAGATTCAGAACTTTCCCTATTGATCCTTTAAGATGTGCCCAAGCTTGATTACCTTATTGTTTCCAGAATGTTTGATCTTTGGCTTTCTTGATTGACCTCACTACTTGCTGCTTGTTCTGACTTCTGGAACTGTTTATTGTCTTTGCTGTCAGTTCTTATCTACAGAATGCTTATCTACTCTTTTGACTCACCCCTTTTTTTTTTCTTTCCTTGGAATATCTCTTCACTACCTAATTCTGTATTACTTTACATATATGTACTTGGATTTATGGTTGCTTGTGGGGCTACAGGCCTCCCTGTCCTTATTTCGGTAGGACTGTCTCACCATCCCAAATTAGTTCCATGGTGTCTCATTTTTGGAGACACCAGGGAAAAGTCCCCAACAAGCATAGAGTGGGCACATCATTAGATGAAACAGTGCTCTCTGCAGAGTCTGCCCACAGTAGTCCCCACTCCATTTTTGCCTGTCTCACCAGTGTCCCGCTTCACAGGATGCTAGAGTTGAAAGGTATGGGACTACGCATTCCTTCTCTGAAGTACATGTATATAGCTCACTGACATTGGTTATAAGTTGGCTTTTATACCTTTATTGTACACATTACTTGGAGGAAGGGTGTAATTCTTATGTTTTTAAGGGTACTTATAACAGGTCCTCTCAGGTTATTTGGGCATCCTATAGACCTTCCAGACATCTGTAATGAAGTTGTGTTTTGTTATATACAGGTGTATCGGCATCTGTGTGTGTGGTTTTTCAATGCTACTGGACTGTTGGCTGCATTAACAAAGGGGTTATATTATAGAGAGAGTTTTGGTGTTCTGTTTCTTTGTTACAAAGTTTGAAATGAATAAAAAACACATTTTAAAAAGGATCAGCTTTTCTTTTTATTCAATTCATTACTCATTGTTTTGTGACTTTTCTATTTTGAATCTCTCAAAACTGAAAAATAGTATGTTTTTTATTGTTGAAATATGTCTATTTGTGTTGTTTAAATGGAGCACACTACGCAGAAACCTTTTTATTAAGCCATGCTTTTAATTGAAGATTGTAGAATAATATTCTCTTTTTCTTCATCCAGATAAATATTTCCTATCCCTTTCAACTTTCATAACTCTACATTTTAGCCTGCATTCTATGTTTTTCTGCTATCCAAAGCTTGTATATTTTATACACCACTGACTTTCAGAGGTCAGACCAGAGACTTATTGTACCAGTATATTATATGCTCGAAGGCGACAGAATAGTAATTAAATTATAAATAATGTATATACCATCTATAATACAATTCAACATCGGATAAATAAATGTGGTAGGAAAACCATGAAGTTTCCCCCCGTACAAACTACAACACCTATGAAAAAAATATCACAATTTTTAAATAGAGTTTGTGACACATCTATAAATGAGTGTATCGTGAATACTAATAGAAATAGAGTAATGGTGTCCTTGCCTTCCTCCAAATAAATTAGAAATCCAGTATAGTTTAGTTTGGTTCTAAATGTTAATGGCCATTATGAAAGACTTCGTGGCAATAAACTAGAAGAATCGGCAAAAGAATGGAATGATTTTGCTACATTCTTATGTTGCCAAGATCTAAAAGATAAAAATGGTGTTGGTACGTCATCTTACTCGACATGTTAGAATGTGCTAACCATATTTTTAAACTGGAAGTCAAGTAAGTGAAAATAGACATGATTGAATATATATCCATAAGAAAGACATATAAGGATGAATTTGTGCTGCATTTATAGATAATGTTTATGCACAATTGGCTGAAAAATGCCAGGTATTAGGGAGGATTTCCATTCTATGAGTTCACATTGATTATATCCTCACATCTAGTTCTGTCCAAATAGTTCACCATGGGACATGCCTACATTATAGAATACTATCAAATGATTTAGTTTGCAGATTTTAAACATATTTCACAATTTTTTTTATCAAAATGTGCTAGATGATGTGCAACAATTAATGATTACAACGATGACATACAAAATGTACTGTGTGATTGCAGCATGATAGGGAGATTTGCCTCTCATGCTGCAGCTCTAGAAACTATGATCACTGCTTGAGAGCTGGCAAAGTCCAGCACTAATCACTGTGCAAAGGGCCATGCAGGGAGACCTTACCAGGGTGTCTCTGTGATACTGGGGGTATACTCATAATCATTGTGCATGAACATGATTATTCAGCCACAATGTTTAAATTAGTTCAAACTGCTGTGTGCAACAGTCACTTTGAGCGCTGCACATCACTCATCTGTCAGTCTGGCCACAATTGTGGTCCTAATAAATTTATATCAAGAAACCTGTGGCTCCCTGTTTTTAACTATTAGCAGGCAGGGCACACTCAGCATTTCCGTGCCTGAGCGAGATCGCTTAGCTGCAAAAATGTAAAAGAATTTAGAGGGATATGCTCATCTGTCAGTTACTTTTAATGCATGATTGTCTATG
>OW240922.1:94066575-94081345 GCA_933207985.1 Pelobates cultripes | reverse complement strand
GATCCCAAAACCTAAACTAAAACAATATATTTAATATATTGTTTACAGCACAACGTGCAATTGCAAGAGCCTGGACTCTACTCTACTGCACTGACTTAGACACCCAACAAATTTATGACACTTGCTACAGCAAGGTTTTCCCTTCATCACAAGCTGTTGCGGAGGCTTGGGAGCTTTGGCGCAACAGGAGATCGGAATAACCGAGAGAAACATAAACTATGTTACTAACATCTAATGCAAATTGACCTGAGCATCTCCTGCCTGAGTGAGTGGATTCTTATAACTACATACCTGTTCATACAACAAACGGAACCTCTTAGCTTCTTACCCGGGTGGAGGCCATAGTTGATTGGTTAAATGCTTTTGCACTGTAACTCAAACTATGTGGATGCTTAAATGTTTGTACTTGCATACTGATTGTCTGTCACCAATTATGTGGACTACACTGCTTCCCCCCTCCACCTTTCTTTCCTTTCTGTACCCCCCACCCCCTATCTTATTCGAAAACATTAATAAAAATGATAAATGGAAAATACACTTACCATTAAAATTATAGATTGATCATTTCTTTGTCAGTGGACAAACATTCAGTATCAATAGGGGATCAAATACTTTTTTCCCTCACTGTATAAATCCCTTGGTCTAAAAAGGAAAAGGTGCTGAGATGCTTATTGCATATTTTAGGAACCATAAAAATGTGGCAATCACATGCTGCTGTGTTAATTTTTTTTAACTCAAAGGTTCTTATGAATCATATCCCATGTTCTGGTACTGAGGAAAAAAGTGCAAAGGAAAACACAACACTGAATTAAAAATTATTGAATCATGTCTACTATATTCCTTCAACCCTTATAACAACCTCTAATGTATAACAACCTACTGTGAACTCTATAGATCAGATATCCTCCACAGCCAAATTTATTCTTAATTGTACATCTCATATCTATATTTCCCAACTGTTTCTTGCACATCATGCTAATTATTGCAAAAGAAGCTCATTTCATCTGAAAAGTATAATTAGTCCTGAGCCACTGTGTTTTATTAAAAATATCAGTCTTTTTGCAGAAAATAATAATGTGAAATGAATTATCCTATAATACAATCATTTTGGTCAAAGACAGTGTTCTTCTTATCTATTTTTTTCTATATATATGCAGAATTTTCCAATTCTGACTGTCTTAACCTAATTTTATTGAAATACAGGGTTTTTACCTTGTGTTATTCAGATGGTAAGAAAGTTTTTCATTATTCTTGGAGAAGAGAGATTACAGCATTTAGTAAGACAAATTCCGTCTTCAACATCACACCGCAGTACAGTCATCTAGCTAAACACAGTAATCTGCCTAACTACACTGCAAAACAGAGCTATGAAATGTCATATTTAAAAATGTAAGTTGCATAGAAAACATTCATGATATATTTTAGAAAAGAGAAAATGTACATGTTTTCCAAATCCAATGATAGGAACATTTTATCCAGGAATCTGACAATGTTTAAAAATGACTCCATTATTAAAAAATTAAAAAATTAAATTGAATTAGTATTTTGAAAATGCATTTACAACATATTATTTAGCTCTACTTTAGACAAATATTAGGAGACAGCATGAATTAGTCAGATATCAAAAAGATAAAGGTCTAGTATCTCTTTGGAAATTATGTTAGCAAAATGTATAGGAGAGAAAAAATGTTTTGTTTTTCGACATTTAAAAAAGTACCATCAAGGGGGCCTGACCGCCAAGCGAGCAGGCCGCAGGCTGAGGGAGCTCCTCCGATAATCCTGCAATAAAAGCAGATAAAGCATAAAATACTCACCTTGAGCAGCTAAACTCAACCCCTGATTGACGGGAACAAATGAGACACCCTCTTGGACTGACCGATAAAGCTCTGCTCAGCTTCTTCGGTGCCCAAAGCTTACTGCGGCCTGCTACCATAATGTAGGTGCGAGACGCGGCCGGTCTCCCTCCTATAATCGACCAAACTGTGGTTTGGGCCACGTCCCCCACCCCCTTTAGACCGGCGGGGGTTATCCCGGTCACCGCAGGGGCTGCAGACACTGACTCGATTAGTCAGCTCAGAAACAACCCTGCACTGAGACCTAGCCCTGCAAGACGCATGTGGACCGGATCTACAGAGCAAGCTACTCCTGACCGGCTTCCTCTCTGACACATGGCAACATTGGATGAGATCCTCGAACACTTCTGGGCTAAACTTGAAGCCTGCACCAGATTGCTGCCATCAGCTACCCAATCGGCACAGGTGGCTCAGAGGAATCATGGAGAGGAGTTGGAGAGGCCTCTACAGGGCAAGAAGTCTTACCACACGGCAGTACACTTGAAAGAACTCCCTCTGGGGCAGAGAAAGCACGGGGGCACAGCTCCAGTGCAGGGCTTTCACAGGCGTAAGACCACAAAACACCATAGTCGGTGACACAGACAGAGGGCTTCCCGCCGCTTCCTCCACCAGAAGAAATCATACACCCTACTGCCACAACCCTGGGAACACTCGACCTGGCCCAACACCTGCGGCAAGGGACTGAAAGCAGCAACTACACACCCACTGGCTGCCCCTCAGCATACCAGAAAACCACTGACGCTACACCTCCATACCAAGCCTCCATCTCAAGCCTCCAGGTTGGGCATTGGCTGACTCAAGCGGACAGCCAAGGGGACTTGCATCACCCACCACTGCCTGACTGCATAACCCGAGGTCCAGACCACTAATGGTCATTGTTTTATTTGTTTTAAATTTCTTTTGTTAACGCCAGCTGTCCTTGCACCCATTGACCTCAGTCTCCCTCACTTAAAATGGTGGGCAGCCACCAGTGGATGCTATGTTGCTCGAGGGAGCTCCACAAAACTGTTTGCATTAACCATCCTGTTTATGCGCCCAGCGGTATATTTACGTGTTTTAGGCAATCACTCTGTAAAGCACGACATCTTACATCACCAACATAGTACATTGCTCCTCCATGTATACATCGAGAAATGCCCTGCACTCACTGCTGGTCCTACCCATCGAGAGGTACATCATAACGTACACCATTTAATTTAAAGGATCCCACGCAGACTACACATAAGTAAACAAAGCCTTGCGTAATGTACCATGATAGCTATAGTGTTAGGAATATAAACATGTATTGTTGACACTATACTGTTTAACTATTAAGGTGTCCCGATCTTCATTTCATTGAACTAGAGTGGTCAGCTGATGCTTTAAGCCAATCAGCAGCTCACTGGAGGTTGGTGTACCAACCACCAGGGCCACTAAGTTACCTAATCTGCGCCTGTTTTACAGCCACATTATTTTCATATGACCTATATAAAATGGGTTCACTCGTCATCACTATGTTATGTTTAACTGTTTAACTAGCTACAATACTTTAAATATAAAAATCCGTGCTAATTCCTCAAATGATGCAAAGTTATATATCTAACAGTTCTCAATGCTACTCAACATATATCATTAAATGTACTGCAATCCCTGCGTTTGCTGTTGTGGAGGTGCAGGATCCACTGTGATTTTATGCACGTGCAAAAATAAAGAATAAAAAAAAAAAGTACCAGCATGGGGGGGCGGGGCCGGACTGCCATGCTGCATAGTCACATGGAAGAACAGCTCCCACAATTTTCAGACCTTGTGGTTCACAAATGCTGCAAAACCCCCCATATGACACTGAAAAGCGACAGTTTAATGCACGGTGGGGTGCTGGTTCTGAAGTTCGGCCCGAAACTTGTCTCAGGGTCCCTTGCGTGGAAATAATAACACTCTATGATTGCGGCCTATGCAGGTGGTGAGTGGGGTGGACAGCTGCTGCCCTGCTATCCTGCCTTCAACAAGCTAGACCCTTCGAACTTCGGAGGCACCGGCCCTGTCCCCCCCCCCTTTGGACCGGTGGGGGTCATCCCTTTTCACCCTGTTGCCCTGCTGTCGACCCAGACGGTTGGTGGACTCACCCACATCGCAAGATGGCTGCCGAGCCTGCCACACAACACAGGCAGGCGCTGGAGATGGCGATCAATGTCTTCTGCACACAAGTCTGGGCGATCCTACCCGAGAGCAACATACTGATCAAGTGGGCCAGATCAAAACGCAGCAATCTGGTGCTGAGGCCCATTAATTGGATGACGCAGCTCCCATTTCCAGCGAGCCGCTGGCTGAAGTAACCCCCACAACTGGGGTATACCTCTTCCTCTGCCGACCTCTGCCAACTTACCACCAGGGGAGAATCTGCTCCAGCATGAACTGGGCTGATAACCCTCTACCGCAGCATCAAGCGACGATCTACACCCGGAGTAGACTTGCACCTGACACGCTCTGCCTCAAGCTGGCAGTACAAAAACGGCAAAATGGCTCACATTGAGGAGACAGATCCGAGTCTGCACCTTGGGACTGTGGTGGGGGTGAGATCCATACCTGACACCTGGGAGTGTATCCTAACAGATCTTTAACGTGGCCCATATTTTCCCTCCAGCTATTACCCTGTCTCAGGCTGAATGTGGGTTCAGGGGTCTATCCTTCATATGGCATGCTGTTAACAGTTTCTATGTTTCTATAAGTTTTTTTTTTTTCTATGCCAAATTGTTCAACCTGTTTTATTTGCCTTTTTTATCCTATTATGCCCTACAACTAACCATGTCTAACAGCTCTCTATAAGTAATGCTCAGATCTTAGACATGACTTTCTAGCATATTTCAATATAAAAAAAAATGTGCCGTCTATCTAAATGTCACTGTTCCAAAAGCCTGTTTTATCTATATGTGTGAACGCTGTTGTGTCTTACCAAGCTTTCTGTTATCAATTGCACACCATAAATAAAGAATAATAAATAAAAAAAAGTACCTGCATTTATTTTGGCCATATTGGATAACAGAGTAACCTTTTTCAGAACATTACCTAGGGTACGATAGAGAGATAGGAGCTTTTTTTTAATCTAGGGAGAAAATTCTCTAAACTAATGAAAAGAGTTCTTGAGTTTTTTATACTTAATATGAAAAGTTCTGGAACTGTTTATTGTTGAAGTAAATGAGAGCTATAACATTGTTCTACAGGTATATTTCCTTTAATGTAGTGGAGTATCTCCATCTATTATTCCTTATGATGAGATAGCCAAAGAATGTTGTGCCTTTGTTTAATGTGTTCACTTGTGCCCTTTACTCCACATCACTAGTTGTAGTAAAAGGTACCTCTATTTTTCTCTAGTGAACAGTAGTTCCCCTGTGTTCATTCTATTTGATGAAATATGATACTTGTATTAAAGCATTAAAATCTTTTCTTCTGTGACAGCATCTATCTTTCATTCACTATTATAAAACCATAGTAGATTATTTATATTGTTAAATGTAGGGATCTCAGAGAACCCTTGATCCCAATGAGTAGGATAATTTTGGAATAATGTCCAATGCATTAAGTTGTCAATAAACAATATTCATTTATGTATAAGTAGAAATTATAACAATAAAAACATTCTGCATTTGGAATAAATATTTAAACATATATATTGTTTTTGTTAATAAATACACAGTTGAATCAGAGAGCTTGGATTTTATATAAATATTAGTATACACATTTCAATGTAATGTTTTTTAGTAATAATGAATTATGTATGTCTGTGGGGTAGTTCCGTGAATAATTTCATGCAAAGTACCTAGAAAACCAGAATCCTTTATCCGTAGCATTGAAGAGTAGTGTGGACAACTGCCCTCAGGGGGCACTTAAAAAAACAAAAACATGCATTTTATTTTGTTTGACTAAAAAAGTTGTGCAAACCAAAAAGGTATATTGATGACAAAATGTCTTAGCACAGAATAGCACAAAAATTGAAAATACCAAAAAGTTGTAACCAGTTTAAAATGATAGCAGAGCTCATTTCATATAGAGTATAATACAGATTAAGTAACAGCACACACAAAAATATTTTTTCACATTTTATAAGGAATATTAAAATCACCTAACAAATATGTGGATTCAGTTCCACCATATTGTCATATTGTGTTAAGCCAATGTTGGGAATAATACACTTTGCATATATTGACCCAAGGCTCAAGCTACAGATGACCGGATGTTCAGTCTGTTTAAAATTGGCTAACTTGGAGCATGTCAGCTATTTGAAATAATATACTTTATCTATATACAATGCTTAGAGAATAGAGCCCTAGACAAGAGCTATAGTAAATTGTGTAAATGGTGTTATATCCTGTGTGTTTCTGCTGTTGGCCTTATCTCCTGCGTTTCTCCCTTTGATTATAACTGCTTAGTAATGTGTAATTTAGAACTGCGTAGTTAATATCTTTAATACTAAGTGCGTATTAATTCTAAGTGTGTAGTTATATGGAAACTTAGCTTTGTTCAAGGCCTGAACATGAAGATACACCTGCAAGCTTGCTATAGGTTAAGATGTTAAGATAAGATAGATGCTTTTATTAGGATTGGATAATGCTTGAAAAGACTACCCCTGTTTCCTGCTGAATATAACCTGTTACACAGTCCATTAAAGTGATAGTGCTTTGATGTATATGCTCACAATGCATATAATATATCTGCTCTATGATCATGATAATAAAAGTGACAATACTATCCAAAACCTCCTCAAATATATACCTTTCTGTGGTCACCTCCAAAGTGGTCTGTGAAATTGGGGGGGCTGAGCACTCCGCTCATCCCAAAAGGAATTGGTCTGGATTCCAAACTTACATAGGAAAGACAAAAAAGGGGGAGCACATCCAAAACATGCATTTTGCAAGAATGGTGCTGTCGTAGTGAACAAAATGTATAGATAATACAGATTAAGGAACAGCATACACATAAAAATGCAATTTCACATTTTATAAGGCTAGTTAAAATCACCTATCTTGGCAAACAAATATGGGGATTCAGTTCCACCATATGGCCATACATTTCATATGAAGTATAGCAGGGATTGGATGGCATTTTATTGTTCATAGTTTTGTTATTGCTTGGAGCACTTATAATGCATTGAATGGTAGGATTAATCAAGGACCATAAAAATGCATATTGATAAGAGATAAAAGAACATTTGAGTCTCTGCTGTTACTTTTGTCATAGAAACTCAATGAAAATACAATAGCTATTATAGGTTTATTGAGACAAGAGGAACAAAATGTACCTTTGGTGTGAATGTTCTAGGAAATAAAAAGGAAGATCCATTGTAATACTTCAAAAGAATGTCATCACTATTTTGTATAATCAAAGTAATCTTTAAACTTAGCCTTACAAGTATAGTGAGTGACTGGAATTTACATTCCAGTTTATATAATTGTATGATTTGATTGTTGAATTCTTTAAATCATATTCTTCATATCCACTCTACTTTCAGATCTAATGCCAACTCAAATGTCGTTTTAATTTTAAGACCAAAAGTTGGTTACACTTTGTACCAGAAGGATACTGACCTCAATAGTTTTCTCAAAGTGTGCAGCTTTCATCTCAGAAATAAAGCATTGTGCATTTCACGAATCATGTGAGTAGTATTTAACAACTATGATCCAGCACATGGGGGAAGTATAGATTTTACAAATGTGATACAAATTCTAGAACAAGATTATAAGAAAAGTACATTGGATCAAACATTGAGATGTGCATGTAAGAGATTGGCTCATAAATATGTAACAGAATGAATCTAAGGACAGGATGTTTACAAAGATCTTTAACCCCTTAAGGACACATGACATGTGTGACATGTCATGATTCCATTTAATTCCAGATGTTTGGTCTTTAAGGGGTTAATAAAGCCTCTAGGGAAGAAAATACATTAAATATAAGACAAAAGTATTCTCAGTTATGTAGCCCATCCTTGATTTTGGCATAAAAATGCAATCCTAATTTGAACACCTGTCTAAAGAATGATTTGTGAGGCAAATATAAGAAATACCCACCTGTTTTGATGTCTTAGGTGTGTGACATGTAGTCACATGATAATGGGCAAAATCGTTAACCAGTCACATTCAAATAAAGTTTATACATCAAGAGACATGTCATATACAACATCATGTGTCCATGTGGACTGTTCTACTGGATTGTAAAGATATTTGAATACAGATGAATAATTACAAATCATATAAATCCGTAACAAAGTATTTATTGGCCTTAGGGTAATTAATTACCTCTTGTCATGTTCATGGCTACTGAACATATTGAAATTCGATAGAGTAATGGGGAATTAAGCATTGAGCACCTTTATTAACTTTTTAACTAGACACAGACCCTCCGGGCTGACAGGATTTGTTGTTCCTCAAACCTTGTAGATAAGTGGTCTCACATGATTTTTTAAAACTAGGACCTATGATTGGTGATTGGTGATTCAGTATGGAGCAACTTAACAACAGCTGACAGATGGGAGCCTCAGATATTGATTGGTACCTGGGTTTCCCTGGTTTAAGCAGGGATTTAGCCGTCAGGGTTTTAAATCACCATTTAAAGAGGTGAGTGGTGTGCTCACTAATTCTGTCCCAGTAGACAAAGAGAGGTCCCAGGTATATAATGATACCTGGACCTGTTTAGAACAGGAAAACTGTCCCTGCTGGTTAAATACCACAAAACAAAATAATTCTGTAAAGAAATAACTTAACACTAAAGTGCAAGTGACACAAGGTTCTCAAAGTGGCGCTAAAGTTATATAAATAGGTGCGACTTCCCCAATGTCTAATACCACTCTAAAGACCCATTAAAACGATACAAACAAATATGCAGATAGGGGAGGCGCAGAAATAAGTGCACTAAGAAATTTAAAAAATACTTATTCACACATGATCATCCAGAGGAGTGAATTCCACCTAAATATAAAAACAATCAATAGCATAATACTGTTTTCAATATAAAATTATTGAAAGGTGACAATTTAACACTCACACTTTGCAGAGCCACATATAGTAGGCTCTGACTATAAAGGCTCTTCAAAATTACTTATTTAGGTATTCTCTCCTCTCCTCCACTCCTTAGGATACCACCACTGGTGCCAGGAATTAGCAGGATAATAACACAGGTATAGGGTGGGCATGTTACAAAAGGTAAATGGAATAAAGTATAATATAAAAGGAAATTTAGAGTACATACAAAAATAAAATAGTCCAAATCAGTAGCACTGACGCGTTTCGACCCATCTGGTCTTTCTCAAAGTGCATGTTATCCTTCTCAGCTTTCTGGCTCTTATACCCGACCGGCATTTCAATTTGGCGCCATTTCTTCACATTAACGTCTTTCTTTCTGGATTTCCTACTTCCGTCCATGTGTAATGACGTATTTCCGCCTCCGTCCTCATTTACTTGCGTCTGATGTGATCAATACTGGCAGATCTCGGATGCAGCCCTACTGCACTCCTTACGTGGATTTTGCCATATTTGAAAGTCCTAGGCTGGGTTTTTCAAATAGAAAGTCCTGGTAATAAATAACTTTATACTTTCTACCTACTTAAAGCTTGTAAATTACTATCTCATATATAAAAGATACATAAAAACTATTTACATAGTATATCTGGTTTTAAATCACCATATACCTAATTTTAAATCACCATATTAAAATAACTGGCTAAACACTGTTTAATATCACTCCAAAAAATTAAAACACATTTTTCCATATACAAGATTCCAAAAAAACCTTCTTCAAAAAGGAAGAACTTTCTGAAAGGAAGAACATATAGACTAATTAAAATTGCATAAAGACAAAAAAAAAAATTCTTATAGATTGAGAATAAAAATACAATTATATTAGTGCACTCATTTCAAAATCCATATTCAACCCGTTGGGGGATAAGGTGTCTAAATTAAAGATCCAACCCATCTCACATTTACTAAGAGTGAATCAATTTCACCACTTCTCCAATGTCTAGTGATGGTTTGAATACCATAAAATTTAATTCCTCTGGGATCCTCATCATGATGTTCTAAGAAATGTAAAGAAACACTGTGATTGTTAAAACCTCTTTTAATGTTGTATATATGCTCTCACACCCTAGTGGCCACACACCTAGATGTTTTACCCACATACTGTAGGCCACAGGGGCATTCGAGAACATATACAATTTTTTTTTTGTTTTGCATGTAATAAATGGTTTTATCCTATACTCCTTTGAATTGGTATATGAATGGAAGGACAAAATGTTCTTTTATTTTATTTCAGATGTCCTACATCCCATGCAATTCCCACAATAATTAAAAACCTTAAATAAACTCCTCTGAATATTTATAAAATCTTTATCTTTTAGAATTTGTTTAAGATTTTGAGCTCCTCTGAATATAACCCTGGGTTTGTCCCCTATATATTATGCAATATCTTTATCCTGCTTTAGTAAATGCCAATTCTTGTTAAGAACATGTTTTAGTTGGGCATGGTTTTATTAAAGTTAAAAATCAAAGGTATTGCCTCCATTTCTTTTTCACCTTTTCTTTGGTTATATTCAATTGTTCTATTTAGGTCTTCTTCCATATAAACTTTTTTCTAAGAACTGTTCTTAGAGTAGATTTGCATGAAAGTTATATTTTTCCATTTGAGAACAATTTCTCCTTATCCTTAAAAACTGCCCTCTGGGGATATTGTCCAACCAAGGGCGGAAATGGCAGCTTTCCTTCTCAATAAAACTGTTCATGTCGACTTTTTAAAAAAAATGTGCATGTTTCAATGTTATTGCTATTTTTTTTATAAATATTAAGATCTAAAAAATTGATTTCCTTATCACTCACTTCATGGGTCAACTTAATGTTCCACTGATTAGTGTTAAGATGGGCTAAAAATTGTAAAACTGAAGCTTCACTCCCTTTCCAAATAAAAAAAATATCATCAATATACCTTCTATAGAGGACCAGGTTCCCTACCCAGTCATGCTGTGTAAACATGTCTTTTCCAAATATGCCATAAATAAATTAGCACAACTGGGAGCGAACCTGGTCCCCATAGCATTTCCCTTGCATTGTAGAAAAAAGTTACCTTCAAACCAAAAAAAATTATTGGAAGGACATCCATCACAGAATAATTCCATCATCCGTCATTAACAAATTACATATATAAATGTAGATTTATTTTTTTACTTTTCCTCATTTTTTCCCTCTGTTTGTCACTTTTCACTTGATCTGTGAATAAAATCAGCATTTAGTCACTGTCCTTTAACCACCAATCACCACCATCATTTGTCTGTTTTTTTGGTGCTGGAACTCTGAATCACAAAACAATAGTTCACCCATTGTCCATTTTGGTTGTTTTCGAGGTTTGAAGTTATGACATTCAGATGACCAACCAATCATCCAAAATTTGGACAAATTGCAAATTGTTTGAAAATTAATACACAAGTAAAGATACCAAAGGTGTTTTGGGATTCAACCTCACTAGCTGATTCTATGTCAAAAGCGATATTGTAAATGTCTGAAAATTAAGCTTACCATGCAATTTCTATAAATTAAGAAAGGGTGTCTCCGCAAAAAACAAAGAACCCACTGGTGCAGAATAGGTTGACAGTGTTCCTCTCTCTTGAGGCAGATGTGACAACAACAATAAGAATATGCATATCTCACACACTTTGGAGAAGATGTTATTCATAGTTTCAAAAAAAACTGAGCAAAGAATTGAATGATAAAAACACTTACTCTATCTGGAGAGAATGTATGATACCAAGTAACTTATTTGTCAATATTCAAATTAACTTATTCACACAAATCTTATTTGTCTTCAATTGGTGTATAAAGTAAAAAACTAACAGATCTATACCTTAAAGAGTGGATTGTCATGGTGACACATTTTGAAATTTCTCCTTAAGTAGCTGAATTGTTGTTTTGGTATATGTTAATCACACACATAATTGTATAACACATGCACAACCAGTTTATTGTTGCGGTTATAGTTTAGTAAAACTGTGGATGGGATTCCTGTTCTTTTGTCAAATCATTTTGCAGCAGTTTAACAAAATCCTGGCTCTCTATGGAACCCATAGCTCATCCTCTCTTCTGTTACACTAAACTATCACAATATAATTTGTTATTTCATCTAACATGGATCTCAATGATAGGTTCAGAGTGCCGGGGATAGGCTAGCCAGACTGGATTGCTATCCAGGTTGGATGATATTTCACTTGATGCTTATCCAATTGCCAGTGTAGGGGAAGAGGGGCTGGCTATGGTTGCTGGGAACTTGGAGAGACCCCTCAGTGACTAATATCAACATTTAGATAACAATAAATTGGTGCTAGATTGTCTTTTGAATGAGATTAAATTTTTTCGAAACAGATAGTCAACATTTGGAGAGCTTGTGGATCACGGGAGATAGTTTTCCCTACAGTGCAACCATAAAAAAAAATGAAATATTGACAAAGAAGGAGTCAAATATGTTATGTGGCAAAGTTCTGTCCTTTCCTGAAACCACTAATATAATAAATGGGATGGGCCATTAATAGTAGTAATATCTGCTTTTACAAAGGTAATAGCTCAAGCTATCCTCTACATCGCTCAACAACCTGAGGACAGGATGTTTGCTTACAACCTCCTCGTTATTCAATCAGTGACAGATAATCTGTTTAACAAGAGAATGTCATTTCACCACTAAAAGACACTGGACACATAATCAAATAATAAGAAAAGAAAAAAAGAATCAGTATGTGACAGCTGCAAGACAGAGCTGTCATGAATTTTATATCCTCAAGATTCCTGTGTCTAGTGAGACAACTGAAAGGTTTGTCTTCTGACATGTCTCGTGCAGGAATGTGCATATACTACAAAAGGAAGGAATAAATAATAAAAATATTTAATCGTCATAAAATAGTTACCAGTATCCATCTATTTCAGGCTTGATTTCATGAGAAGGGCAAGTATTTTTCAGGTGAGTACACCGTTTTATAAAAAGGACATATTATGTATAAAATAATTTGCTCCTCTTAGAGGGAATTGCTAAAGAATTGTACTTTGCAAAATATAAAAATGAGTAAAGAGTAAGACATAAAAATATCACCTCTTTCTTTGCTCCATATATCAGAGCATTGGTAGCTGACAGTTTCCTCCAAGTATTCAGCTTGGCAGGCAGACTTTCTTGAACTTTTGTCTATAGTGTCTGCTTAGAATTTAATTTTTTCATTGCAGAGAAATTTTCATTTAAAAAATAGTGGACTATTTTTTTGAAACATGGGATAAATAGCTAGCACACCCAAAGCAGTTTTGCAAATAGACTGCTGTTCATGGATACCTAAAATAATATTGTATATATTTACACTATTTTACATTTAAATATGTTTGTCAACACCTTACAAATTAAGTATAACAAATTCAGGGTAAGGTATTCCTTGTCATGCAATATTTCTGACAGGGAATAAAATAGTAAAATAGAAGTAAAAACAATAATATGATCACGTACAGCAGGAGTGACAAAAATTAGATTAATGAAAATGGTAAATTCTCTGCTTATCAGTTTTTGGAAGGAACCTGGTGGTTTTTGGGGAATGTACATGCCTCAAAATTCCACCAGAATGACAGTAATAAATAATAGAAAATAAGATAAGCGCTAAAAGCCAAATATATGTAGAATTGTAAGCAGGCAGCAAACACTGGTGGCAAGGGATACCTTCATCACCTTACTGATTAATATAGAGCAAGATAATACAAAATATATGTACAGGTTGCCCCAAAATAAAAAGTCCAATGGAATATAAAATGCTTGGAGTATTCTTTACTTGTAAATCGTCCAGGCTTCTGATGGTAGAAGGTATATGTAATAAAGAAGAAAGATAACTGGTAATGGTGCAGACTATCTAGTAACAAATGCAGAACAAACAACAAAGAGGTCTATGATGTTGCACTCACATTAAGTAGAGCTATAAAACCAGCTCTGAGTATAACAGTGTGCTGCGGTACAATCCCCTCTGACGGATATGTTGTTCTAGGAGTCAGTCACTCAGCGTATAGGTGGGTTTATACGAAGATATAAAAGGCAAAAACTAGTGCTCTCTGTAAAGCTGTTTACTAGTAATTATAAAGGTAAAAGTAATCTTCTCACATTTGATGGAGCAATATACACTTGCTCAGGTAATGCCTGAGTCGTACGGTCCCCTCCAGGGATATAATATAGAGTAGCTCCTCCAAAGGCTAGTTATTCCCAGGATACAGGTAGCAGGTAGGCAATGGTTGTATAGATGTGACAAGAAAAGTTAAATATATAAAAAAAACTAAAATAAACTTAAAAAACTTAAGAGCATAAAAAATATAATAAATGGTCAGACACATAAATTAGGTGAATGCCAAACATCTTTAATGCTTAAAATAACTAGTATAAAATAACACAACGCGTTTCATCTACTAAGGACTTTTACTTATTACTTTGTAATAAAAAAAATGAAAACTTGCCT
This sequence comes from Pelobates cultripes, assembly GCA_933207985.1. NCBI lineage: Eukaryota > Metazoa > Chordata > Amphibia > Anura > Pelobatidae > Pelobates > Pelobates cultripes. The sequence continues at coordinate 94,067,014 of OW240922.1, read as the reverse complement.
TTGTATATATTGTGCTAAAAGGGAAATGTTTCATTTTATTAGCTTTTTTTTTACATTTATAGGCTATCTTAATACATGAAAAAAACTATTCAGTATTATAATTTTGAAATAGCATAATTCTGAATTCCTGCTGTGAATTTTCCTTCAGTTTCGTGCAAATGCATATCGTTACAAAGGATTTTCATTGATGGTATACATTTAAACTGTGTATCAAATTAAATCCATTCCAAATATATCTCCTTTCTTTAACAAGCAGTATATTGAGTCACAGGTAAATTAACCCAAAGATACCAAATATAATTATAGGAGAAAAAATGAAGTTTTTTTTAAATCACTCAACATTCAATGCAATACTGGGAAATTAATTTAAATTAATTCAGTATCGTATGATGTAGTCTTAAAACCTTATATCACAAACTACGTCTAGCGTGAATTTAAT
>OW240922.1:94045474-94066014 GCA_933207985.1 Pelobates cultripes | reverse complement strand
CTGTGTCAGTGTGTACCAGGGAACCTTAGGACAGGTGTCAATCCATATCTGCCAAGTGACCCGATTTAGGGGGAACAGTCCCTATTCTGCTCTGTGTCAGTGTGTATCAGGGATCCTTAGGACAGGTGTCAATCCATATCTGCCAAGTGACCCTATGTAGGGAGACCAGTCTCTATTCTGCTCTGTGTCCGTGTGCATCAGGGGCTCTGAGGACAGGTGTCAATCCATATGTCAAGGTGTCAACATGTCATATGTCAGGTGTCAATCCACATTGATTGTGATTTAGGAATGTTAGGTGATTTCTGCCCTTTATGGATTAAAACCAGACTCTGTATCAACTGTGTAATTTTCCATGGGAGTTTTGCCATGGATCCCCCTCCGGCATGCCACAGTCCAGGTGTTAGTCCCCTTGAAACAACTTCTTCCATCCGCACAGGCCAGAAAGAGTCCCTGTGTGTTTTAAAATTCGCCTCCCCATTGAAGTCAATGGAGTTTCGGGCGGTTCGCCGGTTCGCGAACATTTGCGGAAGTTCGCGTTCGCCGTTCGCGAACCGAAAATTTTGGGTTCGCGACATCACTACAGTCCACTAATGACAGAAACATAGCTTCATTGTGCAGCAGCAGGAGAGAGAAAACTGATAGCAGTGCCTGCTCTGCATAAAGCACAATGTGCAGACTAATCTAAAGTTAAAAGAACACAGGGGACTATTCTGATAAAGATGTGGTGGGAGAGACAGTGTCTTTCTCTCTTGCCAGTTCCCCAGTTGCAGGAAGAAACCGATTTAGTAGAGGATTTTTCAAAAAGCAGCTGCTGCCTAAGAAATTAACTCCCATTATTCTGGCACAGACAAATATGTCCAATGCTTTCCTGAGATTAAAGGAACCTTAGCATTCACCCAAATCCTGTCCCTAATTTTATAAAATAAAAATCAAATAATATAAAAAGCACATAACAATGATAACACCATCTCGTGAGACATTTTGTCTGGTAGTTTGTTTTAGTATATTATGAGACCTTCAGAACCAATGGCTATCACCATAGATGTGAACACAGATAAGTCTAGACATATATGCAGCCACTCAGCATAGTGTCTTTTATTTTATTTTTTATTATAACTCAATTTTCTTTTGTAGCTAAGAAAGGGACCATGAGATTTTTATGTGCAACCCTATTTTGAGTTTCTTACACATCACTTATGGTCAGAAAACTGAATAGAAAAACACAGAAGCTGAATGGCTGGAAAATAGAACTTACTGTTATTCAGTATCTGCATTGTCTGCGGGAAATACGGAGCAATTCCAACCGTCTACTGATGCAAATCGCCACATGAGATCTGATTTTGTCAGACAAGCTGTCTCTTTCCTACCTGCTGTTAAATCTCCCAATTTGGGACTGATTTCTTTTTTTTTCATTTTCAAAATCATTTTCTATTTATTGCACAATGCACTTTAACTCTTTATAGATCATACTAGTTCCAATAGAGAGTCTAAGTGTAAGAAATAATACTTAATTTATTACATACAGGATGGGAGACAACACAAAGCAGTTTAACACCCATGGTGTTTATTTTATCAAGATGGGTTCACATATTCTGGATACAAATTTGTTTGAATATTTACTAATAGGTAGGGCCAACTCTGGTCTTCTTTCTGGTCCCCAAGGTAAACTTACCACACCAAAAAAAAAAAGAAAATATCCTAGTTGCTGTTTAATACAACATAATGCTTTGTTACAGAATAATCCCAAGTGGCTCAAATACTATATTTGTATTTGTATTTACTTTTATTGATATATACTTTCTGAAATTAGCATATTACTTTTTAAAATAATTTACCATCAGCACACGGGACCTGACAAGACAGGTTACGACAAACTTTGAATACGAAGCAATGTCGCAAAAACAAATGAATCCCCAAAAATATGTCTCAGAGGCAAGGACGCGATGGATGGAGTGCCTTGCGAACCTTCCAAGGGACTACTAAATCCTGGCCCCCAGTATTGATCCACCAGCCAGCGATAAAATGCTAACGGAATACACAATCGCACAGAGACTATCCTATATCCCAAATAAGACCATAGGCACACCAAAAATGTATGGGTCCACGACCCCTAGACATGCCCCAGAGGTAGACCAAAGCAATCAGGCAGAGATGCCCCCTACCAATAGCACACAAAAAAAGGTGACACAGTAGGGTTACCGGGAACATCACCCTCTTGCAGAGCGGGCAAGAAGAATACAGAGGAGGCACACGCACATCCTCCCGGAGAGGTAACACAACCTGAACCCCAGGGACCCTTCCCCTCTTACCTAGAAAAAAGGACAACACACAGACTGATTACCCGCTGCTGATCTCAGCCACTCCAAAAAGGTACAACATCCCAGGCCAGACAGCCTTAAAGAATATGCAAGGTAAACCTACCACTGAAAAAAGAAGGTGGAGTGTAGCGGAGAGGTCGTGGTGGGGAGTAATTAGGAAGACAACAGAATGGTGTGAATATATATGTCCTAGAACTACATGTGTTAATTGTATAAATGTTTTCCCCCCCCCCGCCCTGCTTCTTTTCTGTACCCCGTTTGACCTTTAAACCGACCCCCCCAAAACAATAAAAATTGTCAAATTGAAAAAAAAAGTAATTTACCATATTTGAAAGACAATACTGTCACCCTGCTTGTTTGGTTAAATGGACACCATAAACAGCAAAACAACTTCATCTTAATGAAGCGGTTTTGGTGTGTAGATCATGCCCCTGAAGTCTCACTGCACAATTCACTGTCATTAAGAAGTTACATCATTTTGTTTATACAGCCCTAGTCACACTGCTTGTGACTTACATAGCCTTCTTAAACACTTCCTGTAAAGAGACATCGAATGTTTAAACTTCCTTTATTGCACATTCTGCTTAATTTATAATTTCTTATATCCTGCTCTGTTAATATCTTACTAGATCCCATGGGAACCTCGTGTGTGTGATTAAAGTTCAATTTACAGAGCAGTAAATCAAATATTTTAAGCAAGTTAACTTCTGATTACAAATGAAACCAGTTTTTAATGCAGATAGTGTGAATCACAACCAGGGGAGGTGTGGTTAGGGCTTCATAAACAGAAACAAAAGTGATTTAACTCCAAAATGGCAGATTATTAAACTGTGAGACTGTAGGGCATAATCTATAACACACATGGCCAAACTGTTGCTCGCGAGCCACATGGGGCTTTTTAGACCATCTGATTTGGCTTGTGGCACTTTTCTGGACTAGGGCTACCAAAAGGTGGCACAGACAGCTGCCTTAGGGTGCACTGGCTCGGGGATGCAGTATCTGGCAGACCAGCAGGAGGAGAGCACCCTGCATAGTGCTCCCCTCCTGTCTCTGTTTGTAGCATTGCCGATCCACTGGCTGGGGTAGAGTAACTTGTTTTCCTCTCACCTGTCTAACAGGAAGTGTGCACATTAAGCACACAGAACTGCTTCCTGTCAGACCAGGGAGATGAAAACAAGTGCCTTTACCATGGTCTGTGGCTCGGCCACGCTACAAGTAGGAGGTAAGCTAGCACATGGTGGGATAGGGCAGAAGATTAGACACATGGGGTGGCTAAGGAGGGAGACACATGGGGACACTGGGGGAATGAGACACATGAGGTGGCTGGGGGAATGAAACACATGAATACAGTGGGGGAATGAGAAATATGTGGTGCTAGGGAAACATGAATCGATGTGCTGGGGGAACCAGACACATTGGGGGCTGCGAGAATGAGACACATGGGGAGGCTGGGGGAATGAGACATATGGGGGGCTGCGGGAATGAGATGAATGGAGGTACTGGGTGGAATGAGACACATGGAGGCTGGAGGAATTAGACACATGGGGACACTGGGGGAATGAGACACATGAGGGCTTGGGGAATGAGACACATGGAGACACTAGGGGAATGAGACAGATTGCACTGGGGAATATGACGCATGGGGTGCTAGGGAAACATGAATGGATGTGCTGAGGGGAATGAGACACATGCTTGCCTAGCCTGTTTATTATAAAAAATTAGGCTGCCTATGCAGGATTATACCTCAGTACTCAATTTATCACATTAGTGACGTGTTTTTTTGCTACGACTCTTTTTCTGTATTGTTTTCAACTATTATAAAAATCAAGAGAACAAAATGAATAAAGGAGAACATTTATCTTTTTTTATTGTGGCACAGTGACTATGTCTCAATAAAAGAAATATTGACAAAAAATAAATCTTTATTCTCGCTTCCTAATTTTTATTCCCTTGATTTCTATTTTTGTATAAGTAATAAATCATATTAATAAAAACTACATTTTGTTTAATTTTAGATATTTGGTTTTGTTGAATACTCCAATAAATGTAATTGTGGCTATTGAATATTTCTAAATTTTAACATAAGGCTCTTACAGAAATTAAGTTTGGTACCCTTGATGTATAAACCATAACTGTTTTAGTGCCCACTCTGTAATGATCATTTAAGGCTCATGCATACAAGCACCACCCACCATAAAAAAGAAAACATTCTAAGGACTAGTGAAAGTTTTCTTTTTTACCCTTTGAAAACATTTGCGATAAGGGCTGTTTTTAATGCTAAGAGATCAGCAGCACCCTCACCACCACTTGATTGATTGCCATCTGGAGAAGTTTTTGAGTGCTGCCTGACTTTTATTTGATGATCTGGTCTGATCCCTGGCTAGTATTCCAGCTCTCTATGTACATTCTCTATAGAATGGTGCTTGCCTGCCTTTGTAATATTTAGTAATTTGCTGTATAGTAGGGTATCAGGCGGATCATCACCAAGTCAGATCATTACTGATGACAAGTGTTCAACATGAGAGAAGTCCAATTTGTAGGTGAACAGCTCAACTCTGGCCTCAAGGGATTTACTATTTTGTCTGACAAAATCAGCAAACTCTCAGTAAGGGGTCCAGTTTCTTCTAGTCTTCAAAGAGTGGACCCAAACTCAAGTCCATCTGTGAAAGCTTTTCTTTATGGATATTGTAGTCTAAAGTTTAAATTTCCATAGTTTACACAAAAAAACCTCCATGTTGATGATGATAATTACCAAAACCTCCTTGGTTCAAAGCCACACATGGCCCATTAATTTGTTCTCCTATAGAGAATGGGAGCTGCTATTTAGAGGGCTCCATGCTTCTGGTACTATACCACTAGAGTGGCCTCTCTAAAGGGAGGGGAAAAAGTATATAATTCCCTGTTGATTTTGAACGTTTGCCCACTGACAAAGAAATGATCAGTCTATAATGTTGATGGTAGATGTATCTTAACTCTGAGAGACAGAATAACTAAAAGAAAAACCAGAAAAACGCATTTCAAAAACGTTATAAATTGTTGAGCACAATAATCTTTGTTTACATGTCATACCTGAATCGGTATACAATGCAGACCTAAATAATTACCTCCTGGACATGTTCAAAACACTCACCTTGAGATACATCCAGATCAGCTCCTTATGGATAGGGCTCACCACCTTAGAAGACTAAAACACCTTTCCGTCCCCACTGCCAGGGAGGTGATTGTAAGAATCAATTTCTTCCACACCAAAGAACGAATCGTATGAGCTTGCAGGAACACAGAAATGCCAGCACAGTACCATAACATTAAACTATGTGTGGACCTTTCGGCAGAGACACTGAAGTTTATAAAAGCCTTATCGCATCAGATGAACTACAGGTGGGGTTACCCGGCTAAACTCCTGGTCATTCATCAGGATGCCCTCCACGCTATCACAACCCTGGAGCATGGCACCCAAAAGTTGAAAGACTGGGGTATACCTCTACCCAAAGCTGCGATACACAGACCTGCTTAAGTTCCTAGGATGTCCCCAGAGTAGTCGGGGCAAGTAAATCAACTGATGTGTCATTATGTTTATGTTTATTAGCCACTGGCTTCCATATACTTTCTTTGTTTTTCCTCCACCAGAAGTTTATGCTTTTGATATGCTGTTAAAGTTATGGTCTCCCCTAGATGTGACTCAACCCCCGCCAGAGTAAACTATATATAGGTATACCCATAAGAGTTTCCTCTAATTAAATGGAGTCCTAGCACAAAGGCTAGAAGTTGGTACTGCCCAATGAGATACAGAGGAGCACACATACTTATCCACCTTACAAGAACCAACTAGTTAATAGAAATAGCAACACAGGGGCTTTTGAAAGTTTACTAACCTGTTGAGGGGAACGCAGCAAGCAAGCTGCCCAAAGTCCATGTTGAATGCCAACACTTGACCCTCCCAATTGTTGTGCAGAATGTTTATTTTAACTCATAATCGCTCTTCCACATATACACTTGTGGGAAATCCTCTGTTAGAGAGTCTCAATGCCACCACTACCACTAGATGCACCTGACATCCTGTTGGCACAATTTGGCTCTAGTTCTTAGAGCTGAACAGGGTTGTCCAACCTTCTGTTTATAACCCAATATCCCTTAATCACCTATCCAAGGTTACACCTACCCCTTCCTTGCCCCTATCAGCAGTTCGCAACGCTTGTGACAGCATACATATATTACCTTAACGCTTACACCACTAAGGCAGGTAGCAGTACCATATCTCAGCATAGACTACAGAACAGGGCATGGTGTTGGGAAGGAGAGGCATCTGACAGGGGAGCTGACCGGAACGGAGGAGAAGGGAGCTGACAGGAGCTGCAAGAAAGGTAAGTTACAGCTCGCTGCCAGCTCCCAACAGGACTGCCGGGCATGTAATGAGCCCGGCAGTCCTGGTCTATATTATGGCAATGTAAGTTGCCATAATACAGACAGTGACTCGAGTATAAGTCGAGTGGCGGTTTTTCAGCACAAAAAATGTGCCGAAAAACTCGACTTATACTCGAGTCTATATGGTAACCTTCCTGCCATACTAAGGCTACCCAAACATCTTAGACCACAGGTACCACGGATGCTGACACAATTAAAACTAGTCGTACAAATATGGGAGAGGATTTGGAAAAACTTGGAGAGTAGCGACCTGTTGTCCTTAACGACACCAATACAAGCAATTACCTATTGTATACCTACTATGTACACACCGTTCCTGTGGAACTCGCTTCCCTCCTCACACAGTCTCCACTTTTGCGACCCTTAGAAATAACTACAAACTGCCCGAACCTCACAATTTTCCTACACACAACTACAGTCATTCCTGCACAAATACAGTGCAAGGGTACCCGCCCAAGATGACATTCAGAAAGAGATTACGTTATGGGAAGAAATTGGTATCAATGGTTCGCTTCCTCCCTGATGTAAGCCATTCTCCAGGCGCTACTGGCTCCTACAGACTTACGAACACTTTGCGGACTCTTCCCCAGCCAACAATGGTCTCAGGACCTTCCTTGCAGTTTGTCCCGTGCACAGTGGGAAGATATTATCGCTTCCTCTAGGAAACTGATTAAATCAGTGACCTTAATAGAACAACAGAGAAAAGTGTTTTATAGATGATATATGGTACCAACTCAAATACACAAAATGTTTCCCTACTCCTCACCTATATGTTGGAGATGCAGAGCAGAAGAAGGCACGACGCTCCACATCTGGTGGAACTGTAGCCAAATATCTAAATTTTGGGATTCAGTCCACCAGCTGATTAATCATACCACCAATATAACTATATCATTTGAACCACTCTCTTGCCTCTTGCTGAGCATAACTCGCAAGATCCCAAAACCTAAACTAAAACAATATATTTCATATATTGTTTACAGCACAACGTGCAATTGCAAGAGCCTGGAATCTACTCTACTGCAAGACTTAGACACCCAACAAATTTATGACACTTGCTACAGCAAGGTTTTCCCTTCATCACAAGCTGTTGCGGAGGCTTGGGAGCTTTGGCGCAACAGGAGATCGGAATAACCGAGAGAAACATAAACTATGTTACTAACATCTAATGCAAATTGACCTGAGCATCTCCTGCCTGAGTGAGTGGATTCTTATAACTACATACCTGTTCATACAACAAACGGAACCTCTTAGCTTCTTACCCGGGTGGAGGCCATAGTTGATTGGTTAAATGCTTTTGCACTGTAACTCAAACTATGTGGATGCTTAAATGTTTGTACTTGCATACTGATTGTCTGTCTCCAATTATGTGGACTACACTGCTTCCCCCCCTCCACCTTTCTTTCCTTTCTGTACCCCCCACCCCCTATCTTATTCGAAAACATTAATAAAAATGATAAATGGAAAATACACTTACCATTAAAATTATAGATTGATCATTTCTTTGTCAGTGGACAAACATTCAGTATCAATAGGGGATCAAATACTTTTTTCCCTCACTGTATAAATCCCTTGGTCTAAAAAGGAAAAGGTGCTGAGATGCTTATTGCATATTTTAGGAACCATAAAAATGTGGCAATCACATGCTGCTGTGTTAATTTTTTTTAACTCAAAGGTTCTTATGAATCATATCCCATGTTCTGGTACTGAGGAAAAAAGTGCAAAGGAAAACACAACACTGAATTAAAAATTATTGAATCATGTCTACTATATTCCTTCAACCCTTATAACAACCTCTAATGTATAACAACCTACTGTGAACTCTATAGATCAGATATCCTCCACAGCCAAATTTATTCTTAATTGTACATCTCATATCTATATTTCCCAACTGTTTCTTGCACATCATGCTAATTATTGCAAAAGAAGCTCATTTCATCTGAAAAGTATAATTAGTCCTGAGCCACTGTGTTTTATTAAAAATATCAGTCTTTTTGCAGAAAATAATAATGTGAAATGAATTATCCTATAATACAATCATTTTGGTCAAAGACAGTGTTCTTCTTATCTATTTTTTTCTATATATATGCAGAATTTTCCAATTCTGACTGTCTTAACCTAATTTTATTGAAATACATGGTTTTTACCTTGTGTTATTCAGATGGTAAGAAAGTTTTTCATTATTCTTGGAGAAGAGAGATTACAGCATTTAGTAAGACAAATTCCGTCTTCAACATCACACCGCAGTACAGTCATCTAGCTAAACACAGTAATCTGCCTAACTACACTGCAAAACAGAGCTATGAAATGTCATATTTAAAAATGTAAGTTGCATAGAAAACATTCATGATATATTTTAGAAAAGAGAAAATGTACATGTTTTCCAAATCCAATGATAGGAACATTTTATCCAGGAATCTGACAATGTTTAAAAATGACTCCATTATTAAAAAATTAAAAAATTAAATTGAATTAGTATTTTGAAAATGCATTTACAACATATTATTTAGCTCTACTTTAGACAAATATTAGGAGACAGCATGAATTAGTCAGATATCAAAAAGATAAAGGTCTAGTATCTCTTTGGAAATTATGTTAGCAAAATGTATAGGAGAGAAAAAATGTTTTGTTTTTCGACATTTAAAAAAGTACCATCAAGGGGGCCTGACCGCCAAGCGAGCAGGCCGCAGGCTGAGGGAGCTCCTCCGATAATCCTGCAATAAAAGCAGATAAAGCATAAAATACTCACCTTGAGCAGCTAAACTCAACCCCTGATTGACGGGAACAAATGAGACACCCTCTTGGACTGACCGATAAAGCTCTGCTCAGCTTCTTCGGTGCCCAAAGCTTACTGCGGCCTGCTACCATAATGTAGGTGCGAGACGCGGCCGGTCTCCCTCCTATAATCGACCAAACTGTGGTTTGGGCCACGTCCCCCACCCCCTTTAGACCGGCGGGGGTTATCCCGGTCACCGCAGGGGCTGCAGACACTGACTCGATTAGTCAGCTCAGAAACAACCCTGCACTGAGACCTAGCCCTGCAAGACGCATGTGGACCGGATCTACAGAGCAAGCTACTCCTGACCGGCTTCCTCTCTGACACATGGCAACATTGGATGAGATCCTCGAACACTTCTGGGCTAAACTTGAAGCCTGCACCAGATTGCTGCCATCAGCTACCCAATCGGCACAGGTGGCTCAGAGGAATCATGGAGAGGAGTTGGAGAGGCCTCTACAGGGCAAGAAGTCTTACCACACGGCAGTACACTTGAAAGAACTCCCTCTGGGGCAGAGAAAGCACGGGGGCACAGCTCCAGTGCAGGGCTTTCACAGGCGTAAGACCACAAAACACCATAGTCGGTGACACAGACAGAGGGCTTCCCGCCGCTTCCTCCACCAGAAGAAATCATACACCCTACTGCCACAACCCTGGGAACACTCGACCTGGCCCAACACCTGCGGCAAGGGACTGAAAGCAGCAACTACACACCCACTGGCTGCCCCTCAGCATACCAGAAAACCACTGACGCTACACCTCCATACCAAGCCTCCATCTCAAGCCTCCAGGTTGGGCATTGGCTGACTCAAGCGGACAGCCAAGGGGACTTGCATCACCCACCACTGCCTGACTGCATAACCCGAGGTCCAGACCACTAATGGTCATTGTTTTATTTGTTTTAAATTTCTTTTGTTAACGCCAGCTGTCCTTGCACCCATTGACCTCAGTCTCCCTCACTTAAAATGGTGGGCAGCCACCAGTGGATGCTATGTTGCTCGAGGGAGCTCCACAAAACTGTTTGCATTAACCATCCTGTTTATGCGCCCAGCGGTATATTTACGTGTTTTAGGCAATCACTCTGTAAAGCATGACATCTTACATCACCAACATAGTACATTGCTCCTCCATGTATACATCGAGAAATGCCCTGCACTCACTGCTGGTCCTACCCATCGAGAGGTACATCATAACATACACCATTTAATTTAAAGGATCCCATGCAGACTATACATAAGTAAACAAAGCCTTGCGTAATGTACCATGATAGCTATAGTGTTAGGAATATAAACATGTATTGTTGACACTATACTGTTTAACTATTAAGGTGTCCCGATCTTCATTTCATTGAACTAGAGTGGTCAGCTGATGCTTTAAGCCAATCAGCAGCTCACTGGAGGTTGGTGTACCAACCACCAGGGCCACTAAGTTACCTAATCTGCGCCTGTTTTACAGCCACATTATTTTCATATGACCTATATAAAATGGGTTCACTCGTCATCACTATGTTATGTTTAACTGTTTAACTAGCTACAATACTTTAAATATAAAAATCCGTGCTAATTCCTCAAATGATGCAAAGTTATATATCTAACAGTTCTCAATGCTACTCAACATATATCATTAAATGTACTGCAATCCCTGCGTTTGCTGTTGTGGAGGTGCAGGATCCACTGTGATTTTATGCACGTGCAAAAATAAAGAATAAAAAAAAAAAGTACCAGCATGGGGGGGCGGGACCGGACTGCCATGCTGCATAGTCGCATGGAAGAACAGCTCCCACAATTTTCAGACCTTGTGGTTCACAAATGCTGCAAAACCCCCCATATGACACTGAAAAGCGACAGTTTAATGCACGGTGGGGTGCTGGTTCTGAAGTTCGGCCCGAAACTTGTCTCAGGGTCCCTTGCGTGGAAATAATAACACTCTATGATTGCGACCTATGCAGGTGGTGAGTGGGGTGGACAGCTGCTGCCCTGCTATCCTGCCTTCAACAAGCTAGACCCTTCGAACTTCGGAGGCACCGGCCCTGTCCCCCCCCCTTTGGACCGGTGGGGGTCATCCCTTTTCACCCTGTTGCCCTGCTGTCGACCCAGACGGTTGGTGGACTCACCCACATCGCAAGATGGCTGCCGAGCCTGCCACACAACACAGGCAGGCGCTGGAGATGGCGATCAATGTCTTCTGCACACAAGTCTGGGCGATCCTACCCGAGAGCAACATACTGATCAAGTGGGCCAGATCAAAACGCAGCAATCTGGTGCTGAGGCCCATTAATTGGATGACGCAGCTCCCATTTCCAGCGAGCCGCTGGCTGAAGTAACCCCCACAACTGGGGTATACCTCTTCCTCTGCCGACCTCTGCCAACTTACCACCAGGGGAGAATCTGCTCCAGCATGAAATGGGCTGATAACCCTCTACCGCAGCATCAAGCGACGATCTACACCCGGAGTAGACTTGCACCTGACACGCTCTGCCTCAAGCTGGCAGTACAAAAACGGCAAAATGGCTCACATTGAGGAGACAGATCCGAGTCTGCACCTTGGGACTGTGGTGGGGGTGAGATCCATACCTGACACCTGGGAGTGTATCCTAACAGATCTTTAACGTGGCCCATATTTTCCCTCCAGCTATTACCCTGTCTCAGGCTGAGTGTGGGTTCAGGGGTCTATCCTTCATATGGCATGCTGTTAACAGTTTCTATGTTTCTATAAGTTTTTTTTTTTCTATGCCAAATTGTTCAACCTGTTTTATTTGCCTTTTTTATCCTATTATGCCCTACAACTAACCATGTCTAACAGCTCTCTATAAGTAATGCTCAGATCTTAGACATGACTTTCTAGCATATTTCAATATAAAAAAAAATGTGCCGTCTATCTAAATGTCACTGTTCCAAAAGCCTGTTTTATCTATATGTGTGAACGCTGTTGTGTCTTACCAAGCTTTCTGTTATCAATTGCACACCATAAATAAAGAATAATAAATAAAAAAAAGTACCTGCATTTATTTTGGCCATATTGGATAACAGAGTAACCTTTTTCAGAACATTACCTAGGGTACGATAGAGAGATAGGAGCTTTTTTTTAATCTAGGGAGAAAATTCTCTAAACTAATGAAAAGAGTTCTTGAGTTTTTTATACTTAATATGAAAAGTTCTGGAACTGTTTATTGTTGAAGTAAATGAGAGCTATAACATTGTTCTACAGGTATATTTCCTTTAATGTAGTGGAGTATCTCCATCTATTATTCCTTATGATGAGATAGCCAAAGAATGTTGTGCCTTTGTTTAATGTGTTCACTTGTGCCCTTTACTCCACATCACTAGTTGTAGTAAAAGGTACCTCTATTTTTCTCTAGTGAACAGTAGTTCCCCTGTGTTCATTCTATTTGATGAAATATGATACTTGTATTCAAGCATTAAAATCTTTTCTTCTGTGACAGCATCTATCTTTCATTCACTATTATAAAACCATAGTAGATTATTTATATTGTTAAATGTAGGGATCTCAGAGAACCCTTGATCCCAATGAGTAGGATAATTTTGGAATAATGTCCAATGCATTAAGTTGTCAATAAACAATATTCATTTATGTATAAGTAGAAATTATAACAATAAAAACATTCTGCATTTGGAATAAATATTTAAACATATATATTGTTTTTGTTAATAAATACACAGTTGAATCAGAGAGCTTGGATTTTATATAAATATTAGTATACACATTTCAATGTAATGTTTTTTAGTAATAATGAATTATGTATGTCTGTGGGGTAGTTCCGTGAATAATTTCATGCAAAGTACCTAGAAAACCAGAATCCTTTATCCGTAGCATTGAAGAGTAGTGTGGCCAACTGCCCTCAGGGGGCACTTAAAAAAACAAAAACATGCATTTTATTTTGTTTGACTAAAAAAGTTGTGCAAACCAAAAAGGTATATTGATGACAAAATGTCTTAGCACAGAATAGCACAAAAATTGAAAATACCAAAAAGTTGTAACCAGTTTAAAATGATAGCAGAACTCATTTCATATAGAGTATAATACAGATTAAGTAACAGCACACACAAAAATATTTTTTCACATTTTATAAGGAATATTAAAATCACCTAACAAATATGTGGATTCAGTTCCACCATATTGTCATATTGTGTTAAGCCAATGTTGGGAATAATACACTTTGCATATATTGACCCAAGGCTCAAGCTACAGATGACCGGATGTTCAGTCTGTTTAAAATTGGCTAACTTGGAGCATGTCAGCTATTTGAAATAATATACTTTATCTATATACAATGCTTAGAGAATAGAGCCCTAGACAAGAGCTATAGTAAATTGTGTAAATGGTGTTATATCCTGTGTGTTTCTGCTGTTGGCCTTATCTCCTGCGTTTCTCCCTTTGATTATAACTGCTTAGTAATGTGTAATTTAGAACTGCGTAGTTAATATCTTTAATACTAAGTGCGTATTAATTCTAAGTGTGTAGTTATATGGAAACTTAGCTTTGTTCAAGGCCTGAACATGAAGATACACCTGCAAGCTTGCTATAGGTTAAGATGTTAAGATAAGATAGATGCTTTTATTAGGATTGGATAATGCTTGAAAAGACTACCCCTGTTTCCTGCTGAATATAACCTGTTACACAATCCATTAAAGTGATAGTGCTTTGATGTATATGCTCACAATGCATATAATATATCTGCTCTATGATCATGATAATAAAAGTGACAATACTATCCAAAACCTCCTCAAATATATACCTTTCTGTGGTCACCTCCAAAGTGGTCTGTGAAATTGGGGGGGCTGAGCACTCCGCTCATCCCAAAAGGAATTGGTCTGGATTCCAAACTTACATAGGAAAGACAAAAAAGGGGGAGCACATCCAAAACATGCATTTTGCAAGAATGGTGCTGTCGTAGTGAACAAAATGTATAGATAATACAGATTAAGGAACAGCATACACATAAAAATGCAATTTCACATTTTATAAGGCTAGTTAAAATCACCTATCTTGGCAAACAAATATGGGGATTCAGTTCCACCATATGGCCATACATTTCATATGAAGTATAGCAGGGATTGGATGGCATTTTATTGTTCATAGTTTTGTTATTGCTTGGAGCACTTATAATGCATTGAATGGTAGGATTAATCAAGGACCATAAAAATGCATATTGATAAGAGATAAAAGAACATTTGAGTCTCTGCTGTTACTTTTGTCATAGAAACTCAATGAAAATACAATAGCTATTATAGGTTTATTGAGACAAGAGGAACAAAATGTACCTTTGGTGTGAATGTTCTAGGAAATAAAAAGGAAGATCCATTGTAATACTTCAAAAGAATGTCATCACTATTTTGTATAATCAAAGTAATCTTTAAACTTAGCCTTACAAGTATAGTGAGTGACTGGAATTTACATTCCAGTTTATATAATTGTATGATTTGATTGTTGAATTCTTTAAATCATATTCTTCATATCCACTCTACTTTCAGATCTAATGCCAACTCAAATGTCGTTTTAATTTTAAGACCAAAAGTTGGTTACACTTTGTACCAGAAGGATACTGACCTCAATAGTTTTCTCAAAGTGTGCAGCTTTCATCTCAGAAATAAAGCATTGTGCATTTCACGAATCATGTGAGTAGTATTTAACAACTATGATCCAGCACATGGGGGAAGTATAGATTTTACAAATGTGATACAAATTCTAGAACAAGATTATAAGAAAAGTACATTGGATCAAACATTGAGATGTGCATGTAAGAGATTGGCTCATAAATATGTAACAGAATGAATCTAAGGACAGGATGTTTACAAAGATCTTTAACCCCTTAAGGACACATGACATGTGTGACATGTCATGATTCCATTTAATTCCAGATGTTTGGTCTTTAAGGGGTTAATAAAGCCTCTAGGGAAGAAAATACATTAAATATAAGACAAAAGTATTCTCAGTTATGTAGCCCATCCTTGATTTTGGCATAAAAATGCAATCCTAATTTGAACACCTGTCTAAAGAATGATTTGTGAGGCAAATATAAGAAATACCCACCTGTTTTGATGTCTTAGGTGTGTGACATGTAGTCACATGATAATGGGCAAAATCGTTAACCAGTCACATTCAAATAAAGTTTATACATCAAGAGACATGTCATATACAACATCATGTGTCCATGTGGACTGTTCTACTGGATTGTAAAGATATTTGAATACAGATGAATAATTACAAATCATATAAATCCGTAACAAAGTATTTATTGGCCTTAGGGTAATTAATTACCTCTTGTCATGTTCATGGCTACTGAACATATTGAAATTCGATAGAGTAATGGGGAATTAAGCATTGAGCACCTTTATTAACTTTTTAACTAGACACAGACCCTCCGGGCTGACAGGATTTGTTGTTCCTCAAACCTTGTAGATAAGTGGTCTCACATGATTTTTTAAAACTAGGACCTATGATTGGTGATTGGTGATTCAGTATGGAGCAACTTAACAACAGCTGACAGATGGGAGCCTCAGATATTGATTGGTACCTGGGTTTCCCTGGTTTAAGCAGGGATTTAGCCGTCAGGGTTTTAAATCACCATTTAAAGAGGTGAGTGGTGTGCTCACTAATTCTGTCCCAGTAGACAAAGAGAGGTCCCAGGTATATAATGATACCTGGACCTGTTTCGAACAGGAAAACTGTCCCTGCTGGTTAAATACCACAAAACAAAATAATTCTGTAAAGAAATAACTTAACACTAAAGTGCAAGTGACACAAGGTTCTCAAAGTGGCGCTAAAGTTATATAAATAGGTGCGACTTCCCCAATGTCTAATACCACTCTAAAGACCCATTAAAACGATACAAACAAATATGCAGATAGGGGAGGCGCAGAAATAAGTGCACTAAGAAATTTAAAAAATACTTATTCACACATGATCATCCAGAGGAGTGAATTCCACCTAAATATAAAAACAATCAATAGCATAATACTGTTTTCAATATAAAATTATTGAAAGGTGACAATTTAACACTCACACTTTGCAGAGCCACATATAGTAGGCTCTGACTATAAAGGCTCTTCAAAATTACTTATTTAGGTATTCTCTCCTCTCCTCCACTCCTTAGGATACCACCACTGGTGCCAGGAATTAGCAGGATAATAACACAGGTATAGGGTGGGCATGTTACAAAAGGTAAATGGAATAAAGTATAATATAAAAGGAAATTTAGAGTACATACAAAAATAAAATAGTCCAAATCAGTAGCACTGACGCGTTTCGACCCATCTGGTCTTTCTCAAAGTGCATGTTATCCTTCTCAGCTTTCTGGCTCTTATACCCGACCGGCATTTCAATTTGGCGCCATTTCTTCACATTAACGTCTTTCTTTCTGGATTTCCTACTTCCGTCCATGTGTAATGACGTATTTCCGCCTCCGTCCTCATTTACTTGCGTCTGATGTGATCAATACTGGCAGATCTCGGATGCAGCCCTACTGCACTCCTTACGTGGATTTTGCCATATTTGAAAGTCCTAGGCTGGGTTTTTCAAATAGAAAGTCCTGGTAATAAATAACTTTATACTTTCTACCTACTTAAAGCTTGTAAATTACTATCTCATATATAAAAGATACATAAAAACTATTTACATAGTATATCTGGTTTTAAATCACCATATACCTAATTTTAAATCACCATATTAAAATAACTGGCTAAACACTGTTTAATATCACTCCAAAAAATTAAAACACATTTTTCCATATACAAGATTCCAAAAAAACCTTCTTCAAAAAGGAAGAACTTTCTGAAAGGAAGAACATATAGACTAATTAAAATTGCATAAAGACAAAAAAAAAAATTCTTATAGATTGAGAATAAAAATACAATTATATTAGTGCACTCATTTCAAAATCCATATTCAACCCGTTGGGGGATAAGGTGTCTAAATTAAAGATCCAACCCATCTCACATTTACTAAGAGTGAATCAATTTCACCACTTCTCCAATGTCTAGTGATGGTTTGAATACCATAAAATTTAATTCCTCTGGGATCCTCATCATGATGTTCTAAGAAATGTAAAGAAACACTGTGATTGTTAAAACCTCTTTTAATGTTGTATATATGCTCTCACACCCTAGTGGCCACACACCTAGATGTTTTACCCACATACTGTAGGCCACAGGGGCATTCGAGAACATATACAATTTTTTTTTTGTTTTGCATGTAATAAATGGTTTTATCCTATACTCCTTTGAATTGGTATATGAATGGAAGGACAAAATGTTCTTTTATTTTATTTCAGATGTCCTACATCCCATGCAATTCCCACAATAATTAAAAACCTTAAATAAACTCCTCTGAATATTTATAAAATCTTTATCTTTTAGAATTTGTTTAAGATTTTGAGCTCCTCTGAATATAACCCTGGGTTTGTCCCCTATATATTATGCAATATCTTTATCCTGCTTTAGTAAATGCCAATTCTTGTTAAGAACATGTTTTAGTTGGGCATGGTTTTATTAAAGTTAAAAATCAAAGGTATTGCCTCCATTTCTTTTTCACCTTTTCTTTGGTTATATTCAATTGTTCTATTTAGGTCTTCTTCCATATAAACTTTTTTCTAAGAACTGTTCTTAGAGTAGATTTGCATGAAAGTTATATTTTTCCATTTGAGAACAATTTCTCCTTATCCTTAAAAACTGCCCTCTGGGGATATTGTCCAACCAAGGGCGGAAATGGCAGCTTTCCTTCTCAATAAAACTGTTCATGTCGACTTTTTAAAAAAAATGTGCATGTTTCAATGTTATTGCTATTTTTTTTATAAATATTAAGATCTAAAAAATTGATTTCCTTATCACTCACTTCATGGGTCAACTTAATGTTCCACTGATTAGTGTTAAGATGGGCTAAAAATTGTAAAACTGAAGCTTCACTCCCTTTCCAAATAAAAAAAATATCATCAATATACCTTCTATAGAGGACCAGGTTCCCTACCCAGTCATGCTGTGTAAACATGTCTTTTCCAAATATGCCATAAATAAATTAGCACAACTGGGAGCGAACCTGGTCCCCATAGCATTTCCCTTGCATTGTAGAAAAAAGTTACCTTCAAACCAAAAAAAATTATTGGAAGGACATCCATCACAGAATAATTCCATCATCCGTCATTAACAAATTACATATATAAATGTAGATTTATTTTTTTACTTTTCCTCATTTTTTCCCTCTGTTTGTCACTTTTCACTTGATCTGTGAATAAAATCAGCATTTAGTCACTGTCCTTTAACCACCAATCACCACCATCATTTGTCTGTTTTTTTGGTGCTGGAACTCTGAATCACAAAACAATAGTTCACCCATTGTCCATTTTGGTTGTTTTCGAGGTTTGAAGTTATGACATTCAGATGACCAACCAATCATCCAAAATTTGGACAAATTGCAAATTGTTTGAAAATTAATACACAAGTAAAGATACCAAAGGTGTTTTGGGATTCAACCTCACTAGCTGATTCTATGTCAAAAGCGATATTGTAAATGTCTGAAAATTAAGCTTACCATGCAATTTCTATAAATTAAGAAAGGGTGTCTCCGCAAAAAACAAAGAACCCACTGGTGCAGAATAGGTTGACAGTGTTCCTCTCTCTTGAGGCAGATGTGACAACAACAATAAGAATATGCATATCTCACACACTTTGGAGAAGATGTTATTCATAGTTTCAAAAAAAACTGAGCAAAGAATTGAATGATAAAAACACTTACTCTATCTGGAGAGAATGTATGATACCAAGTAACTTATTTGTCAATATTCAAATTAACTTATTCACACAAATCTTATTTGTCTTCAATTGGTGTATAAAGTAAAAAACTAACAGATCTATACCTTAAAGAGTGGATTGTCATGGTGACACATTTTGAAATTTCTCCTTAAGTAGCTGAATTGTTGTTTTGGTATATGTTAATCACACACATAATTGTATAACACATGCACAACCAGTTTATTGTTGCGGTTATAGTTTAGTAAAACTGTGGATGGGATTCCTGTTCTTTTGTCAAATCATTTTGCAGCAGTTTAACAAAATCCTGGCTCTCTATGGAACCCATAGCTCATCCTCTCTTCTGTTACACTAAACTATCACAATATAATTTGTTATTTCATCTAACATGGATCTCAATGATAGGTTCAGAGTGCCGGGGATAGGCTAGCCAGACTGGATTGCTATCCAGGTTGGATGATATTTCACTTGATGCTTATCCAATTGCCAGTGTAGGGGAAGAGGGGCTGGCTATGGTTGCTGGGAACTTGGAGAGACCCCTCAGTGACTAATATCAACATTTAGATAACAATAAATTGGTGCTAGATTGTCTTTTGAATGAGATTAAATTTTTTCGAAACAGATAGTCAACATTTGGAGAGCTTGTGGATCACGGGAGATAGTTTTCCCTACAGTGCAACCATAAAAAAAAATGAAATATTGACAAAGAAGGAGTCAAATATGTTATGTGGCAAAGTTCTGTCCTTTCCTGAAACCACTAATATAATAAATGGGATGGGCCATTAATAGTAGTAATATCTGCTTTTACAAAGGTAATAGCTCAAGCTATCCTCTACATCGCTCAACAACCTGAGGACAGGATGTTTGCTTACAACCTCCTCGTTATTCAATCAGTGACAGATAATCTGTTTAACAAGAGAATGTCATTTCACCACTAAAAGACACTGGACACATAATCAAATAATAAGAAAAGAAAAAAAGAATCAGTATGTGACAGCTGCAAGACAGAGCTGTCATGAATTTTATATCCTCAAGATTCCTGTGTCTAGTGAGACAACTGAAAGGTTTGTCTTCTGACATGTCTCGTGCAGGAATGTGCATATACTACAAAAGGAAGGAATAAATAATAAAAATATTTAATCGTCATAAAATAGTTACCAGTATCCATCTATTTCAGGCTTGATTTCATGAGAAGGGCAAGTATTTTTCAGGTGAGTACACCGTTTTATAAAAAGGACATATTATGTATAAAATAATTTGCTC
>OW240922.1:93924492-94045374 GCA_933207985.1 Pelobates cultripes | reverse complement strand
TTCTTACGGAGAAGGGAAGGGAGTTCCAAAGATAAGGTGCAGCCCTGGAGAAGTCTTGGAGGCGAGCTTTAGAGGTGGGTGTATGGACAGAGGATATTCGTAGGTCTTTGGCAGAGCATAGGGGCCTCGACGGGACATACATGTGTATTAGGGAGGATAGGTAGGTTGGAGCAGCATTATGTATGGACTTGTAAGTGAGCACCAGAATTTTAGCCCTATATCTGATTATAGGTATATCTGTCCCTCTCTACCACCCATTAAATTCACCCTTGTATTTGTGTTTCCAAAGCAGCATTAAGAAGAAGTTTTTTATAAAATTCTTTTTATGTAGCTGCAAATTCTATGCCTGCAGTCACAGTTAGTTAGTCTGGTATTTGTATTCTTTAATTTTACTCTTATCTTCAACACACATTTTGGTAAGATGCTTTTAGCTTCTTGATAGGAGTTATACTATGGACTCTGTATATTGAACTTTCATGTATTAAGTGTAGTTTTTGTATATAAATATTACTTTCCTTTTTAATAGCTATTTGTCCATATCATAGAAAGACTGTAACTACAGAAATCTGTGGGATAAGATTGGCATCAAACTTTCAAAGCATTACATACTGAGCAGTAATTGGTAGTTTAGATGACCAGCCTGCATGAAAGAGGTTCACTAGGAATCTATTACAATGTAATAAATCTTACATAAACAAACTGACTGGTCATTTCTGCCTCATTTTCATGAGCAATTTACAGTTTAAAAAAAAAAAAAAACAATTTGCCCAACTGTGCTACAAACATTACAGCAGATACAGACAATTGACCTCAAACAGAACTTTGAGATCCAAATAATAGCTGTATTTTACTGAAGAAAACATATTTTATATTTAATAAGCACTTATTCTTTTTTTCTGATGATTTGTGTAAGTTACAATGACCAACATATAATTGATGTTGTCTTTGAGTTCTGCATATGTTTTGATTACGACTAGTTCATGAGTCTTTTGATGAATCCAAGCTTTCTTCTAGAATCCATAAGATAGAGACTATTTTAAGAGCCTTATTGTAGAGGTACTCTTGTAAAAAATTCTTATTTTTGATATGATGTGATCTAAGTTAATGTGTTCTGCTTTACAGTATAAACCCTTTAGTATAAACAATATTAAAGGGACACTATAGTCACCTGAACAACTTTAGCTTAATGAAGCAGTTTTGGTGTATAGAACATGCCCCTGCAGCCTCACTGCTCAATCCTCTGCCATTTAGGAGTTAAATCCCTTTGTTTATGAACCCTAGTCACACCTCCCTGCATGTGACTTGCACAGCCTTCCATAAACACTTCCTCTAAAGAGAGCCCTATTTAGGCTTTCTTTATTGCAAGTTCTGTTTAATTAAGATTTTCTTATACCCTGCTATGTTAATAGCTTGCTAGACCCTACAAGAGCCTCCTGTATGTGATTAAAGTTCAATTTAGAGATTGAGATACAATTATTTAAGGTAAATTACATCTGTTTGAAAGTGAATACCATTTTTTTTTTATGTAGGCTCTGTCAATCATAGCCAGGGGAGGTGTGGCTAGGGCTGCATAAACAGAAACAAAGTGATTTAACTCCTAAATGACAGTGAATTGAGCAGTGAAATTGCAGGGGAATGATTTATACACTAAAACTGCTTTATTTAGCTAAAGTAATTTAGGTGACTATAGTGTTCCTTTAACTTGTTTGATGCAAGTTAGTTTTCTTCCTCCCAGTGAGCTGCTGCATTCACTGAGTATTCTATAGACAAGAGTTGGTATATCTATTTGTATGGAACCCTACTCACAACCTGACATGCACTGTGAGATAAGGTGAGTGATATAGAACAGATATATAAATGAACTTATTAAATGGTCTTGAGATATCACTGGGAAAAAAAACAGATACTCTCACAGCACAATAGAATTGATATATAAGATATATAAATATAGGTAAAAGCACTTCAAGTAAAATCACACTCACATCTTATTGAGCCTGTTTCAAACTGGCCTATGTAAATCAGCTTGAGTATATGAGTGTGATCAAGATGTCCCAGTAGGGAATTTATTGTAGCTTGTTCTTCAAGGGTGGATGGTAAAAAAGCATCACAAATTAGGATACAAATTATAGCATTTATTTAAACAAAGTATACAAAATCTTGCATTTAGGTTAATAAGGTGCCACAGTATAAGTCCAACGTGAAACACAACGTGTTTCAATATCCAGACATCTTCCTGAGGTGCATACATCTATAAGGTACTGTCAAAGTTTTTAAATGCCAACTTTTGTGCCAAATTTCACTAAACCCTGCCCCCTCTTGTACCCCTTTTGCAGATTATGTCTGGCTCTGCTTTCTGTTGTTGTACAACTCTCGGCAGCCATATTGCTTGCAAGGGTGTAGTTCATAATTTTGTCGCCCATCTTACAACTGCACTGCTATGACACGATTCCGGTCCTCTTTCACTGGATGTGTAGCTTACACCATACTACACCTCGGCCATATTAGTCCTTCCAATTACTCACCCTTAAATCCTCAATTCCACCGAAATACATCCACTGGCCATTTTGGAAAATCACCAAATAGCATCATGGTATTGGCAAAAATAGTGTCATAAAAAATTAAGGGCAATGGTCCCCTCCCCCTCAAAGGCTTGTCCAATTTTTTTGTTCCCATAAAATGAAGTAACCTGACATTACCATTATGGACTTGATTAAAATGGGCAGAGACACAGTGATTTAAAACCTTATTTTTGATGTTTCCAATAGTTCACTCATTCTCATCTTATGTGGCCTTGTGGTTCTCCTAAGATATTGTAGACCATATTCATGTGTTTAAAGATATATCACATAGCTAGTATTTCACAAAATAAAATATTTAATATTATATTCTCTATTGGTGACTTTTGAGGAATTGTTTTTGTATTTCATTAAATGTGATATTTACATTGCCCATACTTATAAAAACCTTTTAATTCTGTACCAAAATTCATTTTTCATGCATTTTTTCTTTTGAAATAGAATGTTTAATATTAGTTGCTCCTCTGTATATTACTTTAGGTTTTTCTCCAATGTACATGTTTACATTTTCATTTTGTTTTAAAATATGCCAATGTTTATTTAAAATCTTTTTATGATATGACTTTGAGAGATAAAATCCCATAGTACCATTTCGTATCTAAGTGTATGTATTATAAATAGCAAATGCTAGTATGGAGCATAATTATATATTTTATGGTTGTAGAGAAGTGCGTTAAAAGGACACCATAGGCACCCAGACCTCTTCATCTCATTGACCCCTGTCATTTTAGCCTTGCAGATGCATGTTTACATTGCAGGGTTAAGTCTACCTCTAGTGGTTGTCTACCAGACAGCCACTAGAGATGCTTCCTGACCTTTCATAAAGTTTGACTCCATTAAACTTTGTATGAGGATGTCCAGCATCTTCTAAATCCCCATAGGAGACCATTGCATCACTCGCAGCACATGACCATTAGGTTCTCCGCATCGGCTGATGGAGGGTAAGTGTTTAAAAGGTTTTCAACCCTTTATTTGCCACAGGAAGGTGAGGCTGTTGACAGAGGGAGGAGGCAGAGTGACACTATAGTTTTAGTATTCCTAATACTATGGTGTTCTTTTAAGTAAAATCCCCTCTGGTGTCTGAGTAACCTCGGTTGTGCACAGTGTCAGCTGTCCATTGCTGTGTCATTCTGCAATTAAAATCCCAAAGGAGATGTTGCTTTATATTTAATGAAACAAAGAGACGAGACAAAGTACAAG
Source organism: Pelobates cultripes (assembly GCA_933207985.1). Classification (NCBI taxonomy): domain Eukaryota; kingdom Metazoa; phylum Chordata; class Amphibia; order Anura; family Pelobatidae; genus Pelobates; species Pelobates cultripes. The sequence continues at coordinate 94,041,598 of OW240922.1, read as the reverse complement.
CTAAGGTTCTTTATTAAAACTGTCTTTATGTTTCTCTCTGCATCTTTATGTCCCTCCGTGCATATGGGCATGAATTACAACACAGAGTACCTTTTTGGCTGACTCAGATTAATCCATCTTTTTTATATTCCTGGTGGGTGCAGGCAAGGTTAAGGAAGATTTGCAATGTACCTAAGATTTAGAGGAAACATTAAGAGAATGTGGCTTCTGTTTTTTTTCGTGACACTTTCAAATGCTTTACTGCATTGCAATGCCCAGTGATCAGCACATGACAGTTAAATGCACTTACAATCTAATTATCTATTTCACAGCAGGAGAAAGATATATTGCACTGGACGCCTCTGAGATTACATTAAAAAAAAGATTTATTTCACTGTAATCATTCCAATTATGTAGTTTACTTTTCTAATAACTTACCTTTATGTGAAATTGGTCAAACACTGCATACTATATATCCTTTGTGTTCACAATATCTGAGTAAATTATAGACCTCTATTTTCAGATCTCTGAACTAAAGATGAACTATACCTCTCATCAATAATCAACAGAAGCAGAAGTCCATTCCAACAGAATAACATATAAACTGTGTATCTGCAAATGTATCTTACGCACTGTAACAATCGAAACATGTAAAATAATAGGAGAATTTTGAAACGTGAACATCTGTATGTTAGCAGCATCTGGACAGTAATTTGGGCAAAATATTTATACTTGGTTGATTTCGGGAAAAATAAATAAACAGAACGAGGGGCAAAAATTGAAAAAAGCAAGAACAGACAGAGTAATAAGCAATGGCACAAAACACCCATTTAAAACATAGAAAAGTTTTCCAAAGTTTTAATTGTAAATGAAGTATGACAGACTTTCCCATGCCGGTTCATTTGGAAGTTCTTTGGAATCGATCTTATCTGGTTTTGTAAGAAATTTATATTTAAGGTTAATTGATATAGGACAGGGTCTAGGCAACCTTCGCACTCCAGATGTTATGGACTACGTCTCCCTTAACGCTCCTTCAGCCATAATGCTGGCAAAGCATCAGGGAAGAAGTAATGCACAACATCTGGAGTGCCGAAGATTGCCTACCCCTGGTGTAGTGAAACTGGAAAAGTCTTGGAAATTGCATCATAGAAAGATATTTTTGTATCACACCAGAATTAAATTTGGTATTTGTGTATACATAGTTTTATTTAGAAACTATGTACACAGTGTATAAGTTCAGCTAAATAACAAAACAAATCCAAAAATTGGCAAGTAGTTTATTCGGGTTTTATCAGTGGTTAAAAGTTTTAGAACTATAGAGTCAGGAACAAAAATGGATATACTGCCAATATAGTTCTAAAACCACCATTTAGATGTTCAGCCGCTTTACCTGGGGCTAGAAAGGTTATTTCATCGCTTTTATCCAGAGCCACAAAGGACTCCTTTTGTTTGGCCCTGCCCCTGATCTGCCTCCTCAGCCAATCACAATGTTTTTCCATAGGAAAAAGTCAATTCTGAGATGGGTCGAGGTAGCTGTGGAGCCAAATGCAGTCCTGGCCAATCAGCAACTATTCATAGAGATGCATTGAACCAATTCATCTCTATAGGGAAAGTTCAGTGGCTCCATGCAAAGCATTAGAGACGCTGAACATCAGTGCTACACACTCTACTGGGCATCTGAGGAGTGACCACTAGAGAGTTTCCTAGGCTGTAATGTAAACACTGCCTTCTCTTTTAAAAGGCAGTGTTTAATTAAAACGCTTGCAGGGACTGACTATACTCACTAGAAAAACTAAATTAAGCTGTAGCTGTTCTGGTGACTATAGTGTCCCTTTAAGTATATAGTATATAATATAATAAAGGAATCAGGCAGCTCAATGTTGAAGTGGTGAGTCTAAATATTGAGCCTAAAACATGAAAAGCCTAACATATTATACCATACAACTTAGATAAGATGCTAAGACCTTGTGGCAATGGAAAAACTTATTAAAGTGGCTCTGTCACATTTTTGGAGTCTGGTGGTTGCGGGGTGCAGTGGAAGCTAAGCTTTACTCACCTGAACCTGTCTCTCATGATTGCCACCATCAGCATCAGGTGAGTCTTTTTCAGCTAGTAGTGCTTCATCTGCCAGTAGCCAATGTCAGTGATGTACTCTAATGCATACATGAGAGTTTAGCACAGATGTCTTTGGAGGATACTGCAAGACCGTGGTTGCCTCCATTGTTATTATCTCACAATCATCAAGGCAATGCTTCATTCACCCAGTCATCGCTAGTGACGGCTGAGGGAAATTAAAATGTTTGACAAAAGTAGCTCCTCATTTTTAAAGGTATTGTCAAGCAGAGGAAAACACATAAGATACATAAGACTTTATTTTTTTGAATATATATACAATACAGTTTCCATGCAAAGCAATGGTGAAGTATGGACAGCATGTTTTTTGTAACCTTTCTGTGATGGACATCTAGCTAACTGGATAAGAAGCAAGTTCAACTGACCAAGTTACACAGATATACTACCTATGGCCAATTCATTTTTAATGGATTTAGAAAGACCAATAATAAACTCATTGATTGCTCATACAAGTAGCTAGAGCTCATCCCCATGCAATGTCGACATCAGCATCCTGTTGCCTTTAAGGGACACTCCGAGCTCCAACACACCTAGAGGGTATTTGATAGGCTTTGGTCTATATAACATAAGATGCCTATGTCATTTGCTGTGAATTTCCTAGCATAATTGCTGCAAAGAAGCCTTGGAAGGGTTTCCATAAAGCTAGATATTGATCTGACTCCTGTATATCCAAGTCAGGGTGTAGAGAACATGTGCAGACAACAATAAAATAACAAAATACTTTTCTGCTGGGGTATTTTTCAAAAGTATTTATTTGCAGTTTATTTAATAATGTAACAAGCAAAGCAATCACTGGTGGTAGATACCCTATTATTATTATTATTATTATTATTATTATTATTTTATTATTTATATAGCGCCAACAAATTCCGTAGCACTGTACAATGGGCATGGAAAGTGGTTCTTTATTAGAACCATAAGTATCAATATGATATTTATGAACCTTAGGCTTATTTCTCAGCTCTTGTAGTTGAGCTTGTAGAGACTAAGCAGCCACGTGTCCTATGTATTCAAGCATTTTTGTTATCTTTCATATTGAGCCAAATAGACAAGTTCCATATTAAGAAGGCATTCTCATAATACAATCTTATGTTGCTGACAATGAACTTAACAGAGTATAACAATTAAGGACCTTGTGAATAAAAGGACAAATAGTAATTTGGAAAATCCACGTCAGGATCTCAAATAAGTTATTTGTGTCATGGTTGGATGTTGACCGAATAATGTGAATCTGCGGTTTGGAACGCAAACTGATTTGCATACATGAAAAAAACTCTTAACATCAGAAAATGGAAAAGTCTAGGGAAAAACTTATAAATAACTAAAATATTTTCTTCTTATTATATCACTATACAACATTAGTGTTCCTGAAATAAAGAAACTGTAAATTGGTATTGGTGAAATCTATATAACCACAAAGCTTTTCCTCTGAGACAAAAATATGTCCTGTTGAAGATTCAGAAAGCACTTAAAAGATGTAGCAGAAAGCAAAGTAAATAATTCAATTATCCATTACTGTAAGTAACAATCTCAACAGACTGACTTTAGAAGAAATCATATGACTTTAAATATGTGATGGACATATAAACTATTTAATGAAGTACCAGAAATAAATCAATTGGAAACATATGTTGCACATAGCATATCTTCCTGTCACTTTTAATCACACATTTGTACTTTTAGTGAATTTATAGAAATTTTAATGATGCTGTTTTCTTTTACATAGTACTGACAGATGGTATGGTGTTCCAGAATTGCAGAAATACTTTCCATCCAAGAAGGACATTAAAATGTACCACATGACTTGGGGTCACCTTGTAAGGAAAACAGTTTCATGCATGTATTAAGCCAATAGAATTGCTAGCATATGTATAAAGCAAAACCTATTCCCATACTTTTTCTAGACTTTTCTCCATATTTTTTGTTTATAATTTTTACATTGGGGTCTTCGGAAAGTGATTCAGTCCCACATAATGCGCAGACTCGCTATTTTCATCTGGCGCATAAATGGTCGGAGCAGATATGTTACTGCTATTCCATGGATATTTTCATAATTTTTTTCAATAAAGATTGGAATATTTTAAAGTGTTTGGTAGTATAGGATTGTGCCCTAAGTTGTTGAACTTTGTACTTTGCTGTGCTGCTATATCCGTGGGAGGACCACCCACTCTGCTGCTGAAGGGGGAGCTGTTAAGGTTTTCATGCAAATGTTGATATTTATTCAACAGTGATTATCACTACAGTGTCACTACATGTAAATGTAATGGCCTTAGTTGCTGCTCTCTAATTGTATATCATTTTTATATTCACTGGTGACTGTGTAGTCACTTGCAAAGGTCCCTTATTGTATGGTGGTTGCCCACGATTTTACTGCATTTTTCAGGAGATGCTACTGATAAAAATGCATGGAAATTGTCAGAAAAGTCAAGATAAATACTTAGTTTAAATGTGTCTACATTTTTTTTCAAATATATACTTTTATGTGGATATGTTAGAGTTAGTGAGTCCTAATAAAAGTACATACATGTACATTGCACATCGTTAACACTCAGTATTTATATTTACTTGGGCTGGTAAGGGTAATCTGACCCTGAGGGTCCACTCAAGCCCAGAGCAAAATGGACACCTTCCTTCATCTAACTGAAATGACATCAAAAAATCAATTATGATGTAACTTAGGCGCCAAATTTAAAGAAACCACACCCACACTCCCTATATAAACCTGTGCCTGCTAGGTTTGATTTTTCTACCTCCACTTGAGAAAGCCGATTTGGTGAAACGCGTTGTGGATATTTTAACTGTTTGTTTTACATTGTATTTTTATAAAGGTATTTTGACCTCTTTCCACTGTGAGTGTGCCATTTTACTTTTTTATTATCTTCTACCTGGCATCCGATTTTAAGTTCCAGTGAGGACTACTCCAAAAAAATCCACGGTGGGCATTATACCACTTATGCCTACACATTGAGCTGTTAGTCTGCCCAATTAAATGTGAGTAGGTTCACTCACTGCTGTCACTTTTACTCTTTACTCCTGGTACCTTTTATACTGTGAGCACTATTGCTGTCTCTTTTATATTTTTTATGATCTTCATACCGATGATACATCTGCCTCTACACCGTCTCACATATCCTATAGGTGGGGATTTTACCACTGTATGCCATTCAGACTAGAGCTAGGTCAAGCTCTATCAGTTGTAAGTAGGACCACAGACATTTTATTTACTTTTATGTTATTCTGGGATTTTCTGCACCATTAGTTCTCTCTTTCTGTTGCATATATGGCTGACAAGAATACTCTGATCTGACCCCATTCCAGAGGAACTACCCTGACTCTTTGGGGTTTTCTCTTCCAGCAAGTTTTAATATTTGGATTCACACTTGGACTTATATTTGAAATTTCTTCTGCTTTTTCTTTGTTTGTCCTCCTATGCATATAAAGCTTATATATATATATATATATATATATATATATATATATATATATTATAAAACATCTCTGTTTTTATCATTTCTGGCGCAACCTTTATCCCCCCGTTTGACTCATGTCCTTTCTTGCCTGCATTTTTTCTACAAACAGAACAGACTTTTGTTTGTTGCAACAGCAGACAGTGAGACATCTTTGCAAGGTTCATACTGTTTAGATGAAGAGAAAATTTAAGCAAATTAGTATACAGAGAGTGGGAACTAATCAGTACTCCAGCGACCAGCTGACCTTTTAACAAGCTTGATAAAAGCTTCTTCTGAACAGGCTCACACTAAATGTCACCACTAGATGGCAATGATGTACCAGAGAGGTGTCTCGTGCTCTCTAGTAATGCTGCTGGGCTTTCTGGCAGGTGTATACTCCCACTGCAGCTACTGACAAAACACAACCTATCCTACACATAGGCATTAGATAAGGTAGTTCGATATGGTAGAAAAGGAGATGTCCTCAAGTCCAGATGGTAGTCAGTATATATGTAAAAGAAGAGGGCAGGAAATCACAATATGGTGTAGTATATGGTTCTAGAGAATATAAAAATGCACTTATGTTTTTTTGGAATCTACAGATCAGTTCCAGATGATAGCGCTTGGGTGGTACAATCCCCGCCTGTGGATATGTTGGTCCAATGGGGCCTTGGCAGATGGTGTGTCTGGATCTGATCACAGTAGCGGTGTGTAAGTGTCCAAACGTGGGAGCAGGAAATCACCGTTATAGATGTTTATGTAAAAGAATACAACAGCAAATTGTGCTCACTGGTAAAAAAAAACATAAATTAAAAAAAATTAAAGAAGAGGTACTCAGAAAGGTTTTTTGCTCAATCCCAATTGCATAGGTGGTATGTTCCCCACCAAGGATATTGCTGAAGGAGTCCACTTGATAAAATCTTTTTAAAAAAAGTAGATTTCAGGAGGGTCAAGAATGAGTATAAAGTATATTACTTTTATTAGAAATTAAAACTATAAAACAGACTAACACATTTAGCCAAATAACAGGCTTTATCAAAGTTTTGATAAAGTCTGTTATTTGGCGAAATGCGTTAGTCTATTTTTAATTTTAAAGAATACTTGCTTGTTTTCCGACATCTAAGTACACTAGTTTGTACTCAATATAATTTATTTACATTGTGCATTTCTTCTACTTTACTTATAAAATGCACATTTGCCCTTTTGATTACACGTATGCTATATCGAACAATATCTCTTATGTGTTTCTCTTGATGCTGTGTACATATTTTTGCTTTTGTAACTGCAAAACAAAAATAAAAAACATAAAAAAAGGAAAATGTAGAACATGAAATAGCATCATTGTTTTCTTTATAAAGGTTTGCTTTAAAAGTTAATGGATTTAGATAACAATGTAATTTGTAAGTTGTTTAATACTGAGTGATACAGGTGTATAAAAATTTAATTTATTTAACCAATGTATACAACGGATAAATAAAACTACTGAATACATTTTATTTACACTTGGAAAAGCATGATGTTTTCAGCACACTCCATTGTGTGCCATAAATGGATAACTACTTCTCGTTCATTGAACACTTGTTGTAAAATCACCAGAAAAGGTAGAAAACAGGAAATAAATGATACTCAAGTGAGTCATTCGCTTTGTCCAGACTTACAAGGCCTGTTTAGCTCAAAAATTCTCTCTCCGAGCATGCTGCATGTTATTTCTGGGGTCAGATAACTTTAGTAATAGCAAAAAAATATATTTGTAAGTTGTAAGAGTGCATAACATGTAAAACCAGTTTGAAATGAATGAATAAATGAATGAATGAATGAATGATCTAATATGTGGAAGTAAAAAAAGTGTAGGTTTGTGAGTAATTAATATACATTTGTGTGCAAGAGTTTCTGGGTGAAATGTAATTTAAAAAACTTCCAGTACATCAAGTTTAACCATTTAACCCCTTAAGGACACATGACATGTGTGATGTCATGATTCCCTTTTATTCCAGAAGTTTGGTCCTTAAGGGGTTAAACACCTGTTTCTACTTTTAGTCCATAATAATTTGACAACCTCAAAATGAAATAATTGACATTTGTGCCACACACACACAAAAAAACATTCCTTTTTCATTCTATAGTGGTAAACCTTTTTCTCATTTCATCAACAAGTTGTTACCATGTATAATGGTAAAAATAAACATTGTTACTCACAGCAGGTCCAACTAAATATTTTCTTTTGACAGCTTGATTTGTGGAATTACTTCAGAAGTAGAAATATTCTAAAAATAATCAAATATGAGAAAGGAGGGTACATTAATTTCCTGTATGCTAAACTAATAGGAAAGGCAAGAACAATCAAGGGAAAGGACAATTGTTTAATATACCAAAATGTCAGGGTATGATAACAAAAGGCCATTGCTACTTCTTTGGCTGACCATTTTACTCTTCAGAGCCCAAATCCATCTGTTAATAAACACAGAACATTAATTCACAATTGAGGTTATATATCAATAACTTTCTCTTTTGGAATAATGTTTCACAATAACAATAATAATAATAATAATAATAATAATAACTTAAAGGGACACCATTAATACTCAGACCACTTCATCTCATTGAAGTGGGCTGGGTGCACTGTCCCTGTCCCCTATACCCTGCAGCTGAAGACATTGCAATTTCAGACCCTCTAGTAGCTGTCTTTGACAATGTTGGACATCCTCACGCTTTGGTTAAGGATGCCCAGCATCTTTTAAAACCCCACAGGAAAGCATTGATTCAATGTTTTCCTATGGAGAAGGCCTGATGCATGCACAGTGCTTGCCAATCATATGCATTAGGTCCTAAACATCGGCTGCTGTCAATTGAGGAGAAGCCTGACATTGGAGCTGGAATCGGTTAAGAGAAAAAACGGTTATTTAACCCTTTACTTGCCACCTTTGGGGAGCAGGGGAGGTAGGGAAGGTGGGACTTAGGTTTTCCTTTAACAAATCAAGGAGTGAATAAGGCTGGAAAATTTGAATTCCTTCTGTGACAGATCCCTCTGTCTTGGAATTAATTTTATTTTATGCTCATTCATCTGTTTGTTCATGCATTTCCCTGTCCGTACGGTCCCCATGTTTTTTTCCCTTTTTCACCGAAATACTTGGACGGCCACTCAGCGGGGAAGTGTGCTGCTCGTTAACCTCTTGGCCTCATTAGAATGTTGTGGTTAACAGCAGACACTTCCCCTTGTTAATGGTCGGCTGGGTGGTCGTTGTTCGTATGAACGAACACGAGGCGGCGGCCATCTTGGACATGTGGACGCCCAGTGGTGTTCAACGACGATTTTGTGGAACTAAAAACGGCTACTATTTTCACACGAACACCGCTGAAAGCCGCCTGACCTCCTCTTCATATGAACACTGTCTGTTCGGTACCTTTTCATAAGAACAGAGCCACCCCAGATAGCTATCCCTTGGAGCTCATTCGTATAATGAAAGACTATGTGAAAGACTTTGACTCCATGGCGATTGAACTGTGTGTATGAGATCTGAGCACTATTCGGTAAAATAGGCTATCTGGGGATTCGTTGAATGTAGTGGTTTGGTTCGTGAGTTTTAGAATTGTATATTTTTATGTATTTTTATTAGCTGTATTAAAAATGACAGGGTCAGTTGGCGCTTCCTCGACGGGGTGCTGACTTCTTTCGGATTCATAGGTTGGATTCTTGACGCCATTTTGGCACTTTACTCCGAACCAACAGCTAGAACTGTAGGAGTAAATATTCAATCAAATTGGTTTAGTCTATATAATGGTACACACCAGGGTTGTCCCCTATCCCCCCTTCTTTATATCTTAACTTTAGAACCCCTAGCTATCAATATTAGGAGTAATTTGAATATCAGAGGTTTTCTAACGAAGAATTCAGAAGCAAAAATATCACTTTATGCCGATGATATATTATTAACACTCACTTCTCCAGAATCCTCTCTTCCCCAAGTTTTATCTGTTATAAAAAGCTACTCTAAGGTATCTAATTATAAACTCAATATATCTAAATCAATTGCTGTAACTACTAATGTCGACATCCACAGCTTAAAAGATTTGCGAGAGAATTACGATTTCGTATGGTCTAATAATGTTTTTAACTATCTGGGCGTGATAATTTCATCTCAAGTTAACGATATTATGGAAATAAATGTATTGAATCTCCTAAAATATACAAATATTAAATTAAAAGAATGGCGCCTGACCGAATCCTCTTGGATCGGCAGGATTAACATAATTAACGCTTACATTATGCCCAAATGGTTGTATTTATTTAGGATGATTCCTCTTCAAATTCCAGATATCTGGTTAACCATGATACAATCTAGTTTTCAAAAATTTATCTGGAAAACGACTAGGCCTAGAATAAGTTCTAAAGTTCTCTCTAGGAAACCTCAAAACGGAGGTATAAACTATCCAAATATCAGAAATTGTTATTACACCAACATTATTGGTCACATATATAAACTTCAGGTTGAATCATTTAAAACAGACACATGTTACCTAATTGAATCCGAGGCAGTTGGAAAAGATAGATTGGAAATATATTTATGGCTTAAAAATAACAAAAAAACGATAGAATTTCTATGCAATAAATCATTAATCTTGTCACAAATTATCAGTGCTTGGGAGAGGATAAAAAAACAAAAAAAATTCTCCGATAAAATAATTAAGTCATCTCATTTGATCATTTTAGAAGATAATATCGAGGATATTTCTTTAAATAAATGGTCTAAATTTCAATGGACGATTGGGGATATCCTCCATGATGACCAAATTTTACCTTTTGCGGATATTCAAGCCAAATTCCTTCTCCCTAACAAAGAATTTTTCTCTTATTTAAGAATTAAAAATTTCTTGAATCAGTTTTTATTAAATACGTCACCAAAAATTGATATTCTTATTCAAACCATTTTTAGATATACTAAGGTCAATAAAATTCTTTCAAAAGCTACTAACCTGCTATCCATCCTTGATCAACAACCCTTAAAGATACTTGATAAATGGAAAAATATCTTAAAGATTGACATAACTGAGCAGGAATGGTGTATGTCTCTTAAAGATACCCGTAAATATATTCATTGTCAGAATTTACTTAATGTCAATATAAGGTTATGTATAAATGGTATCTGACTCCATATAAATTAAGTAAGATGTATCCAGGTCAAATTCCTCACTGCTGGCGTTGTGGTTACCCAGAGGGAACACTTGTTCATATATGGTGGCACTGTAGTTTAGTTAAAAATCTATGGGAGTGGTCCTTTGAAATACTTAAATGTTTATTTAATATTACAATTAAAAAAGGTCCAGATACATCACTGTTAAATTTAAATGGCAAACTTTCTTCCACTTCTTCTAAATGCCTTGCAAATCACTGCTTCTTGGCAGCAAAAATAATAATAGCAAGACAATGGAAGTCACATCTTCCTTTCTTGAGGAGTCAGCTTGTTAATCAAATTCTATTTCAACTTCAAATGGAAAAATATTTACCAGTTTCTTCTATACCTTCTGTAAATAAACAAGACCAATACATTAATTGGATACGAACCTTAGAAAATAAATGAATTATCTCTTTGTATTTTTTCCTTACTCAGATTTCGATAGACTTTGATAGAAAACCTAATTACGGGGATATTTCTCTTTCCAGATGTTCAGACTGACCTTAGCCCATACTTATATCTATTTCTATCTACACAATAGTTCTATAAGATATAAATAACCTTTGTATTAAGAGATCCTTAGCTGTTTAGCTTGGGATTTATCTGATATTTAAGATTGGAACAGTTGTAACAATGTAAATTATATGTTTGTTATTGTTACACTTGTCTTTGTCTTGTATGTAAATTTCACACAAAAAAAAAAAATGTGTTTATGCCCTATCCTCAGAGATAATTGAGTTACTTCCCAATTATCTTCAGGATAGAGAGGAGGGTCCACATTGTCTAAAGGGGAGTGTTTTTCGCTAAACTGTTTTTATTGGCTATTGTACTACTTTTGTCACAGTTTTCCACCAGGTCCCCTAGGGGAGTGTCCACCTGGTGGAAGACCTGCATAAATACCGTGCAGGTAGCCCATATTAAATCAGATTCCTGCTTGACCCTCAATACAGAGCCTCGTCTCATACTTGGGGGGATTATTCATGTACTTTTCCTGTTCGGCTATTTGGAGTGTGGATTGTTCGTATGATTGCTCATTCGGCTGATTGGAGGTTCGGTAGCTGCCTTTGTGTTCTGGAAGGGAATACCCTAAACGACTTTAACCATTTTTTACCCGGGGTGCCATTACACCTTCATCTGGTGAATAACATGCCAATCATTTAACTCTTTCTTTACAAATAAGAAAATAAGGCATCCACATGCAACTAATTAGATATATTCAGAAAACAAAATACAAACTTGGCACATTAATAAAATTCTACTGTTTGTAGAGAAGGAGGCAATAGTTAGAAATAGCTTTACTGATCATTTTACTGTATTGAAATGAAAGGGCAATGGTTATAGTGGACAATGCAAATTTCACAACTTTGAACAAAGGACACTACTTAGTTAAGTACTGACAAAGAGCTCTATGCTGAGGCAACAGGTTTAATAATTTAAGAAGGTTTTAATAAGATGTATTACTGTTTTGTTTTCACAAATGCTAATAATGTTCTATTTCTCTATGTGGAGAGTATTTTCTACTAGGGCAATTTAAGTAGCACCATAGTTATTGGGATACTTCTCAAGGTTACCAACCCAATACCCATGGAGATCTTATAAGAGTTGCAAAATTGTTTTAAAAGTTAAACTGCAGAACCAAAATTAGGTTTTATTCCCTGAAACCGAGAGCTGCAAACTCCCCTATATTTTCATTTATGAGTTAAAAATAGATACCCTGAATGCAAGATTCTACAGACAGTTCTGGATCAATAATAGAATCAAATAGAATTGTATGCACATCATATATATCCTCTTTCTCCAAACGGTATATTTTTTACAGCAATTAGTCAAGTAAGTTTCAATTATTCATCTAAATCAGCTATCTGTTCCTAGTGAAAAAAAACAGGGGAGGAAGTGAGGCATATAATAAATGTGAAGGTTTACATTTTATAAAGATATCCACTATCAGGAGGATCTGCTGTCATAAGCAGATTTGATGTAAAAAATAGATGTTCAGGTCCCATACCTAAAGATTCTAGTATGTTTGGAGAATCAATAGTTTGTTCGATTTGATTGGTGATACAGTAAAAGGCAATTTATGTGTCTACTATTACAGGCAATAGATCATGAAACGTTATTACAGACAACGCATTAGATAATATAAAGTGAAGACTTTATTTAACTCTTATTGTCAATGTAAGCTAAATCTATTGGCTTTTAATTGTCTGAAAAATATAAACACAGGAAACAAGAGATAATTTTTTCTTTATTTCAAAACTAAAATGTAAAGGGAAATGTTCTCAGCTGACTTGGTTAGATCAATGGTTCCCAAACAAGTCCTTATGACCCAGCAACAGTCAAGGTTTTGTCAGTATCCCTATTTAAATAAAAATATGAAATACATCAATCATGGATTGTTGGTGAGCCATGAGGACTGGTTTGGAAACCACTGAGCTAGATGGATTAATGGAATATATAATAATAATAATAATAATAATAATAATAATAATAAAATAGCTGTTAAGCATAAGTATTTTACACTTTGGAACTCTTCCAGTTATCGTAGGTATTTCATGTTTGGAAAAGAAGACCGAAAAAAACCCAGATGATTGGTTTCGAAAACCTCCCTTCAAGACATTTAATTTTAAACCAATTGAACATAATTCAACACTGGTAATCAATCAAACATAAACTAGAGTAATACAATCCCCCAGACTTTAATTACGTTAATTAAAATTGGTGGATTTTCTATGTGTCATGCCAAGAGTTTATTAAAGCCATTGATATCATTTCTAGTTTTGATACATTGGACCATTATCTTTATTAATAATTTTACAGGATTACTAAAAAAATCTTTAATTGTTTATTGCATTTGAATAAGTGTTGGTGAAAACAATGTTTATTATACATATTTAATAAACTATATTTTTTTTTCTTGACAAACAATAAATAAGAAAAAAATTTAAAAAAGATTATTCTTCGAAAAGTTACATCCCTGTTTGCAAGTCAAATAAAGAGAAATATTCAATATGGCGAGCATAATTTATAGACTGTTTTGGAGTGAGCCTTGTAAGATTTGCATGTTTTCTGCAGTAACATGCTTGGTTACCCTAACTGTTTTCTATATTGGTTAGAGAATTATGTCAGTAGATAAATATATTATTTGCTGCTATCTTTAATAAAATCTTTATTTTATCGATCATTATACTAGGAAAATAAAAGCATTCCCATCTAAACCATTCTTTATTGATTGTCTTTTCTGTTTCTTAAAACTTGTTCTTGTCATTGGATTTCAAATGTGATTAAAGGAGCTAAGGATAAATTCACTGGAAAAAAATAACACCTTTTACAAAACATCGATTACATTATGAGCTATCATTTTCTTCTTTTGGGTATTTTTGCCACCATTTGTAACATGGGATTTTAAACAAATTAAAGGACCACTAAAGGGCACGCAGACCACTTCAGCTTAATGAAGTGGTCTGGATGCCAGGTCCAGCTAGATTTAACCCTTTTTTTTTTTATAAACATAGAGAGGTTCCCTGAGGGTGGGGGCACCCTCAGGGCACTATAGTGCCAGGAAAATGCACTTGGCGCATAAAGATGAGTTTCAGGCAGATTTATTGGAATAGTCCATGCAACGTTTCTGCTCCAGTAGGAGCCTTTATCAAGCATTTAATTTGCTAATTGTTGCTAATTTGCTGAATTTTTGTCCCTGTCCTGAATGCACTTTGTATGGCAAGTGGGAGCATGTGCTCTTCCATCTTTTAAAAATGGTAGACTTGGATGCAGAGTTATAGAAACAGCAGTGTTCTGGCAAATAAGTTAAGCAATTTCTCAACTATTAACTTACTCAGGTTTTTACACACACTGACTCTGGAACATATATGTTTTTTTAGCTCTGCCCATTGCCCATTGCCCAGTCCCCGTTCACCCCATCCACCTTTGTAAGTAATTAATATTGAGTCTAATATTTCCCAATTTTAACCACATTCCTTAACTTTTGTCCAGGGCTCCCTTTATTCCCTTTGCAGAATACACAGGTGGAGATCTCCAGGCCATTGCAAAACCAACTTTTGGGAATATTACCTCCCCACCCAACTACCCAATGATAATCAAAACCTTTATACCATTGTATTCCCTTCTTTCCCTTTCAACAACAAAATTATGAGTCTTATTAAAAGTTTTGTTAACATACTTCAATTATAAATAATGTCATTAAATGCTACTAAAATGAGTATAATAAATGCATAAAATGAAAGACTTGTGTGATGACATTGATTGCTTAGCAATTTTGAAAACTATGTAAGGAGGTCCCCTTGTCTTGAACAATAACACACCCAGTCTAACCCCTTAAGGACAGAAGGCTTTTACCGGGGCACTTACCAGGTACCCGCCAATCCCACGCTGACAGTCGCAATCCTGGGGTCTGCCTGGGAGCTCAGACAGACCCCTCTGCCTGATCCCACCCTCCTGGGGCATGTGATCGCAAGGTCCTCACGATCACATGGCTGGCATAGCTGGCTTATGCAGTGCCAGCAGGAGGAGAATTCTCAGGCTGTCCCTCTCATGCCTGTAAAAAATGTTTTTAAAGTAAATAAAGTTATAAAACAGTTTTTAAATTGAATAAAAAGTACTTAGAGCATATATAAATATATATATATATATATACATATATATATATATACACAGTATCTCACAAACAGGAGTACACCCCTCACATTTTTATAAATATTCTATTATATCTTTTCATGTGACAACACTGAAGAAATTATACTATGCTACAATGTAAAGTAGTAAGTGTGAAGCCTGTATAACAGTGTAAATTTTCTGTCCCCTCAAAATAACTCAACGCACAGCTGTTATTGTCTAAACCATTGAGGATCTGAAAAAAAAAGTGTTGCTCTACATAAAGATGGCAAGACACTGAAACTGAGCTGTAGCACGGTGGGCAAGACCATACAGCGGATTCACAGGACAGGTTCCACTCAGAACAGGCCTTGCCATGGTCTACCAAAGAAGTTGAATACATGTGGTCTGTGTCATTTTCACAGGTTGTCTTTGGGAAATAGACATATGAGTGCTGCCAGCATTGCTGCAGTGGTTGAAGGGGTGGGAGGTCATCCTGTCAGTGCTCAGACTATATAATTATTATTATTAATATTGAGCATCTGTGGGGAATTCTCAAATGGAAGGTGGGGGAGCACAAGGTCTTTAACATCCACCAGCTCTGTGATGTCATCATGGAGGTGTTGAAGATGACTCCAGTGGCAACCTGTGAAGGCCTGGTGAGCTCCATGCCCATAGGGATTAAGGCAGTGCTGGAAAATAATGGTGGCCACACAAAATATTGACACTCTGGGCCCAATTTGCACTTAGGGGTGTACTCACTTGTGTTGCCAACAGTTTAGACATTAATGGCCATGTGTTGAGTTATTTTGAGGGGACAGCAAATTTACACTGTTAAACAGGATGTACACTTAATACTTTACATTGTAGCAGAATGTCATTTCTTCAGTGTTGTCACATGAAAAGATATAATAAAACATTTACAAAAATGTGAGGGAAGTACTCACTTTTGTGAGATACTGTATATATATGTGTGTTCACGATGGCGGTTGCAGACCCTGAAACTGCAGCACGAGGCCCACTGGCAACACTTGAAGAGTGGCTAGATACGTTGTTCAGCAAATTCTGGCAGAAGCTGCGAGACAGAGGGGCACGATCTGAGAGGGAGCAGAGGAGAGAGAGCAAGCACCTGAACATGCCTCCGGACCCTCCTTCCTAGCTAATCACGGCAGTATATATGTCTATATATATATATATATATATATATATATATATATATATATATGGGTTAGTTCTTCCCCTTACAGCTGATAGGACAGGAATAAAACAAATGCCTTTAAAAGGGGTATCCCTGGGGAGCGAGGCCTAGCTGTCGATTGTTGGTTGCACATAGAGAGAGCTCCGAGCAGAGACCCACTAAAAAGTAACATATTGCAGACAAACTACACCAAAATCAATAGCTCGGTACAGCAGAGCACCGGTGATACCCCAAGACTCAACCGGGTGGATTTCCGTGCTCGGAGAAAAATTCTAAAACTGTCTACGAATTGCGGCCTACCAGCAGTTGCAAAAGTGGGAGAGGCAGCCGATCTCCCTGTGAGCAGTATTGCAGGACAACGTTGACACACTTGGGACCCCCACTTTCCCCCAGCCTGTGGGGCTATCCCGGCATAATCACATAGGCTCTACCTCCAAGCAAACCAAAGTACTTAGTAACCCATCCACCCCTGTGGCCTGCACCCAGCCTCACGATGGCGGAGGAGGACACTGAAACTGGAGCGCGAGGCCCACTGGCAACACTTGAATAGTGGCTAGATGCGTTGTTTAGCAACGAGACAGAGGGGCACAGGCTAAGAGGGAGCTGAGGAGAGAGAGCAAGCACCTGAACATGCCTCCAGACCTTCCTTCCCTCCTGGCAGACAAGTGTCAGACACTGCACATGACTCCCAGCTCAGTGCGGCAGGAGAAGCAGATGACCCACTCAACAGACACCCGCTTATGTCCCAAGAGGTCCAGGTCCACCTTCCCGGGCAGAGGGCCCAAAGGGGAAAGACCCTGGTGCTCGGCCCACGCACACGGCAGAAAAAAACCTCCTTTCCAAGCGGAGCACACCATCTCCTGAGTTCCAAGACTGCAAGACTGACTGAGCAGTGAGAATCGCACGGGCTCCTGAGAAGGCCTGGGACCGGCGGGACGAACAACCACGGACTAATGGGACTCTATGTACTTACATGTCTCTGGTGGCTAGCAAATGTGTTGGGTGAACTGTAACAGTGTATGGGGGGAGAGGAGTGGATGGCAGCATTAGCTACCGATGGTGGTTCGTCTCCTCGCATCTCTTTCTGCCTGAGAATTACCAAGGTGCTTCCCTCTAGTCATAAAGTATACCATCCTGTTGGAGCCTGTTATTATTATTTTTTTTATTCAGTTAAGCATGTTTATTTTACTCTCCTTCACATACAGAGGCATCGTATCCTATATCAGAATGTACACTCTGAGCAAGCCCCACTGAAGCATTAATCTCCCTGCTTCTTACAGCACTGTCATACAAATGTCTATCAAGTGAAGTCTATATCATTGTATTACATTTATTGCTTGCTTATACTTCCACTCATATGCCTCCTAGCTCGACTAGTACTATAACTGTTTTATATCACATTATTCATGTCTATATTATTATGTTTTAGGTTAATATCATAATAGACAACTAAGCGTGTTTATAATATTTAACTGTACGCAGCCTGAAGACCCTTAGGTGTACCTATCTTTATACTCTCTGTGTGTTACAGTTACTTTTTGACTACAGCATGTACTATTCTGACATGCATACCCTATCAGACCAACACTCGAGTATTAACATTATAAAAGTGTACAGACTTTATCCTTGCCATGTTTGACTATGTACAATGATATTAGGCTTGTGACTGCAGTTGTGGCAACATGGGCTCATTTGTTATAACTTGCACAACAAAAATAAAGACTTTTTCTTGTCCTACAGCCCTTAATGTGTGAGCATTTTGCTCCCTTTACTAGTAGGAATGTATGTTCAGTTCAAGTCTTCATTATTTTATTTGTTTTTGCTATTTTAGGGTGCCTTTATTCTGTGGTGCCATTATACTGTGGTGTTTTTATACTATGGTACTTTTACACTGTGATGCCTTTAAACTGTGATGCATTATGCAGCTGTACCTTATGCTGTGATGCCTTTATGCAGTGGTGCCTTTAAACTCTGGTTATTTAAACTCTGGTTTAAATCACCTTGCAGGCACTTTTACTTCATTTCTTATGCTTTCTGTTGGTCCCAGTGATTTATTTCCAGTTCCCTAGGTGTTCTGGGGCCATGTATGCTGCTCTCTTCCTGGTCTCTAAATTGCAAATGCACTTGGAAGACGCCTGCGCATGTACAGTTTGTGTCTTAAACGGCCCATTACCGATGACTTGCATTATAGGAATACAAGTTGCGGCAGCCATCTTGGATAAAGGCAATTGCCAGAAAGTACCTAAAATGGAGGGAAAACTACATAAACATCCCAAACTTATTTGGAAAGCATGAACGAGGAGTGATAGAAGCATTTAAGGTGTAAATAGGACAGAGACAATAGGGGATAACCCTTAGAAGTAAATTAGAAACAAGAGAGAAATATTCTGTCTAGTGGCCTGTTATAGAGTTAAAAATTAACTTTTAATACATTAGTAAAAAAGCTTGGATAGTATCCAGCTCTTAGTAGGTAACACATAATCAAACCAAAAAAAGGGGAGCAGGGGGGAAAGGGTAAAGGGAAAGAAATATATCCATAAAAGGAGCTGGTTATTCCTCATAGGTAATTGCTTGTAGTTGAATATTTATACATCTATTTTTAAATTCTACAAATATATCTATATATAATGTTTTTACATAATTAAGTCATATTAATTACAATATGAGGGACCTACCTGACAACCCAGGCACAAAGTCCAGAGAATTTGGTTTGCAAAGTTTGCAAGCCCTATATTTAACGCAGTAACTTTCAAGGACATCATAAAACCTGTACATGGGGGGTACTGTTTTATTCGGGAGACTTCACTGAACACAAATATTAGTGTTTCAAAACAGTAAAATGTATCACAACGATGACATTGTCAGTGAAAATCTGTTTTCTGCATTTTCACACACAAATATGAACACTAACTTTGGCCAGTGTTTGTAATTAAGTGGCTACAAAAAAAGACTGGGTATACCCCATTTGTAATACCTTGGGTTTTCTTCTTTTGCAAATGGTCTGCTATCATGGGGGTAATTTTAATTCCTGGGCAAATTTCAATGTGTTTAAACTGAAAAATTTAATGTGCTCTATTTGACCCTGTAACTTTCCAAAACACCATAAAACCTGTACATGGGGGGTACTTTGTACTTGGGAGACATCACTGAATACAAATATGTGTACTTTATTACAGTTACAGCTAACAGTATTATGACATTCACAGTTAAAATGCCATGTAGAACTAAAAAAAATTTTTTTTAAATCTTAATTTCACACATTTTTTTATATTTTTTCACGTTTAATTATGTTTAATATATAAAAATTTTATGTGAAAGGAAAGCCCCGTTTTTCCTGAACTAAATGATATATAATAAATGTGGGTGCATGTAATATGAAATAGGTAAATTATGGTTGAACAACATGTAGTGCAATATCCAAAATTTGTTTACGTTTTGTTTTGATCTAAACTTGTACAGCTGCCTCCGTTCTTAAGGGGTTAATTTCCTTATTTTTCAGTTTGAGTTGGAGTCAGAGCTACCCACTGGTCATCTAACTGCATAGAAATAGTAGTAAATTATGAAGGAACACTAATGGAGTCCAGTGCCTTTGTTACATTATATAAGGCAACTTACGTACAATTATTTACAAGATTTTGCTAGCTTTTTGTTGAAATTCAGATTCGAAGTGAAACTGTCTCTCCTTTGCTTGTTAGGTGTCTATGGGTAGAATTTGCCCAACCCCACCCTGAAGATCGAAGTGATAATTTACTGTGACATAACATGCTGTAACCTGATTATATTTTAATTACCTTATTATACATGACAGATCTGTGTTTCTAAACTAAATTAAGCTTTCTGTTGCGACAGCAGATTTCACTGCTCTTCTCAATCAGCTTGTAATCAACCAGCAAGTGAAACCCTCAGCAATCCATCTAATCACTACCCTAATTCATAGCAGAACAGAAAGGATTCACAGAAAGTGTTAAATACCCTTACTTGGTTCTAGTATCACTAAACTAACAGTTTTAAAAACATGAATAATACCTTGTAGTTGTACAAACACTTTATAATAAAATCTGGTATTTAATTTCAAGACTACAGAGACACATTTGTAAGAATTTAAGATCAAAATAGTACTGATACATTGTTAGTATAAATTACCAAATTATCAATTTATTCATACATTATTTCTGTATTTGATCAATGCAAATGGCAGGCTGCAAATTATTATTATCATTTATTTCAATTTTATTATTTATATAGCACCATCAAATTCCGTAGCGCTGTACAAATCATTCAAAATCACTTTCAGCTTCATTTTTATATGGTTTCCGATATCCATGAAAAAAGAGCTTTCATCGCAGCATGGCAAAATGTCCCTTTTCTGTCTTCTTTATAGAGATAAAAGGCAGTAAGCAATCACTATCCTACACTGTGTACATTAGACTATTTAAGACTTATGTTTCTGTCTCAAGATGCAACAGAATTATTGCTACAAAATAAGAATGTTCTAAATTCTATATAAACAGCATCAGTTAATGTAGCGAAAGGGGCATGCTCTCATTGACTAGAAATAGATGACACCAATGTATAAAGTTTAAATGTCTCTATAATGCAACCTGTTCATACAGCAACCACACATATTTTATGATTGCAATGGAAATGAAAACGGAACTCATTGTAGAAGGTGCTGTATATATTGCTGCAACTGACCTATTATTATCTATTATTATGATTTTATGAATTATATATTGAGGGACCTGCATGACAACCCAGGCAGAAAGTCCATAAAGTTTAATTTGCAAGCCATATATTTGACCCTATAACTTTCCAAAACGCCATACAACCTGTACATGGGGGGTATTGTTGTAACTGTGTGACATTGCTGAACACAAATATGAGTGTTTTAGAGCAGTAAACTGTATAATGATGATGATATATTCAGTGAAATGGCATATTGTGTGTGAAAAATGGCAAAAAACTATTATGAACACTATCTTTGGCCAGGGCTTGTGACTAAGTAGCTACTAAAAATGCTAGAAAGTCAACATAGGTCCTTCGAGCCAATTTGGAAAATTTCAATGAAAAGGGGAAAGCATATTGGACCCCGTAACTTTCCAAAACCCCATAAAACACGCACATGAGGGGTAGAGTTGTACTCGTGGGACTTGTGAAGTCATATATGTGTATTTTATTGAAGTGAAAGCTGACGGTATTATGACATTCACAGAACTTGGAAAATAGCAAATGTTCTTTATTTCTCACACTTTTTTTTAGATTTTATTTATTTTAAATTATGTTTCATATTTACATATTTGATAGGAAATTCAATATCTATTTCTCCTCAACAAAATTGTATATAAGAAGTGTGGATGCACTTAAAGTGAATGAAGTAAATTATGATTAAACAGATATACAGCTCAAATTCTAGGTTTTGTTTTTGTTCAGAACCAAGCAGCTAAATTAGCACCACTACTGAGAAATACATGTTCCAGGTGTGCCTCCCAATACCCTTTTTTCGATGTATATGTGGAATCTTGACCAGATTTCTTTTGGGTTGAGCACTCTTCCAATCCACTATAGGTGTCCCTTTGGAGATGACCACTAATAAAAGTCTCTGGAATCTGTTTCAACATTTAGTATTGCAGTTAGTATGTTCATCTCCCATGTTTAAATTAGTGTGAACCTCCTGATTTTGGTGTACTGTGACTTAGTGTTGGACTTAACATTATTTGGCCATATGGTAAGACCAAATCCCTATATTTATTTACCAAAATAGGTGATTTTAAGTAAAATGATATGATTTAAATGATATGCATAATTTTGTATTGTCTGCTCCCTTAAAGGACCACTCTAGGCACCCAGACCACTTCAGCTTAATGAAGTGGTCTGGGTGCCAGGTCCAGCTAGGGTTAACCCATTTTTTCATAAACATAGCAGTTTCAGAGAAACTGCTATGTTTATGAATGGGTTAAGCCTTCCCCTATTCCCTCTAGTGGCTGTCTCATTGACAGCCACTAGAGGCGCTTGCGTGCTTCTCACTGTGATTTTCACAGTGAGAGCACGCCAGCGTCCATAGGAAAGCATTATGAATGGTTTCCTATGTGACCGGCTGAATGCGCGCGCAGCTCTTGCCGCGCGTGCGCATTCAGCCCAGGAGGAGGAACGGAGGAGGAGAGCTCCCCGCCCAGCGCTGGAAAAAGGTAAGTTTAAACCCTTTTCCCCTTCCAGAGCCGGGCGGGAGGGGGACCCTGAGGGTGGGGGCACCCTCAGGGCACTATAGTGCCAGGAAAACGAGTATGTTTTCCTGGCACTATAGTGGTCCTTTAATATGTAAATTTTATTTTTCTTTGTCTTTACAGACGCACCTCTACTACGAAGTGCATGTTCTGAGTGTGCTCCCTAATTACCTTTTTTCTCTGTTAGTAAAGGATCAATGGGTAGGAGTAATTAAAAACATGGGAACAAACACCCAGACAAAGATTTTTTTCCAAGATGCACACGATCTAATTAAAAGAACACTTTAACTTTAGGAATACATATCTGATGCCCCCCATGTAAAATAAAAAAAATAAAAAAATATTCACCTTATCTCCAGCACCGAGTCTTCCTTGGCGCTTTTTGGGTTGTGTCATCATGGAGTATTATTTACAATTCCCCAAGCCCATGGGAGCTCTTAATCTGGCACTGTAGATATAAACTGAGACCGAAAGGGTTAATTGGTGAAAATACTAGCAATGAATAGTGAGTTAAACATGTGTTAATTTTTTTAAAAAAATGCAATAATACTATTTATATATATGTGTGTGTGTGTGTGTGTGTATGTATATATATATATATATATATATTAACATTGCCTTAGATAGAGCCGGATATATATATATATATATATATATACACACAAACATATATATATATATATATATATATATATATATATATATATATATATATATATAAATAGAATTATTGCATTTAAAAAAAAATTAACACATGTTTAACTCACTATTCATTCCTAGTATTTTCACCAATTAACGGCTCTATCTAAGGCAATGTTAATATCTCAGTACTGCTCCCATAAATCATCATGTGTACGACCTTCAAGGGATGTTGTATTCTGATCCCTCATTCACAATTGTCACCCTGAGCGTTTGTTTCCTCCTTTGTCACAGCTGCTGTTTACAAAGTATATTCATCCACAGCCAACGTTTTCATTTTTAAATAAACTATCGATCCACATTCCAGGCAAAGATCAGTCTAATAGAAACTGATTTGTCTTCAGGAGGATCCCGAAATGGGCATGGGATAAATCACTGTTTGAGCTGTGAAGTTGGTACTGGTTCACTGGCACTCAATTCTCCCTCCTGCTGCCAGCCCAAGTCTGTATTGTATGAGGTGAGTGATGCTGAATCAGGAAAAGAGAGACAAAGACTTATTCAGATAAAAGACGTGATTTGTCAGATTTCTGAGTGATGCTGCTGTTCTCTAGGAGTGAGGCACATAACAATTTCATTATAGTAAATTGGCTGATATAAAATGCAGCACAGCAACAACTGTTCTTCCAATATTACTTGCACACCAGCTATCCTATCCAAAGAGAACATAATATGTTGGAAACAATTATAATACTATTTTTCAGCATCAAACAACAAACTTTCCATTCATTGATCCCTGTGATTTTGAATTGATGAGTAGTAGACTCGAGCAAAGATTTTTTCTGGCCAGTTCGTCCAAATCAAATGTCTTTTAATCCACGCCAGAATGAATCTTTCATCTGGGATTTGCCTGTCAAGTCTCGTTCTATGAATAAGACTCCACAGGTAAATCCTGGATGAAACGATTCATTCTTGTATGGATTAAAAGGCATTCGAATTGTACAATCTCAACGGAGAAAATGTGTGCGCATGTCTAATGTGTGGCCTGAGGACAGTGGATTTACAATAAGCCATAATAAGAACAGATGGATGTCAACCTTGCACTTTTACAATGTCAAGGTCTATTTCATCTGTTTTGTTTACGTTCTACCCAGTTTTACTTTGTTAGCCCGAACAATAAAGTATTTCCTTTTCTTGTTCAGAGATTGAGGGTAGTTGCGTAATGTGCATTCATGAATGAGAACTGATAGTAGATCCTTTAGAGTAATGTGGCTATATTTAAGTAAAATAATTCACCCATCAGAACACATACATTATTTGTCCTACAGATATTATTTCACATGCAACAGAACATGTTGATAGTGCCATACTATTCCATGTCAGGTGTACTTAGTAGCATCCACATGGACCTTCATAGTACCCCCATTTTTGAATATATGTTTAGCCCAGCAGACATGCCGAAATTCACAGTTGACCAAACAAGTGCATTATTATATCCCACTGTGCATTGATTATCTTAAATGTTTTCAACCTCCAAACTAGCATGTGGCAATGCACCAAATACATTGCTCTTCCTGATCATACATTTACTTACCATGAATGTAGCACTGACCATGCTATGTGCAATATGCTTGTAGATAATTGTCTTTATTCATGTTAGTTATTTGACTTAACTTTTAAGGAGGAGACCTCAACATTTGTATAGATCCACTTCGTCTTGTCTTCATTTGGACATAACTTTGTGGTTTTAAATTAACGCGTAGTATAGAGATGGAAAAATACACTTACATTAAAATGAATATTGTGCAAACTTGGGACCGTATTAATGTGTGTACTCAGTTGACCTCTAGTAATTAGCTGGATTAAATATTAATTTCTATTTTACCCACACAGACGGTGAGATAGCTCAGTGGGCTAATGCATCATCAGTAGAATCAGTTCAATCCTTGGGTTGTAGGTTCAAATCCTGGCAGAATTGATCCAGGACATACTTGAAAACCAGAGTAATCTGAATGTACCTCTTCTGGTTACTTTGTTATTATATGTTCATTTCTGGAGAAGAAAAACAAGTTTAAATAGCCTTGTTAGTTGAATAGTGATTTGTATTTAGCTACCCTATCTAAAATTTGTAGATTCGTCTTTGTCTTTGTCATAATACACACTTTAGTAAATAAATATAGTGATGTTGACTTTTGGCATACACAAGAAGTCCAGTTCTCATTTAAATGCATGACAATAACTGTGCAGTACTTTCTGTATTAGGCTGCCAATGTTTTGATTAATGCAAGTATTTTTTTCCTAATATGTTTTCCTGCCTGTAACTCTTCATTCACTTTCCTTATTATTAATGTGCTGTAACAGCGTTAAACAGATTCAACAAAAAGAAGGGAAAGATAATTAATTGATCCCAACACAAAAAGACATAAGTTACAATACAAATTAGGAAACGATGCTAACTTCATTAACAATAAAATAAATAAGTAATACCTATTTTTTTGTACAACACCAGCAGGTTCTACATATTAGAAACATTTATACCGGTAAAGAAGTATTGAGGAATTAGCTGCCATAAGCTTGCATTCAATCACATAAAATTCCTTCTCACTTTTGTTTAGGAACTGGTCAATATTCTAGTAGGTCTGTAGATGAGCACCACTCTTGTTTTATTGGAGTAGGAAATATGGATCAGGACCTCTATGGACCTTCTCCCAATATGCTTCAACTAAAAAATAAAAGAAATACATTCTCATAGTAGGTCTGCAGTAAAAATATTTTATTCATACTCACAGACACCTGGTATACAAGATTACCCAATGGTCTTAATCGTGTGTATACATAACCCGATCAGCTTAGTGTTATTTTGGCAAAATTATTTTTCTATTTTTTCAAGTATAACTATCTATTCAGAACATAGTACTTCTTTCCCTTTTGATGTATCTTGGCCTGTGGATTAGTGGAGTTCCTCCACTTTATTTTTGTTTTGTTGTGGCTGATTACGTTATACATTTTTTATATCACGTAATTTTTTTTTTTTTTTAAATAGTTGTTTAAATGTTTTTACAGTGAGATAAGTGGGAACAAACTTTTGCATTTTCTGCCTACAAACATGGGTTTTAATGCAGTGCTCTCCGGGATAGTCCCACCTCAATACTGCTTAGCACTCAACGTAGACTGATTGTCAACATCCATGGAATCACTGGTCGCTTTTAATAGAGTAGTTTCAGAAGAGTGATGAGAACTGAACAAAAATTAAAGACAAAGTAAAATGAAAGGGAGTCAATTCAAGTAAAAGTGAGCAAGGAGATAGAATGGCAATATGACAGAGAAGCTGGGTCAAGAGAGTACATCTTGGATGAGAGTAATAATTGCATGTTTGCGCAGTTGCTTAGCGAAGTGTCTCTTAACTTCTTTCCAACCAAGTACCACCTGCAAAGACGCTATCAGTCAAGTACCCTTAATTACAACTTTCAATAAAACTAATAGCCCTAATATCAATATTTTCTATGAACATTTAGATTTAAACATAAACTTACACAATTATTCATTGGCAACTGCAGGCTTACCCTATGTGGTATAATTACCTGAGGAGGAAAATTGGCACTTAGAGAAAGAGTTGTCTTAGGGTTCTAAACAGATATGAAGTATTGGCTAAAGTGAATATCTCTCATTCACATCCACTTATGCAAAGCTTTTGCTCTTATATATTTTGATTAATGATCTGCTTTTAATATGAAATGGTTGATAATTAAAAGTACAGTAAATGCAATTTTTTTTTTTTCCCCTTGAGAATTCAGAAAAGCAATCCAACTGATCAAACCAATGATAAAAAAAATGTTTGTGACCTGTATATTATGTTAATTAAAATTCACAATACTCCTATTGATTGTTTGCCATCATTTAACAATCTTCAATGGCTCACTCCATAATGAGATTGGGTTTTAAAATAAAACTAATATTAAAAAAAAAAAAAATGATACCAGAGAGATTATGAAATTAAATGTAATTAACTGAATTTAAATATAAGACCTTACACAGAAAATGTAAGAATGTTTGTGAAAGTCTGGTTACTGTAAAAATAATCAAAAATGATAAATGATTAAAATTCATGGGTAAAGATAAATGCATTATGGATTAATTGTGAAATCAAAATGAATGTTTTATTGCTGTTGGTAATGAAATATTTAACACATCTCCTCCTTTCTATCAATACACTAGAGTAATTAAAAAGATGTAACCTTTGGGTTAACACACCTCGTATCTATTGCTGTGTGTTAAATTAGAAATGGAACTGACTCGTCTAGTAACGTGTGAGATAGCGGCACTCAACCATTTCACTGCAAAGATTTTCCCTTCGTGTTAGTTCTCTATGTCTTGGAAAGTAATCCTTTCAACCAATTATTCATCACGGAAATATCCTGGGGAAAAAAAAAAGTATGCATTATACATATAAAATAGCTAAAAATGCTTAAATGCTAACCTCAAGGGTACTGTTTTCAAACTTTTTTTTTAAGAAATATGATTCTTAAATGGAAGCACGTCTAATAAATATCTGTATGTGACTATATATTTATATATATATATATATATACATATTGTGTCAACTTAGACAGTTCTATTAAAAAAACCTGAAATGATAAACTCCCCTTAAAGGACCACTAAAGTCAGACATAAAGTGTCCTGGAGTCAGTGGTCCTTATGTTTTTTAGAAACTGAATACAGTATTAAATACTCCTCTAGTTACTGTCACACTGAGGCCCTAGAAGCGTTTCTGTGGATCAGACCAAGTAAAACTTGGTCACATGATGTTGGAGCCCCCATACGAGGGGAACATGTCCCCTATGAGGATCCATGTCTCTTTCATGACATTGTGGAAGGTGAGGAGGTAAGCAGTACAGGATAATAATAAAATAATAATAATAAGAAGAAAATCTCGGGGTCACAGTTTAACCCTCTAATATGACACTATTGTTTGCTACAGAGCTACCCTACTCCCTTCCATTAATTACCCATTCTTTGCAAGGGTTGACACTTTTTTCTAAGTGCTACTTAAACAGAATTAGCACCAGAAAATAAAATATATTCAGGAACCACTAAAGAGAAGATTGTGATCACTGTGAAAGTATTTTTTTTAACATATGGATTTACATTAAGTTGTTTTATTTGTATTATTTGGATTTACATAACAAACAAATGCTATGCATCGATACAGGAGGCTGACAGGGAATGTTTTATTTCATTACTGTGTGTTTAGTATCTTGTGCATTGCAATGACTCATTTGCAGTCTTGCAGAAGTTATGGCTTATCTTCACTTGTGATAACCATAAATCAAAACAGATTACATGGTTCTGAATAGAGTACGAGTTTTACAAAATATGCAATTTAAAAACTTTAAAGGAACAATATAGTGTCAGGAACACAAACATATTCCTGACCCTATAGTGTTAAAAACACCATATAGCCTCCCCTGCCCCTCCCTTCCCTTTCCCCCTAAATATAGTGACATTTTATCTTTATTGCTGTCTGCTGCTGTTGGCTCTGCCCCACATCTGCCTGCTTGGCTGATATAATCAGAAGTGTTGATCAAAGCCAATCACAATGCTTTCCCATAAGAAAGCACTGAATTGGCTGAGACTGTCAAGGAGGCAGATCAGGGGCAGAGTCAGCACATGCCAAACACAGCCCTGGTCAATCAGCATCTCCTCATAGACATGCGTTTAATCATAGACATGAAACTCTATGAGGAAAGTTCAGTGTCTCCATGCAGAGGGAGAAGACACTTAATGTCACTGCCCCAGGAAGCACCTCTAGTAGCCATCTGGGGAGTGGCCAGTGGCGTTATCCCTAGGTTGTAATGTAGAAATTTTCTCTAAAAATAATTATTCTACTCACCAAAAAGAAATACAATAAGCTGTAGTTTTACTGGTGACTATAGTGTCCCATAGGCTATGGGTATTACCACCTTTTTGCAGCATGGAGGCCAAATTCTCTCCGAATCCTTCACTTATGTCACTCCACTTTTCCAGAGGAAGGTGGACGGAGGGTAGGACAGGGACAGAATGGATGGATAGCCATGCCACCGTTGGCTTTCTAGTGCTGATGCCAGACATTAATTTTGCACAGAATTGATATTAGCAAGCCACTGTAAGGCTGATGTAGGTGGAGTTAGACATCTGGAAGCAAAAGAGCAAATCTTTGTATGTGCAGGATTTGATAGCAAAATCACTGAAGTGGTCAAGGTACTTTAACCCCTTCAATATATATATATAGCATTATTTAGTGGTTTACCACAATGGAATTCACATATATAATAGAAAAATTACCTTATTACAAATATCTACCATATTTTCAAGGTGTAATAACAGACAAATTAACTAGAAATTGGATAGAGGAAAAAAAATTACTCTCACAGAAATATATCACAGAAAAACCTGTGGCGAAATAAAATCAGATTTAATACACCAAATAGCAGCATTAGAATATTATTCTAAAAAATAAAACTGCAACATAGCGAGACTTAAATCTGTATTTGTGCTTTGGCTGGTCTCATATCTGTTTATTCTGAAACACTCGCAGAGTATGATCTATGTAACATACCGACTGCCAGCGAACATATTGTGGTCCATTTTTATTTACCATCAGACTCATCTCTTTTGTTTGCTCAGTTTGAAAAATGAATATTTCTTTTTAATTTTACTTTGCAGGAAGACTGAGATACAGCAATATTTGCCCCCGCTGAATCAAAATGAATATGATACTTTGCTTAATTGTGGAACGTAATGAAGTGCATTTGGCAGCAGCAGCTGCTGCAGGACAGTTGGAACCTTTGCGTGGACAAAAAAAAAAGATTTATATCAAGAAAACAAAAAGGCTGCAAAATATCTAAAAATGACAAGGATGCAGATTTTGCTCTATCAAGCAACTGGGATTTTGTGTAGACTGAAAATAGTTTAAGTTTACAAGGCTCTGTTCCCAGAAACCCTTGCTCTGTCCAACACATCATTAGCAGCTTAATAACATGAAAGACCCCAGGGCCAGTTCAATTTTTCCAGTCCAGCTGTCACTAGTACCTTGAGAAGCTGTCACAGAAAAAGATGTTGCCAGGCAAGCGCTCCAAATTGGAATGAAAATGTTGCAGAACAGCACAAAATTAAAATCCAAAGACTGCATATCATTGGCGGGCCAAGTCTGTCTTACAAACTGTATCTCTTTCTCTTTACTACATTGTAATAAAGAAATGCAACCCGTCTAACACTATGAGACTGAAGACAACTCAACAAGTCCTGAGATAATTTAGTAAAGCAAGGTAATTGCCAGTCTAGACCTTACTACATTTAAAGTCATGGCTGATGATTTGATTGCAAATACTTAAAATGTAAAATAAGGGCACCGAAAGCTACTTTCAGAAACTGAAGTTTTTAAGGAGGGACAATCACTAGTCATTTTTAATATTTTGTTTACTTATCCATTATATTTAAAGAGACACTCCAATTCCAAAACCACTTCATCTTAATTAAGTGGCTTTGGTACATAGATCTTGTCCATTTTTCAGACATTGTAAAACACTACCATCTGAGAAATGGCGAAGTCTAGATTTGTCCCAAACTATGTCTTTAGTGTCTAAAAACTGACAGACAGGACAGGTACTTTTTTATTGAAGCCCTTTGAAAATAAACAGTATTCACATTTGATGTTATCACACACCATTATGATTCAGTACTTCTCTGTGATAAGCATGTTTATTGGTGGGGACGGAGGCTGTAGTTTAAACACTATTAGAAACATTCTAATATTAAAAATATATCTCTACATATTTATTTATACCATTAAAATTGTATTTTTACTGATATGTATTTGTGAGAAACAGAAAATAATATTAATTGTAGAAGTAGATGTAGACAGAGGGACAGATTGAAAGATAGATAGATAGATAGATAGATAGATAGAATAGTTGTTTGGGTGCAAATGTACTATTGTTCCCAGTTTCAATTGGGGCAAGTAAGTTTGCTGAGAAACAAGTCAAATTGTTGTGATATTTATAGAAATTTAGATGTAAAACATCAAACTATAACATAATTTCTCACAAATTTTAGTATTGTAGAGTAGTTCTGAGGATTGCAGTTCAATGTCTCTCCGTCATCATATAGAATATTTTACAAGTTAATACACACACACACACATATACAGTAAGGCATAAAAAGAAATTCAAAATGGGAATCGCCAGAACTTCCTGAGAAGTATTATCTGAGTAAGATTATTACTCTCTCTTCCATAACCCATAATATAAATGCACCGATACCCCAGCACCAGGAAAGATACACAATGTATCCCGCACAATGTGCACAAAATGAGAGCAAAGTACTTAAAATGCTCAGAGATCCCCATGTTCTCTATTGATTACAGAAGGGAACCACCAGTGCCCCATCTATTTCTTAGCATTATAATCAACAGTGTTAGGGATTAGACCACCCGTGGTTTCACTATCATGTGTTGTAATAATGGTGTTATTTAATAAATGTAGTGATCCTCCTGAGTGTTTATCCTTATGCCAGGTGGGTAATGTTACTATTACAGGTAAAAAGGACATGTGGTTGTTAAAGAGGTAGAAAAAAACATTGGAGGACCCAGATATGTCATTTTATATGACCCCATGCTCTGCACATTGTGAGGGCGGTGTATATTCTTTAACTGGTATTGGTTGTTAAAGAAAAGGATCAATGGAACCAAAATATGTGTTCTTATACTACCCAGTGCTATATACAGAGGCAGAGTGGTGTCTATTCTTTAACCTGTTTGGTTAGACAGCTGCACGAGAGCCTATTCCATTCTTCTGACTCCTCATATCGTATATGTGTTGTGTGAGTAAAGAAGGGAACTTGAGGCACCATGTGTGTAATAAGAGGAAGAGGTTCAATAGTGCATGAGACACCACTCTCCCTTGGTTCTCAAGGTGTGACCGGACCTGAGGTAGGCAAAACCTCACGTTGTAGTCTATGAAGTAGAAAATTATTCAGGCACTCAAGGATAACCAAATATGTAGATTTACTGGAGAAAAATGACAAGGAATGCTTTGACCCCCAAATGGGCTTTTTCAGGCTTGAAAAATAGTTTGTTCTGCTTCATAAGAGGGACACCTTTTATTTATTGATTAAATCCCTCCATCCCACAAGCATGTTCCTGGAAACCCCAACACTGTATTTTTCAACGGCTTCTCTTTTCCTATGCACATTCGGGTCACATTCAATAAAAGTGGAACATTTGTATTCTTCATAAATTGCCCATTTAGTGGTAAGTGGTAGGAACCATTCCATGTTGTTTCATGAGAACTGTTTTTCTGATTAATGTGTGGTCCTTTTGACAAACACAACATTGTTTTGGGATTATTTTATGTATGTGTTTTACACTGTAGCTGCCCAAGTTGACGCAGCTAGTCAACTGCATTATTTATTTATTTAATTTACACATTGTTCATGATTTATTTCCTGAACAATTTCTGACCAATTCACCTGCGAATCGGGATTATTATGGTCAATTGTTAGGTAAAACCAGTACACATTTTCTTTAATTCATGCTTTTTTCTGTCAATTTCCCTTTATTTTTGTTGATAGAAAATGTAGTGAGTTTCAACCAAATTCATAAAATTTACAAGGTAAAAAAGGTTATTTACTACCTTTAGGTACATATTTTTCTTTACTTTAGTATACTCTTCTAGAAACTAATTGCAAGAAACAAAAATCAACAATAATTGCATCTTTTATTTAGGGCTACTTTTATTGTTTTTGTAAATTGACCTTTTATTAAGTTGTTTTAAAAGTTGCATAGCGTATACAAGTATAAACCAAAGAGGGGAAAAAAAGATAAAACAATCAGTCTTTTCTATACAGAGAAAACAATACAACAAATAAGAAATAAAGTCAATTCCTCCAGCATTTATTTTCCAGGTTTATCATGTGAAAATCAAACTAATCTCAAAACTAAAAATAACACAATGTATTAAACTAAAAAACAAAAAAAAAAAAAAAATGCAAACCACCATATACAATCCTACACTAAATTATTGTAAATATCTTGAAATCAGAGGCATTGTGTAGTGTTAAAAAGAGTAGAGGCTTCAACCCAATGATAATTTTTTTACAGGTGATTTGAGACTATGTTTTTCAGTAGTTTTGAAAAGGGATTGTTTTTTTTTTTTTGTATTATTTCCATAGAAACTTACAGTATGCTTAGGTAAAAGTTTTATTCTGTTTTTTTTCAGTTATAATGCTAATATATTTCCCCATCCATCGTAGTACATTATAATATCCTTTTACCTTATATGCTGGTATGAGCCGCGCTTTTGTCACTTGCAATTTATGAGAATTGTTACTGTGAACATCATCTTATTTCTCCTCCAAATCCATATCTCACCCAGCTACACCGATACTGTACGTTTTATTATTATTAACTGTCTCTGGCGCTGTATTTCATCTTGATGATGCACTCGGTTGCTTAATACTCAACTCTGGTTAGTAACAACTGTTATGTGAGACTGTTAAAGGGAGTCTGAAGCTGTTAATAGCTAGTTCTATTACAGCCATATGTTAAATTTCCAGCATACTGTATGCATGCTTATAAAATTATATCAATATAAGTAACTGGGTTTCATTATTTTAAGTCACTAGTGCACTGCATGTACTACGAAGGAAATTGAAAAAGTTAGAAAAAAATGATGGTTCAGAATTGACATAATGCGATAAATGGTCCTCTCTGGTGACCAGAATTCTCACATTTTTCAATATGTTGTTTTCCATGTGTACTTTTCTGTAGAATAAAAATGTGTTTTAAAAAACGAACTGCTATTAGCTTTTTAAGAATAAGGTTTGTTGCTGTTTTTGTTGTTATTTTTTAGAAAAAGTCATTTTCAGCATCTCATGGAGGATAAAATACAATTCAAGGTTTGCATAATATGCATTAAATATGTTGGTGCAGCTTTTTAACATGCACGAGTGAAAGAGCCCATCATTCTAACAGGTCCCATGATCAAATACAAGCCTGGAGGAGCTGGGTATATGCACATGCATTAGGATCCTGTTCCTTGTTGCATATTAGTCTTCTGGTCTTCAGGGTAGTCAACTTCAGGTAAACTCAAGACTTCATTCAACAAGATTCTTGTAATTCTCTACATGAATGTATGGATCCATGATTCAACTCTTGAACTTTATTAAAGGGCAATCACTGAGATACATTTTAAAGTGTGCCTAATTACACACATGCCAAGCTATTTTAATGTGAACTTATTGGGTTAATATTCATTTAAAGGTGACAAGTTATTACTAGTGGAAATGATTGTAATGGAACATGCAACCACTTTAGAAACTCTCTTCTCCAACAATATAGCTTAAAAAGTAATAAATAAAGTAATAAAAAAAGAAAGCATAGAAAAAGCAGTGGTTTTGTCAAATTTAAGCTTTCTATAACAAGACCACTGAGTTTGTAAGCTCGTTTGGGCAGGGCCCTCTTTATCTCCTGTTCCAGTTTGTCACTCATGGTTTGTTAGAATGTAGTGTTTGTGTTGTTTATCTAGTGTATTGTGCGTAGAATGTGGACAATATAAAAATAATGTATTGTAATTATGCCCATACGTATGTATGGTAGTAGCTTAA
Organism: Pelobates cultripes; assembly: GCA_933207985.1. Lineage (NCBI taxonomy): Eukaryota > Metazoa > Chordata > Amphibia > Anura > Pelobatidae > Pelobates > Pelobates cultripes. The sequence goes on along the minus strand of OW240922.1, from coordinate 94,006,563 downwards.
CTTTACTAGTCTAAGACTGAATTCAATTACAATAAACTCATCTTATTGGATCTCATCAAAACAAAACCAATCTGCGTGTTGGTTAGTGCTATTTACACACTCTTTACCTGTCCTATGTTGTCCTATTCATTGTACCCCTCCATTTTCAACCAGGATGTTGAAACATTTAGCATTCATTGCTAATTCCTAGCAGTTCCTGGGTCTCAGTTTCACAAATTTTTTTATATTTCTATATTTTTTGGATAAGGTTTTCAAATTATATATGTTTGGATAAACTTTTAAAATTATTTAATATTACCAAAAATTGATTAATATTTTGGTATTTTTTTAATATAGTTATATGTTTTCTTTTATAGTTTGCATAATGCACTCCCCCAGCAAGAACCTCTAGTAGCCATCTGACTGTAGACTGTGTTTACTGCAAAAAACCTGAAGGGAATGATTCTACTCACCAGAGCAAATACAATAAGCTGTAGTTGTTCTGGTGAGTATAACGTCCCTTTTTGTTTTTTTGTTTTTGAGAAATTGTAGCACTTTTTTCATACAGAAATACTTTTTTCATATCCCTAAATTTTAATATTCCCATTTCCGCTGCTTTAGTTACACAAGAAAAATGAATGAGGAGCTATTATTTAAAATGCAATTAAGAATGCAATCTGGGGAATTATAGACCACAAAAGCGAGGGCAATGTTTGAGCGGATAATAATGGGTGTGATGCTGCAGTACATCGTGTAAAAATAGGTTTTACAAATCAACATGAGTTTAATGAAACATGGATTTTGTCAAACTAATCTCCTGGACTGATAAACAGAATTGAATAGGAGTTTAAATTAAGGCAAAGTTGTAATTTTGGCATTTAGATATAGTGCAAATATTTGATGATTTGCAACATGAGAGATTTGTCTTCATAATATAAGACAAAGGGAAGAGATTTCATTTATAACCAGTTACTAAAATAAATGAGACTTGTTTAAAATGTATTTTCTATGGCTATTTACATTTCTAATAATTGTGGTGTTCATGATTTTTGGTAATTGCACAGCTTCAGAATTCACTTAAAACTGGTCAACAGCTAGTCATCATTATTTTTGTTTGTGATCGTTTGATTATAGTAATACTCCAAACACTATAACCACTACAGACTCACATACAGCTTGAAGCTGTCAGTGCTTAGAGCAATCAGCTGATGCTCTCAGCCAATGATCTACACCTGCACAGCAGGGCTAACTCAGAGGAGCTAATGGAAGCTCCTGTTAGGAGAAAGTAAATTGTTTAAAATGGTTTGACTACTTACAATAAGGGGGCAGTAGGCTACTGGCAACATAAACACTATACTGATTGTGGTGCTTGGAATGTTGCATTAAGGTTCTAAATGGATTTATTTTAAGAGTTATAATTTCAGGGGTCAGTAGATGAAAATGCAATGACATTGTTTGGCCATGTTATAAATGAAAATTATGGCCATACTTAATTTAATCCTGCACCTGTTTTACTTTGTTATTTACCATTTTTAGTAGCCTTTGGTTAATTTCTATACATCATAGTAGATGTTAGGAGCCTTAACATTTAATTACCATGACTCCTGACATAATAAAAAGAGATAGGGGATAAACTAGTTTTTACAAAAGGGACTCAGTATCCTTCAGACACTTGGATGATTGAGAAGGTTTGGCACTTTTATGGACCAAAAGAAAGGGTATACACTTGTTCAGTGCTTTACAGGGTGGACCACAGGGCAGACATCAGAGATTATTGGGGTACATATTATACCCCTATCCAAGAATCAGTAGAAAGAGATAATGAAGGGAACATCCACATGTATCTCCTATAAATTACCATTGACCTATTTTCTAACTCATGGATTTATGGAAACAGGACCTCATTATCCATATGTAGGTAGCCTGAGATATACCTCTTTTACCATTCCTTTACAAAACACTTGTGGTTAAAGGTATCAACAGTGTAGAGGAATTTTAGAGGTTTTTCTTTTTTACCACATAAGAATCAGTTGATTTATTTTAAAGAGTTTCTCCAACCATGATAAACACTACAGCTCATTGTTATGGTTATGATGTGAGGAGTACCCTGGCACTTGAAGGAACCCTTTAGGTATTTTCTTTCTCTCCCTTGCATGATTTCTATACTGATTTGCACCAAGTGCATACTTATTTTAGTTGGACAACTAGGTGTAGTATTGGTCGACCAATCAGATCATTAATATTTTGGTAAATTTTCAAGCTGGACAGAAGTGGTAAGTGGTATCCCTCAGGGTTCTGTTTCTGGACCGCTTTTATTTAGCATGTTTATAAATAATCTCGCAATAGGCATTGAAAGCCATGTTTTAGATTTTGCAGATGACACAAAAATTTGTAACTTAATAAAATGTGAGCAGGATATTGCTTTGCTGCAGAGGGATTTAGATAGATTGGGGGACTGGGCACTAAAATGTCAGATGAAATTTAATGTAGAGAAATGCAAAGTTATGCACTTCGGGGTCAAGAATGTTCAAGCAACTTACACCCTAAATGGTAGGGATTTAGGGATAACCACACACGAGAAGTATTTGGGAATTGTTATAGACAACAAATTAGGTAGCAATATGCAATGTCAATCTGCAGTTGCTAAGGCCAGTAAGATTTTTGTCATGTCTAAATAGGGGCATAAATTCTCAGGATGAAAATATAATTTTGCCTCTTTATAAATCGCTGGTAAGACCACACCTTGAATATGTTGTGCAAAACCTGTTCTAAAGAAGGATATCATGTCATTAGAAAAAGTGCAGAGACAAAGAAAGGTTAACAAATTTAAATCTGTTTAGTTTGGAAAAACTGTGTCTCAGAGGGGATATGATAATATTATACAAATATATTCAGGGCCAGTAGAAACAATTATCTGGAAATCTATTCATAAACAGGGTTATACATCGGACACAAGGTTACGCATTTAGGCTGGAAGAAAGGAGATTTAATCTAAAGCAAAGGAAAGTTTTTTTTACATTAAGAGCAATAAGGATATGGAATTATCTGTTTGAAGAGTGGTGGTTTTATCAGAGTCCATACAGATGTTTAAACAGCAATTGGATAAATACTTCTAAAAACATAACATACAGGGACAGAAATTCTAATTAGTGGGGTAACAGCTGCTTGATCCAAGGAGATATCTGACTGCCATTTTGGGGTAAAGAAGGAATGTTTTCCTAGTTTGTTGCAAAAGTGGAAGCGCTTCAGACTGGGTTTTTACCTTCGTTTGGATCAACAGCAAAACTATATATGAGGAAGGCTGAACTTAATGGACACAAGTCTCTTTTCAGCTATGTAACTATATAACTATGTAAAGGTTCACAAAAGTTGACTTTATCCAGCGTTTTAAAAGTCAGATTAAGTTAATTTTTGCTTGGCATTGTAAATAACAAGTATACTCTAATTTCAAGGAATCATCTTTGGATCAGCTCATCAAATCAAATTATTTTTTAAAACTGAATGAAAGGTCTGACCTTTTGAGTTACACTGCATTGTGTTATTTGGATTAGAATATATATACATGCACACTGTATAAAGTACCTTGTTTTATACACACTGTCACCAATTATATTATCTTACTTGTGCATATAATGGAGAAATAACGTGCATTTACAATTTTTTTTTCATGGAAATCAGATATTACAGACTTGGAGTAATATGAATAGCAAACAAAAAAGAAAGGTTTTTGAAAGAGTATAGCCAAAAGAAGTGTATGTATTCTGCAAAAATCAGAAAGGAGTTGGTTTTATTGCATATGAGGACATTAAATGAAAATATTCAGCAAGTAAAATGCTTAATAATGACATCTTTGTACGCTGAAAAAAATAAAAAGATTCCCACCTTCATTTAAAGACACTAAGATCAATAGAAAAGCACAGGCCAGAGAGCTACCTATGCATTTTCCTGGAAGAGAATGGAAGTTGAGAGGAGAGATCATTGACCTTCTCAAATAAGGAACAGGATACAAAATAATAACGAAAACACTGAATGCTCCTAGAGACTAATTGGAAGCATAGTTTGCAAGTTGAAAGTTGAAGGAGCAGTGTTTACACTACCTGGACAGGGCCGAAAAAAAGAAATTATTAATGGCTGCAACCATATTTCTGAGAAGGAAGGATGTGAAAAACAATCAAGTGACTACAAAAGACCTGCAACAAGACTTGGTGGCAACAAGCATTGAGGTTTCAGTGAGCACAGTAAGGTATGTACTAAATGCAGAAGGTGTCCATGCCAGAATTCCAAGAAATACACCAGTACCAACCGAAAAGTTGACTCCAATATGCTTAAAATCATATAAATAAGTCACAGAAGGTTTGTGATTCTGTTCTATGGAGTAATGAAACAAAACTGGAACTTTTTTGCCCAATGGATCAGCAGTATGTCTGGAGGAAGAAGAATGAAGCATATGCTGAAAAGGACACTCTTCTTACAGTTAAGCAAGGTGGTAGCTCGCTTATGCTTTGGGCTGCTTTGCATTTTCTGACTATGGAAACATGCAGTGTGTGGAAGGAAAGATGGATTAATTGAAGTATCGGGGAATCCTTGGAGAAAAAGGCATGCCTTCTGTGAGAAAGCTGAAGCTTGGGCATCATTGGACCTTCCAACAATTGTACAATGGCCATCACAGTCACCTGACTTAAACCCCATAGAAAATATCGGTTGCACCATGAAACCCCAAGAATATTACTAAACTGAAGGCCGTTGTTCATGAGCAATGGGCTAAGATTCCTCAGGAACGCAGCCAGTAGCTGGTGTCTGGCTATGCATCTCATTTGCAACAGGTCATAACAGCAAAAGGGTGCTCTACTGAGTACTAAAGATACTTGCCATGAAGGGGCTGAATAATATTGAAATTGGGGAAGTCATTATAAGTTATACATTTTCAGTCGAATTTGGGGAAACCACTTGAAGCATTTGTTGTGTTGATCTATTTTAATTGCTTTTGTTTGATTTGTTCATTGCAAACCACTGAAAGTCAGTAAATATTGACACTATACCTAATTTTTAATGGGGGTTGAATAATTTTGATTGCAATTGCACTTACCTAAAGCTCTCCTCCCTCAAGGCCACAACTGTTTGTTTGTTTTTTTGAAGTCTTATGCATGTACAAAAGTACAAGCCAAACCTGTGCAAGAACAGTGCTACATTGGGGTCTGTGAAAGAACTTGTGAGACCCATCTTTTTGCATATTCTCAATAAGATGTTTTAAGCATATCTATACATCTCACAAGAAGATACCTTTTCCCATCGGGCATCATGTACAATATAAAACACAAAGTAGCCCATACAATTAATTGCTTTGAAATATCAGCTCAATTCAAAAGCATTAAATATGAAAATAATCTTTATGAAGAACTTTGAAGTGACAGCGACACTTTATTTGTTTTAAAATTTTATTTAACTTTTTTTGGTCACTATTTCATTTTTGGCAATATTCCCTGAGATCTAGTTGTCATATTGTTTTCGCTATTCAGCAGGATGTGAGGGGGCAGCGTTGGTATTTAGTTACAATCAAACCTGTCGAGATTGGCATTGAAAGATCTAATTTCAGGCATTCTTCAACAACAAAGAAAGATCTTTAGTTAGAATACTTTCCAAGGAACTTCTTCCAATCAATTAAACCATCATAATTAGCACCGTAATCTTCCTCTTTCAAAAACTAGTTCCAATAGCCAGTTGAATACTGAACACATTATTAAAATGCCCTAAATTTAAATTCCCCACATCACCTAACATCCAAGTTCCTGGGACTACAACAACAAAGCATATAATGATCTATATCTGCCAACAGTGAGTTATGATAAATTGAGACATCAACAATTTAAACTTTTTGCATTTTTTTCCAACTCTGCAACCTTGGCCTAAATGTCGAAAGTTGGTTCTCGACACACCACCGCATGCAATTATTAACCTATTCCTCCCCAACAACATGTATAGCTATGCTACCTTTTACATTGCATTTGAAAGCTACATTTAGCCCAGAATTCCACACATAATCTTTAAAGCACTTATAATCCCTATGCGCAAATTTATCTTTAATGTCTTTGTTCTAAACCTTTTTGAGTCTGCAGCGGGGATTATAAAATGTCACAGAGGTGGTGAAACTGTACTATCGATAGGCATTTTGCCTATACATACAGACATTATTTTGAAGAATACTGAAAATCAATTCTCTTACAAACACACATTAGCACTGTATTTTTTTTATTTACCTATTTTTGTGAAAACTAAGTAAAACAAATATATTGCCGCTCTTCCACCAAAATGTATGACAGTTTTAAATTATACTGTTTATTTTTAAAAACATTTTATTCGCCCTAATATTTATGAAAAACATACATGTAAAAAAAAAAATCAAACATTGCATTTAATACTAGAGGTATACAATAGGATCCCCAAAATTGCTGTTTAATTTTGATGCTAGTTATGCATAACATGTTTCTAATAAACATCCACACATACTAGGTTATCCTTGAAATCATTTGGCACTTTGAATTGAAGAAATAGTTCAACTGACTCTAATTGTAATAAATATTCAAACTACACAATTTCAGGTTCACTTTCTGGCATAGGTAGGTAATGCCAATATTTATTGAATAGCTACTAATTTATTAAATCCAAGACAATACACTTAGCAGTTAACATTTTTATTTAAGGAGAAGAGCACTAAAGAAGCAGATATTAACAGAAGGCATGTGAATTATGTGAATTATACGTATAGCTGTTCTATACAGAATACATAGACAAAACTCTTTGGATACCATCTGCTTAGTTGGATTATTCTTACAAAAGTTCAGTGTTGTACTATAATTTGAAAAGGACAGTTGTAATCCCTCTTTAGTTTTATATTTTTTTTGTGTGTTTAGTTCCTGAGCTAAAAATGTTCCCTACTACTGTTGAATTATGAGTTACTCGTTTTCAAAATGTACAAATGCCCAGTGTTAATTACCTAAACACAGGATTCTAGTGACTTGAATTTTGATTCGCAACATTTGGGTTCACCTTATTCTAAACAGAGTTAGAGAATGTTACAAATCAGCTATGTTTGGCTTAATTTTGCAGTCTGGTTTTTAATTCATTACAAACTGGTACATAAGAAATATTCCTTAATTTTAACATGGATCTCCAAGGAACAAAAAAGCAAAGGTTTATACTTCAGTAAATTTAAATGAGTAATTATTCATGTGGAGTCCAACACAGTAAAAACACATGATACATTGCTGTAAGTTTGCAGTGATTCAGAGTGAATGCTTATGTCAATGCCCCTGTTGGAATGAAAGTAATGGTGCTGCAACAAGTAAAATATACATTTTTTATTTTTATGTTATTTATAAAAAACAACAACTTCCTTATGTTTGTGGCTAAACACATTGATCAATTGGTGGAAGGAGATATTTTATTTAACAGGTGATATTGGGGGCAGTGTTAAGTAAGGGACAATATCCATGGGAACCATTAGAGCAACTCAATGTTTAGCCCTTTGCTTCCAGATTATAACTAAGTTTGCCTTGATAAATCTCCACTTTATGTTATAAACCAGTGGTTTTTAATCTTTTTTTTTTTCTTTTTTTTTTACAGAAACACAAACTATGTGCATGATATTAGCTTGGAGACCCATTGTTTAGTTGTAAAATTGGCTTGTGACCCATTGTTACATTGTTTATGACTGGCAGTATCATTGATGGTGATACCGATTTAAAGGGACACTATAGTCACTAAAACAACTTTAGCTTAATTAAGCAAATGTGGTGTATACATCAGGCCTCTGAAATCTCTGTTACATTTGTTTCTGTTTATGCAGCCCTAGCCACAACTTCCCTGTCTGTGACTGACACATTCTGCATCAGATGTAACATACTTTAAAAATGTTTATCTACTGCTCTGTAAATCTAACTTTAAATACATACAGGAGGCTCCAGCAGGGTCTAGCAAGCTATTAACAGAGCAGGAGATAAACATTGCTAAGTTAATCAGAATTTGCAATATAAGTACTCCTCACTTACCGACCAGGTTCAGTTCCTGTGACCTGGTCATAGAACAAATTGGTTGGTAAGTGAGGAGCTAAGGGATTCCCTGCTCTGGTGCGCTTGTATATGTTTGGGGAAATTTCCCTTAACATAGACAAGTGAAGCCGAGCATGGAATCCCTCTAATTCCCACAACAGCTCTCACTTACCACCCCATGGGAGAGCTGGTTGTAAGTGCCAGCCATCGTAAAACTGGTAGGTCGCAATATGAGGACCACCTGTAAAGCAAGTGTAAACGTTAGATGACTCTTTATAGGAAGTTTTTAGGAAGGCTGTGCAAGTCACATGCAAAAAGGTGTGGCTAGGGCTGTATAAACAAAGTGATTTAACTCCTAAATGGCAGAGAATTGAGCAGAGAGACTGCAGGGCCATGATCTATACACCAAAACTGCTTCATTAAGCTAAAGTTGTTTTGGTGACTATACTGTATATAGTAAGCTTATAAGTAAACTATATGTTATTTATATTAATATTCCTAAGCAGTGCATTGTGCACTCAATCTCCTGCTTTAGCAATAAGAAATTTTGCTCACGTGTGATCGCTGAATATTTTTAGTGGATGAGTTGATTTTTGCTCAATTCAGAAATGTATTACATAGAGCAGGGCTGCACAAAAGGTAGATCCCTTTTTAAAATGTGGATTTTAGTTTTGGAGCTGAGCTTAGCTTAAGGTCATCTTCGTTAGGATGATTGTTTTTCCACCCTTGCTGGCTAGCAGACATAAACAAAAAAGGGTGTGAAAATGGGCCAATCGGTGTGTTCCTCCTTTTTTTCCATTGATTGTGCACTTCTCACATGATCTGTGAATAATTAGTATTTTGTGACTGTTCCCTAACCATCAGTCATCTTTTTCGGCACCATAGGAAGAATTCAGAATCACACACCGATACAAACATGTTTGGCAATTGGCATTTTTGTTGGTTCATGATTCTGGTACATTAGGGGAATTCGACAATTGATCAGCCCACATATGGGTGGATTGCAGCTCGTACTAAATCAAATTTCCAAGTCTACCTTTCACTACTGTGAGAAGTATGGATGGCTTCCGTAGTCTGGATATAGACTGCTCATTATGTGCATAATTAAGAGAAATGCATGGGAGAAGAAAAAAATTCTCTCTCCCATTTTAAATTAAATCTGTATTTTCATGCAAAAAACACATTATCCATGTTTGTGTGAAAAAATGATCATTGGAATGCATTTTAAATAGGGCTGCTAAATTTTAGAATAATAAATACTAAAATTTAATTTAAAAATATCAACTTAATTATAGTCTTTATTGTATGAACAGCAACCTGGGTTCTAGATAAATATGATCAACCTGTTACAACCAATGTGGATTTACTAAAATAGCACTCGTCTCCAATTTTAGGTCTTGACCCAGGAGTTTAGCATCACTCTCCAGGCTTGGTCACCAAAATATTTGAACTGTATATGTGTTTATTTAGATTGTTCCAACAGAGGCAAAACACAACTATCTTTAGAACCGGTATTATTCAATCTTTTATAAGTGCAGTTTGAGAACCCTACTTAAGCTACATCAGGGACACAGTACTTGTCTGTTTTCTCTCGGTGACTACATCTGGCTTATAAAATAAAGATTATTTTACTTATTTATATATTTTGCCACGTTAGCAGCAACATTGTTCCACTGACCTTGTGTACTCGATCATGACATGATAGTAAGATTATTCATATGCCTTCACGTTTCACACTCCATTAATTGGACCACTAGATGTCACTATGTAGATACAACTTCTGCAAGGTGTATAATGTTTTCCAACTGTATAGCTTTTCCATAACCCTGTATTGTTTACACACTGCGGAGAAAGTGAATTACATAGTGCAGGGCTGGAAATTAGCATTTATTGTTGGTATGGCTAATAAAGTTTCATATTTAAGCTGTCAACAGAAAACTCACTTACTTCTCAATCAATCATCTCTCTGCAAAACACACAATCGGATGCACTGGCTACACTCCCTGATCAGTCTTGCAGATGTTATTCATACATATTATATGATATATATTGCATTAAGGGGACCAGGAGTTTGCAAAGTGTTTGAACTTTAAATAGGGAAAAAATTGGTACCCAAAGGTACAGTTTTGTAATGTATTTAAAGAGAATGCAATTTCATTTTAGGACCTGGAACAAGTTTATGGGAGAAGTAGGCACAGCGCTCAGACAAAATAATAGCTCATTTAATGTTTCTCTCTGTTCTGTTTTTGAAATGCCCTTCTTGTCTATAAATATATTTACTGTATTTCAAATCTTTCTACAGGATAATAAACAGATATATATATATATATTTTGATTTAGATGGCTGATCTGTGCAACAACATGATTAATTTTTGGAATGACAACTTTTTTATGGTTGCAACATTGTCTGAAGGTCAACCTCAGATACAAAAAGCACCCCTAGTGTTCTAAAATTAGGGGTGCCTTAATTATATAGTTATATGTTACACAAGACTCACATTGCCGAAACAGATGGCCCACGTATAGTCCTTCATAGGTTGTTAGGCTACTAACAGTACACACAAAACATTTCACAGGAGACCTGTCATTGACATTTAAATGTGGGCATACAGAAGAAAATACACATTTTAAATTATTGATATATGGAGAATTTCTTTATTTATTTACGTGAATGGTGGTAATGGTAAAAAAATTGCAAGCATTGTAAAAAAAGGATAAATAATTGACCAGTTTTTGAAACTCCCTAAATTGTGGAATTGTTTAACGGTACCAATTCTTTTGCAAAATGAAATGTCTATTTTCTAGATGATGGATACAGAGGTGGTTGTGGGAATAGAAAATGCATCTTGTAAGTAATGTACTAATTCTAATAAGAATTACAGGATACATATCAGTTATACAGATTGAAAGAAAGTGCTGTCCTGTAGTATATAGAAGTCAAATGCTGAAGGTAGTGAATAAGATTATCAGTCAATAAGAATCCTGTAGCACATGCATCCTGCACCCCTTGATAAAGGCTCAGAGAGGAGCGGAAACGTTGTATACATTTTCTCATTTCAAATAAAAACCTCGGGTGTGCCATTTGACGGTCTTCAGTGATTGGCCCTCCCTTTCTGAAGCACCCTGTAGGAAGTATTCCCCCTTTTTTAGTGTGTGCATTATACTCTTTTTTTTTTTTTTTTTTTAACTCCTGCGTATTACAAAGTAGTGTGTCCTGACAGTCAACATCATGTAGGTTTGTGAGCCTAGCAAAACATGGTGGATTTGGCAAACCTACTTGTAAGGCTTGTTGAGGGCCTTTTTTTCCTTTTTGGATAACTACACTACACAAGAATTATTGCTAACCAACCAAATCCCATTTGTGCTGGCATTATTCCTATAGATGAAAAGTCAAAACCTGTAATGACAAAAATCATGACTACTTCAAATATACTTGACTCTAGCGCTCAGCGATAATTACAGGAATCTTTTTTTAGCTTCCAGAATGGAGATTTGAACTACGTGTTCATTTTGAAAATTATGTTATGGGACAATTTATAGAATATTTCTACCAGGAGTGTAGGAATGTGTCCTGACTTTGACATGTCCAGTTTATACACACCAAAAACCAAAGGAATAAATAATGAAAACACTCAGAAAATTAAGGTTCTGATGTCAAAGGATTAAACCAAACAAGCATTTCCTTATCTCACTGAGTGTGCAGGATAAGAAGTAACAGGATTATAAAATCAGAGACTGAGTTGCCAATCCTAGCTTGCAGAATGGGATATGGATATTTCCTTTTTAAAAAGCACGTAGGTGACTCAGATTGTAGGAATAATTTCAGTATCCAACACAATGTTCTGGTAATAATGTATTTACCTTATATACAATGTGTGTAACCTTATATACAATGTGCTTATATACGAGGATGTGCATAATTTACAGGATGGTTTTAACGGGTACGAGGAGTGTAACCCAGTGCCCCAAATTTGATGTGTTCGGGTTAGGCACCAAAAGTCAGAGGAGTTTCACCAGGAAAACACTCAGTGTATCAAGGTTCTGATGTTGAGGGATTAATCCAAAATGTCATCTTCTTGTCTCCCTAAGTGTGCAGGGCATGAGGTAACAAGATTATAAGATCAGAGATAGCTTTTTCCAATCCTAGCTTGCAGCATAGTATGCAGATAGTTCATTATTATTCCACAAAGAAAGAGCCTGCAGTTTTACTCACCTTGCTAGTTACTCAGAGAGATGAGAAATGTAACATAAAATATTTCATTCCTTCTAATTTCCAAGTAACCCTGGCAGAAAGAAACTAGAGAAGAAAGCGAGGCCCGATCAAGATGAAATATGTGGCTGAACTCATTATGCCAGGATCCTTTATATCAACAAACAACATATTACAGCTCATTAGTAAGCATATATCACAATATAACAGCTAATGGTAAGGAGCTGCATGGGCCTTTCGTGACCTTGTTATCGGTTCTATTGATCCCAGTAGCAGCTTAATAGTGTAGATAGACTTACTGGCCCAAATGATTAATTCTGCTCCATATGATAGGGGTCAGAATATTGGAGCCAAGTAAATGTCTGTAACACATGACCATTGCTTAATGTAAATAAATTACACTTGTTCATTTTAAGAGAAAATCTTTATTTTTCCAAATATATATATATATACACACATTTGCAAAAGTCTTGCAGCACCTGCCACGACATAGAATTCAACCTCTCTCTCTCTCTTTATATATATATATATATATATAATGTACAGTTACTAGTGATTACATTCTTTCATTAATACAAAATATATAAATATTTAAAAATATAACATGAAAAATATATACATAAATTTAAAATGTAATAATATCCAATTTCACATTTATATCTTTTTTTCAATTTTCAATATGTTTTACTAAACCATGGTTTGGTAAGTGTTGATAAAATGGTAGGAAATTTGACAGGTGCTCTCCATTCCTGCTGTTCTATTTGTACAATTAGAGTTATGATCATACCCTTTCGATTAAGCAGCACAGTTGTCCTGCTTAACTCTGATATGCACACATATGTCCCATTATAACTGTCCTTAAATGCATATAAATGGTAGGAAAGTCTTACTGAGCAAGTGAAGCAACAATTGAAGTACCAATTAGATTAGTTATCAACTGTATTGGATTACTTTGATGTGGTGTTAAGCTTAGCACATTGTGATCAATATAGCATGACCAGGTAGATGGGGTTTTAGATACTTTGGTCATAAATGATGAAGTAAGTGACTGGTAGGAGAGACAGGATAATGCAAGTAACAAGAGAGAGGGGGGAAAGCAACAGACAATAATAAGGGGTGGTATGACAGAGAGGATGAATAGTTAGTCAAAAATACTGCAAAACGTCTTTCTGACCGAGAAGGTGAGAAGACCGAATTGCTGAGACAGATATGTGGGAAAGTAGACAAAAAAGGCAGAAGTGTTCCATCAAGTGTGAAAGATTGTAGAAAAATTAAGACAGAATGTTTGTACTTCAGAGTTTAGAGACATAGGCAGAGTAGAGATGCAACAAGAGAATGCTGATCGGAATAAATTAAACATATCTAGATCACTATGCATTCAATCAGGAACAGCTAGTGGAAGTTTTTTAATTCAATAACCGGTTTATACAGGTACCTCAAGTTCATCCAAAAAACAGAAATAAGGAAATCTTGGCATCTTCATTCAGGCACATCCAGTAACCAGTGATAAATTTATCTAGGCATATTATTTCTCTTCCACCTTCAAATCAGTAATAAATTCAACTGGACATCTTTATTCAAGCCCATCCAGACACCATTAGTAGGCTTACCCGTGGAACATCACCCATGAATCATTTCAAGGCCCATAAAGAAATCTTTGTGTATTTTGTCCTTAGTAGGAACAAGAAAACCCCATTAAACAAAACACAGAGCACATGCACTACAGTCAGATTTCTGAATAGTAAGTAATAGGCATCTATTTTGAATAAAAAAACACTATGAGCAATTCCTCCTCTTATTTTATTCATAAGGAACACGTCTATTAGATTGTGATACCAGCCACCATTAAATTATTCTGCACTGATGCTATGGAATATTGCAATTCATAAGATGATAGGATGATTGCAAATTGTCAGAAAAGAGGTTGGGACATATCTCTTTTATATAAAAGTGTCTTATTATAAAATGCTCCTTTCATTCTTTGAACAAGTGAGAAGACAATTGCCACCATGAAAATGCATGTTAACCTTCGTACAATCTGCTTGCAAACCTTTTATATTTCAGCAAAGACAAAAAATGTAAGAAATTGGTTCAAACCTCAAATTTGTCAAAACAAAAGACCAATTAAAAAATGTTTTTTTGTTTTTTTAAACTTTCATTTGTTCACTGAATCAGTCATGTGAAGAACAGTAAACTTAAAATCTTCACTAGTGGTTTCGTCATATTGAAATCATGGGCTAAATGGTATATTCACTGATATTTTGTAACACTTGCTTTCATTTCCGTGTTAGTCAATATATTGTTTGGAAATATGTCCAGTTTTCGTGTTACTAAATAAATCCTTCGCATCCTCACCAAGTAAATCCCATGTCCTGCTCATTTTATTGCTTGTAAAATCATTGTATTTTGGCAGCAATATATCAACAGGTGTAGGTTAATGTCCCCCTTGCTTGAGGCTTCATTAACGGTTTATCCAGATTTCTAAAAGAGACATATCCTGTCTCAGGAAAAGTCAATTTGACCGTCCATCATGATTCTTCTTTATTTGGCAAATGTGCCTGAATGGAACTGGCATGCTGCATGCCAGCTTGTGTGGGCATTTTGCCATTCTGACAGATGTGTTGATGTATATGTGTATGGGCAACGAATAGCCTGCGTGAGTATCAGATGTGTTGGCAGAAGCAGGACTCCAAGTTCAGTGCATTTGGGCATTGCTGACAAATATATTGAATTTCAGTTTGAAATGTATCATCGAGTTGATTTGTAATCCTTCATAATTGTATGAAAAATTCAGTTAATTAAGCCCATATCAGAATGAATTTCAGTAAATAAAACATGAATTTGATTTTATAATGTGGGCTGGACATTTATTCTAAATCAAATGTGTTGATTCTTATCAGGAAGATCTAAATTAATAGCCCAAACAAATAATTGCTAGGAAGGGGTGTGCATATTACTAATCTGCTTTTTTTGTTTTTCTTACTACAATTTGAGGAAAAAAAACTTTGAACAATCTGAGGCAGCTTTAAAGACAGGTAGCTTTTCTGATATTCCTAACCAATTTATTTTAGAAAATGTTTGAATAATTAACCTGAATGCGTGCCAAGTTAAAGTACTAGCACGTATAAGTCTTCTATAAGAGAAGTTTGTTTTAAGCTATTTATAGACATCTTGTTTGGTAAAAAAAAATATTTAGATGTTTTTCTTTTTTTCTCTTTTGTTGTGATACAGAGATGTGCAAGAAATTAAACTGATGGCTACATTTTGAAAGGTATACCAGTTTAAAGTATGAAACACTTGTGAATTTTTACTCATGTAATTTTAATAAAAAATCCAAACATAAAATAAGAACTATGGCCAAAAGAAACAGTAATAGGAAATAATACGAAAAAAAACCAAAAAAAAAAACCAATATTTCTGGACACAGACCATGGCAGTAGAGAGAAATCAGATATTCATGTCAAGGGTAGAAAGTTTGGTTGTTGTTGGAATAGTAGGCAGTGACCATGCCAATGCCATGATTGGTTAAGATAGCCATTGGGTTCTTCTTCTGTAGAATCAAGGGGTTTCACACACTCTCTTTCACAAACCAGGTGCTTAGCTGGACCTTGGACTTGCTGGACCTTGGTAAATAGTAGAAAGAACAGCATGGTCCAGGTACTCATAGTGTAAATCATACAGGTTTATTGAACAACACAGCAACATTTTAACCTCAACTGAGGCCTTTATCAAGCTACCATCCTCAAGTATAAACTCCATATATGTAGGGTGTACAAGACATCAAGTGTAATATAAACAATCAATAAAGCAATCACCACATTTTACAATATAGCAATGCCATAGGTCCACACAATCATAAGCAAGGATAAACAGCCTACTGCAACATCCAGATAATGACCATAAAACATGGGCAGCTGAGTAAGAGGCAATACACTTTACTATAATAAGGATAACATCAGCTCATAATCATTAACACAGCTGAAGAAGAGAAGAACTTACATGATTGGCTGTAAATTCACAGCCAGAGCCCAGCATATCACTGGGGTGAAGGAGGTGCCCACAGGGACAGAAGGGAGGGGTGGTCAGAGCATGGGGGGTGGACACAAAACAAACAGTAATTAAAATATACCCATACAGCCCCATAGTCTCGCGTGCCTGAAGACGCCGAACAATGGGGCATTGAACCAATTCCTTCCCACACAAAGACATCACAATGTCAGACACAAGCATGCAGAGCATCGAACGGAGCAAAAAAAAACCTGCAGACTAAAACATTAAGAAGAACAGAATGGCCCAGTGACTAAAAAAAACAAATGTATTTCCCAAACCCCAAAGGATGCAGTCATGTGACAGCAAACCATCATGATAGTGCATCCTAGTGATCCATGGACCGTGGTTGTAATCCAAATTATTATACCCCAATTGAAAACCAGGTTTATTGTCAAAATTTACAGATTTTTAGCTGTTTGCAATGAACAAATCAAACAAAGGCACTTGAAATAGCTAAACACAACGAATGCTTCAAGTGGTTCCCCCAAATTCAACAGAAAATGCAACTTATAATGTCTTCTTTATTTTGACAATAAATCAGATTTTCAATGGGAGTTTAATTGTTTTTATTGCAACTCTATGTATCACAATAAATATTAAATATTTAGAGTGTTAAGACACCCCTGGCACAAAGGAGTGAAACCGCCGTTTAGTTAAGCGTCCCCTTTCGCAATAATGCAAGCTCCATTCATATATACTTCCACCGTATGAACTGCAACCAGGGGAATGCGCCAATCTCCCGAACGGGACCCGTACGGATGCTCCAAGCTCTCGAACAATAAATCCACAAATCGTGGCTAATAGCCGAACAAATATATCGTCCAAGTGGCTTACGGTTCCAGCAATCAGTCGCTAACCGTGTGTAGTAAATCCCCCCAATAACGAGAGCAAGCTCCGCATTGAGGGTAAAACAAGAACTGGCTTTACTGTGGGCTACCTGCTCGTATTTATGCAGGCCTCCCACTTGGTGGACACTCCCCTAGGACCAAATGGGAGACTGTAATGACAGACAGACATATGGCACTTTAAGACATACAGGCACAAAATATTCCCATAATGCATCCCGGTTTCCTTCCCTCTGCCCTGGAGATAATTGAGAAGTAATTCAATTATCTCCCAGGACAGCGGCAAATTGCCATTTTAAGTAAGACACAAAAAACACATGAAAATACATAATTACACAACTACCGAACATATTACGTTCGTGAAACGTATCCCCAGATAGCCTGGATCTGAGTGCATATTCTTAGCGAATAGCGCTCAGATCCCATATGCACAGTACAATCGCCATGGAGTCAAAGTCTTTTACAGTCTTTCGGTATGCGATTGACTCCATGGGATGGCTATCTGGGTTAAGTCCATTTGTGTAATCCAAACTCCCGAATGGCCGGTGTTCACATGCCTTGTCGACTGAGAAGGGCGGTCTGTGGTTTCAGCGGTGTTCGGCAGAAAAAGTGTCCGTTTTTAGTTCCATAGAATCTGCGCTGAACACCGCTGGTCTTTCGCATGGTTTAAAATGGCCGCCGCCTCGTGGTCAACATAGGAACGACGGCCACCCTGCATTCGGCTATAATTAAGAGGTGTCTGCGGTTAACCACAATGTTCAAATTGGGATCAAGAGGTTAACCAGCAGCACACTTCTCTTCTGGGTGGCCGTCCGTTCGGTAAGTTCATTCGGTAAAAAGTCAAACATACGAATAGGGGTATACGGACAGGCAAGTCCACGAAAGGAAGGCAAACTAGATGAACCAGCAATAATAGTTATACAGATGGATCTGTCACATAGAGTATTTATTAAAGTGCATATGTACAAAATTATATAAAAATGCCCACCACGATTCATACATTGAGGGAGAATTCATGTGATATCAGAGAATGGTGTAGACTAACACAACACAAAAAAATCTGTATATAAAAACACAACACAAATATAAATTATTACCACACATCATCACGTATATAATCACATATAATTGTGTGCATTATAAAGGGATACATAAAACCAATTTAGAGCATATTCCGATTTGGGAACTCTGGGACTTAACGTGTCCAACTCCCTAATCAAAAAGGCTTTTCTATATAAAAATGCCCTAATCCTAGTGCCCCTTCTTAGTGTCTCTGGGTTATGTTCAATAATTCCATAGTTAAACAGTGAAATTTTATGTTTAGAATGCTGAAAGTAGGCGAGTTAGGAATGCTCAAGTAAACCAATTCTAATCAGTGATTTATGCTTTGAAAATCTGTCTTTACATTTTTGGAAGTTTGTCCAACATACAGTAAGCACCAAGGGCATTTTAGAATGCTGACCACAAATGATCTATTACAGGTGACAAAATGGTCACAATGGAAACAAGGTAATTACTAGACATGTGCAATTCGTTTCGTTCTGAATGTCAATTCGGATGAATTTCAGGCAATTCAGACATTATTATTATTATTTTATTATTTATATAGCGCCAACAAATTCCGTAGCGCTGTACAATGGGTGGACTAACAGACACATAATTGAGATCAGACCACTGGACGTACAGGAACAGAGGGGGTTGAGGGCTCTGCTTGATGAGCTTACATGCTAGAGGGAGTGGGGTATAGTGACACAAAGGGTTAAAGTAGGGGAATTACATAGTTTGTTAGAGAAGGGTTTATTGAGTGTTTGGTAGGTCATTTTTGACAGTTGCAGGAAAGGAGTCATGGGGTGGGGGATGAGAAACCTGCTGACATTTTAATTGATACGCTTTAATGAAGAAGTGAGTTTTCAAAGATTTTTTGAAGGAGTGGAGGCTGGGTGAAAGTCTGATTAAGGAGGGAAGGGAGTTCCACAGAATAGGTGCAGCCCTGGAGAAGTCTTGAAGGCGAGCATCAGAGGTGTGGATCTGGGCAGAGGATAGGCGTAGGTCTTGGGCTGAGCGCAGGGATCTTGACGGGACATACTTGTGTATGAGGGAGGATAGGTATGTTGGAGCAGCATTATGTAGGGATTTGTAAGCAAGCACCAGAATTTTGAATTGGGCCCTATATCTAACTGGAAGCCAGTGCAGGGACTGACAGAGCTTGGAGGCGTGGGAGGTGCGACCAGACAGGAAAATAAGCCTCGTAGCCGGTGAGAAGGGGATTGCTGTAGTCAAGGCGAGAGAGAACAACAGCATGAACCACTACCTTAGCCGCGTCCGGCGTTAGATATGGGTGGTGCGCGCTATGTTATTGAGTTGAACGCTACAGGATTTGGCTATCGATTGGACATGGAGAGTAAAAGAGAGATCAGAATCAAAAAGAACCCCTAGGCAGCGAGCCTGCGAGGTAGAGGTGATAGTAGTGCCGTTGACTTGGATGGAGACAGACACAGGAGTAGCAGCACTTGAGGGAGGAAAAACTAGAAGTTCTGTTTTGGACAGGTTGAATTTAAGGAAGTGAGCAGCCATCCAGTTGGAAATAGCAGAGAGGCAGTCAGAAACACGAGTCAAGGTGGGTGGAGAGAGATCAGGGGAGGACAGGTAGATTTGCATGTCATCTGCATATAAATGATATTTGAAGCCAAAGGAGATGATGAGTTTACCAAGGGAGGCAGTATAGATAGAGAACAGTAGGGGGCCGAGGACAGAACCTTGGGGGACGCCGACAGAGAGGGGTTGGGGAGAAGAGGCAGAGCCAGAGAAAGAAACACTGAAAGAGCGCTGGGAGAGGTAGGAGGAGCATCAGGAGAGAGCAGTATCCCGTAGACCAAAGTTACGGAGAATGTGAAGAAGCTGTTGATGATCAACAGTGTCAAAGGTGGCAGAAAGATCAAGGAGGATTAGGATTAGGAGTATTGGCCGCGAGATTTAGCAGCAATTAAACCGTTGGCTACTTTGATCACAGCAGTTTCTACAAGTGACCAGTGCAGAATCCAGACTGAAGGGGGTCAAGCAGAGAGTTGGATTCGAGAAAGTCTGTCAATTTGGCGTACACAACTCTCTCGAGGATCTTGGAGGCAAATGGCAATAACGAGATAGGGCGGTAGTTGGATGGGGAGTAGGATTAAGGTTGGGCTTTTTCAGAATTGAGGTTACGGTTGCATGTTTGAAGGGTGAGGGAAATGTGCCAGAGGAAAGGGAGAGATTGAAAATGTTAGCGAGAGAAAAAACAAGAAAGGGAGACAAAGTGCAGATGAGATGCGATGGAATAGGATCGAGGGAGCAGGTGGTGGGGCGGGAGGACAGGAGCAGAGCAGAAACCTCTGAATGTCCGAATAGCTGAACTGCTGAGTTGCTGAAGTTCCGAATTGCCGAAGTTCTGAAGTTAAAAAATTGCCGAATTTCCGAAGTGTCGAAGTTCCTAAGTGCCGAAGTTCCGAAGTTGCTGAAGTTCCGAAGTGTCGAAGTGCCGAAGTACCAATATACCTACCCAGTGGAAGAATGAAGAATGTTACACTGTATACAAGTTTAAATAAAAAGTATACAAACATAGCCAGGATTCAGCTGTAAGCATTTGCAACACTGACAACATCAAGTAACATACATTCATATAAAATGTAAGTTACTTAGCCAGTCAATGGAATGATAGGAATGAATAAGTAGATAACTCCCTAATTCCCATGGTATTAGGGAGCTATCTACTAAAAGGCTGAAAGACCTAAATTGGTCTTTCAGCCAAATTTACAAATACTAAGTAAAGATTACTTAGTATTAGTAACTAATGCCCCTACTCGCTATATCACGAGTAGGGGCATGTCTATTAAACAGTGAGCAGCCCCCTCCCGAGCCCCAACCCGTGCTGCGCGAGTGGGGGCTTCTAACCTGAAGGGGGGACCTACTGCCCCTTTGCCCCACCCCTGAACTGCGGGTGGGGGCCCTAAAGTAAAATAAGGGGGGGAACTATGGTCCACCCCCCGACCCCCACCCATGCTCAGGGGTGGGGGCCCTAGAGAAGAATAAGGGGGTAACTATTGTCCTCCCCTGAACCCCACCCCTGAGCGGCAGGTGGGGGCCATCAATTAGAATAACCTATTGTCCTCCCCCCGGCCCCCACTGTGAGCGGTGGGTGGGGGCCCTAAGTTAGGATAAGGGAGGGACCTATTGTCTTCCCCCTGGCCCCCACCCCTGATCAGTGGGTGGGGGCCCTAAATTAGAATAAGGAAGGGGACCTATTGTCCTTCCCCCTGGCCCCCACCCCTGAGCAGTGGGTGGGGGCCCTAAATACCAAAAAGGGGGGACCTATTGTCCTACCCCCTGGCCCCCACCCCTGAGCGGCGGATGGGGGCCCTAAAGAAAAAATGTAACCCCCCATGTGACCATGGGTCCCCAAATCCCTAGTCACCCCCCTCCCAAAAAAAAAATGAACCCCTACCTACCCCCCTTACCCTAAAAATAATGAGGCTGGCCAATTAACTTGGCACCTGTAAAAAAAAAAAAAAAACTTATCATTTGATGTCTTCTTTTTTCTAAAATCTTCTTTTTTCAGCCCCCAAAAAGGCCAAAAAAAAATCCATGATAACCATCGCACTTTAAAAAAAATAAAAAATAAAAACAGAGCGCAAAAAAAATTAATAATCCATGTTCACCCATGGAGGGCACCACGCAGACTGAGCTCTGCAGCGTGGTGGAAGGCTTATAAAGCCTTGCCCCGCCCTGCAATTAGGCTCAGAGCACTCTGGTTGATTGGTTTAAGCCATCCAATTAGAGTGCTCTGACAGGTAAATGAAGAGACTGACAGGTAAGTCTCTACATTTACCTGCCACTGCACTCTGATTGTTTAGCTTGAAATCCAGCCAATCAGAGTGCTCTGTGTCATTTTACACAGCGTGGGAAAGTTCTTTGTAATTTTCCCACTCTGTGTAATTTGACTCATAACAACACTCTGATTGGTTAATTGAAGGTAACCAATCAGAGAGTTATGAGTCAAATTACACAACATGGGAAAATTCCAAATAAACTTTTAAGGCCCCCACCCGCCGCTCAGGGGTCGGGCCGAGGGGGGAGTACAATAGGTCCCCCCCTTTATTCTAACTTAGGGGCCCCACCTGCCACTCAGGGTTAAGGGCCAGGGAGGGACAATAGGTCCCCCCCTATTATTTTACTTTAGGACTCCCACCCGCCACTCAGGGGTGGGGGTGGGGGGAGGACAATAGGTGTCCCCCCTTATTCTTCTTTAGGACTCCCACCCGCTGCTCAGGAGTGGGGGCCAGGGGGGACAATAGGTCCCCCCTTTAGGTTAGAAACCCCCACTCGGGCGGCACAGGTGGGGGCTCGGGAGGGGGGAAACAGGTTGCTCACTGTTTAATAGACATGCCCCTACTCGCGGTATAGTGAATAGGGGCAGAATTTACTAATACTAAGTAATTTTTACTTAGTATTAGTAAATTTGGCTGAAAGACCAATTTAGGTCTTTCAGCCTTTTGGTAGATAACTCCCTAATAGCGTGGGAATTAGGGAGTTATCTACTAAGCAGCTGCAAGAGAAGTCCCGAAGTGCCGAAGTCCCAAAATTCTGAAATGCCGAAGTTCTGAAATTCCGAAATTACAAAGTGCTGAAGTTCCGAAGTTGCCGAAGTTCCGAAGTGTCGAAGTGTCGAAATGCCGAAGTTCCGAAGTGTCGAAGTGCGAAAGTGTCAAAGAGCGGAAGTTCCGAATTACTAAGTCCCGAATTTCGGAATGCCGAACCGAAAATTTTCCTCATGCACATCCCTAGTAATTACCTGTTCAAATAAATGGATTGTAACTAAGCTTTTACAAGTTTGTCCTTTAATGAATTTAGTGTCTGGAATTTGGGAATGTCACCATAGGTCAGACAGAACATGTCAGTGTTTATGTATCACCTTCTTTATCACTTGACACTGAACACAAAACCTAAACACATTTCATACAATCACCTTTATCCCACCATTTTTAGTGATTAAAGCTTCATCTGACTTTATGAGAAATCTTAGCTAATTGGTCATTTAAAATAGTCAAAGTATATCCATGCTGTCTGAACCTTTTTGTCATTGAATTTTACTGGGATTCAGGTTTATCCACTCAGAAAACCAATGCTTAACCCATGTAAATTGACTTTAAGGGACTGACTTAAAAACAGACAGAGAATGGAACTTGTAAACTGTAGGATGATATTCCTATCTGATGGCTTTCTATACAAATCAGTTTCAAAGCCATCTACGTACATTTCTATCAAGATATATAGAAAGGGCAACCAGTCTCCCAGAGACATGTTATGCGTCCTCATGAACTTAATACTCCCAGAGCATAAATTTAAGAAGTTAAAGAATGCTTCTTGGAATTCCAGTGGGCCAGCCCACAATGCCAGCATGTCATCAATATACCGCCATCAGCTAGTGGCAAATTGTTGGTACAATTCATTATTGTATATCTAAGTTTCCTCTAATTCTGACATGGAGGTTTCCCTAAGCAGCAAGAAAAACTCACTTTAAAATAAGACATAGTTATCATTTATTACCATCTTTAGATGTTCCATGAAGAAAAGTAAGGTTTCCCCTTTGTAGCCAAGCCGGATTAGCATTCTTTTTTTTTAAATTTAATTTCTTTTTATTAAAGAGTTGACAGAAAGTATTCAAAAAGAATAATTCTTCATACGTCTTATAACAATAGGTCTTAATAATACATTTCAAGATGTTGATTTGCGTGTTCTTTTCTTGACATCTTTCTTTCAATTTCAGGAGAGGGAACAAGGCTGTTGGGAAGATGGGTAAGGGAAGGGAGAAATATGGGAGAAATAAGAGGGGAGAGGGGTGTGGGGAAAAGGAAAACTTGAAAAAACACAATAACCTTGTTCATCTGACTTATATATAACCTCGCTTGGATTACCTCTTTCTCTAGACTATTTATAGTTCAAAACCGCACATTTTTTCTACTGCATTAACAGGTATGGATTTGATGTGGTATTGGTAAGATTCCTATGTGGTATTGGTAAGGAGGGAGGGGGGCATAAAGTTTCCAGTCTGGCATGACTCTACTTGTATCATAGCGTGAACTTTTTTTTTTTTTTTTGCAGTTTCTGCCTTCCTGAATTATGTCGTCACCCCTGTATTGGGTGTGCCTCTTAGATAAGTGATCCATGGTTGCCATATTTCTGTATAACTGTCAATCTTTCCCATGGAAGTCCATCTGAGTTCTTCCATTATCCTAAAGTGTTCCAATTTCGCTACCCAATCCCTATGTCCTAAATGTTGTGTGTTTTTCCAGTTGGATGCTATCACTAATTTAGCAGCCGTTAGCATAAACATTAGGAGGGAATATTTAAATTTCCTCAAAGGGATGTCTATGTTGAGTATTACCATGGTGTCTATTTCACGAGGAATTGCTGTACCAGTTATTTCCCTTATTTTTGAATTGATCATTTCCCAAAATGGTCTCAAGTGACTACAATGCCACCACATATGTCCTATATCCCCATTTTCTACACCACATCGCCAGCATAATGAAGATTCATCGTGTTGGTACCTATGTATGTCTTTTGGTGTTTTATACCAAGTTGATATGGTTTTGTAGTTAACCTCATGTAGGGAAATGCTGGGGTGGGAGTAAAAGGTTTTATTAAAAATCTGTTCCCATTCTTGTCTGTTTAAGGTGCAATTTAGGTATTTTCTCCACTTGAGTGTGAACCACGTTAAGTCCTGATAGATGTGTGTTTGTAGTATTTCCAGGCACTTAGATATTGCCTTTTTTACTGGTGTCGTATTCATACATAATTGTTCAAATTTAGTGCTTTCTCTTAGAGGCCCTATGGGTATATGTAGAGATTTTATGAAGTGTGTCATTTGAAAAAATAAGAATCTCTGGTTTAGAGTGTGTGTGTTTGTTTAAGTCATATTTGGCAACGTCATCAGTCTCTGGCTGTTCCATGCGCTATCTAGCGGTACATGTGGTGAATTTTCCAACTGTATAGTTATTGGGAGTGAAATGCCTTTAACTCCAATTGGAAATCTTAAGTTGTGGGAGATAGGGTATCTTGGCGATATCCTGGGAGATATGTTAGGTAGGTGAACTATTTTTTTCCACACCTGTATTTTGGCATCAATAGTATGGTGGTTTGGAGTGGGGTAATCCATGGAACCAGTATATGCCCAAGGCAAGGCCTCCAGTGGAGTATGTGATATAGCGTGTTCTATTGTAATCCATCATTTAGTTGGGGGCTGGCAGGACCACTCTGTTATTCTGGCCATATGTATTGAATAATAGTAATGCAAGACATCTGGTAGACCTACTCCTCCTCTGTGTTTTGGTCGATATAATATGCAATGCGTGGACGTTTCCCAGCCCATACATATCTAATAAAGAGCGTTTTGATCGTGTTGAAAATTGTTTCTGGTATTCTTATGGGGATTGTATTTAAGAGATATAGGATTCGAGGGAGAATATTCATGGATATGACATTGACCCTTCCCAGCCACCTAAAGTGTGGTTTGTCCCATTTATGAAGATCATTCTGAATTGTTTTTAGTAACTTCGGGAAGTTTTCTTGGTATATATTTGTTATATTAGTTGGTATATTGATTCCGAAATATTTAATGGATTTTGTGTTCCAGTGGAATGGGTATTCTTTGCTTAATTTCCCTCCTGTTTCCTTATTCGCATTGATATTGAGGGCTTCACATTTTGTGGTGTTAATTTTAAAGTTGAAATATGAACTGTATTCCGTTAAGGCATTCATTAGTGGTGTTAGTGATTTTAGGGGGTTCGTGAGATCATCAGCGAATGTTGATACTCTGTATTAATGTGGACCAATCGTGATGCCCTCTATACTTGCATCAGTTCTAACAGCTTGGAGTAGGGGTTCCAATGCTAATATGAACAATAAGGGCGACAGGGGGCACCCCTGCCACGTTCCGTTCAGTATGGGCGGTGGGTCCGACAGTATACCATTCACTTTTATCCGGGATGTGGGTTTGGAATATATGGCATTTATCAAGGCCTTCCATCGGGGTCCAAAGCCCAAAATGTCTAGGATCATTTTCAAAAAGTCCACCCTGTCGAATGCTTTTTCTGCGTCGATTGCCAACAGCATGGACGGCTCCCCCCTCTATCCCATCCATTGAACTAGGTCCAGGACTTTTGTGGTATTGTCCCTGGCTTCCCTGTTTGGCACGAACCCTGCCTGGTCTGGGTGTATTAGTTCATTTAATAAAGGCCTCAATCTGATCACCATCATTTTGGTTAAAATCTTGATATCGACATTTATTAAGGATATAGGCCTATAGCTACCACAGATCTCAGGGTTCTTGCCCGTTTTGGGCTAAACTGTAATGGTAGCTTCCAGGCTAGATTGGGTTAGTGGAGTGTTTTGGGACAAAGAGTTCAGGGTCTCTAAGAGATGGGGTGAAAGTTCCTCTATGAAGGTTTGATAATATGTCGCCGAAAACCCGTCTGGGCCCGTAGCTTTGTTATGAGGGGTTTTGCGAATAGCCTGTAGTAGTTCCTCTATTGTGAATAGTGTATCTAGCGTTTGGGTGTCTAAATTGGAAAGTTTCCACTGTGTGTATTTTTCTAAATATTGTTTCATAACCTCTTTGTCAGGTGTGGTGTGTTGTAGGTTATATAAAGATTTATAGAATTTGCGAAATTCTTTGGCAATTTCCTCGGCAGTGTGTTCCCAGGTGCCGTCTGCCCTCTTCATTTTGGGTATATAGGTTCGTTGTTGTTGCTCCTTGAAAGCAGAAGCTAAGAGTCTACCACATCTGTCCCCATGTGTGTAGTACCGCTGTTTGGACCACAACATGGCTTTTTTGGTTGAGTCGTTAAGCATTATTCTCAGTTCTGATCTTAGTGACGTTAGTTTCGAAAATTCTGGTTCTAAAATAAATTTTTTGTGGGAATCTTCCAGTGTTTTAATATCTTGAATTAATTTTTTTCTAGTTTTAGATTTCTCCCTTTTAAGGTAAGACCCCCATTTAATTAGTTCCCCTCGAATAACACATTTGTGGGCTTCCCATTGAATAGTAGGTGAGGTATCTGGAGTCTTATTGGATTCAAAGTATTGCTTAATAGAAGTTGTTTTGCACACAAGAGGTTAAAAACCGTTTAGGCGATATTCCCCTTTCAGATGCACAGGCAGCTACTGCAATCACCAATCTCCCGAACTGCAAACACACGAATTCTCCAACTCCCGAACTGGAACCATACGAATCCTCCAGCTCCCGAACAGGAAACACACGAATGATGTTAAACTGCCGAACAGGAAAAACCATATGAACAGCTTACACTACTGGCAGTCGCACTGTAACTGCATACAATCCAATTCCCCCCAAGAACGAGACGACACTTCGTTTGAGGCAGAACTGATTTACAGGGGCTACCTGCTTGGCTTTTATGAAGGTCTCCCACCAGGTGGACACTCCCCTAGGGGACCAGATGGGAAACTGGGATACATATTGGACATTGACCAATCACAAGCTTACACATTTAAATACTCCCACAGTGCATCATAATCCCCCCTCTCTGTCCTGGAGATAATTGGGAAGTAATCAAAGATCTCCAAGGACAGAGGCAAAACTCCATTAGCCACATGTTAGTAACAAGACATAAAATTACACAGTGTTACAATTACTACATAAAACATATACATTCAACATATCCCCAGATAGCTTAGATCTGAGCGCACATTATTACCGAATGGCGCTCAAATCACATACATACAGTTCAATTGCCATGGAGCCAAAGTCTTTCACATAGTCTTTTGTTACACGAATAGGCTCCATGGCATAGCTATCTGGGGTAACACTGCTCCAATAGGGAAAATAAAAGGTTTTTTAAAATGGGGCCATAGTCCAGAGGCAGGAGGCGGGCGACCAGGCTCCTCCAGTGGCCAGTGGCGAGCTTGGTTCCGCCACAGAAGTTTCTATGGCTTTTCGTGTCGATGTGTTTAGTAACAAGTGTGGGTTGAGTTTCCATTGGTATTTTGTCATGGCTATTGTTGGTATGGATATCCATAGATGTATAGGGGCATGATCGGACCAAGTGATATTTCCGATTGAGGCTTTGCGTATAAGAGAGAGGTTCTTATGTGATGTAAGGAATAAGTCAATTCTTTTGTATGTTTGGTTCGGGCTGGAATAAAATGTGTAATCTTTTGTATTGGGGTTTACCCTCCAGCAGTCTATGAGTTGATTGTCATGTAGTATTTTTATCTGGGCTCTTGCTGAAGCCAGATATATTTGATAGAGTCCTAACCTCAACATATGAGGAAAGGGATTTAGGGGTGATTATTTCTGATGACTTAAAGGTAGGCAGACAATGTAATAGAGCAGCAGGAAATGCTAGCAGAATGCTTGGTTGTATAGAGAGAGGTATTAGCAGTAGAAAGAGGGAAGTGCTCATGCCATTGTACAGAACACTGGTGAGACCTCACTTGGAGTATTGTTCACAGTACTGGAGACCATATCTTCAGAAGGATATTGATACCTTAGAGAGGGTTCAGAGAAGGGCTACTAAACTGGTTCATGGATTGCGGGATAAAACTTACCAGGAAAGGTTAAAGGATCTTAACATGTATAGCTTGGAGGAAAGACGAGACAGGGGGGATATGATAGAAACATTTAAATATATAAAGGGAATCAACACAGTAAAGGAGGAGACTATATTTAAAAGAAGAAAAACTACCACAACAAGAGGACATAGTCTTAAATTAGAGGGACAAAGGTTTAAAAATAATATCAGGAAGTATTACTTTACTGAGAGGGTAGTGGATGCATGGAATAGCCTTCCAGCTGAAGTGGTAGAGGTTAACACAGTAAAGGAGTTTAAGCATGCGTGGGATAGGCATAAGGCTATCCTAACTATAAGATAAGACTAGGGAGTAATGAAAGTATTTAGAAAATTGGGCAGACTAGATGGGCCGAATGGTTCTATGTTTCTATGTTTCTATATATGTTGGGCATTGTGATGTGCTGTCCCATTGGGTGTCTGGGGACACATTGAAATCCCCTCCTATGATTATGATGCCTTCAGCTATCTTTTGCACTTTTGTCAGTATGCGTCTCAGGGTGGCACATTGTTGAGTGTTTGGAAGGTATAAATTAACTAGTGTAACTGGAGTATTCCCTATATTACCTATTAGGATAATATACCGCCCAGATTCGTCGGATATCTGTTGCTTTAATGTGTAGGGGATCTGAGACCCAATAAGAATAGCTACACCTCTGGATTTTTTGAGGTTGATTATTGTAGAAACACAGTGGGAAATGCTTATGTCGTAATATTGGGGCGTCCTTACCCTTAAAGTGGGTCTCTTGTAAAAATACAATGTCCGCTTTCATTTTATGAAAATCTCTCATTGCTATATGTCTTTTTTCTAGTGAATTAAGGCCTTTAACATTATATTATATTATCTGCAGTTGTTTGTCCATATTTGTCTTGTCAATTAAAGAACTATAAGTCTTTTGAGTTTCTGTCAGCGTGGTTTCTATAAGGGTGAATTCGTTTTCTTAAGATTGTAAAAAGATTGCTAACAGTAGCGATACGTTTAGACGTGGATGCGTCTGTGTAGGAGCCGTTGTGTGTCCCTTCTTCCACCTGTTCAGTTGTCTGAGAGGGGATGGGAAAAGTAAACTTATTGTCGTGTAATGGTGTGGTTGTTACACCGCTCTGTCCCAACTCTGTTGTGTGTGGGATCGAGTTCTTTCTAATAATCTCTTTTGGTCAAATTTTAGCACCTTTACTAGCTGTTCATCACATTTCTAAAACTTTAATAAAACATTTCTAAAACTTTAATAAAATTATTTGAAAAGAAATGATACTGGAAGCCAAATGAGCTGATGAGTATACCAAGGGAAGTAGTGTAGATTGAGAACAATAGGGGACCAAGGACAGACCCTTGAGGAACACCAAAAGAGAGCAATTGTGGAGAAAAGGCAGAGGCAGAGCCAGAGAAAGAAGCACTGAATGAGCGCTGGGAGAAGTAGGAAGAGCACCAGGAGAGAGCGGTATCTCGTAGACCAAGATTACGGAGGATGAGAAGGTCGAGGAGAATTAGGATAGAGTAGTGGCCACTGGATTTTGCAGTGATAAGATCATTTGATCTGTTTGATCTGTTTCAACAGAGTGATGAGTGTGGAATCCATATTGAAGCGAGTCAAGCAGAGAGTTGTATTTGAGGAAGTCTGTCAATTTCGCATACACAACTCTCACAAGGATCTTGAAGACAAACGTCAGTAGCGAGATAGGGCGGTACAGGGAATTAGGGTCAAGCTTGGGCTTTAGGTGGGCGATACATGATGGAAATTCTTTGAGGAGTTAGTTTAAATAGACAGACAGTGTGAACTTCAAAGGAAATATAGGATATGGCAGGGGCAGAGAGGATAGGTTGAAAGGTACATTTAGGAGAGAGAAGGATGCCTACACCACCTCCTTTACAGTTGTTTGGTCTAGGAGTGTGGGAGAATTGTAGCCCACCATAACATAAGGAAACAGGAGTAGCAGTATCTGAGGGGGACAGCCAGGTCTCAATGAGTGCAAGAAATGTGAACGAATTTGAGATGAAGAGGTCATGTATGGCTGTTGATTTTATATTGCTGCAGATGGTCCCACTTTACACGTTTCGCCTCTTCAAGACTTCTTCAGAAGTTTGGTTTTATCCTCATAAATTTCAGTTTATATAGGCAGTCTGTAAATAAAAATTGCTTCCTGGTGTGTTGATTGACAATTTTCTGTAACCATTATGGAACGCATGCGTTATACTGGAAGTGATGCTGTGTTTTGCCAGTATGGTGTTTTGTGTGTTCCAGCTTGGAACGCATACGGAACTAAAATGGCACCGTTGTGTTCCAATTAATGTAATATGTATCCCTTGTTATGAGGGAAATAGGGGCAAGGTTAATTTGGCAATTTAGTGTCTCCTGGGACAACGAGTATGGTCTGTTTATCATCTTAATAGGTTAGCGATGTTCTGGATGGGTGTGGCGTCATGGAGGAAGTGACTTGATGCTCCTTCGATTGTGTGTTTCTGAATCCGAAAATGTATTTGTGGCCATATTTGAAAGAGGCAATATATGGGAAAAGAGGAAGGAGTGTGGATGTGGATGGACTCTGGGATGAGATTGAGTCGGAGAAGGATTAAGAGAATAGAGAAAAGAGTGGAAGGCATGAGATGAAAGAAGGGGGGAGTGCCGCATAGAGGGGTTAATGTGGAGGTTGTTGGGATGTGGAGGGAAATAGGTGTAAGGAGAGTTTGAGACTGAGGGAGAAAGGGAAAATAAAAGGAGGACAAGACAGAGCATTACTCAGATGGGTATGCACTTCCAGTAAAAAAAAGAAAAAACTTGGAAGTTAGGAGTAGGCCAGGAGAGGCACAGAGAGGAGATGCAGTGATGTAGAAAGCTGGACTAGCTTTCTACATCACAGGTAACCCCTAAAAAGAGACAGAGCAATCTTGTGAATGTTCAGTATCCACAACAAATGTATTTCTTTTAGATTTACCCTTGCAGTCTTTTTCTTTAGATTTCTTCTTAGTAGATTGGAGGGCCCTCCCTTTTTTCCATATACCACCTATAGACATTTCGGTTCTAATAGACCCACAAATTCCTGTTTTAAGGTCCTCTACCTAAGATCAAAGATCTACAAACATAGGTCATGAATTTATATTGTGTCTATTAATAGATTTTTATATTTTGCTTTTATTTTAATTCAAATTATTTTTTTTCAAAGTTATTCTTGTGCAATTGTGTGTATTATTATACATTTATGTTTGTGAGTGTATTGTTTTCTCTGAGCATTCAGAATGTTAGATCTAAGATTTATCACATTTAAACAGGTGTACTAACAAGTGGAGGCAATATTCATTCACATGCTGTTGTATTCATTAAAAGTGCTGTCATTTTTTTATGATACAATTTTTTAAAGATTTTGCTGTTCGAATATTTCTATATTTCTATTTGTCTGTCTCGGAGTACTTTACTCATTGTTACTTTCTATGCTAATGCACTTGACATGGCTATGCCTCGTTTTATGCTTTCTTTTTTTCTTATATAACAGATTAATAATTATTTGTTGACTCCTGACAGAATTTCTAAGTGAGCATTATCACTACCAAGTTCATTTTGTGTTGAAATAATTACCATAACATTTATTTGAAACATCTGATGTATCCTTAGTGTATGAATGCAGGATAATTTGCAATTCTTTATAGCAATCTCTTCAAATGCATACAATATTCAGATGTTCGATATGAAGTATGACCTCCTGAGTTATTTTGAGTCTATATAGAGTAATTAGTGGGCTACGAGGACTGGGTTGGAGACCACTGATCTATAGATTTTATGTTAACCAATGACGTTGTCAGGTTTGTGTAATTAAAGTCACCTACATAGATATGTTTAAGGAACTTCTACAAACTCACAAGAACTATCTCTTGTATTCCCGCTGTTGATTTAAAAGACGAAACAGGTCCTGAAACAGCAGGTGAATCCATAGAGCCTCAAGTCATCACCTATGCTGGCAAGATAAGACTAAGGAAAGGTGTCTGCAGATTTGAGAAAAAGATGTTAGAACTAGCAAATATAATTTCCTCCTTGATTAAAAGCTGTAGAATTTAGGAAGACCATTAATGGTGTATTTCTCCAATTGAGATTTTCAAGTTAACATGGAGACAATTAATTACTTGTACTTCTACTGCACATGTAAGCATTTTAAAAAACATCACTTTAAAAAAAGAAACAACGCTATATACAATAATTAGTTTAGCTTTTCCCACAGAAATATAGTGTATAATTGTGACATACTGTCAGCTTTAATTTACAAGACACAGTCAAAGGATATTTAAATCTAGAAATGGGTGTACCGAAATATAGAACGTGTATACTTACATACACAATGTTTTATATTATTTTTAATTATTCAGTATTGATAAAACAGTGTAAACATATGCAGACAATCAATTAAAATAAAAATATAATCCATCAGTTAAATGTACAGTTTGATTAGTGAAAATAAATTGCAATTAAAAGAGATAGGCACAGTTTCTCTTACATTTAAACTGCAGAGTGAAATTATATTCCATAAAGTGAACCTTCATGCACCAGCATAACTTTGAAAAATGTTTAGAATAGGGAGCTTGATCAGCTGACACTATCAGCCAATCAGTGCCACCTCTGTCTGAGCTAACTGGCACCGGCTTAACTGTAGAGGCTAAATCATTTTTAGAATAGGGAGCTTGTGATTCGCTTGTAGTGTCAGCTGACACTACCAGCCAAACAGCAGCGCATTTGTCTGATCTAAACTATCTGATTCAATCCTCAGTCTTTGCTCTTAATGAACAGGTTTACCTCTAAAAGTAATCCAGTACCAGAGACCTCCTGGCACCATAACAACTTCATTCCAAGTGAACTGTTATGATGCCCAGAGTGTCCCTTTAAACTGTAATATCATTGGGATTCAGAACCTTCTCGACAACAGGAAAATTAGCAGATTCTGAAGTAACACCTTTTACATAAATACAAGACTAAAATGTTTAAAGTAAAATTACATAAATATTATTAAAAAAAAAAAGAGTTTCTTTGCAGACTAGTGCTTATAATAATAGAAACGTAGAAACATAGAATGTGACGGCAGATAAGAACCATTCGGCCCATCTAGTCTGCCCAATTTTTACAAATACTTTCATTAGTCCTTGGCCATATCTTAAAGCTAGAATAGCCTTATGCCTATCCCACATATGCTTAAACTCCTTTACTGTGTTAACCTCTACCACTTCAGCTGGAAGGATATTCCATGCATCCACTACCCTCTCAGTAAAGTAATACTTCCTGATATTATTTTTAAACCTTTGCCACTCTAATTTAAGACTATGTCCTCTTGTTGTGGTAGTTTTTCTTTTTTTAAATATAGCCTCCTCCTTTACTGTGTTGATTCCCTTTAT
Source organism: Pelobates cultripes (assembly GCA_933207985.1). Classification (NCBI taxonomy): domain Eukaryota; kingdom Metazoa; phylum Chordata; class Amphibia; order Anura; family Pelobatidae; genus Pelobates; species Pelobates cultripes. The sequence goes on along the minus strand of OW240922.1, from coordinate 93,972,445 downwards.
GTATTTAAATGTTTCTATCATATCCCCTGTCTCGTCTTTCCTCCAAGCTATACATGTTAAGATCCTTGAACCTTTCCTGGTGATCCCTATTAACCCTGTAGTACATATGCAATTATAGTTTTGACTCTGAATATTTCTCATTTTCCTTTCTGAAATAGTTAATATGGCAATTACCTTGCATATACACCAAATGTCCATGAGCACTTATTTTAAGTACATGATAATAGATTGGTGTTGTGAGGAGAAATTGAAAATGATTTGGGGCTTAGCAAAGAGAAAATTATATCCATTTGTTAACCGTATCTAATAAAAATATTAATATACAATTAGATTATATGGAAAGTAAAGTTAACATATAAATGTAATAAGAAACAAATGATATAAATCATGGGTTATTTTTTAGTAGAATATATTACTATCAGGGTTATCCAGACTATGGGTATGAACCAAAGGCTGCTTATGAGAAAAACCTCTTCCCTTCCAACTTAATTCTACCCTTAATGAGTTCTGCACTGTGAAACAATGCAATATGTAATAAAGTTCAATTTATCTTCTCCTTTGTTACAGAGCACAAAAAAAAGGCAAAAACGCATTTCTCTGCTTGGAACGAACCATGCGCATTACACAAGTTTTAAGTACTTGCTCCCCTTCCAGGACTGTGATGGATATACTGTGGGGAGAATACATGGCATAGAGGCACCGAAAAAACAAAGGAGGTACCACCTAAAAAAGGGGTGAGGGTCTCGTAACTGGAAAGGAAATTCACACAGTAAGAATCAGTATATAAAGGAAATAAAAGTGGATTGACTGCAGTAGCAAAATAATATAACTAATGGTTAATATGTTTATTCTAGGCTTTATTAAACACTGTCCATTGCACATTAGAATGGAATTAAGTAGTAACAGAATGTTAAGAAACAAGATGGCAATGTATAACATTCTTACTAGTAGCAATCTGGTGTATAGGTAAATAGTTGAGAGATTTCAATCTCCCTAAACTATACTGAAAACACACGTTACTAACTGTAACATAAAGATGCTATACAATATACGTGTTGTGTTAATACTTCCAATATCCTCAACCAGTTAGAAAGGAAGGCTGCACTCAAAATAATTAATTGGTTAATGTCCAACCTGCAGATAAATAGATCTAAAGTGACTATTGTCAATTTAAGTAAGTCACAGGATTTATGGATACTACAAGGGCAAATAAAATCTAATGAGCTGAGTACCTTGAGTTGTTGCAGGTAGTGCAACAATTTACTACCATCCTGTGTTAAGCTACAGAGAGTCACACTAAACATGTGCAATTCGTTTCATTCCGAATTTCATTCAGAATGTTCAAATTGCTGAATTGCCAAATTTCTGAAGTGTCAAATTGCCGAAGTGCTGAATTTCGGAAGTGTCAAAGTGCTTCGGATTTCTGAAAAGTGGCAAAACAGGAGAGGGAGGGAAAATTATGGGAATGATGACATGAATCTAACCCTACAGGTAACCCCTAACCCTAACCCTTGCCCTTTCCCTAACCCTACCAATAAACCCCTAACCCTACCCCTAACCTACCCCTAATCCTAACCCCTAACCCTACCCCTAACCCTAGATGTGTAAGTAGTTGTGGTGGCTACGGTTAGGGATAGGGGTAGGGTTAGGGAATTAGCTATTTCCCTAAATAGGTTAATTTTATTACTTAATCTGTGCACCAAATTGTAGTGTACTGACATATTTATATTATATATAAAATTTGCTGTTAACTGATTGGGCTTTTTTGTGCCTTTTTATTTTGTCTAATTTGTTTTTCAAATCTTTTTTTATTGTTGAATTTTGGATGAGCTGAACTGCCATATACCTAAACTTTGACTATGCTGAAAGATTTTTTTCTTTTCTGGCAAAGTAGTTCAGCCACATTTTTATTTTTGGCTTCGCACCAGTCTAGCACACACAGCACAATTCATTTTATAGAAACACTCAGAGCACAATTCATATTACAGGGCAGAACACAAGTTGTGTTATAGAAGCATTTAGAACAATAATGATTGTTATGGAAACACTGAGACTTCAAGGTTTGATATAAAGCCATATTTGGGGGCCTCCAATGCACAAGAAATATTCAACGCCAGATGCGACTAAGGTGCTGGTCCATTCCACTGTCCTTTCTCGTCTTGACTACTGTAATCCCCTTCTCAGTGGTCTTACGTGCTCCAACGTGCGCCGTTACAGTCCATAATGAATGCGGCGGCGAGGCTCATCTTCCTGTCTGCCCACATCTCCCACGCCTCACCCTTCTGTCAGTCCCTACATTAGCTTCCTGTAAGATATAGGGTTTAAAAATCTGGTTCTTGCTTTCAAATCTCTACATAATGCTGCTCCCACCTATCTATCCTCCCTAATACACAGCAGGGCCCTCAACCCCTTTGTTCCTGTGTGCCCAACTTGTCTGGTTACAACTGCATGTTTGTTCGTCCACCCATTGTAAAGCGCTGCGGAATTTGTTGGCGCTATATAGATAATAACATAATAATAATAATAATAGTGAACAACGAACGCTTGGTTTGGGAAGATATATGCTCAGCACAATCAGGCCATTCACAGAGATAACACTGCATCTTCATAGGTGATTTGTGCATTTTGCTTCAGAGCTGTGTTTTTGTTGTAGTAGTGTATAAAAAGAGTTTATGATTTGCTCCTTGTAACATCTTATACATTATCAAAAGATGAACTTAGCAAAGCTGGTTATTGTTGTTGAAGAATAAATACACATTCCTTCAGCTTGCATAAACAGACTCAACAGGCCCCTCCTGTATTGTGGATACAGAGGAGAAGTCACAGACCGACTATTGGTTGAACTGTGAACACTTGATTAAACAATCCACTTCCTGCTAGGCGTGGGTAAGCCATTTACATCTATAGAAACTGCTCTTTTAAAACATACAAGATAAAATGACACCATCACTCCAGTCTCAGATGTTTTTCTAACAACAATTTTAATATGATTGTCTGCATGCAATGGCACTTGATTTGAGTCTGATGCCTATCCTTAGGCCCTGTCAGAAGAATACATCACCCAGATATTATGTAAATTAAAAATGTAACGCAATGGAGCGATTCTTCATTATTGCAAATGGAAAAAATATATCTGTATTTTTTTATAATACATTAATGATAAAGAATTTTATGAGAAACATATTGGCCATGGATCAGAGAATGATTAACCATGAGCCTAAGAGACCAGAACCTTTAAATTTACTTGGCTCCATTCACCATCCCAATGAGAAAAATTAAGGAACGGCCCCAAATCAGAAGATTTCCTAGGGCCCTATGACAACTTAATCCTTTGCTGCAGTTATAGGTAAAATGAATAAGAACAATAGTGACTGGACAGGCTCTAAATGTACCCCTAGGATAGTCCAGTCTTCTGCACATTGGCAGCAGTGGTGGCCTCAATAACTACAGTGGTGAATGGCATTTGTCTTCACAGTTGCTCTCTGATAGTACTGAAAGGAGTTTGGTAGATGACATTTTTTTACAATGTAATGAGATATCACAACTACATAGATGGCACATTAAAATTACTATATAGTTTTTCCCTCTTGAATCCATTTTCTAGAAAATAATGTATCTATATGTTGTGTTAAAAGCAAATAGGAAAGCATTATTATTTTAAAGTTTCTAAAAGCTGAGATTCGGGGCTCTATTCACTAAGCAACCTTTTGCAAATTTAAAAATGAGTTGAAAAACATAAAACAATATAATCAAGATTTGAAAGTAGCTGACTAGATTTTTTTTTCCAAATTCACTTTTAGACACAATTTTACCTTATATGCATAAATCAATGACAGAAGGATGACTTGCATGAAATGTTTTATGATTTGAATGATGTTAAAATATTAATTATAATATTATTAAATTATTTAGTTGTTTTGTGTTGTTGTTGTTGCTATTTTCCAAGTGCATCTTGGGATCTGAATGTTATATTTAACTAACTTATTGGTACCCATTTTATTGGCCTTGAAAGGATGAACTGTTGGGTTGGTCGTGTCGTGAATCCAACCTATGGCTCTGAGACACTGCACTTGAGCTCTCTCATCATCTCTCATTATATCTTATAATGTTTGATGTCGAACACATAAAAAAACAGGAATGCTTTCAGATGTATTAGTAACATGACCTAGGTATAGTTTTTTAATAAATACACAATGAGGTATCCGAAAGAAAGCACACTGGGTTATTTTATGTTAGAATCTTCTGGTTCTGCTAAAGCTTTATGTCTGTGATTTCTTTGCCTGTCCCAATGGATCTTTAAATAAATTACATTTTTGTCAAGTAGGCAGTCTGTTGTGTGTCCATGGACCCCTGATTTTACCTCAATGCTTTATAGAAGCAAATCAGTTGTGACACAAAGTGAATAGATTGAAAGAAAGGATGAAAAGGTTTAGCATTATGTAGAAAAGATTAACAGAAAGAAATGCCAATTATCTGACTCTTTTGCGCTATTATATGTTGTATGTGTTATTTTCCTTTTATCTTCTGTCTTTCATTGTTGTCTCCTATTGGTTAGAATACATAATGGGTTTTAAAACAATATATCCATTTTTAGGAATATGGTTTGGAGATAACACAGAACTTCATCTCTGTAAATGGATACATTTACCACTTGAAATTGTTATCCTATTTTATAAAGTGGATCAGTACAGATTTGTAGTAGTTGTTGTTGTTGCACCACATGTGCTTAGCTTTGTACCTAAGCAATTGCCTTGACATCTGTGGAAACACAATATGTCCGGCTTGCTATATCTGGGGCAATATTTATAAATGTCCATATACTACGTAGAGGTTGAGCGACTGCATTGGTAAATATATGTCCCCATTAAACTATACATTCAAACGTTAATCAAACATATACTGAAAATATGTGACAGCAGACCCTTTTACTTACATAAATGTTGGTAAAAATGAAAGTGTCTTCATAGTTAAATACTAGGGTTATTCACTAATGTGAGAATTCAAAGGGAATTTCAAATTGAAGGTCAAAATAGACATACTGGAAAAATGATCTAAATCATCTATACATTCAGTTTTAAAAGTAGAAGTCCACAGGCATCACAATGTAGGTTGTATATTTTTGCTCTTTGATCTTCAATAAAATATCTTTACCTTCACCCTACATTGTGATGCCTGTGGACTTCTACTTATGCAATTCCTGGTGGACACCGGATCACCCTCCACAGTGCTCCAAAATACATTTTACTTGTGCGCAGTACTCCCTGGACTTTATACAATGCTTTTAGTATTGTTACTCTAGCCTTACATTTTAAATTCCCTTTGAATTCTCACTTTAGTAGATAACCCTATAACTGTATTGCTGTTGACTTTGAAAAGTGAGCATCTACCCTAATTATTTGACAATCTCAATGAGATATGAACCCTACAGGCTGTAATTCCCAGCCACACCCTTAACACATTTTGGGAGGTTTACCAGTATTGCCATTGGAATAGAACTGGCAAAAGCCTAAATCATTGACTGTTGGTGAGATTTGTGAATTGGGTTTCAGAGCCACTGCCCTAGAGATTATGATATCTGCTCCCAAGATGCTGAATTAAGACAAATTGGAGTTGCACTTGGAAGGAATTGAATCACTCTCTACATATTTCCATGAATAATCTTTAAGTAGATATTGACAAGATGAAGACATTTTACTGCAAGTGATGAAAATAAATGAAAGCATAGAGGCCCCACAATTTGAACAGAACATGACGGTGAATACTAATATTCAAGGCATTCTTAACCCACACTGTTAAGAAGTTAATAAAGATTTTCTGTGTTGTTTTTCATACCTAACAATGCTTGATCTCCTTTTATATTTATTGTAACTTGATTTTACCATTAACTAAACAGACTGCCTTCCATTAGCCATTACCTGAAAGGCTGCTACGATTCACTGGTATGCTGTGTATTGAGTATAATGTAAATCAGATGCATCGTTAAGACTTTCATTTTATTTTCCTTACTTTTCACATCTTCTCTTTTGTGACCTGTATAATTGTCAAGATCTCCAGTTTGCTTTTGGTGCCAAAAACAAAGTGTCACAGTACACTAAATGTTTATTTTTGTATTATGTTAAATGTTTATTGGGTTTATAAGAGTTTAACCATATATAAGAATTGAGAATATGCATAAGCATTTACACTCAATGTGCTGTAATATTCAACCTTTATCATTAGCTATACAAGTAAATCTTTAAATATATAAAAAATTGATTTTCTCACCCCTCCTGGGTGGTATGTTTATTCCTCATTCTTTGGTCCTCTACGATAGGACTGAGAGTTTGAGGATTCTGTGCAGTATCTTAGCTGTTCCTAGAACTGCACTCTTCTGGACAGTGATCTCAGATGTCCCACCTGGAATCTGTTGAAGCCACTCCCCCAACTTGGGAGTCACAGCCCAGTTCCTCCTCTGACAACTGGGACTACTACTACCTTCACTTTCCATATCCTTTCTACTTCTTCTTTCGGTCCTTGGTGTATCTCCACCTTCTCATTTTCCTTGTTCCTGATGTTATAGTCACTGGGTATTGCCATATCCACCACAGTTCACCATAGACTGCAGTCTTCCGTTCCTTGTCTACCCCTGTGATGTCGGGTTGGTTGGCCAGCACTTGCGTGTTTGTCTGGATCTTGAAGTCCCACATGATCTTTGCTCTGTCATTTTTGACTACCCTTTGTGGTATCTCCCATCTGGACTTAGGCGGGTCCAATCCATATTCTGTGCAGATGTTTCGGTACACAATCCCAGCAACTTGGTTTTGTCTCTCTGTGTATGCTGTTCCTGCTAACATCTAGCTACTAGGTACTGGACTGTCTCAGAGGCCTCTTTGCACAGTCTGCACCTTGGGTCTTGCCTAATGTGGTAGACTATAGCTTCTATTGATCTGGTGCTGATTGCCTGTTCCTGTGCTGCTAGGATTAGTGCCTCAGTGTTGTCTTTCAGTCCTGCCTTTTCCAACCACTGGTAGGATTTTGACATGTGAGCAATATCCACTATCTGCCAGTGGTACACCCCATGGAGAGGTTTGTCTTGACAAGGAACCTCCGCTTTTTCTGCATCCTCTATCTGTTGAAGTCTCAGGCATTCCCTTAGCAGTTCATCTTTGGAAGCTATCATCATGATGTACTTGTGGATGCTCTGTGTTCCATCCAGGACTGTGGCCTTGACACTCATCAGGCCCCGACCTCCTTCCTTCTGGTAGGTGTACAGTCTTTGTGTGCTGGATTTTGTGTGGAATCCTCCATTCATAGTGAGTAGTTTCCTGGTCTTGACATCCATGGTGACCGGTTCTTTTCTTGGCCAGGTTATTATTCCAGCTGAGTCCTCTTGTCCGGTAGGGCATATGTGTTGATGGCTTGGATCTTGTTCTTGCCATTGAGCTGGGACTTCAGGACCTGTCTGACTCTTTGGAGGTACTTGGTTGTTGCTATCATCCTTGCCTCTTCCTCATGGTTGCCATGCATTTGTTGCAGTTCTCTATATCTTCTATTTGTTCTTCTGGAACTTCAACTCCTTCTGATGACATTCCAATGTCCTTGCTGTATATCCTAGCTAGGTGGAACAGTGAGTCAATGTCCTGCTCATTCTTGGCATACAGCTTGATGTCATCCATGTAGAGTAGGTGGCTGATTGGGGCTCCACTCTTGAACCTGTATCTGTATCCACTCTTCTTGATGATCTGGCTAAGGGGGTTGAGGCCTATGCAGAACAGCATTGGGAATAGCACGTCACCTTGGTATATGCCACTTTTTATGTTCACTTGAGTTATTGTCTTGGAATTGGCTTCTAGAATTATTTTCCACTTGCCCATCAAGTTCTTGATGAAGGCTCTTATTGTCTTGCTGACCTTGTAGAGAGCCATGCATTCCAGTATCCATGTGTGTGGCATTGTGTCATAGACTTTCTTGTTGTCAATCCAGACTGTGCACAGATTGGTCTGGATTATTTTAAATTCATTATATATATACTTTTTTTTAAATTCTTTATTTTTGTTGTGCAATGGTATTACAAGACAGCAGTATGCTCAATAATTTGGCACAGGACAGACATATGAAATGACAGAATGAAGCGTTAAATCTGTACAATTTTTTAGTAACGATAAACATGTTTTGTAACTGTAGATTAAAAAAAGGAAATAAACAGCAGTCCCTGTGAGATATAAAATATGTAAGCCAAACAATGATGAGCCCTCAGCCAACACCTGATCTTGAGGCCAGTGGCAGCATAATAATGATCTGCTGAGTTACATGGGGTAGCTAGCCACCTCGAGGACTGTGAGATGACAGCTCTTCTGAAGGTCCAGAGTGCTGCTCTGTTGAAACTAATTTTAGTTTTCCCACTTGTATCAGGCCCTGCCGTGGCTCAAATACAGAGCCTGCAGACCCCTGCCATGAAGACCCCTTCAGGCCAGTGTCTCCACAACTGTCCCATTCTGCTTGGCATCCTGCCCTAAGTTTGCGCCCGATGAGGCAGCATCAGAGTTGAAGGGGAGACACATAGACTTTTGTGGTCTCCGCCATTAAGGAATAGCTTCTGAGTCCACTTGTCTGACATAGAATTGAAGCAGGTTATTTTCAAAGATGGCGTACAATCTACTTGTGTTGGCTGCCTCCCATGAGGAAGGAGAATTGCAGGCCTCAGTAGACAACGCCACTCTGATGCTGATTGCAAGTAAGTATCCCCCACTTGGAGTGGACTCCTGGGGCCGGGATAAACCTCACCAGCAAAGAACGGTTCTTGATAGAGTAGCCATAGTTTCCGAGCAGCGGAAGAGCAGCCGTCCCTCCCACGCCCTCGACTCAAAGATGCTGTCAGCAGCTGAGAGCTGGCCAGCAGATCAGCTTGATAAATAACAGCATTGGTGCAGAAACTTAGGCGTCCCCAGCATGCAGAGATTCAGCTTTGTGATAAATGTTATGGGATTCCCACGTTTAACGAGTCTATAAGGCGATTTCAGCTGAACAGTACTAGCATAATGCATTTTGTCTGCATGGCAGCTAAGTTAACCCCCCAATTATAATTTAAATTATACAGTCATCAGTAATATACTGCAGGCTTAATATTGGTTGGAGGGCACTTATTGTATGAGGGACTAAGTAGGCATCAATGTTTACTGTATCTCACTGAAGACAGTAGAATTAGTAGAACTTTTGATTTTGGCTTCCATTTAATAAGCTTTCCAAATGATTCAATACTGTTGGAAATTTTTTTAAATGATTTTTTTTTTTTTTAAGGAGACGTCATAATTAAAGTCTTTGGGAATTTTGAAGGTAAATCTGTCAGGAATATATAGAGACCCAACACGCAGGGAGTAATAGAATAGATTACATATATCGGACCGTGGAGTGGTCGGGCTTACATTACAGAGAAAGAGAGAAGTCAGGGACAAGCCGAAGTCAGGAAAGCCAGAAATCAGGAAGGCAGGAGAATAGACGGTAGAATAGTCATTTGAAGCCAAAGTCAGAACCAGGAATACTCAATAAATATCATACGCTTATTGGGAATAAACTTGAACCACAACAGGGCAATGACAAATGCCATTAGAGCTGTTTTTATACCTATTTATATTGTGGCTCTTTAATTTTGTAGCCACACCACCAAAATGTTGACACGCCGCATCATAAAAAGCACGGGGCTATCACAGCCAGTGTGAGAACTACTGAAGGACGTCTCCAATCTGTGACACAGCATGTGCAACCACACAAGATACCCTGATAAAATCATTTGAAAAGTTTTTCTAATGAATGATTAACAGTAAAATTAAAAATCCAAATACAGCTTTTGATACAGGAAATACATTGAATACTATCGTAAAACCCAAGGGAGAGCTGACAAGGGGTGCAGAGGTGCCATTGCCTCACAGCGTACATAAATGTAAAGAATTGTGGGCTGTTGCTTCACAGCACAAAACTATATTATAGAACTGGATAATTTTATTAATATAGTATTTGATTTTGTGCAGTATTAGTATAAACTATTTATTATAAAATAAACAAAGGCATGTAGAACTTGTTGGTTTGTTGGGCAATTTGTTTGTAGTTGTCAGGCTAAATCTAGCCAGCCCCCTGGAGAAGCATGTGCGTCACGTTTTCCCATCTCATAAATAGCATTCTACAATACTATAACAACCATGCATAAATACATGCACTTTGAATGCATAAATATATTTTTTTTCCCCAGAATAAGTGTCAAAATGGCTACTTCCATCAGCATGAATTAAATTAATCTCTAATTGTGCAAAATCTCAACATAGTTGGTATCAACGTGTCACAAAACTAACTTATAAAAAGATAAAAGGGACAATGTTTTTTTTTTATTGAATCTGGGTAGTTGAGGTTGCTATAGAAACCAGTATATATTTGTAATGTTGATGGCATTTGATTACTCTCTTGAATTTCTTTAATGAGAAGTGGTACTTCATTTATCCAACTCTGTTCTCTAAAATTACAACTATCCTCTCACCTAGCAGTGAATGTGAAAAATAATTTTCCTAAAGAAATAAGAAAAAGCCAGTTCTAGAAAGAGAATTGTTCCTTCTTACATAGTTGCATTGATTCAGATTTCTAGCTATTAAATAATTGTGGCTGCTGGACAATGCTTTGAATCTCACTACATAGAACAAATTCCAAATTTTAGTTTGAATAGCTAGTTCGCAACTATACCAGTTTTGGAAATTGTGATTATCTATTGGCTATTTAAAAATAAAAATCTTCACAATTAGAATAGATGTAATTTGTGTATAGAATAGCAGTGTCATTGTGAACTATGAATATAATATGAATATTAATTCTAAAGTAGAATTATACGTTGGGATGGACAGTGACAGGAGCCCAGGACACTTGAGAATTGAAACATTGCAGGCAGGTGTGAAATCTCCTGATTCGGCAGACTCAGTCATGAAGCTTTGCTGCTGCAGTAGATAATACAATAACTCATCTGTCTGCCTTGTCTACACTGCTCTGATATTTTCACTGAACTGAATGAAAATATCCCACAAGCATAATGAGCCTGTTATTGTATAAAATACCATTTCTTAACACAAAACCTGAGCAAACATTTCTTCTTCTTTTTCTTCTCCAAATTTCTTCTCTAATATATCTTACTTTAAAGGGACACTCTTAGCACCAAAACAACTTTTGCGTAATCATCACCATCATCACGTGACCACAGTAAACAAAACATTTACATACATTCAAAATCAAGGTTGGATAATATAGCAAAACAAACAGACACTTTGTAAACTTTATAGGTACACATGTGTAGAAATGAGCATAAACAACAAAAGATATTTTATGCTGCCACTTATACACAAACCATGTTCGAAAAAAAATGTTCATACAAACCCCCATCAACAGGGAGAGATCTCTACTATCCATTCCCTCCTGAACTCCACCCCCGCTAACCATATCCTATCCTATGTGTTGGCTTGGGCCCTCTCGAGAATCGGTTTCTATTTTCTAGTCAACCACAAGGAACAGGCATTAAGTACCCTGCTCCGATGGTACCCCCCCTCCCGAGACTGAAACAAATTAACTGTGCAGACTTGGATCTCTGCTGAAAATGCTATGGGGAGAGGGGCACTTAAATCCATTTATGGTGGGAGTGCCTCCACATATCCCAACTATGGCAGAGAATCATCCAAATAGCTTCTGGAACTCTTCAAACAAAACTTCCCATGAATCCATGGACTTGGCTTTTGTCTAAACCCCATGGGTAACTGACCAGAGCCCAAAATAGACTAATTGCAAAAATGACATTAGAACCAGGAAGTCCATTGCACGGCACTGGGAGAGTGGAGGAATCCCCAGATCCCACTGAGGTATTGGGAAAGATCAAGAACTCCATGGAAATGGACAGACTATGAACTTTAGTTCATGAAAACACAAAATCCTTCAATAAAATCTGGGACCCTTGAATTGTGGAAATCCCAACAGTGCCCTGATGAGTGACAGCTGCATTCACCTAAAAGAGCCCATTCATACAATGGCAGTGGGTCAAAGGTCTCGAGATGCAGTATGTGCTTCACAATAAGCCTAGACAGTGATACTTGAGTAATTAACCTTTTAAAGACAGATGCAATTGTACACGTTCTGATGAAAATAAAATGTAAACAAAACTTAGAATTTGAGCTATATGCATGTTCAACCATAATTTACCTCTTTCATATTAAGTGCACTCACAATTATTATATATCATTTTGTTCAAGAGAAACAAGGCTTTCATTTTTGTCAAATATTTATATATGAAACAAATTAAATAGAATAAAATCTAAAAAAGTTTAAGAAATCAAGAAATGTTCTGCATGGCATTTTAAAAGTAAATCTCATAATACTGTTGGCTTTTACTGCAATAAATTACACATATTTGTGTTCAATAATGTCTCACAAATATAACAGTACCCCCTTTGTACAGGTTTTATGGTGTTTTAGAAGGTTACAGCATTAATTATTTGGATTTCTCTTTTTTCAGTTTTTACACATTGAAATTTGCCAGTTTGGTTTGCAGGGCCTTTGTTGCCTTTGAAACCATATGGAAAAACCAGCTTGAGTTCTGAGGTTGCTGTATCTCTCGTGCAGAGAGAACTTGCTGGCATTTCGGATCTGGACTGCCTGTATGGGTGGGACCAGTCTGATATGCTTCAGATATGTTCTCTCTGTAATGGCACAAGATGAGCTAAAACCAGCTTGAGTTCTGAGCGGGGACCCACCGAAGGGCAGGCTATTTTAGCTGCTGTCCGTTCTCAGAATACTCTTGCGACCTGTTTTTTGCCCTCCATATGGAAGACCAGTAATGAAAATTAACCCTACCATGGCATTCAAAGGGTATACAGGGTATTCAAAGAGGAGTATGTACAGTCTTCTTTTTAGTAGCCACTTTTTTACATCAGAGGTGGGAACAGAAGGAAGACTGCAGTTCCTATAGACTGATGTGATGATATGCCTCCTTCATATACATGTCCGTTGCTAAAATTACTATTCCTCCCTTTATTGGCAGGGTTAATAAACATAATTTCATTGTTGCTGAGGTTTCTTATGGCAGCCTTCTCTTTTTTGTTAAATTATTTTGTCTGAATTTTATTATGTTTTATTTTCCTTACATCTCTTGTACCTAGCTTTTCAAAAGTGTCTAGCCAGCCAGATTTTAAAGTGGAGGGATAGAAAGTAGTAGATTTCAGGTTTGTATGTGTGTTTTGTGGGGAATGTTGAATAATGTTAGAAGTGGTATTATTTGTTTGACCTGAATGGCAAGCATAATTTTTTTTATTGTGGCATGTCTAATGAACTTAATATCTATATAAGCAGAAAACTAATTAAAATTACGGGTAGGGGCATATTTTAACCTTATATTAAGAAACAGTGATGGGTACGATATTTGCCCCCAGTTATGCCAACATTTTTGTGGCAAACTGGGGGGAAAATAACATCTTCTCTGAAAAGCTTGTGTTTTGGAGGAGATACATAGATGTACAGAGATGTCCTTATTATCTGGAAGGGGAAGAAAGAGATTTTATCGGATTTTAGAAAACTTATAAATACTAACCAATATGGTTTAAAATTTGCATCAAACATAAGTGAAAGTATGATAGCTTTTTTGGATATCACTTTTTATATTGAAGATTTTAAGATAGAGAGTAAAACTTTTTTAAACGTACTGATGGAAAAAGTTTTATTGATTTTACAAGCTGCCACTAACAAAAGTGGCTACAAAATATCCTACAGAACCAATTCATGAGAATTAAATGTAAATGTTCAAGAGATGAGGATTACCAACAACAAATCAAAACATTAGAGGAGAAATGTGTAAAGAAAAAATATCCAAAAGAACTTTTAAATAAGGCTAAAGTTAGGTCTCGAAAATAAAAAGGGAAGATTTGGTGACACCAAAAGAAACAATAAAAGGTAGTTCAGGGGAATTCCAACTGTCTTTAACTACTCAATGTAATAATCAAGTCTCCAAGATTAAGAAAATAATGTAAAGACATTGGCCCATTTTACTTCAAGATCTGATTTTAGGCTAAATTCTCCCAGAAAAAAACAGTTACTGTTTTTAAATGAGCTAATATTTAAAAAAAAAAACAAACAATTTTTTACATGTGGCAATTGTTCTATCTGTTAATACCAAAATAGAAAAACATAAAAATTTGAAAGTTTTGTAACAAAGGAAACTTTTTCTTTTAACCATTTTATGAATTGTACAAGTTGAAACGTAATTTACCTATTATAATGTAAGTGTGGGTAACAGTACGTTGGTAGAACGGCAAGAACATTACATTAGATACTTTTAGAACACTTTTATAATATCAGAATAAATAGTCTTAAGCACAGCATACCAAGACACTGCAAAAAATGTAAGGATTTTAACTTTCAAACTTTTACCTGTACAGGTATAGATGTGGTAGAACCACATTGTAGAGGAGGGCATATAGCGTTTGCACAAACCAAAAGAGAAACAGAATAGATGTTTAAATTAAAAACTCTAGGTTATAATGGTTTAAACAATGACATTGATAATTTAGCTTTTATGCAGTGTTATTATTATTATTATTTTTTAGGTATATACACAGACGTTTATTAACATAATCCTCTATATGCATTTTTTGTATATACTTTTTATAGATCTTTTATATATATTTGTGTGTATTTTTTATATGTATCTCTCTTCACCTAATAATACATATTTTTTATCTCACCTTTTTCAATTTGAAATCTAGGTTCCATAATGTTACATTTTAATCTTAAATTTTTCTTCTAAGTGAGATAAAGTTTTTACCTGTTCTTCAAGATTTTTTGTATAAATGATAAGTTATACTATATATTAATGATATTTGTGTAAACATATATAAAAGAATATACATTTTCATGTTTTTAATTAAAACGTTTGTATTTATGAATTTTGTTTAATATATATTTGCTTTATTTTATGTACTGGATATATGGCACAATGCACCTTTAGATATATGAGCAAAAATTCAAGGCATATATTTTATTAGTTCATAATTGTTTTTTTTTATTAATACATTTTTTATGAATTTTAATTTAATTAATTTTATCCTTTAGTGTATATTTTGATCCATAAAGGGATTGAGAATTTCTCATGATTCTAGGTGCATATATGTAAATGTATATTTATAACAATATATATTTAATTAAGCTCCCTACTCCACGAAAGGCTGTTATAATGGACATTTAAATAAAGTTGATTGACAAAATGCTTTAAGTGAGTATCATCGCATGTGTTAGGGGATGCATGCATGTTGGAGCAGAGGGCAGTAGACGCAGAGATGTCCTTCCGCTTGCTGCGCCGGGCATGTGCGTCTTCACGCTTGCGTGATTATGTCACGCGTATAGGCGACGTAGATCACGGAAGTCCAAGCAGAAAGGGGGTGGAGAAACCCCGCAGCAGGGTATTTGAACAAGCAAAAGAGGGAGAGTGAACAGCTCTTGAGAATGTCTGTTACACAGATGAAACGCGTAGAGCAGGACAAAATTTGCACACATGAAGACTCTTGGAGAAGCCTGAAGTGAAGGAGTTGGTCCCCATAAGGAACATTACAAGTTATTCCTATCCTGGAATCATACAAAGGGGGAACTTGCTGTCACAGGACCCACAGAGATTCCAAGCGTGCATCCTTCTGGAGATAAGTGGCCCCACTAGGGGCAAGGCTTATATTGCACAAACCCCTTTTTTGTGTGCCTTTTTTATATTGTGAGTGTTTATTTTACCATTTACTTTTAACTAGTTGTATTAAATACTACACTATAAGCCTTTTCATTTTTGTTTTACTTCCTCTTCTATTGTTACCAGAGTTTTTCCATTCAGATCTATGCATCTATTACACCTACTCCAGGTAACAGGAAAATATATTTACCTTGCACATTGAGGTTGTGTTGTGTGGTTGCAATATTTTAATACCACTTGGTTTTCTGCCTAAGACACAGTATATACTTTGTAAAAACAAAGAGAACGTTACCTGCACTCTGGCCTAAATCCCCATGTACATTTAAACAAATTGGAGGCTCTTTAGTTTTATTCCAAGGGCCATTTGAATATATAAGCTCACCTGCCACGTCAAGGCAAGCCTCAAAAGGTGAGTCCTACACTAGCCACTAGATATGCTGACATCAGCCAAGAATCTCCAGAAAGACAGGAAGGGGTATTTTATAAAATAAAAGCCTCCATTTTGTTTAAATGTACATGGGGATTTAGGCCAGAGCGCAGGTAACGTTCTCTTTGCTTTTACTTTGTATTTTAAGCTACTGCCTTGCTAAGCGCGGTGCTTTATCTTTGTGACAGTATATACTTTGTATACAATTTTTGCACGGGGCACATTTTAAACCTGTGCTTAAAATGGACAATTCTGCGGCATTCTATGATCTTTTTGAAGATAAAAAAATTCCTATTCCGAGGTTGGTGAGTTTTCTTTGCTTATTCAATTCTTATTTTTTTGTTGTTTTGTGTATGTATATATATATATATATATATATATATATATATATATATACCTATCAAAAACACATATAAATAGAGAGAGAGTGATGAAAGAGAGAGAGAGAAAATTGTGAGTTTCAGAGTTTAATTATTATAAAAAAGATCTTCATTGAGGAATGTCTTTCAAGATTGATGATATTAAATTAACAATTTAACAGTTTATGATCAAAAGATTTAATTTTAGTTATATTATAATTAATATATTTAATTAAATTGGGTAGCAAATTTACTTAATTTAATTGCAGGTTTTCATAAAATGACTAGTTGAAATGTAAGTTTGATTTTTATTTTATTCATAATATGCCGTAAATCACTAAATAAACTATGCAGCCATTCAGTTGTTTTCTAACTTTTAAGTTTTATGCTGTGTCCATGTTCCATTTTGGAGTAGTTCAGCTGGTTGGTTATTCAAAATTATATATTTTGTAAGCAGTGGTAGGTGGGAGTTATGGGAAATTGGGGAATTTACTGTTAGTGCAGCTTATTGCTAGATAGGGGTTAACTGTAAAAAAAGTTAAGAAAGTTTAAAAAAGGTTAAAAAATGTAATAAGTAAAAAAAGTTTCAAAACGAGTTTTAAAAAGTAAAAAAGTTTAAAAAAGTAAAAAAATACATTAGTAATGCTCATTACCACTACACCTGAAACAAACTAGAAAAAAAATGATCCCACGCTAAGGTTCAAAATATGCCTTTTGACTTACCCCGTGGTGTATTCTTTAATAAATAGTATGTCTTTATGGGGAAGTTTGAATAACCAACCAGCTGAACTACTCCAAAATGGAACATGGACACAGCATAAAACTTAAAAGTTAGAAAACAACTGAATGGCTGCATCTCAAATGTGCCCCTTCAATATCCAGTATTGCTGTACTCAGACAACATGTATGAGCAACATATAAAGTATTATACAGTCATAGCACACATAAGGTTTGCAAAATATACTGTGCAAACTCACTTTGTGTGTCAAAAAGGCAGAAAAAATGCTTATTACCACTACACTTGGTAAAAGCTAGTGGAAAAAGTATTCCAGGTTCAAAATATGCCTTTTGAAATAAACTGGGATGTCTTCTTTAAGAAATGGTATGCCTTTAAGGGAGTAGTAGGATTATATAGCCTGCTAAAATACTCAAAAATGGGACATGGACACAGCATAAAAATTCAAAGTTTGAAAAAAACTGGAATGGCTGTGTCTCAAATGTGTCCCTTCAATGTCCACATATACCTGGCAAAGGTATATACAGGGTATTGCGGTACTCAGCTGACATAGCTGAGCAACATATTAAGTATTATAAAGTTGTAGCACACATAAGTTTTGCAAAATATACTGTCAAAAAGGCAAATAAAATACTTATTACTACTACACTTGGTACAAACTAGAGGAAAAATTATCCCACACTAAGGTTCAAAATATGCCTTTTGGGGCAGAGCCTAACCACGCGAGTGAATGGCCGCCTAAAACGCGAGCTCTGCCAAGACCTTGCCTGATCGAGAGCCATCAAGAGCATCTGAGCCCCCCCTGAAGCTGTACTCACCCTCCTCCATGGGTGACGGCAGGAAACCCCACGACTCAGCTGTAGCCCCGATCTTCAAGCAATGCACAGAAAGGGCCCAGACGCCATCTTGGGAGTGCTCCCCAGCCGAATCGGACACAGAGATGAGCAGCCAGACGGCCCCTGCACGGGCAGAAGCCCCTCTAACCAGGCAAGATATGAAAGGCTTCCTGGCTGATTTTCAAAAGTCAGTGGCAGAAGAACTGTACAAAAGGCTAACTCCTATCCTAGAAGGGATGGCTGACCTTACTGCCAGAACACAGGCCACAGAGTCCAAAATGGAGGCGCTGCACGGAACGGTCACCGCACACGAAGAAGAACTGCAGGATCCGAGAGAACAACTGCGGATCCTGGAGGACTCGAATGAGGACTTAAATAATAGAACACGCCGGAACAATATCCGCGTGAGAGGCCTGCCAGAAACGGTATCCACTGAACGGATCGCAGACACACTTACAGCAATCTTCCGTAACCTACTACCGGAGGCCACGGTAGCAGACCTACTAATGGATCGCGCACACCGCACACTGCGGGCAACCAGCAGCAATGCATCCACGCCTAGAGACATAATAGTATGTCTACACTTCTACCACATAAAAGAACAAATAATGCGCGCAGCCCGGGACTTGCCCATAGAAGTGGAGGGAGCGCAGATACAGCTCTACCAAGATCTAGCCCCAACCACCCTAACGAGAAGAAAAGACCTGCGCCTGCTCACACAACACCTACAGCAACACGGTCTTCGGTATGCCTGGGGCCACCCTTTTAAGATCATCATTCGGAAGGATAACAGGTTCTATACACTAACAAGACCAGCAGAAATACCAGCGCTCCTAGAGCAGCTGAGCCTCCCGCAAATCCTTACACGGCCACGAGAGTCTGACGGGCCAACCTCACAGACATCCACCAGCCAGAGGCAGGCACCCAGAACAGACAACTAAATGCCAGCAGTCGCCAGCGCACAGATTGGACCCTCGGAAAGACAGCACTGACATACCCCGGACACAGACTCAGGAGCAACAACCAACGATATCCCAGAACGACACTGCCAAGACTAACCGCCAAGAAACCGCGGTCCGCTGACAACAGCGCAATGTCACCAACAGTGAAGCACCGTCAACAATTGTAGCAGGACCAAGACAAAGCTGCGACGTCCACGACACCTCCAAACGACACCTGAGCCCCCTGCTTGCTACACTCATGACCCGGTGGCCTTCGGACCACCACTCCACCCATAAGGTACTGTACTGACATACCCCGGCCCACAGTGACACTAGGGCCAGCGGGCGAGGGAACAGATCACACAACCCCAGGCAAGTCCCACCGGCCCACAGGCAAAGTGTTCCTAACAGCACCCGCCTTAACAAGCGCAGGTCGGGGGCCACAGGGGCTGAGATGTGCACAGCGACAACCCAGAAGGCCAGCAGGGTACACAAAGGGCTATGGCGGGCACAGGCATCGAAACACCAGCCCCGAAAGAGACAGCGAATCCAACACCCTACCCCCACTGTAGCTCCACCAGAGATGCTAGTATCAACCTAACAAGCAGAGAGTCACTATATCAATTTAAACCTAAACAATCAAGGTGTACTAATAACTATGAATAGCGTAGAAGAGGCTTTTATTAAATGTTGACACTGTAGGAAACACCTTGGAACCGAGAGACACGCCTGCCCCCGGGGTGGGGAGGGGGGAGACACAGAGACTGGCCACTACAAGTGAACAGCACTCCGGCAGTACCATTTACCCCCGCCCTTCTTCCAGGCTCTGGGCCTGGGCGCGTGAAAAATTAGAGCGCCCACAGGGGACAAACCCAGGTTGGGGGAGGAGAGCGTTTAGGACGAGATTACATCCACCGATGACAGACGTGACACACAAGGCACCCCCAGCGATGCCCCTCCCCCCCACGACCTGACAAAAAACACTGTGCCATTTAGGACAGATGAGACCCCATGACATCAACGGACTTCCCGGGGGGGGAGACAAGGAGGAAACATCAGTGGCGACGGGGAGGACGCTACAATAGGGCATTGAGGAAACGCTAGGGAGGCCCCTGCCCAGGTGTAACCGAGAATGAAAACCAAGACAGGGGGCTAACAGTCACAGCCGGGTAATAAGAGCCCACCCCCCTGCCCTCTACTCCCCCCCTCACGACCCGACACCACCACTCCAAAATGACAACAAATGGGAGAAGCATGACGGATGCCAGGGCACACGAGGGCACGGACAAACCTGACCACCAGGGCACGAGCAGGGGAGTTGAAAAGAGAACTAGGGACCAGTCAATTGCTGCAAAGTTTAAATGTTTTACCGTTCGAAAAGTTTTTATATGTATATAATATGTTATACTATCGGTGTACAAGCTCAGTTCCTACCACGGCTTGTAACAAGCAAACCCCAACACCGCCACAACACCCATCAGGCAGAAGCATACTCTGAAGGAAATACCGACCAGTTCCCACAGGAACCATAACAGACCCCCCCAATTTTATTTTATATTTTTCTTTTTCTTTCTTTCTTTCCTCAGCTTAGACAATACAGACCACCCTAAGGCAGGTCACAGGCACACGCTGCCACGACTTGAACACTCGGACCACATCCACTCGCTCACCCAGGTCTCGCCACACCAACCCCCCAGCCGAAACGCGAGACACCCGCCCAACTATTAACTGGCCAGTTTGATAAGCCCAGTTACCCCCACCCCTCCACAATCTTGTGATAGCTGCCCGGAGTGCCGGCTGGTCCGGGAGGGCCGGGCCTACTCGCTCCCCCTCCAACCCAACTTTCCTCTCCCGACCCCCCCCTTCCCACAACCCACACCCAACAGCACCCGCCCATACAGCACCACTCTGCCACACACAGACACCTCTCCCATCCAAACCCACACGGACGTGACCTAGACTACTGCACCATGGCACCTCAGAACACCACAAATCACCTCCCTCAACACGAAAGGCCTCAATTCACTGGGCAAACGCCACAGCATATTACGCTGGGCAAATCGCACGGGAGCAGATATAATTCTACTCCAAGAAACTCATTTTACTGACCAGAAACATTTCCCACTGACCAAACAGCACTTCAAACGATATTATCTGGCTAACTCCCCAGACCCTAAGATGAAGGGAGTGGCAATTTTACTGCGTACCTCATGCCCCCTGGAGGACATCACAGCACTAAAGGATCCCTTGGGCAGATTCCTCTTTCTGACGGCATACGTGGGAACAACAGTATTGTCAATCTGCTCGCTATATGCCCCATCAGCCCCAGACGCCACCTTCTGGGAAAACTTCCGAACCCACCTCGCAGGCCTCACCACCAAACACGTAATCATAGGTGGCGACTGCAACGCAACACAATCCGCCATCGCAGACCGAAGAGTGCACAACGGTGGCACTCCGGCCACAACATGTAACGACAAACTATTCACCACATTCTTAAACGACACATCCTTCATAGACGTATGGCGGGCGCAACACCCATCCGCCAGAGATTTCAGCTTTTACTCCAACACACACCGCTCATATTCCAGAATAGACAAATTCCTCATATCTCACGCGATCTAGCCCTGGACTACCCAAACAAAGATTGGCAATATAGCGTGGTCAGACCACAAATACCCAAACTGCTACGACCATGGCGATGGCACCTCAGCCCATGGATATTACGGGACCAAGGCACCATCCAAACACTGACAGCCAACATCTGCGACTACTTTGACACCAACTCCACCGAAGACGTTGCCCCAGCAATGGTCTGGACCGCCCACAAAGCAGCAATCAGAGGCAATCTAATAGCCACAGCCACAAACCGCAAACAACATCACCTACAAAACCTAACAGCAGTGCTAGCGGAACTGGCCAGGCTGGAGGCAAGTCACAAACGGACACCAACAGATGACCTTCTAGCCCAATTAACGGCAACGAGAGACCTGATAAAATCACTCTCAGCAGCAGACGTGTCAAGAAACCTGCATGTGGTCAAAACAAAGATTCTATGAGAAGGGAAATAAAGCGGACTCACTACTGGCACATTGCCTCAGGAAGCGGCAGGAAGCCAAAAAAATATCCAAAATTTGCACGAGAACTGGTGATATCACCAACCAGCCGGAACAAATCGCGTAAGAATTTCTGCATTACTATACCGAACTGTATAACCACTCCTCTACGCCGACGCCAGAGCCCAATGAACCTCAGACGCGAACTCAGGCCTTCCTAGAACACCTTAACCTACCTTCCCTCCCCGCCAAAGCCAAAGACATCCTAGCGGCACCCATGGAAATGGAGGAACTGGCACAGGTCCTTAAAACACTTAAACCGCTGAAGAGCCCCGGACCAGACGGCTTCACGGCCCTCTATTATAAAACCTTTCAGGTATAACTCATCCCCCACCTTTGCAAAACCTTCAACTCGCTTCTCCAGGGGCAACCACTCCCCTTAGATATGCTCACGGCAGACATATGCCTACTGCCGAAACCAGGAAAGGAACATTTAAACCCAAGCCACTACAGGCCAATCTCTCTTCTGAATATGGACCTGAAAATAATCACTAAAGCACTAGCCAACCACCTTAACCCGTTCCTCCATAACCTAATCCACCCGGACCAGGTAGGCTTTATCCCACGCAGGCAAGCAGCAGATAACACCAGACGAGCCTTTGATACGATATGGTATGTCCAAAAGCGACATATCACATAGGTAGTACTACCACTGGACGCAGAGAAGGCATTCGACCACCTTCTTTGGCCTTACCTGTACTCAGTGCTCGAACATCTAGGATTCCCATCTGAGTTCCTCTGCGTCCTAGCTGCAGTCTACAACAGGCCAACAGGGAGGCTCCTCCTACCTAATATGGAAGCCCAAACATTCTCGATAACAAACGGAACCAGACAGCGCTGTCCCCTTTCACCCTTACTTTTTACCATATCACTTGAACCGCTACTACAGGCTATACATCTAAACCGAGATATCCAGGGAATTCAGATCCGGCGGGAAACCTATAAGATAGCTGCATACGCGGACAATGTCCTACTGACCCTAGCAGACCCCATACAATCGCTACACACTACGCTGACACTGATCAATGAATATGCCACTTTCTCAGGTTATAAAATCAACCTGGCAAAATCCATACTTATGCCCTTGGCAATGGAACAGCAACAGATTATGCTACTCCGCAACCTATTCCCCTTCCAAATCACAACCACCTCACTCACATACCTGGGAATTAAACTATCCCTCCGACTCACGGACCTCTACGATCTTAACTACAAACCACTATTGGCAACAGCCCATTCTGACCTCCAGCGCTGGGAAGTACTGGGAGTATCATGGCTGGGAAGGGTTACCACAATAAAAATGAACCTACTCCCTAGATTCCTGTATCTCTTTCAGACACTACCAATACCAAGTCTAAACACGGACTTCAAACACCTACAAGCCTCAATTGACAAATTTATATGGAAAGCCAAAAAGCCCTGGATACGCAGAACCATGATGTACGTGCCCAGGCCCAGGGGCGGACTGGGACTCCCCAACTTTCAACACTACTACCAAGCAGCTCAAATGGCACACTTACAACAATGGAACGTACCGCCGGGGACGAAAAGATGGGTGGACTTGGAACATGACATCATGGGCTGGGACCTACCATCCTCCTACCTATGGGTACCCCCAACACAGCGACCCCTACCAACGACCACCTCACCGGCAATCACACATACGCTCTCTCTGTGGGACAAACTCAACCCCAAATATGACCTGTCATCGTTCGTATCACCAGTCACCCCAATTTACCGGAATAACCTGTTCCCACCGGGGTTAACGGCCAAACACTTCCACGCCTTCGACCAAAGAGATATTTCTAGATTGCTACATCTTTACCACCAAGGAGAAATAATAGCATATGCTGACCTCCCAAATGCAGAGACCCTCACCGCCTCGGACTACTTCCAATATTTGCAACTGAGAGACCTAGCACAACAACCCACAATCAAACAAGCAGGCACTTCGCCACCAACACCGTTTGAGAAACAGTGCTTCGACTCACCAACGCACCCAGGACAAATCTCCGACATCTACATCACCCTAACGACCCATCCCTCACAAATAAACCTCACCTATATAGCAGCATGGGAACGTGACTTCGGGCCACCGGAGGACCCGGGGGACTGGGCAGACATCTGGGAGGCAACAAACACACTGATGGTATGCGTCACACATAATGAACAGCCATACAAGACCCTATTCCGCTGGTACATGACACCGCGCAAACTACACAAAATGGGCAAACACCCAATGACCAGTGCTGGAAACTATGCGGGGATCCCGGAACCTACCTCCACTGTTGGTGGCAATGTCCCAAACTCAAGCCACTCTGGTCGAGGGTCCTACGACTTATGGAACAAATCATAGACAAACCACTTGAAGCACAACCATGGAACATGCTCCTGAACAAACCTGTCGAATCCCTCACAAGGAGTGAAACCAAACTAGCAGCCTGTATAACCTTAGCAACTAGAAGAGAAATCGCAGGACTATGGGCCGACAAACGCATCCCCAACATCTCCACCATCACACAAAAAATTTAAGAAACTCGAGACCTAGGCGAACTGACAGCACAGATACACAACACATACAAATTCTTTCACAGGACCTGGAACCTCTGGGACAACAACTACCCAAGCCTACACATAAACACTCTATGAACGGGGAAGAACCAAGACATACAACAACGTACGAAACTCAAACAAACAACACACCCACACCCACAACCACCATGTACACAATAGATAGCATACCTGAACCCCGGCTCTAACATAACACTCGCAAGACAGACAGCACTGGGGGAGAACACCACACAAATGCAAATTACACAGCAGACCAAACAGTCGTGCAAAAATGCACAACCAACCGCAAAACTTCCCACTACCCACCAGCCCCTCCACACCACCCCTAAAATCCGCTACCCCTTCTCAACACCCACCCCCCTCCCTCCTTTGCCCCAACCAATCCAGAGGGTGGGCCCGGCCGGCCAGGATGCGGGGGCATACGGGAGCATTATGGGGTGCCAAAGCTCCCAGAAACACGTCTCACTCACAACTTAAAAAAAAAAAAAAGGCAAAATAAACTCACCGTGACCCGAGACGGGGAGGGGGAGAGAGAACACTAAGACCCCCCACCAGGCACACGAACCAAGCCCCCAGCAACACCCAGCAGCGACCCAGGGGAAAAACCAACCAAAAAGGTGGCGTCTAGGCACAATCCACAAACAAGATGAACAGCCACAAACAAAAGATCCATACTAAGGAAATCACCCCTCCCTGCCAGTGCCCCCCCAACGAGCTCTCACCCACAAAAGTACAACTCTGCAAACGCAGTGAGTACCCCAACACACTCATCCCAGGGATAAACCATGTCAAAGGCAAACTTCATGAAATGTGATACCACGGTATAACAAAATGCTACTTAATGATATCCTTGGCATGTACTCACCAAACAGGCCATCGTATGACAGGCAGGGTATGTGATCGTGAATTATTAGTATAATTCTTATATTGGCACCCTTAACCTCTTCTTTCTGTAACCCACCCCCCCTGTGGAACGAAAACTTTAAAACAAAGAAGTTATAAGAAAAGTATGCACAATAGTACCCAATCCCCCACCCCTCTCATTTCTGTACCCCACCCCAAACCCAAGACGAAAGCCTATCAGATGTCGACACGAAATTAGAGGAAGTTTATATGCAATTAACATATGTAGAAATTATTGTTAAACAATTAGCATGTACTCTTGGTCTGTTTGAACACCATACAAAGCATATGCATGTTAGGAGATGTTTGTACCACAATCTCTAACTCCCTGTCTTCTTTTCTGTACCCCCGCCCCATAAAACAAAACTTTTAAAATAAAGAATTAAAAAAAATATATATGCCTTTTGAAATACCCTGGGATGTCTTCTTTAAGAAATGGTATGCCTCTATGGTATAGTTGGAATATGTAGCCTGCTCAAGTGCTCCAAAGTGGGACACGGACACATCAAAACCCTCCATGAAAATTCACACTTAAAAACCTGAACTTGTCACGTCTCTTTTACAGCACTGTAACTTCACAAAATAGTGTCTAGGTCATACATTGGGCATATTGTTTTACTTAGAAGATGTAACTGAGCATATTTTTTTTTTTTTTAAATGACAGTGGTACATATCAAGTGTAAGAAATACTCAGCAAAAATGCAACATATATCTGAAAAATATATTTTTTTCCCCTTTACACAAACATTGACATAAATTGGTGAAGAAATGGTGACAAGTTAATTTATTTATTTATTATTTATTTATAAAATATTTTACCAGGAGTTAATGAACAATATACACCATATAAGATACCATGGGGTGTCTGCTTTATCAAATGAAAGCCCTTTGTGGGGTTATTTGAACAGTCACACTGATATAATACCCTAAAATGTGACATAGGCCCGTCAAATCCATCTACGGAAATTCTAACTATAGAAACTGAAATAGCCTTGTATCTTATATTGCATTGTGGCTTCACAGAATAGTGCCAAAGGCATACAATGGGGGTATCGTTCTGCTCAGTAGACGTAGCTAAACACAATATGGGGTTCTGTGCAGGAATAGCACACCACAACTTTACAAAATACACATTACAAAAAACTTGTTTTCTGTGTATATGCCAAAATAGAGAAAAAAAACTAAATTTTACTCCAATATTTAGCAGAGATTGGCGATGAAATGGCTACATAAAAAATGTCAAACTAACCTTAGGTAAATAGCCTGGGATGTCTACTTTATATAAATATATACTTTTGTGTGGCAATTTTGTTTTCTGTGATGGATACTAAACCTACAAGACAAACATACCAATTTCTAAAATTGCTTCACGATAACATTTTATTTAAGTTCTTTTATTTTGTGACCTGTAACTTTAAAAATAAGCTGAAATCCTATACATATTATGTACTCTATAAATCAAGACAAATAAATGAATTTATTAATTACTTTTTCTAAGCTGGACATATTATGCACACGCTATTATTGCCAAAACTGTGGAAAAAAAATTTGTTTTTTGTTTTGTTTTTCATTTTTTGGCATTTTTTTATAATTAATGAGAATTTATCTATGTATATGTGACATAAAACTAAAGCTCTGTTTGCCCTCTAAAAACCGGTATATAATGCGTGTTGGTGCAATAAATGACAGAGATGCAAATTGCGTTTGAACACAAATAGCAAAAAATGCAAAAATGGCTTGTGTCCTTAAGGGTAAAACAAGCTTTTGAAGCTGTGTCCTTAAGGGGTTAAATTTAACTGCCACTTTGTTGTGTTTCACTGTGTATGTGTACCCGTATAATTTGTTGTGATGGTTTCATTGATTCAACTGTATACTTACCTTTGTCTCATCCTGTATATATATGATTCAGTATCAGTAATGCATCCAGGATATATACTCACTAAGCAGTTATGTGAAATACAGCTCTACATGAAATGCAAAGTAAAATATCTCCAAGGAAAGTCTAAGCTAATTTTACTGTTTACTTCCTTATGGAGACCATGAAATTCACTTCTCTTCAAGATGGCATTAAACAGATGAACAATTTTTATACTATATTGTTTGCAAGTAAACATTCATAAGCAGTCACTATTCTTTCTCTTATATGTACAGTATATCACAAAAGTGAGTACACTCCTCACATTTTTGTAAATATTTTATTATATCTTTTCATGTGACAACACTGAAGAAATGACACTCTGCTACAATGTAAAGTAGTAAGTGTACAGCCTGTATAACAGTGTAAATTTGCTGTCCTGTCAAAATAACAACACACAGCCATTAATGTCTTTGTTGGCAACAAAAGTGAGTACACCGCTAAGTGGAAATGTCCAAATTGGGCTCAATTAGCCATTTTCCCTTTCCGGTGTCATGCGACTCGTTAGTGTTACAAGGTCTCAGGTGTGAATGGGGAGCAGGTGTGTTATATTTGATGTTATCGCTCTCACACTCTCCCATACTGGTCACTAGAAGTACAAAATGGCACCTCATGACAAAGAACTCTCTGAGGATCTGAAAAAAAGAAATGTTTCTCTACATAAAGATGGCCAAGGCTATAAGAAGGTTGCCAAGAACCTGAAACTGAGCTGCAGCATGATGGGCAAGACCAAACAGTGATTTCACAGGAGAGGTTCCACTCAGAACAGGCCTCGCCATGGTCGACCAAAGAAGTTGAGTGAATGTGCTCAGCGTCATATCCAGAGGTTGTTTTTTTAAAATAGACATATGAATGCTGCCAGCATTGATGCAGAGATTGGGGGTCAGCCTGTCAGTGCTCAGACTATACGTCGCACTCAGTATCAAATTGGTCTGCA
Organism: Pelobates cultripes; assembly: GCA_933207985.1. NCBI lineage: Eukaryota > Metazoa > Chordata > Amphibia > Anura > Pelobatidae > Pelobates > Pelobates cultripes. Next base: position 93,943,983 of record OW240922.1, on the reverse strand, counting down.
TGGCTGTCGTACCAGCAGGAAGCCTATTCTAAAGATGATGCACAAGAAAGCCCACAAACCTTTTTCTGAAGACAAGCAGACTAAGGTCATGGATTATTGGAACTACGTCATGTTGGTTAGTGCTGCCGGCACTGGGGAGCTATAGTTCATTGAGGGAAGCATGAATGCCAACATGTTCTGTGACATGTACAGCAGAGCATGATCCCCTCCTTTCGGAGACTGGGCCGCAGGACAGTATTCCAAAATGATAACAACCACAAACACACCTCCAAGATGACCACTGCCTTGCTAAATAAGCTGATGGTAAATGTGATGGACTTGCCAAGCGTGTCTCCAGACCTAAACCCTATTGAGCATCTGTGGGGCATCCTCAAATGGAAGGAGCACAAGGTCTCTAACATCCACCAGCTCTGTGGAGGAGTGGAAAAGGACTCCAGTGGCAACCTGTGAAGCTCTGGTGAACTCCATGCACATGAGGGTTAAGGCAGTGCTGGAAAATAATGGTGGCCACACAAAATATTGACCCTTTGAGCCCAATTTGGACATTTCCACTTAGGAGTGTACTCACTTTTGTTGCCAATGGTTTAGACATCAATGGTTGTGTGCTGAGTTATTTTTAGGGGACAGCAAATTTGCACTGTTATGCAGGCTGTACACTTACTACTTTACATTGTAGCAGAGTGTCATTTCTTCAGTGTTGTCACATGAAAATATATAATAAAATATTTACAAAATAATGTGAGGGGTGTACTCACGTTTGTGAGATACTGTGAATATACATTATGTAGCCGGGAAGGAATTGGGCTTAAATAAAAAGTAAATAAATAAATAAATGTTGTGCTTGGCAAGATAATGTTGTTTGTAACTCTCTGGCACATAGCAGGTCAAACGGATTGCTAAGGTTGTTCTGTGCATGTTTTACTGTTGTAAGTCCTTTTCAGTACCAGGGACAGCAACAAAGAGCAGTTATGCTGGCAGGTCACCTACTATGAACAGGTTAAACACTCTGTATTAAACTACTTGGCATTGTGCATACAAGGAAAGTTAATCAGTGGGATACTATTCTGAATAAGGGTCATTTTTTTATGTTCTTGAGTGCACTTTTCACATAAAACATCAATTATATAATTGCTTCCATAGAGGCATTAGACTGATGTTTGTGACATGTTTCTAATGCAGTAAGTTATATTAAACTTAATTAGAACCTCTTCTCCCCCTACTACAGATAATTAAAGCCCATGTTCATTAAATATTGTGTGTGTGTGTGTGTGTGTCTACAAAACTACCATGGGTAATTTATGTAACAGACTCAATATTAATTAATACTTTTTATTTATATAACTCTTTTCTTCCTTTCTCTTATGCTTGCAGCACAGTTTTTTTACAAACTCAAAGTTTATGACCATTTTACTGGGAGAGCCAGCTTGCATGCACATTTACAAGACACTATGGAAAGGAATTTATCAAAGTGATGGGTTCTGAAAAGTAATGCATAGATGTAAAAGTAGAGGAGCTACCTAACCTGTCAGCTTGTATTTTATTGGCACATCTTGCATATAATACTATGGTGATGACAGCAAGGCAAATGTCGGTATTTGTGGAGTGCCCTCACTTATGCAGCTCCCAGTGAGGGAGCAATTTACTTTGAATTCTTGGCAACTCATAGTTTACAAAACAGTTGTTAATCTTTTTCCAAAAACATAACTTGTTGGATTGCATTCAGTAACCAGTATATTGTAGTGGATTTTGGAATAAACTCTTTAACTTAGCTGTAGTCACAGTTTGGCTATTTTAGTCTAAATTCTGAAAGTCCAATTCTCTACAGTTTGGCGTTTCATCAATAAACCCTTTCATATTATCCAAGGGGGAATTGGAATGTGTTTGTAACAAAATTAAAAGTGAAACAAAATTAGACAGCTTTACATAAGTGTATCATAGCCCTATTTGCCATTTCTCCAACTTCCACTCAAATAATTACATGCTGTCTCGCGACTGTCAAAATACATTATTGACTAACAACATATGTGAGACGTAACATATTCTATTACAGTAGCTGACAAGTCAAATCTCTGTAGTTAAAGTGTGACAGGTACTCATTACCTGTCAATCTGCACTGTACATGCAGATATAGCGCATAGAATGAGACCTTTGACTCCTTTAAAATGTTTACATCCTTTATATAAGATTTATGTTAGACATCTGCAGATCAACATAACTTCACTGAGAATACTATTGCCTACATTCCAACAGTATTTTAGTTAGCACATTGTTCATAGTTTACCTAAGAAAAAACAAAGAGAAAACAATTATTAATATAAAAGCTTGTTTGTTGTGATTAATGCTTAATTCTTAAAATATTACAATTGTAAACATGGCCTTTTCTTAGTGTTAATCTTCACCCTTTGTAGTTAGCAATAATGTTTATATTTGTTTTCCAAGGGATAAAAAACATTTATATACTATATAACACACATATACATAATTTAATTTATGAATATTATTGTTTTTGTATGAAGAATTAGTCCACAATGTTGACAATAAATTGGATAAATCGATTCACCCAACATAAGACCCCACACAGAAGCAAATTATAGTCAGAAGATCTAGGTGCTTTATAACATTATACTATTATGTCTAAATGCTTTTCTTTCTAATATACATTTTTTTCCAGGCACCAGAGGAGGCCAGGATATGTCACAACGTTTACACCTCAATTTTCTGCTTCAAGCTAAACCATTCTAAATCTCTGTATTGTAAAAACATCCAATTTTATATATGAGACTGAGATAGCAAAGCAATCCCAACAGAACCTAATGAATTGTGACTAATATTCCTCACTTTGCTTTCAGGGTAATTTATGTGTTCGAAACAAGGAGCCATATAGCAGATTTACATTGTGGCTTGCCAAAGGCATTGCAACGGTCAATCATATATTACACAGAGAAACACGAAACACCAATACTCTTTCCAAAACTCAAAGAACAATTTGATCTTGCTGCATGCTAACGGTTTCTTTTATATATTCAACGCAGACTCTAAACAAAAAAAAACAACACCGGTTAGAAAATAGCTTTCACAAATATGTTTTTAATTCACTCAGAAATATGAGGGTCATTTAAGAAAGACCACTCTACAAAAAATGTAATAATAATAAAATTAATTTCATAGAGGGCAATTTGGCAAATTCAGTATAACGGAAAATGTCACTATATTGACTACAATTCTATTGCTGCCCATATAAGCTTTTTCTTCAGACCTACTGACTCCTCCCTTATGCTTCCATGTATTATACACTCTTTTTCATCTTATGTACATATAATACATGTTTTCTAAGTCCAGTGTCAAGAGTTCCTCATTCATCATGTTGTCACGTTGTTCCAACCTTTCCTACCCTCACTCATCATCTGCAAACCTTCGTCCTGTAATATTATCTAATTTTTTCTCTATAACTTTTCCTAACTGCTCCACAATATTAAACATTTTTCCTTTTTGCTTGCAATAAGAATGCAAGAGTCTAGAACCAGCAGCTGTAAGGGAAATCATAGACCTTGAATAGTACTATACACATGGGGAAATCACAGGGATTCATGCAGCACTCTGTAAGTTAGGGGGCAGTTTAATTTGTAGGGAGTCTATCAACAGAATATATATTTAGTTTTGTAAATTTAATGGTGACAGTTTCTTCATGTTCACTATTATATATTTTTTTTTAAATACATATCAAATTATATATAAAAAAATATATATATCAGCATAAACTATGGTACCTTCACTGCTACAAATGATTCCCCATCAAGCATTAATTGGATGTTTTGATAGGTATACAACACTACTGCATTTTATGCCTTCACGTATCATAAGAAAAATTTATGTTAAAGAATCATATAACATTTACTATAACATGTTATTAAAAATACCTCTAATACTTATCAGCTGGCGATTTATATACTATAATAATACAATATAATATCTTGTGGCATTCACACATAAATCATGGAATTACCAAAGCTGAACCCCCATTCATGCAAGTTCTATGCTCAAATTTGTTCACTGATCATCTGGTTCTCTGAGTGATTGAAGTTCCTTCTCCATCAACCACAGTATTGGAATCACCTGTCCTTCAAGGATTCCAGTTGCCAAACGATCAATTAAAACGTTGTCTTTTATTTCACAAATATGGTTTTCTTTAAAATCTTAATAGGTAGCATTTGGAGAAAAAACAGCTCACATAAGCATTGTCACATCTTTCTCAGTCTACACCATTTTGTGTGGCCACCATTATTTTCCAGCACTGCCTTAACCCTCATGGGCATGGAGTTAACCAGAGCTTCACCAGTTGCCACTGGAGCCCTTTTCCACTCCTCCATGATGACATCATGGAGCTGGTAGATGGTAGAGATCTTGCGCTCCCACACCTTCCGTTTGAGGATGCCCCACAGATGCTCAATAGGGTTTAGGTCTGGAGACATGCTTGGCAAGTCCATCACCTTTACTATCAGCTTATTTAGCAAGGCAGTGGTCATCTTGGAGGTGTGTTTGGGGTCATTATTGTCAGGATTATAGAATGATCCAGCACGTAGAATTATTTAACACAGAGGACTGATAGGTAACGTATACTGGACCTTAGAATGGCTGGACTAATGTACCAAAGAATAGTCAGGAATAGCCGAGGTCAAGGGAAACAGAAAGAGACACAACGATAAGGAAAAGCCAGGAGTCAGGGATGTCATAAAACAGGGAAGTCAAAAACAATGCAAAAGTCAAATAACCAGAATTACCAGAATCAATAACGCGCTCTCGGACAACCACAAGGGAAACCACAGGGCACTGAGCAGGATGAGAACTGGGCCTAAATACCCCTCCTCTAGATCTAATAGGATGTAACCGGCCTTTGACCCCAACGGCAGTTACAAGGTTCCCATTGGCAAAATTGCTGCTCAGCATTAACCCTTCTGTGGATTTGGTTGCTGCTCGGCACAACTTTTTCTGTGTGGACAGTAAATGCGATTAACCACATTTTTATAAGCGGATGAATATGTGACAATTATCATGTTGAAATACTGACCTGTGGCCCAGTCTCCGAAGGGAGGGGATCATGATCTGCTTCAGTATGTCACAGTACATGTTGTATTCATGACAACACTCATGCAGGTCCAGACCATGACACTCCCACCACCATGCTTGACTGTAGGCAAGGCACACTTGTCTTAGTATTCCACACCAGGTTGCCTCCACACATGCTTGACACCATCTGAACAAAATAAGTTTATCTTGGTCTCATCGGACCACAGGACATGGTTCCAGTAATCCATGTCCTTAGTCTGCTTGTTTTCAACAAATTGTTTGCGAGTTTTCTTGTGCATCATCTTTAAAAGAGGCTTCTTTCTGGGACGACAGCCATGCAGACCAATTTGATGCAGTGTGCAGCGTATGGTCTGAGCACTGACAGGCTGACTGCCCACCCCTTCAACCTCTGCAGCAATGCTGGCATCACTCATACATCCATTTCGCAAAGACAACCTCTGGATATAACGCTTAGCATGTGCACTCAACTTCTTTGGTCACCAATGGCGAGGCCTGTTTTGAGTGGAACCTGTCCAGTGAAACCACTCTGTGATCTTGCTCACCGTGCTGCAACTCAGTTTCAGGGTCTTGACAATCTTCTTATAGCCTAGGCCATCTTTATGTAGAGCAACAATTTATTTTTCAGATCCTCAGAGAGTTCTTTGCCATAAGGTGCCATGTTGAACTTCCATTGACCAGTATGGGAGAGTGTGAGAGTGATAACACCAAATTTAACACATCTGCTACCCATTCACACCAGAGACCTTGTAACACTAACAAGCCACATGACACCGGGGAGGTAAAATGACTAATTGGGCCCAATTTGGACATTTCCACTTAGCCGTGTACTTACTTTTGTTGCCAACGGTTTAGACATTAATGGATGTGTGTTGAGTTATTTTAATTGGACAACAAATTTACACTTTTGTACAGGCTGTACACGTACTACTTTACATTGTAGCAGAGTGTAATTTCTTCAGTGTTGTCATGTGAAAAGATATAATAAAATATTTACAAAAATGTGAGGGGTGCACTCACTTTTGTGAGATACTGTATATATATATATATATATATATATATATATGTATGTATATATATATATATATATATATATAATGTTGTTAGGCATTAGTATACAAGTTACAAGTGTATAAAACAAAGCTGTTTGTTGTTGTTTAATCTCACATAGCTAGGCAGATTTTAATGTGTCTCTTATGAAGTGTGAAAAACAGTTTTAATTAGACAATTACTTAACAAAACACTAAAACAGCTACAATCTCAATAAAACATCTGTCATGCTGATACAACCCTAAATTTTTTAAAAAGCTTCTAGTTAAGCACAAAATGTGATGGGTTTATATTTATTAAAATGTTGTCTAAATCTCTGTTCTGGCTCGACTTTATGGGTGCTTTTTTTAATTTGTTCAATGAAATACTCTGCATTATTATCTTAGAAAGAGATTGGTACATTCTCACTGTTAATGGTCCTTAGAGACAGGACACTTTATATTTAATGTGGAGGGAGAGCAGAATGTAATGAAAGACCATATAGTATCAATATGTAATTAATGTGCTAAATGGCACACATCGTTGTCTACAACTAATAAAGCCGTACAGACCATCAACAGACTTCACATCTTCTATTAATGTTTCCAGCTCAATCAGGGCCTGCAATTACTTTGATCAATAAATAGATATTAGGGTACATTAACATAGTTACATAGTAGTCAAAGTTGGAAAAAAAAGTCCATCAAGTTCAATCATGAACCGTGTATGCTGTTGATCGAAAAGAAAAAAGGCAAAAACCCCAAGAATATTCTGTTTTTGCAAAAAAACACCAGAGCCTTTTATAAAAATATGTATAGAATCTGATAAGACAGCCTCTTTGGTAGAGAATTCTAAATCTTTATTGTTATTTCTGTATATATATATATATATATATATATATTATTCCAGCTGGGTACCGGATGACTGGTAGGGCATGTGTTGATGGCTTAGACCTTGTTGCTGGACATGCCATCCATAGAGAATCGTGTAAGTGGTTGCCAGGAGATGAGTATACAATAAGTGATAAAACTATATTTACAAAAAAAGTGATATCACTTATTGTATACTCATTTCCTAGCTACCACCTACAATTCTGAACGGTCATATCTTGTTAATCACATGTTCCACTGCCATTTGCACAGGTAGCCTTCTGGAAGACTGATTCCCCTCCCACCCTCCCCATGCTCATTTCCTCATTTATAGATAGTCTCTCACACAACTTTCATTCTCCTGAAATGACAGGTGCAAACACTGATCAGCACACCCTTCCAATCTCTTAACCCTCTAGAATACATACCCTCTCTCTCTACAAATAGCTATATATCACACACCAATATTATATACTTTGATTTCATTTTTAATTTTTGTTTTTCCCTATTTGTGTTTCATTTTCATCTACACACCTCATACCACTAACATGAATTCAAATATAACCATACTGTTATTCTTAATAACCCTTTTCTCAATCCAACTTTGTTTACATCACTATAGCCATAAGCACACACCATCCGTAGCTTACTCCCTAAACTGGGTGCACTGCAAGCCTGGTATTCCCATTACAAACCAAAAATCATTGTGCTCTCAGAATAATGGTTAATGACTAAAATACCAGACTCTGCCATTGCAATACAGGTTTATTCATGTTTTAGAAATGACATAGCAAAGAGAGGAGGAGGTATTGCTATTTATGTTGACAATTCCATAAAGTTTACCCCCTTACAAAACTTAAGCCCTCCTGCCATCTTTGATTTCCTTTCTGGCACAATTGAGAACCCGTGCAGTAACTCAATCATTGTTGCAGGAATCTACTGTCCACCTAGCTCTCCAGTGCATTCCCTATCTGACATAGCCCATCTCCTCAGTGAAACCATGGCTCAAAACCCCAAAAGTGAACTGTTGGTCTTTGGAGATTTTAATATTGATTGGCTGAATCCTAAAAATAATAGTTCTTGCTTGCTGTTTAAGACTTTGCAACTACCGCAATTAATCTCTTCCCCAACTCGCATAAACATTAAAAGCCATAACCATGCCATTCTCGATTGGATTCTGTCCACTTCTGATAGAATCCAGGAGGCCAGTGTTCTCCCTAACAGTTTCATTGATCACTGTTTAGTGTACTGCGTGCGCAAAATAAAGGCTACTTAATCCTCTCCCAGGGTTAAAATCACCAGGTCCTTCAAAAAAATGTAATCTTGAATCCTTTCTTAATGACATCAAGAACTTCCCAATGCACAGATTAAACATTATCCCAGATCTAGACTGTGCAGTTGAATTCTTTCAGTCTTAACTCCTACAAGTTTGGAATTTGCATGCCCCGCTGCCTAAGGTGAGAATAAAAGGAGCACATATGAACTGGATCACAGCTGACCTCATCCACATGTACCAGTTTCAGGATTCTTATTATTATTATAAAGTTATTATTTATATAGCGCCAACAAATTCCTTGGCACTTTCATTGTGATTCATTGTGGTCAAATTTCAAGCATACTGGCTCTATGAACGATCACTGTGCATATAGACAATGGCAAAATATATGCACAAAACATACAAAATTGGCCAGGTCCCAATATTTCTGTGAAAATCTGAACAATAACCTATCAAACCCTAGACATTTTTGTAAAGTCATAAATTAATTACAAACTCCCCCAATCTACTCCCAACCCTCCACTGTCAAAGTGGATAACGAAACTCTGCAACTTCCCTTAGATGTAGCAAATGCCTTTGACAATTATTTTGTCAGATACTCCACTACCCTAATTGCCAAGCTAATAAATGACACATCCTGAAACCACAACTGTTGATCAGGCCCCACTAAATTTGCAAACTTTAGAAGACTGCAAGAGTAGTGCCTTTCCATAAAAGTGGGGACACTTCTTTGGTTTCTAACTATCGCCCAATATCATTGCTCCCAGTATTGTCAAAAATCTTAGAAAAATGTGTCCATACGCAACTATGTGAGTATTACCAACAATCAAATGATCTGACCCCTGATCAATCGGGTTTTTGCCCGAATCACTCTACTACAACTGCCCTCTTAAGTTTGCAAAGAGATCCAAACTGGCATGGAACAAGGAGACCTAACTGGAGCTATTTTTACTTAATTTTGCAAAGGCCTTTGGCACAGTAGACCACGACATTCTACTGCACAAACTCAAAAAATCAGGTATTGGTGAATGTTCGCTAACCTGGTTTCGATCATATGTATAGGATCTCTCACAATATGTGTCCATTTCTGACAGCGAATCCTTCCCTCTCCCAGTCACATGTGGTGTTCCCCAAGGTTTCATTCTCGGCCCCCTACTATTTACATTATTTATAAATGATCTGCCTAATGTCTGGAAATCCTCAAATGTACACATGTATGTAGACAACACAGTAATCTATGGAAGCAAATCCAATCTACCGAATCTTAAAGCTGTGCTCCAAGACCAGTTTACAGAGGTACAAAAGTGGATTGCAAAAAATAAACTCTTCCTAAACACTGACAAAACTGTCACAATGATCTTTGCAACAGTACCTAAATTACACAAATTACACAATTCCCACCTATCCATCAAAACAAATTCAAATGACACACTGACCGCAGTCCACTCTTTCAAATACTTGGGTATGTTGTTAGACCCCAATCTATCTTTTGGCTGCCACATAGAAAAACTTGCATCTAAACTTTATCCAAAACTAGGTGCCCTGTACAGAAACAAACCGTGCCTAAGCCCTACAGTAAAGGAAAATATTGTACAGCAAATGCTGATGCCATTTATTGATTATGGGAATGTAGTATGTGCACCTGCACCACAATCCCACATTAATAAACTCAATACATTGTATAACTCGTTCTGACAATTTGCGCTACAATATAATTACAGAACCCACCATTGTGACATGCTAAAAGAACTAAACTGGCTGTCGCTGGAATCTAGACGCACCCTTCATCTTTCCAGCCTTGTGTTTAAGAGATTTTCTGGGAAGCTCCCAGCCTACCTGAGTAGAATGCTCCCCTCGGCTGTTCCCACCTCCTATAACTTTCGATCCAGTACCAGCACTTAATTTAGTCTACCTCAATACGAAAAGAAAGTGGCCTAACCCTCCTTTTCCTACAAATCACCGCAATTATGGAATGACCTCCTGCAAACTTTAAAATCTTCCCCAAGACTAAAGTCATTTAAGAGATCCCTCTCTACATACCTCAAAAAAGAATGAACGTGTTATGGTTGATTATATATTCCCTACCTGTTCTATGTTAAATTTTGCATATATTGTGTATTAATATTGTTTTTGTATTTTTTTGGACCCTAATGTATCAGTGCAATGTTTTGTGGACCCAGGACATACTTGAAAACGAGATAAATCTCAATGTAGCTTTCCTGGTAAAATGTTTTATAAATAAATAATTAAATGTGTCTTCCTGTGCACTTCTTGGGTTTCACCACTGGCATACCTGTGAAAGAGACACACACTGGGTTCAAGATGTATTGTGTGTGTATATTTAGGACTAATGCTTTACTGGCTCTCATTCTACATTTACAAAAACATACATACCTATACTAACACTGACCAAAGTTTTGGTGAGTACCCCATCTTTTTTTACATAAAGATACTTTATTTTAAATATCCTGACAAATACAAATTTACACAAATTTAACTCCTGACAAATTTAACTCTAAAAGATATTTTGTGATCAATCTGATCGATCATTGCAAACAATAACCTTCAGTGAAATAATTCCCCGAATATATAGATTAGAGACAGTGTATTACCATGTCAGATTAAACTCCAGTTCACAGGAGGTACAAAATATTTTAAATTCCTTAAGATATAATGAAGTGATGGCTAATTATTGCACTCCTAGAGGCTAATATGATCATTATAGACAATGTAGTTCACAAACACCTTGCATAATAATCTAGTCACGATTGGTCTAAAGTGTTAAATTGCAACAACAACAAAAACTAACAGTGATGGAAGAGTAAAAGTGGTGATTTAAAAAGATTATAATAAGCTATTCAGCACCATTTGAAGTGATCGTGTCCTTATATAATGATTGTACAAGTGGACAAGGGGGACAATGAATTACATCTTCCTACCTAGCTGTCAGTCGTAAGAGTAGAACACACCAGGGTTAATGTTATCATTCATTAAAGATCTTCTGATGAGACTCAATCTAAATATGAGATGCCAGTGTGGGGTACTGTCACCTCCTGTGTCCTCGCTGAACTGGTCTGTTAAAGAGCCTCAAGTCAGCAAATTCCTTGCTAATCGAAATAAAGTGCTGTACTTCACAATTTGTTTATTTTCTACCCTGTGTCAGTTTCTTGCAGAGTCTACCAATTAACCAATTTTTTTATTATAAACTCTCTAGTAAAAATGTAGAAAGTCCAGTAGCGAGTGACACAGCTGAATTAATTTGACTTGTGAGGAAGGAATTGTAAAAAAAAGAAAAATCTCTGTCCGTCTATCACACAACCACACAAAGAATGGATCGAAGTAAAGCCTCAATTAACACTTATTAAGTGCCATAAAAATACTAGTACTCCCCAATAGTTTAAAATGCCATATAAACCACAAAGGGGTGGGTGAGTAGGTGTTCAAAGATTAGTAAAAATAGATGGTCAAGTGAACAATAAAAGGCACACAGTGAAATTGTAACAAGTTCACACTCAAATGACATACCGATATAGATATCTCCAGATGGAAAGATTAATTGACAATTTATTCATATTGAACACGAAAATAAAAATCATAGCTTAATTATGTTCATAAAGGGCTAAAAATTAGTATGAATGTGTACATGAAAATTAATAATCCTTTGAATAAAAAAAGTACAAAACGTGTATAGTGGCCCCTACTGGCTCTCCTGGTTAGTCTTTGTCTCCCCTCTCTTGTGGTCCATAAAAACAAAGTTTATATACACAAGTTATTTGCTGTAGGATTTAATCTCTTTTTTGAACTCTAGGTATTGATTTAGAGAATACTCCATATTTTTGGTGTTTTTATGTCAACCCTTAATTATTTACTTATAATTAGTTTTAAAAAAATCCCCCACTAAATTTATGATTTTTTTTGTACTTATTTTTGTTTTTTTCTGAGAATTTATTGTAGACACGTATGGTAATTAAAAGATTGCTATCAGGAAAGTGTGGTCTACTTGAAAGAAAGAAATAAATTATGGGAATGTTTAACATTGGTGTGGTTGGAATGGTTCGAAGAGCATTTCCTTGACAAACTGATCAGAATAATTGCAATAGAGTTACAACTATAGAACCTCAAGCAATGTTTCTCATACAGCAAATATTCTCCACTGTGATCATCGTGGGGAGTACAGATACATTGGAGTGAAAACTCATACTACCGAGAGAGGAAACTGAGACTTGCCAGTGGGGCCAAAAGGGGCCACATCGGTCTGTCTGCCTGACTATCTATCTATCTCATTATTTCTCTCTGTCTATTTATCTATCTATCTATCTATCTATCTATCTATCTCTCTATCTATCTATCTCTCTATCTATCTGTCTCTCTGCCTGTCAGTCTGTCTCTACTCCCAATCCACCTGTCTATCTATCTATCTATCTATCTGTAACGGCACCCCCAGGCATAAAAGAGGTTAAAAGCCATTTAGGAGATATTCCCCTTCCAGATATACAGGCAGCTACCAAAGACACCAATCCGCCGAACAGGAAATCACATGAATGCCGTAAACAGCCGAATAGGAAAAACCATACAAATAGGTTTACACTCCTAGCAGTCGAACTGGAACAGCATACAATAAATCCCCCAAGAATGAAACAAGGCTCCGTTTTGAGGGTCAAGCAGGAACAGACAGAGCTGTGGGTTTATTGTTCTTATATACACATTTTTACACATTAGAACCACCCACAGAGTTTTGGAATACAACCAATAAACATGTACAATACACTCAGACACTCCCACTCAAAATCCGCCCCTCTGCCTGTGATACAATTACCTTATACAATCGGTAATGTAATTATCACAGGCAGAGAAATACAGTTTTTCCACATTATTCATAATTTTAAAAGTATGCATCACATTCACATAAAAAACATTTTCAGAATCAGCATACTCCAAATACAAACATACGTCAAAATCATACAAATTGGTCCAGTGGTTCAAAAGATAGATCGTAGTCCTTTGTGACCAAATGAAGCATGGCTTTTCTACCCAAAACGAGTTCCACAGAGTCCAATTATCCAAGTATCTCCAAGGACAGAGGCAAAACTCCATTGAACACATGGCAGCAAAAGACAATAAAATACATAAAAATATATAACTGTGCAGCCATTGCATAAAACAGGTACATTCAACATATCCCCAGATAGCTCAGATCTGAGCGCACATTATTACTAAATGGCGCTCAGATCACACACATACAGTTCAATTGCCATGGAGCCAAAGTCTTTCCCATAGTCTTTCATTATACGAAGGGGCTCAATGGCATAGCTATCTGGGGTATCACCGCTCAAACAGGACAAGCACAGAATGACCCGGCTTCCGTGTCTTCGCAGGGGAAAATCAAGCCTTTCAACATGGGGCCATAGTCTAAAGGCAGCAGGCGGACAACCAGGCTCCTCCAATGCACAGTGGCGAGATTGGTCTCGTCACACTATCTATCTATCTATCTATCGTGAGATTGTAGTTGTCATTCTGATAACAGTTGGAGGTAAGTTACTCTGCACATTTTATAAAGATGATTGGGACACAAATATTTCTTGTTATAATGTCCCTCCAATGCTTTGTTCTGATCTAATACAACCAGTCTGCAGCACTGGAAATAATTTGTTTTAGATCCAAGTGCATGACAATGGCCGGCAGCTAAATATCCATTTTCCGAGCTCATTTGCTGAAAGATAGAAAGCTGTTCATTACAATGCATAGCACTATATCGCTTATATAATGGAACATGCTATTACATGACACATAATATTCCTAAATACCATGCATTGTATCTCGAGGAGCAATTTGCACTGCTCATTACTTTGCATTTATATTACACTATCTTTATTTAAATATTTCTCATTCCACTCCTTTGAGTCTGAACAGGGTGCACAGTATATTTTGGCAAGAAATATCTTCCCTTAGATGTTAATATGTGATTATAAAGTGTATGCAATACTTAAATGGTTATTCAAAGTGAATTTCAAGCTTACAGTCAAAATAGCTAACTGGAAACATTCTCCGAGTCTGCTATGTTTCCAGTTTGGCAATGTTTACCTTAAATGTGAAATACATTTTAAAATCACTTTGAATTCTCACTTTGGTGAATAAACGGAGAGAGTTGCCAATTCTCTTCAGGTTTCATACACGTTATGTAGAATCTAAGACAAATGTGTCCCCAAACTTGTGACACATTTCCTATAGACTTGTGAAACTTATTCATGGGTTTAATTTATTATGTAGATAAGATTACATTTTTACACATATTATGCATGATACCATAGTTACATAGTTACATAGTTGATAGTTACATAGCTGAAAAGAGAAATGCGTCCATCAGGGTCAGTCTTTCTCACATTTGTTTTTGCAGTTGTCCCAAGCTCAAAAATGTATATTTGTGTTAATTGGAATCAAAATTTGGCAATAATATCAAGCACGTGTTCCTGTATGTTATCTTTTTGCAAATATTTTTTCCAATTGCTGTTTTAACACGTGTATAGACTCTGATAAAAGCACCTCTTCAGGCAGAGAATTCCACATCCTTATTGTTCTTATGGTAAAAAAACCTTTCCTTTGTCTTGGACTACTCTACCATAAAGAGTAATTATTACATACTATACTTTTTAATAGTATGCTTGCTACTATATTCTAAAAAAAATATGTATTTGTGAGGTGGGAAAAAAATAAATTAAATTAAGAAATCATCACCTCTTTATCCTGCATCTGGACACCTTCATCTTTGTCTGTCAATCAGTTTATAAGATCTGTCTTTTGCACCTGGCAGTAAGCATAGAGAAAATACAAGAAATTAAGCAATGTTTCTATTTCTTTTTTTTATTTGTAATGTTTGTCTGAACTGGTTTTTGATGTTATTTGATGAAGCTTTAATTTACATGAAAAAGAAAATGGAGAATCTCATGCCAAAAGGTAAACACAAGTTATAAGTGAAATCAATGTTTATTCAATAGGTGAATAGTGATGTCGCGAACCCGAAATTTTCGGTTCGCGAACGGCGAACGCGAACTTCCGCAAATGTTCGCGAACCGGCGAACCGGCGAACCGGCCGAAACGCCATTGACTTCAATGGGGAGGCGAATTTTAAAACACACAGGGACTCTTTCTGGCCACAATAGGGATGGAAAAGTTGTTTCAAGGGGACTAACACCTGGACTGTGGCATGCGGGAGGGGGATCCATGGCAAAACTCCCATGGAAAATTACACAGTTGATACAGAGTCTGGTTTTAATCCATAAAGGGCAGAAATCACCTAACATTCCTAAATCACAATCAATATGGATTGACACCTGACATATGACATATTGACACCTTGACATATGGATTGACACCTGTCCTCAGAGCCCCTGATACACACTGACACAGAGCAGAATAGGGACTGTTCCCCCTACATCGGGTCACTTGGCAGATATGGATTGACACCTTGTTACAAACTGCTATTTGTAACGGGCCCTTTAAATGGCAAATTGCCCTGTTTCCCTGGGTTGTGGAGAAGCCTCTTTGCCAGCCTCCTCCCGCATGACTATGGCCCCTGGGAGATTGTGAAAATGTATGCACTTTTATTTGGTGTGTATGGCCCTTTAAGACTGTCGGTGGGCATATTGGGGCTTATGGACTCTTTATGTGACTGGTGCTGGCCCTTTAAACACCTTTTTTGGGACATCAGGAAGATTGGGACACTGCCCCTTTAAGGCCGTGTCCCCAGACTTGTTGGGGACACGGCCCCTTTAAGACGGTGTCCCCTGTGTCCCCAGACCTGGTGCAAACCCTTTGTGCCTGCCTTGCTATTTCCCACTTGGTTCAGTAAATGGGAAATTATTTCAGCTGCAGAGACTAAGTCCCATTCGGCGATGGGACTTAGTCTTTTTTTCAGCCGTTTTTTTCAGCCTTATTTCAGCTGCAGAGACTAAGTCCCATTCGGCGATGGGACTTAGTCTTTTTTTCAGCCGTTTTTTTCAGCCTTATTTCAGCTGCAGAGACTAAGTCCCATTCGGCGATGGGACTTAGTCTTTTTTTCAGCCGTTTTTTTCAGCCTTATTTCAGCTGCAGAGACTAAGTCCCATTCGCGATGGGACTTAGTCGTTTTTTCAGCCTGAAATAGACCGACCTCACAGCCCAAATCTATGGAACTGTTTTGGGCAGGAAAATGTGCTTGCGGTCGGTCATAAAGGGACCTCCAGCTAACTTTTTAACCCCTGGATGGATTTGGCTGATTTTTGGTTATGTTTATGTTTTAAGTGTGCTGATTCCAAATATGTAATTATGAAGATGGGATGTGTAGTTTTAAAGTTACAGTGTATGGCTAAAAACTGTATTTTTACTGCCTGTGTTTAATTATGTTAATCTCTTCCCAAACGTCATTTCGTTCAAAGTGGAGAGAATGTTAAAAAAAAATATTTTTGTTCGGAGTGTGAGAAATGCTTTTCAGCCGCTTCTAATCTTAAGCATCATTTGAGGAGCCATACAGGAGAGAAAACTTATTAGTGGTGTGTTTAGTATTGTTCTGATCAGTTTAATACCTTCCGCGTCTCCGATCAGTGGGCGTGTATATGGCAGCCATTTTAGGAACCGTACACCTGGGACCCGAGCAAGGTCACCTCGTTCAACAGGCGACAACATTTGTCCCTGGAAAACTATCCTGGACATTCTGTACAATTTGTATGGATATGGCAGTGATTTCTGTAACAGGGAGATGGAAGAAGATGCTTGGTGGGTCCTCTTAATTCAAATTTGGGGCACTGCGCGGTCAAGCTAATGTGCCACCAGATAGGAGTGGTGTGTTTAGTATTGTTCTGATCAGTTTAATACCTTCCGCGTCTCCTATCAGTGGTAGTGTACACGGCATTGATTTTTGTAACAGGGAGATGGAAGAAGAGGCTTGGTCGGTCCTCTTACTGCAAATTTGGGGCACTGCGCGGTCAAGCTAATGTGCCACCAGATAGGAGTGGTGTGTTTAGTATTGTTCTGATCGGTTTAATACCTTCCGCGTCTCCTATCAGTGGTCGTGTACACGGCATTGATTTTTGTAACAGGGAGATGGAAGAAGAGGCTTGGTCGGTCCTCTTACTGCAAATTTGGGGCACTGCGCTGTCAAGCTAATGTGACACCGGAAAGGCGTGGTGTGTTTAGTACTATTTTTTATCAGTTTAATACCTTCAGCGTCTCTATCAATTAGTCCTGATACACATGACACAGAGCAGAATAGGGAATGTTACTAACAGCCAGTTACTTGGCAGATATGGATTGACACCTGTCCTCCAGAGCCCCTGATACACACTGACACAGATCAGAATAGGGAGAAATGTTACCCCAACATAGGGTCACTTGGCAGATATGGATTGACACCTGTCCCTAAGGATCCCTGATACACACTGATACACACACCTACTTGGATGGTATAGCCATTTTTAGCTGCTGCTGACCCGAACACCTGACCCACATAGGAGCCGTACTAGACCGGATTAGGGAGTCGGACTGACCCTAAAGCCCAGTAAGTGCCATATAGGAACGCGTAAAAACCTCCCCAAGATAGTAGTATGGGCCCCAGAGTGTGAACAGGCCTTCCAACAGCTCAAGACGGCGCTCATTAAATCACCTGTACTTTCTTCTCCTGATCCAACTAAACACTTTCTCGTCCATACAGACGCTTCTATGCTTGGATTAGGAGCAGTATTGAGCCAAGTCGGAGCAGATGGTGGCTAGCAACCCGGGGCTTATCTAAGCCGTAAACTTTTGCACAGCGAAGTATATTCACTACCATTGAAAAGGAGTGCATAGCGGTGGTGTGGGCCCTCAAAAAGCTGCAACCTACTTGTATGGACACCCGTTTACCTTACTCACAGATCACAACAAATTTGGGGCACTGCGCGTGCAATCTAATGTGCCACCAGATAGGAGTGGTGTGTTTAGTACTATTGTTATCATCAGTTTAATCCCACTTATTCACGCCCCTATCCGTTGATGTGGAGCAAGGCGCAGCAGAGAAGGACTAAGCGAGGAGGTTATGGGAGAGAGATGGGTAGGAGTACCAGAGGAGGAATTGTAGCGTACTGGCAGAGTACAGCTGTAGGGCTATTTTTGCACCTGCTTGAAGATAACTAACTGCTATTCAATCTATAACAGTAGAAAAAATAATTTGTTTTAAATCCAGCTATTGTGACACCAGTGAGTGAGTGGTGTGTTTAGTACTATTATTTATCAGTTTAATCACTATTCGCCCCCTATCCGTTGATGTGGAGCGGCAGCAGAAGAGGACTAAGCCGAGGAGGTTATGGAAGAGGATGGAGTAGGAGGAGTAGAGGAGGTGGCAGTGTACTGGCAGAGTACACGCTGTAGGGCTGACACACCTGCTTGAAGATAACTAACTGCTATTCAATCTATAACAGTGAAAAACATTTTTTGTTTTTAAATCCAAGCTATTGTGACACCAGTGAGTGAGTGGTGTATTTAGTACTATTGTTATCAGTTTAATCACTGTTACGCCCCCTATCCGTTGATGTGGAGCAAGACGCAGCAGCAGAAGAGGACTAAGCCGAGGAGGTTATGGAAGAGGATGGAGTAGGAGGAGTAGGAGGTGGCAGCGTACTGGCAGAGTACACGCTGTAGGGCTGACACACCTGCTTGAAGATAACTAACTGCTATTCAATCTATAACAGTGAAAAAAGATTATTTTTTTAAATCCAAACTATTGTGACGCAGATCTAATTAGTGGCACTTGTCCAGCGTATCCACTGTTAGCGTAACACACCAGCTTTGGGACACTGACTGCTATTCAATCTATAACAGTGAAAAAAGTTTTTGTTTTAAATCCAAACTATTGTGACACAGGATCTAATTAGTGGCACTTGTCAAGCGTATCCACTGTTAAGCGTAACACACCAGCTTTAAGGACACTGACACACTATTCAATCTATAACAGTGAAAAAAAGATTATTTTTTTGAAATCAAACTATTGCGATCCAAGATCTAATTAGTGGCACTTGTCAGCGTATCCACTGTTAGCGTAACACACCCGCTTTAAGGACACTGACTGCTATTCAATCTATAACAGTGAAAAAAGTGTTTTGTTTTTTTAAATCCAAGCTTTGTGTCACCAGATCTAATTGGTAGCACTTGTCAGCGTATCCACTGTTAGCGTAACACACCCGCTTTAAGGACACTGACTGCTATTCAATCTATAACAGTAAAAAAAGTTTT